>JAVQMF010000046.1:3961666-5182500 GCA_032878935.1 Erythrophleum fordii | reverse complement strand
TGTATTACCAAGCTTGCTTCCATGACAAGTACTTACCTCATCGATAAGAAGGCAAGCCTAAGGATTCCACGCTCCTCCTATTTTGTTCAGTTAACTAATGTGCTTGTTGCTTCTAGCACCTGATCTGATCATGAGTGAATTTGTTGATGTTGCACCCATGAAGTATAGAAAGTGCCAAACATTGGGAAATTAAAATAAAAATAAAAAGGATGAGGCATAGAGATCTAGTGAGTAGAATAATATAGTTAACTAATTGCAAGGGAGGCAACCAATAATAATAACATATTTATAATTAATTGCAAATGTATATATATAATGTATAATTTGTGAATACAGTTACATATGTCCTTACTATACCTCAAGACTAAAATTTTTAACTAAACAAATCAAATATCAATATTTAATAATATATATATATATAGACACACATTTTTTTCTTAAAAAACCTTTAAACATTTTCTTGTTTCAAATAATTAGCTTAACAAGTCAAATATCAATTTCAATTTTCCAAAATATAACTTACATAAATGAATAAAAGATCATGATGCAGTTTTGATTAAATTCTAGCCAATGCTACTAAGTGCACTAGTTGCATAAGTAATAAAATGAACTTATAATATGCATGTCAATTGCATAAAAAATGCTACTAATTCAAAAGTATGAATAGTGTACTATCTTAAGGATTTTTATTAATTTGTTAATTGTAAACTATGTTAGCAAGTAGTGTACAACTAATAGCCTAAGTTGGTTACTAGGAATTAAAACATAAAGTGTGACCTAATCTTACAATGAATGTAAGACTTAAAGAAGATAACTCCTAAACTCATAAGTGGATTATTGAACTAAATTTTCTTTTCTTAATTAGTTTAAAACTCAATACTAGTATTCTAAGTAACTACAACAAATTCTTAATTGGTCCAAACTCTAAATGGATGTGTTAACCTTTCTATCTTTAAAATCAGTCAAAGGTATCTAGATAGATCAACCTAAGTTGCAATAGTCAATATAAGTATTATGATTAATGAATTCTAGGTTAACTAAGGTGAATTGGATTTAGATGAATGTTTTCACGCTTAATTATCCTAACCTGCATTTTATCAAATGCTTAATGATCAAGACAAATTAGTATTTTGTAGATTTTAATCTTGTCTTAACATGTAGAGACTCTTTATGGATGTATACATGCTTGAGACTCAAAAGAACAATCAAATCCATCAATTCAACCAATTGATTAACTTGGAGACTTTGAATGAATGTATAAGCATAAGTAATTAATCAAAGATCAAGATTCAATTAAACAAAAGCATTAAGTTTATAGAAATACTCCATAGATCTAATTGAAACAAAGTCAAGAATCAACAATCCAATTAATGAAACCTAGATTAACTAAACCTAATCAAAGTAACAAAGTTCAAAATATAAATTATATAAGACCTAAAATTAGAATAAGAAGAATATAATGTAGATCTCATCTAAGATGAGAATCTTAGATAAGTTACCACAAGATAGGATAAATTTAGCTTTAAGGTATTCATCTCTTACTATTCTTATAGCTTATATCTCTTTTTCTTGAAACTCTTCGACCCTTGGATTTGATGCAACTTTATCTTTCTTTGAAAATAGACGAAGAGTCTCCTTTTAAAGCCTTAAAATTTGATAAAAAATCTCAACTTTCATCAATTTATCTATTAGGGCACTACAACTAGCTATCTTGGCTAGTCACGGCACCCAACTCTATGGTTCTTGTGCTAAGAGCTTCATTCAGGTCTACTCAAGGTTAGCTATTTGTTGGCCATGTTCCACCACTTTTAATGACTTCCAAGATGAACTAATATGCAAATATGGCCTTGGAACTTTAAAAAATCAAGATTTGGCATTGGGACTCTTGCTTATTTGTGAATTTAACCTATAAAGCACGAAACACAATTAGTAACTGATTAGAAACTAATAATTAAAATAAAATCATAATTAACAAGTAAACTACAAACTAACTACTCTTGTATACAAGAGTGAAGCTCAAGCTTAATTTTCTCACTCAAGATTGCTCAAACAAACTTGGAATGCTTAAGACTTAGGTCTTTATCTAAGCATGCTTAGATCAAGTTTACAAAGGGGAATGCAATGGAACCACCCCTACAAAGAAAGAGTAAAAAGCTATCATTTCTTAATTTAATACCTCAAGTGGAAGAAAATATGACAAGGCTTAGCTAAAGAACAAGTGGGATAGCTTAGAAAAAGAGTAGTCAATGTGGCACAAGTTGTTTGTAAAAGAAACATGCTTATGGTGGGATAGTGTGAAGAATACTATTGATGTACCAAATGAGTTGTGGGAGAGAGAGCAATTGATATGTGATCATGCGTAGTTGTAATTTTTAGATTTATTTATAGTATATTTGTGTTGTGATGATATGTTGTAAAGACATAGGAAAATCCTTAATATCACAAATTTTGGAACGAGAAACTTCCATTTGCCTATTAATTAACTCCACTTTTCAAGAATGTGGTGGCTACTAGACAATTTGCTTGAAGCACCATTATCAAGGATATTGCCTAGTAGCCTAGATGAAAATGATGATGGGTATTATCCATGCTAAGAGAGTATTTATGTAGATATGAAGGAAGGTTTTGGAAATAATGATGATCTAAGATTGGAGCCAATAAAGAAATTGCAAATATCAATTTAAGCATATCCCAAGGAACTACAACCCATATTAGTGACGAGAAAAAGGTTGGTCTTAGTAAAAGGAAAGTAAGGCCAAAGTCCATACCTTTTTAAGGATAGCTGATGTTGTAAGTGTTATTACGAAGACATATTGCTCATGCACTAGTACATCTATTGGCGAAGTGATGACTGAGCTTTTTAAACTCTAGATTATGTTATAAATGATCCAGAGTGGCATTCAAAATGTTGTTAGCTGATGATGCTTAAGCTTACAAGAGAGACGTTTGTAGCCTAATGTGGTTTAGAGGAAAAAAGGTAGCATTGGTGTAGGCATGTAGCAAATAACCCATTGCCATTTATGAATATGTAATTAGATAGTTGAATATAGACCAATGTGGCATGTTTCAATAATTGGATGAACAGCTTCTACTTTTATTTTAGAATTAATGGGTTATATGCTTTGCAGTTTATGTTTTTGTATTTCGATTAATATGGATCAATAGATTACCTTCCTTTCTTTCTCTTGCTAGTATTCTATTCTTTTTTATTTAATATCTTTTATTGTTCTTCATGTAATTTCCTCTTAAATAGTTTAATGTGATTATTAACAAGTGAATTTTATAAGTGTGAATGGATAACACAAAGAATTAGGATGAGAAATATAACTTAATACCACTCAAGATGATGATTTGGAGGAAGCTTTCTCTATAGATGTATTAATTAGTGGGTACATAGTAATATATTTATGTAAATAGCCGTGTAGAATGAGTGAACAAATTGATCATTCATGGGTGCAATAAATATTGTGATGGCACCCCATTCACTTGTACAAGATGTTTTGGATGGAAAAACATGTATTCCATAAATTTTGCATTGAATTGGTTGAATATGGTTTAAACAGCACCAAAGGCATGGGAGTTGAAGAGATGGTCACAATGTCTTTAAACATGGTTGGCCATAGGGTAGGCAATAAGATGTTATAAGAAAAATTTTAACACTCAGGAGAAATTGTGAGGAGACATTTTCATATGGTATTACTTGCTTGCTTGAAATCGTCGTTCAAATATATTAAGCCACAAGATCTTACATTTCGTGAGATCTACTCAAAAATTTGAAATGACTAACAATATTAGTCATTTTTCAAGAATGCCATAAGAGCAATTGATGGAACCCATGTCCCTTGCATGGTTAGCCTCAGTAAGCAAGCAAATTTATTGGGAAAAAAAGACATCGCACACAAAATATAATGATTGTATGTGTTTTGGATATGTGTTTCACTTTTTCATTTCTTGGATAGGAAGGCATTAGCCAAGATGCTTGTGTTTTTTATAATGCTCTCACAACTCCTGACATGAACTTCCCACATTCACCTTTGGGTTTGTTTTTCCTCATAGTTACAAATGATTACACTTTAGTTCAAATTATTCCATACACAGTAATAATTTTTTTTTTTTAAGTAAACACTATTTGGTGGATGCTAGCTGTCCAACACCAGTTTGGTACAATGCCCTATGTAAATGTGTGTTATCACTTACTTGATTTTAGGCCCTCATCTAGATTCAAAAATGAGAATGAGGTATTCCATTATTATCATTCAAGATTGAGGTGCATAGAAAGAATTTTTTGGATATGGAAGAATAGGTATACAATTTTGCACCACATGTCTTCAAATTTGAAATATAAGTTCAAATAGTTAGTGCAACCATAGTTATACATAATTTTACTAGAAAGTAATACTAAAATAGATATTGAATTTAGTCATTATGAAGATGAAAACATATTTGAAGGAGATGATGATCATATTATTTTAGATTCATTACCAAGTCTAAGCATAGTTTCTTCATTAGAAATGGATCATGAGTGAGATTCTACCTAAGATCAAATTATATAACACATGGAGAATAATTAGTACTTATATGTCAAAATTGCATTGTGTTATAAACAATATTCCCTGCTTGTTCTTTTTTATTTAACATTTAGTTAGATACTTTATACCAATAATTTTGTTAATATTATACATAAAATTATTTATTCTAGTATATTTTTATTTAAATTGTGATTTTTTTTATTTTGTCCATGTGTTTCATTTAAAAAGTTAAAATAGCATGCATATTTTTATTTTTATTTTAATACTAGTACCAAAAGTAAAAAAAAATTATTACAACATTCATATTATCAATTAAATTATATTTAAACATTAATGAAATAAAAAATAAGAGTAAATCAAATAAAGTAACATTAAATTCATACTCCTTTTGGTAATCACATGTCTAAAAGAAGATAAACAATATCCAGTCAAAATTAATTTTGACAAAATCAATTTTTTAAATAAAAATTTTCAAGCATAAATTATAGTTAAAGATAGATCCTCTGGAATTGTATAAATGACTACAAGGGATGCATTCAATGATTTTTAATTTTTTAATTTATTTTTATTTTTTTACTTTTAGGGGACAAAAATATTAATTAAAAAGATAAAAATTATAATTGTGAGATTAAAAATTTTAATTATAAAAAATTATATTTTTAAAAATCTTAACTGTAATATATAATTAATAATAGAAGGATCTATCCTAATCATAATTATACAAACTTGTTTTTATTTAAAATTAATTTTACAAATCAAATTGATCCAAAATCATGTTTGCACAACTTCATTCCCAATGGATACATAGTTTAAAGTTTAGGAAATGTTTGTTATATTTTAAAATTTATATGTCAGTTTTGTAATTAAATTTTAGTTGAAGAAAATAAAATTTAATTTTTTATAAAGTAATAAATTAGAAAGTTGAGTGTAAACTCCATTACTGACTAAGGGAATTGTATTCAATAATTTATGTTCTCTACTGTGTTTGGATGAAAGTTTTTGGAGAGAAGGAAAGGGGAGGGGATGGGATGGAAATAGTATGTTTGGTTGAAAAAATTAGAGGGGAGGAGAGATAAATTTTTTGGCTCCCCTCCCTTCCAAATTAAGGTGTTTTGGAGGGGAGGAGAATTATTTAATTACCTTATTATCCCTAAATATTTCTAATATTTCAAGTTTATCCTTTTTACAAACCCTCATCTCACTTTTTCTCATTCCTCAGCTACCTCTCCCGACACTCTCTCCCTCTCGATACTCTACCTCTCTCGTCACTGTCCAACTCACAGTCAGCCTCTCTCATTGCTGTCATTGTTGACGTAGCTCCAGCTCGTCACGTCCAGCTCACTGTCGGGTCACCTCCAGCTCGCCTTCGGTGCTCTAGGCTCCGATAGCTTCACTTGCAAATCATCACCTCTAGCTTGTGTCCAGTGCTCCAGCCTCCAACTTGCGTTCGGTGTCTGGCCTCCAGCTCGCATCTGGTGTTTAGCCTCTAGCTCACTTCCAGCCTCCATACTCCAGCTCATGTGCAGTAAATTGCTACTCAGCTCAGTATTTTTATTTTCCCAACCCATGTTCTTTTCTTTTTTTTTTTTAATTTTTCTAATAAATCAAAATAAAAAATAGATATTCTACTGCTTGTTGATATGTTTTTTATCATTATTTTTTATAGATCAGAGTAATGGAAATAGAGATTTTGCTACTTGTAATGATAATGATATTGGTGATAGATTAGAGTTGATCATTTTCCCTAGTTTTCTAGTTTCTGTTCCTTCATTTGTTTTTAATTTTTTGTACAATGATATTAGCAAATTAGAGTTTTAATTTTTGTTGGGTGTGTTTGCAAGGCAATAATCTGCTAGGTTCTTTTTTGCAATTCAATAGAAATAGATACGTTGCTGAGGTTGTAGTAATTTTATATATAAGGTTCTTTTTTGCAAGTCAATAATCCACACACCAGTGGACATGTTTAATCTTCCCTCTTTGTGAACTTATAAAGTAGGTGAGTAATAAGCAATAAGACTCTGGCAAGCCTCTCCCAGAATGCAACACAAACAAGACAACACAGGCCAGATTGTATAGATCAGTTGGGTTGTAGTGGTTTTATAAATACTCATTATACATATCACTTTAGATTTTTATAATTTGAACATGCTCTGTCTAGATTTTCATTTTTTCTATATGTGAGCAAAGTGGTCATTTATTAATTTTATGTATCTTGACTTTGTTTGTTAGAAGCTATTACCATTCCAAAACAATTTATTCCTACGCCAATAGTGGGATTTGCGTCAAAAAGCTGTAGCTCTACTCACATTTTGTTTGGTCTATTGTGTAATTCAAAGTTCCAATAGAAGAAAAATAAGTTACAATATGAATTCAAAGAGAAAAAGGGTGCGTGAAGAAATAATGAGTCAGATAACTAGTTGTGATACTAGTCAAAATATTATTAGGATAAGGTTTAAAACTTTCTTAACATTATGTACTATGTTATAAAGAGAGGGTGGATTACAACATATAAGGTGGGCAACAGTGGGAATAACAAGCTGCAAAAACTCTTTACATATTAATACATAAAGCAAAAAATCGTGAAGTAAATTTTTGGTTTTGGCATTCTAGTGAGACAATTAGTTGTCATCTACATAATGTGTTGAGAGCTATCCTTGAAATAGGAGATAAATTTTTTATACAACCTGATGGCTCAATAGTCCCTCTTGAAATTCATGAGAGTAGTAAGTTCTACCCTTTTTTTAAGGATTGTGTTGGTGCCATAGATAGAACACATATACATGTGAAAATAGCTGCTAAAGATGCTCCCTGATATCGTGGTAGGAAGGAATACTCAACACAAAATGTTTTAGCAACATGCACATTTGATTTAAGGTTCATTTATGTGCTTGCTAGGTGGGAAGGCACTACATTTGACTCTGGGATTATGAAAAATGCATTAACACAAGTAGATAGGATCAAAATTCTTGAAGGTAAATATTACCTTGTAGATGTTGGGTTCATGTTAACAAGTGGACTTATTATATCATATAGAGGAGTTTGTTATCATTTGAAAGAATATTTAGGAAGAAATCTACTCCAAAATCGTAAAGAATTGTTCAATCTGCAGTATGCATATTGAAAAAAAGATTCAAGATTATATCTAATTCATCAGAGCCTACTTATGATCTAAAAGCTCAAAAACTTATCATTAGAGCATGTTGCATTCTTCATAACTTCTTGATGAGCATAGATCTTGATGAAGAACTCATAGCTGAAGTGGATGCTGAACTTGCAAATCAATCTATGTTTAATGATGATAATCATGTTCCACACAGTGACAATGAGGAGGCTGCTTAAGGATGGCTTATTAGAGATAATATAGTAAATGAGATGTGGATACATTATCAAGATAGTCATTTAGATTGAACTTTTATGTATGCCTATTTCATGTTTTAAATTTTTATGTATTCTAATAAGTTTGAGTTGTGGCATTTGATGTATTACTATTTGAAGTTTTATTATGTTCTAATAAGTTTGAATTGTGGCACTTGATGTATTGCTATTTGAAGTTTTATTATGTTCTAATAAGTTTGAATTGTAGACTTTGATGTATTACTATTATGTATGACTATTTGAAGTTTTATTCTATTCTACTAAATTTAAGCATTGATGTGTTGAAGTTTGATGTATACTCACCTTTTATGTTTGATTTTTGTTTTCATAATTTATGCATGAAATTGTATTGTATGCCACCAAAAGCAAGGGACACAAAGCAATGCTTGAATTGGACAAGAGTTATGGATGATGCACTTGTTGATGCTTTCATACATCAACATAATATTCGAAACAAAGTTAATGGGACGTTTACTACTATCGCTTATGATAACATTGTCAAAGAGTTAAGTGCCTTGTTTGGCATTGATATTGACAAAGAGAAGGTTAATAACCGATGGAAAACTATAAAAATAATTTTCTCTAAAATGTATGACATTTTCAAAGGTGGAGTAAGTGGATTTGCTTGAAACCCATCAACTCATTTGTGGGATGTTGAAGATCAAGTTTGGGATACACTTATTGAGATTAGTTCATTTTTTTTAACTACTTATATTTTTGAAACATATATTTCTTCATCAAATTGCTGTTACAAAATGGAAGTTAGCAGGACTAATGATATAGGTTTTTAAAAACTGACCACTTTTTTCTGTTTTTGACCACTTTGCAATATATATATGTATGATGCGTGTGACTTGATATGCCTATCCCCATTTAATTTTTGGTTCTTACAAGATTATGTATGAGATCAAATTTATCCTTTGTTGCCAATGGAAGTTTTGCTTGTTATTCTGCTAAAGTTCTGCAAAGTTCTTTTTGTTTTGCCTGTTAAAATTATTCTTATGTTAAGAATAAAACTATAGTTTCTAGCATGATAATATAGCATTTTTCCTTCATTCCTTTTTTGCTGTTTCTGAAGAAATAATTCAGATGTTTGAACCTAAACATTTTTTAGTCCAAGTTGGAGAAATATTCTTTTCCCATCCTATGAAAAGATGATTACCTTGTATGGAATTGATAGAGCAACATGGGAGGAAGGTGAGACTATTGGTGAGATGCAAAAACGTCGTCACTCAATCATTGAAGAAGACTTTACTGAAATAATCAATAACGTTGATAATCTTGTTGCCCAAAATGATGTAACACTAGAGAATTTTGAAACTCTTAATAATAATGTTAATCAAGATTTCTCACTTGGAGCAAGTAGTGGTCCCTCTAAAAAGAGGAAAAAAGCATATTCTAAAAAAGAAAAAGAGTGAATTAACTGAGATTAAAGGGGTCATGGTTGAGGTTGCAAAAGTTATAAGAGAAGAAAATCAAATATTAAGAGAAAGCTATAAAAAGCTCCCACAATTGTCAGGAGGAGAAATTTGGAATATGATCAAAGATTGTGGCTTCCTACCATCGCAAACTACTAAGATATATAGATTTCTCATGGGTGATGCCGACCAATTAAGGACATTTGTTAAATGTCTGCTTGATGCACGTAAGGATTTGCTAATCGATGTTATTAGGTATTTATCTTATATGTGATATGTTAATTTTGTGACCATTTGAACACTTTTTGGATATTATGTGTATTATGATAAATACTTTATACTTTGATAATTTTGGATATATTTTGTATAATGTACAAGTTCTATTATGTATAACCACTTGTTATGATTATTATGATACCTCAATTATTATGATTATTATGTATAATCACTTTTAATCATGCAACTCTTTTTTGAAAGATAGACTTATTTTTCCTTTTAAAACAAATTAAAAGGTTTATTAATTTATTTTGATTTAATTGTATTTATTTTCATCAATTTTTATATTGATAAAAGAATATAATAGTTTAAGACTTAAATAAAATAAAGAACTAATTCATATGCAATAGCTTAATCAGTATATATGTTTTTAATAACGTGTTATTTTTTTTAATGGTGTGACTTTCAAAATGATGATAAAGTCAAGTTTACTTCAAAAGAGACAAAGAAAAAATAAAGCAATAAAAAATTTGTAAACAAAAATTTTAGACTTTTTTTAAATTTAAAGATATAAAGTGTTTAAAATGTGGGATAAAAATAAACTTTAGAAAAAGAAAAAATAATAAAGATCAAAACTAAACATTTTACCCGCGTTCAACATATTTGTCATTCATGTCTTATTTAATTGATAAAAAAAATTGATATTTAATAAAAATTAAAATAATTTTTTTTTCCATCAAAAATTAAAAATTAAAAAAATTAGAATTCATAATTTTTTTAAAAAAATATTAATATAAATATATTTTTTATTAAAAAATTAAAATAATATAAAAATAAATTTATTAAAATATAATTACCCCTTCCCACTGCAAACAATAATCAAATTCCTCTCCTTCCCCCCGAACCAAACAAAGCAAGATACCGTGGTAGACTACGCTGCCCCAAGAGCTCCGGTACTCTCCCTTTTGCTTTCCTACGAGGTATCACGAAGAAATCTCTCTTTGTTCATCTTTCTCTTTCCAACCTAAAAGATTTGATTGCTTTCATTTCTTCTCCTCACTGTGATCGTCAGTGGTGAAGAAAATTTTCCTCTGTTATTATTATTATGTAATTTGTTTGTTCTCATAGAATTTACTTCGTTGGAAATTTTAAAGAATTGATGAGTACTGCCACAACTAATAGAATCTGCAGAGAAGAATCAAGTTCTATACGATCATGCCCTCGAAAAATATTTACCATTTTTAGATTCTTCACTGTTTACAGCTTATAATCAAAACCTTTTCGGGGGGAATCGTACGTTTGAATTTGCTAAATAGGGGGAAATCTTTTGTTGCGACAATGGTCCTTCTACGGAGAATAAATAACTGAAGAATTTTATTTGAATTGGTTCTAGTCTGAGTTGAATTAACCCACAGAAGAAAAGTATCATCTTTCCTTTTAAGACGATGCCTATGAAGTACCCATACTTCAAAAAGGGAGCAATGTCTTGTTTGATGGGTATCCAACACTCGTATCAGATATGATACGATGCTTCGAATTGCATTTAAACACTATATATATTGTAGGGTTCTGAATTAGTATCTGTGCTTCTTAGGGCTACGCTTAGTTCGAGTGGAAACAGAATTGTATCTGGACTTCATTCTGTCAACTACATTGTTGTTTTCCCAATTCTCATGTTCCACTTGTTCATTTTGAATCCAACCAAGTATAGCTTCAAGAGAAGAGTTTCCTTAACTATGGATTGAATGAATAAGGAACCTAAAACTAAAACTAAAACTAAATTCTTAACTAGAGTTTGTTGTTTATCTACATGCTTCTTTTTCTGAACTTTATCTGAAGTCATTGAGTATGTGGGCCCTGTAGGCACGTTATATAAATTAAAGCTTATCAGATCTTGACGAAAGTTATAGCATTCTGTTACTTCAAAAATTTGGCTGCATGATTGATTCTTGAAATATCTACTATTGTTAACGGTGTCTTTTTCTGCAGCCAACCTATTTTTCCCTTCGAAAGCCCTGCATCCTCCGCGTGCCCTTTGTCCGTGTTTCGTCATCAGTGGCTCAGTGCTTTGTCTCAAACGTTTCGGTCCTTCATGTTGCGTCATCTTCTCCGGTGATTATTGGTGCATTTTGGATTTTGGTCCTTAGTGCTTTGTCTCAAAAGTTTTGGTCCTCAGTGCTTCTTCTCCGGGGATTACTTGTGCATTTCGGTCCTCAATGGTTCCTACGTGATAAGTTCCTATTTTGGTGGGATGTGAGTATAAATTACTTGCCTGTTTGATAAGTTCCTCCGTGATAGTAGCTAACACAGCCTCAAGAGGATACAGATCAGCTTATGCTATTATTTTGCCCATTTTTGTCATTAAAAAGAGTCAAAAGGAAACTATGAAATTCAAAAATTTTAATTAAAAGAAAACAACATCTGCTGCAGATATTGTAAACAATTAATTAAGCAGATCCAGAGCCATAAATTATAATACTCTATTGATGAAACTTTGAATTGAATTCCCAACCCCCTCTCATTGAAATGCATGCAAAGCATTTAGTTGCATACTTACATATTAGCCTCTAAATATGGAGGTGACTGTTGAGAGAGAGAAAGAGAGGGTTCTGTTGCTTTTGCTTTGATTACTCTGAAGCATTCAAACGCCATTAACAGATCCATTTCATGTGCCAACCAAACTCGTTAGAAACTTCTCATCAAACATCAAATGCCTCTGCTCATCTATGTAATGTGTTAGATTATTTATAATTTAATTTAGTTTTTAATGTATTAGATTATTATATATATATATAGAGTCCCGTACCGGTATCCTAAAATTTCAGAAATTGCCGTATCCCATATATCGTATCGTGTTGTACTCAATATGCGTACCCGTATCGGTGCTTCCTTGATGAGATGTCAGACTCTGGTGCTTTTGTGAGAACTGCTTCCACATACCAAAATTTCATTTCAAGAGACCTGGATTCTCAATTTCCCGCAGAGTCGGGAAGGTATCACCTGTATATATCATATTCATGTCCTTGGGCCTCAGATGCCTTGCTTACTTGAAGATCAAAGGACTTGACAAAGCAATCAGTTTCTCGGTTAGTGATCTTCATGATGTATATCTTTAAATTAGAATGGTTGGACTAATTCCGCATTTTCTTATCTTGCCCGTTTAAGTAATCAGGCAGTCAAACCATACGGGGAAGAGCCAAAGAATCAGATGAGCATACGGGGTGGAATTTTCCTGTTTCAAAAACTGTGGTGCCGGGATCTGAACCTGATCCCTTGAATGGAGCGAAGAGCATCAGGGAACTTTATGAAATGGTGAGTACAAACTAAATAGGAAAATAAGCGGTTCCTGTATGTTTCCTCTTTGTTTTGGACTGGATCTTCCTTGTATATACTTTAATAAACAGATATTTATGGTCCTTTGACAGATTAATGTCTGCATAGGTTCTGTGGGATAAGAAACTCAAAACAATGGTTAACAATGAGAGTTCACAGATAATCCGTATGTTTAATACGGAATTCAAGAATATAGCAGAAAACCCCGCCTTGGACTTGTAACCCACTTATTTAAAAGCCCAGATTGATGAGACTAATGAGTGGATATATAATGGTATAAGCAATGGTGTTTATAAATGTAGGTTTGCAAGGATGCAAGGGCCATATGATGAGGTAAGTAGTTGTTATGTTGATGTTTGTAGGAGTGGTTGACAATTTAGTGTTCACATCATTGAACCTGTTTTTCGTTGACGCTTCTGCAGGCTGTAAAGTTACTGTAGACAAATGTGAAAGTGTACCAAGCAAGCAACGTTGTACTTGTGACAACACACTGACTGAAGCAGATATTCGGTTGTTTGTCACTCTTATCAGATTTGATGAGGTATGAATGGATAATGGTCAGTTGCTGTTAAAGTCTGAGCATATCTTTTGGTCTTCATATGTTATGCAAATTATGTACTCAAGAACAAGCACCATCAAATCGATTTAATGTCTCTTTTTAGAACATAAATCTAAATGAAATCGTAGGCTGGCGACCTATTTTAGAAATTCACCCTATATTCTTAATACAATACAAATTTTGTCTCTTTAATTTTTTTTTTCTTGAAATCCCATAATCATTTCTTTTTGGTCTCTCAATCATGCAACAACTCGAATAGTGCCTTGAATAGAATGTTAATAAATCAACGATCTACATCCTCAGTGATTGACTTGACACCTCCTCCGCAATAATATATTTTGTGCATTTTCGTCAGTTTTTTCCTGCTCCCCTCCTTTCAGCAGTTAAAAGGCACTTATCAGTCAATATCTCTACCAACTCTTATACCATTTCCCTAATTTTACTAAGATATCTCTAATATTAGCCCTGTCAACATAGACTAATCCGGTTTTCAGCAGTTAAAAGGCACTTATCAGTCAATATCTCTACCAACTTTTATACTATTTCCCTATTTTTTACCAAGGTATCTCAAATATTAGCGCTGTCAACATAGACTAATCCCGTTTTCCCAGCCTCCCAAGGGTCTTCCAAAAAAAGGAAAAAGTGTTTGTTCCTATGGAATTATACTGTCTATTGCTAGTACAAAATGTAAACTCTTCAATTTTTTACTTTTTTATTTTAAAAATTTAAGGTAACACAATGAATAATAGTGACCAACAGGAAGCTTGTTGCAGTTGTTGCTTGTTAGTTGAATTGTCGATGGTTTACCTTGTAATTAAGAACAAAGAAAAGGGTAAAGCTGTCAAATGTAACTGGAATTTTAAAGGATTTTCTTTATTTTTTGTGTCCTTTTATAATTGACCTAAAAACCTTCTTCTTCTTGTTTTTTAATGAGTAATTTATCTTATAATCAATAACAAAAGATAAAGCTTTGAAGTGGGATTGGGCTTCCCATATTTTTTCTGCTTTCTTTCTGTTCTTTTATAATTGTTGGGGTCACAGGAAAGGTTGATTGTCTCATTGCATGCTTGCGGGCCTTGTCTTTAAGTGGGCTTCTGATGTCAAGGGTATTAGAGATTATAAAAAATGATTTTTAGGTCTTTACTTAATAGTTTAAGATTTTTTAATTGAATTGGTACATGACATGGGATCATAGCCTTTATGACTGAGTGATTAAGAGTTTAATTTTTGTCACCCCTCATTGGTTCAAGGTGAGGTATGATAGACTTATGTTTTGTCTACGCATCAAGCTTAAGGGGCTTTCACGTGATGAGATATGTTAAATATTATAATAAAATGACTCCTTAGCCTTTACGTAATAATTTAAACTTTCGAGTTAAATTGGTTTATGACAAAGTATTCTCCTTTTCTATTTTGAGATATAAATTGCATTAATACATTCCAAATTTTTGAGCAATTAAGCTGTGCTGTAATTGTAGGTTTATGCAGTTCACTTCAAGTAACAAAAAGCTATTACGGGAATACCCAAACCTCTTTAATTATACCAAAGACATCTTTCAAATTCCCGGTCTTAGTAGCACGGTAAACATGGAACATATAAAGTTGCATTACTATGGAAGCCAGCCTACTGTCAATCCATTCAGGATTGTTCCTATCGGGCCAAATATTGATTATGCTGCTCCTCATGACACGCAGAGGTTTTCTGCATAGGTAATGTGCTATTGCATGAGATCTGTGGGAAATTTTTTGTATGTTTAAGGGCTTATTTCTCTTACGTATTGTTGAAATGACCTTGCTTTGGGGGGTCTTACTTGTTCAAATAAAGTTTGAGAAATGTCTGTAGATATTCTTGTAAGACATGTTTAATACGTAATTGGATTGGAGCGAGGCTGAAAGGAGTGTGGACCTGCCCTGTTTGGTACCAAGCAGAGAAGATTGATGGAATGAAAATTTTTAAAAAAATTTGAAAAATATCTGTTATATCTATTATCATTACAAAAAAGTTTTTATTATTATTTATTATCTTTTTCTTTTTAAAAATAAGGATATAAGTATTATTTTTTATCTAATCTATTTATTTAT
The DNA here is from genome assembly GCA_032878935.1 of Erythrophleum fordii. Taxonomy (NCBI): domain Eukaryota; kingdom Viridiplantae; phylum Streptophyta; class Magnoliopsida; order Fabales; family Fabaceae; genus Erythrophleum; species Erythrophleum fordii. The sequence goes on along the minus strand of JAVQMF010000046.1, from coordinate 5,166,988 downwards.
TTTTTCTTCTTTTCCATTCTATTCTATTTCTTTCCTGCATATTAAGGGAAGCAAAATTGGCGGTATATAGGTTTGCTGATTCATGTTTATAAAGGGACTTGCCTGTACAAGGCTACTCGGCAATGTAAACTTGTAATGTGTTCATCACATGATTTTGGTTTTGAATAAAGTCTCCCTGAGGAATGTTTGTGCTGGGATAACGGAGAATAAGGGAAGAGAAGAGAAGATTCATTGAAACATTCATTTTGTTTGAAAGTTACTAATAAGGAGGGGTTAATAACGAACCATTTTTCACTGATCTTTTAAAATTTTTAACCTCTCATTTATATTTTCAAGTTTTCTCATTTTGAAAATTTTTTTAAAAGAAAAAGTTATCACAAGTAAGGTTAAGGGAAATCATTATTTAATCTAACCATTCATTCTCCATCTTTATCATTCTATTCTCTTTGAATATATATATATATATATATATGTACACTTCCCCATAAAGTTTTATTTCATAAAGTTTTTGCTAAATCCAAACCTAATCATTATGTGGATAAGCATGAAATCCATGCATTCTCCTAAGCTATGCGATATACGCTTTGTTGAAGTGGTGAAGTTATGTTATTCTTGCAGAAATACTTAAAATAGTTAGAAGATTCTATATAAGGTCATTCAACAGCTGATTGGTTGTCAAATAAAGATTGTATGGAGCTTTTCGATACTTATGATGAATTTTTTTTCTAGGTAAACAAGAATGATTATATAGATAAGTTATTTTAATATTACTTATTAGGGCACTAATAGTATGTTTGGAATTTGATGAGCCTCGAGGCTTATGGGGTAAAGTACATATTAGGAAGAAAACTAAGGGGCCAATGAATACCAAGGGGGGTCACGTACGTGTGTAAACGAGTCAAATATATCTGAGAGGGAGGAAATGAGTAGAAGGGGGTAAATTAGAGTAGTCAGCTAACTACCTTTGTTAGGTAGTGGTTGAGGTGTGGAGAGAGAGAGAGTATAAAAAAAATGATTATAAGGTAAGGAGTGGGAAGTAGTGAGGAGGTGTGGAGAAAGTGTGAGAAGTGCGAAGAGGTCCTAGTCAATCAAATACCAGGGGAATTCTTATCATTCTATTCTATGTTTTCTTAAGTATAACCTTTCTATTTAGCTATTGTAATGGTTATTCTTCTGATCGATAGCCTCATCATAATATAAATAAACATACGATAGTTATGTTCCATAAATATTAGTATCAGAGCAGGTGACAAAGGGACATGGTTAATATGAGGATGGACAACCTAATAGATATGTTGGAATTGTCTGTTAATGACCTACAGTAGAGGTTACTCAAGCAACTAAGACAGTAGAGATAGGGGATGATAAGAATGTTAGCCACTACCAACGCCTAGAGCTACTTGTGTTTACGGGAGAAGACCCGATTGGTTAGATGTTTAAGGTAGAGCGATATTTTTCAGTTAACAAGATTGCAGAAATTGAGAAGCTTGAGGTTGTGGTTGTTAGTTTAAAGGGGAAGGCATTGAATTGGTTTCAGTGGCTAGAGTTGCGACGTTCAGTGCGTAGCTGGATTGAATTTAAGGAGGTTCTGGAAAGATTTCATTGTTGTCAAAATGGTGATAGTTATGAGAAATTGATAGGCTTAAAGTAGGAAGGTATTGTGGAACAATACAGGGAGTAGTTTGAATTATTGACAGCCCTATTAGAGAATGTACCGAATGAGGTGTTGATGGGGGCTTTTAAAAATGGATTGGCAGTTGAGATACGAGCAGAGGTGAGATTGATGTAGCCGAAAACACTACACCAGTTGATGGACTATGCCTATCAAGTAGAGGAGAGGAATTTGGTGTTGCAAGTGGTAAGAGAGGAGAGGAAGGCTAAGGGAGTTAAAAGTGGCGTTGGAGCTCACTGGAATGGAATTAAACCAACTCCTTCAAGGTTTATGGGCCCATGGGAATTTCCTAAAAGCTCGAGTATCAGTACCATGAGTAAACCCCCTGAACTTAAAGCAGCAGAAAATGCTAAAGCAACTCTAAGCAAGATTACTGTTCCTATTACCTCTACTACTTCTGTCACTAGCAATAATATTACAAGGAGGAAATTGAACAAGGCAGAGATCAACTTAAAAAGAGAATTAGTATTGTGTTTTAAGTGTGATGAGAAATTTGGGCCTAACCATAAATGTAAAGGGAGGCAGTTGCAAATGATAATTTTAAATGAGGAAGAGGAAGTGGAGGAGACTAAAGCTAAAGTAGAAGAGGAAATAGATGAGGACGATGATAAGGAAATGGCAGCCATGGAGCTCTTGTTTACCTCTCTGGTGGGAATGACAGGACATAAAACAATAAAGCTAATAGGGAAGGCATTTAGAGAGGATGTTTTGGTTCTGATTGACAATAGGGTAACCCACATTTTTATCTCTCAACAGCTAGTAGAAAGGTTGGGAATACCTATTCAACCAACAAAAAAATACACTGTGACTCTTGGAGATTTGTGGAAGGAAGGTAAATGCAAGAAAGTTAAGTTGGATTTAGCAGGGATTCACATAGTCCAAATGTTTTACCCTTTTAATTTAAGCAATGTGGACTTAGTTTTAGGCATAGTTTGGCTAGAGTCCCTAGGTGAGATCCAAGTTAATTGGGGACAATCATATATGAAGGCTAGAGAAGGACAAAAATGGTGTGTTTGAGGGGAGATCTTGCTTTAACCACAACTATTACCAACTACAATTCCATTTTGAAGGATGTACGAGCTAAGGGAGATAGTTTTTTGCTAGAATTTGGGGAGATTACTATGGAAAACAACAAGGACTAGACCCATATCAGTTATGAAACAAAGCAATTACTTTAAGAGTTTAAAGAAGTATGCAAGCCAACAGAAAGGTTGTCTCCCCATAAAACTAAAGATCATTCTATAATGCTTCAACCCAGAGCTCAACCTCCCAACATAAGACCTTATCGATATGCTTATTTTTAGAAGACTGAAATTGAAAGGCAAGTGAAGGAGATGTTGGAAGTTGGAGTTATATAGCCTAGTACTAGCCTATTTTCTAGTCTAGTGTTATTGGTGAGGAAGAAGGATGGAAGCTGGGGGTTTTGTGTAGATTATCAAGCTTAAATAAGATGACTATTCTCGATAAATATCTTATACCAACCATTGATTAATTATTGGATGAATTAGGTGCAGCAACAATTTTTTCAAAGTTGGATTTAAAATCTGGATACCATCAAATCCGAATCTCATCCGAAGATGAGGCTAAAACAGCTTTTGAGACTCACAATGGTCATTATGAATTTTTGATCATGCGCTTTAGGCTAACCAATGCTTCCTCTACTTTTCAATGACTTATGAATGATATTTTTTAGAATCATTTAAGCAAATTTATCTTAGTCTTTTTTTATGATATCTTGATTTATAGCTAGGATCTGGAGTCACATGTGCAGCATTTGAGAGAAGCTTTACATGGATTAAAGCAAGAAGTGTGTCATTGGGAAAAGAAAACTTGAATACTTGAGACATATCATTTTTGCTGAGGGAATTCAAGTAGATCTAACAAAAATTGAAGCTATGATTCAATGGCCCAACCTAAGTAATTTACTTGCTTTAAGAGGGTTTTTGGGACTGATTGGCTATTCTAGGAAGATTGTCAAGAATTATGAATGGATAGCAACTCCACTCACTAATCTTTTAAAGAAAGATTCATTTAAATGAAGTGCACAAGCTTAAAAGGCTTTTGAGGATTTAAAATCTGCTATAGTAATTACTTCAATATTGGTTGTACCTGATTTTAGTCTACCTTTTGAAATTGAAGCTGATGCTTTAAGGAGGGGTATGGGTGTTGTACTCATGCAAAAGGGAAGACCAATTGCATATTACAGTCAATAGTTATCCAAGATGGCCCAACAAGGATCTATCTGTGAAAAGAAGCTTATGGCTATTGTTATGGCAGTGAAATGGTGGCAATATTACCTAATTGGAAAACCCTTTGTCATACACACTAACCAAAAAGCTTTAAATTTTTTTTTAGAGCAGAGGGTAATTGATCTAGATTAGAAAAAGTAGGTAACCAAGTTGATGAGTTATAAGTTTGAGATTTTATACAAACCTGAGGCTGAGAATTGGGTTGTTGATGCCTTATCGCGAAAAGATAGCAACATGGAGCTCTAAGCCATTTCTTTATGGTAATATGAAGGAGAGGATGATCTAGAAGTTGAAATTGGCAAAGATCAAGAGTTAAAAAACATAGTACATTAACTTTTGATAGGGTCAGGAGCATCTAAAGGATTTAGTCTCAGGAATGGATGTTTGCTCTGTGAGGGAAGATTAGTCTTGCCATGGAGGTCATCCTAAAATAGGGGAACTTATCAAGGAGTTCCATAATTCTCTTATGGGTAGACATTCAGGTACTTTAAGAACTTATAAAAGAATGGCAGAAGTGGTGTATTGGGAAGGTATGAGAATGGATATACAAGAATATGTTACAAGATGTCCAATATGCCAACAAAATAAATATGATTCATTAAGGCTAGTGGGCCTACTTCAACCTTTACCTATTCCAAAAAGAGTTTAGGGAGATATTAGCATAGACTTTATAGTTGGCCTTCCTAGGAGTAACAAATATGATACAATTATAGTGGTCGTAGATAGATTTACTAAGTATAGTCATTTTGTTCCATTTACCCATCCTTTCATAGCCAAGGAGGTAGTTGAAGTTTTTGTAAAGGAAGTTGTTAAATTACATAGGTTTCCAACAACTATAATGTCGGATAGGGACAGGATTTTTGTAAGCCAATTTTGGAAAGATATGTTTTTATTGGCTGGAACAACCCTAAAATATAGTTCAGGATATCATCTTAAAATAGATGGGCAAACAGAGGTGGTAAATAGGAGTTTAAAAACCTACTTGAGATGCATGGCGGGTGATAAACACAAGCATTAGGTGAGAGTCTTACCATAGGCTGAATGTTGGTATAATACCACTTTTAACAGGTCAGCCATAATTACTCCATTTAAAGCTTTATATGGAAGGGATCCTCCTACCTTATTCAAGTGGCAAGAAGATATTTCACGGGTAGAAGAAGTGAATGAGCAAATTAGAGAACACAACATGATTTTAGTTGAGCTCAAGGATCATCTTAAGCAAGCTCAGGCTAGAATGAAAAAGCAAGCTGACAAGAAGAGGAGGGAAGTGGAATTTGAGGCCAGGGATATGGTATATTTGCTTCTCAGGCCTTATAAACTGAGGTCCCTTGCTAAAGAAATGCATGAGAAACTTTCGCCAAGGTTTTATGGACCTTATAGAGTTATAGAAAGGTATGGGAAATTGGCTTACAAGTTGGAAATCCCAAAGACAGCTAGGATACACCTAGTCTTTCATATATCTCAACTCAAGAAATCTCTTCATCCTTCAGTTTTTGTCCAACCAATTCCCCCAAGTCTTTTAGCAGAAGTGGAGTTACAAGTTAACCTGAAGCAGTCTTGAGGACTTTGACCTATGGCAAGCAACAGATCCTAGTCAAATGGGAGAACCTTCCCAAGTGCGATAACACATGGGATGTGGAAGTAATTGAAACTCAATTTCCCACTTTTCACCTTAAGGATAAGGTGTCTCTAGAAAGGGAAAGGAATGATGAGCCTCGAGGCCTATAGGGTAAAGTATATATTAGGAAGAAAAATAAGGGGCCAAAGAATACCAAGGGGGATCACAAGTACGTGCGTAAATGAGCCAAACAAATCCAAGAGGGAAGAAATGATGAGGTGATAGTGGAAGGGGATAAATTAGAGAATTAGTTAGCTAACTACATTTGTTGGGTAGTGGCTGAGGTGTGGAGAGAGAGAGAGAGAGAGAGAGTATCAGAAAAATGATTATAAGGTGCGAAGTGGGAAGGAGTGAGGAGGTGTGGAGAGGTCCTAGTCTCTTGAATACTAGGGGAATTCTTATTATTCTGTTTTATGTTTTCTTAAGTATAACCTTTCTATTCAGCTATTGTAATGGTTATTCTTCTCATTGATAGCCCCATCATAATATAAATAAACATACGATAGTTGCATTCCATCAAAATCCTTTATTAGCCCAACTTTAAATATGCTAATCTTGTGACACTTATGTCTGACATTCTAACATAGGATCAGCGTATAAGTGAAGCTTACTCAAAGGCAAATAAAATGTCACCTAATTGAATATTAGAAAATCGTTTTAAAGAGGGATGATCACCCTCACCAACTCTTGAGGCTAAGAGGATTTGACCACGTACAAGATGGATGATTGTGAAAATCCTATTAGTTTCTTTTACTTAGTTGAGCCTACTCATGTTGGCCTTATTTGTTCAAACAATTTGTTTATATTGCGATTTGGTGTAAATCCAATTTAACTAATTCACTTTTCGGCTTAAGAACATTGGTATAAATAACGCTTCTCCTAGACATAAGAGCTAAAAGAAAGGTCTTGAAATGTATGTGGGTTAATCTCCTCACTTCTCTTTGGGAGTCTCTTTACCTACCAAAGAAATAATTTACGCCTTCGATTTGATCAATGATGAGCCGAAGCAATAACTGGCTTCAATGAAAGCATCACAACTAATCCAAAAGCCGAATGCATCTTAACTGAATATCAAATTAATATTAGAATTCTATAGACATAAATGTACCTTCATTTACAGCCTTGGATCGCCTTCAATATTATATGGACAGATTGATCTACTTGGCTTTGTTTATCTTCCTCAATACAGTTTCTCAATAATTGATCATTTGCATCAATCTCATGGAATTGCCTTGAATTGCAGAAACAATTTTCATTTGATGGAGGGACTCGATACCCAATTTATGATGAAACACTAATACTTAAAAAGCATAATCACATCTTATTTGATACGTATAACATTACATATCAACACATCACGGTGTCCGTATAATATTGTGTTTGATATTCGGGTTTTTTAGCCACACACCGCTGCAATCTACAGTTCAGGGAAATCAAATAAATAATCTCAAACCAAAGAAACAAGGGCTGATGCTTGCAGACTCCGAAGCATTACATTACTGTCAAAAGTGCCAGCTCAATAGCTCAAAAGTGAAATGATGAAGCCAAGGCAAGGCGCACACAGTTAGCAACCTCATATGAAACTTGATTCGTCAACAATATTACTTCAATTAGAATTCGGAAGTATCTTTTTCGGCCAAAAAAAGAACTCGGACTAGCTTTAATTCCTATCATCAAGCACCTACGTATATCCAATTTATGTGCGTAATATAAAATTTTAGTTGAATCTTCTGGTACTTTTAGAATATTATAATTAAATAGATCAATAGATAGGCTTATGGATCCTTGTTTAGTAGATTTTGACCGGGTAGATCTTTATGAGTGGTCCAGATTTTAGTTAGTTAGTTTTTTTTTTTTTAATTTTAACCATTTATTTTTTTTATAATTTTGAAGAAAGCAAAATGGGCAATTTTTCAACCTTTACTAGACAAAAACTTCTATTAAGTTAAAAGATTGTCCTCATTTTATGTTTTACTTCATTCAAAATTAAAAAAAAAAATCAAAATAAAAAAATAAATGATGGATATTAAAAAAAATGATTAACTAACTAACTAATTAATTAATTAAAATTTGCACCATATACACATCTTTATACTCAATAGATAGAACCCAAGAAAAGGAACAAGTCCAAGACAAGCCACGAACCCAAAACACCCAAAAAAAAAAAAAAAGAAAGAAAGGACAAGATATAACCACCAAAAAAGAGGAAAAATTCTAGTCCAATATTAAAAAAATAAAGAATTGATATTAAAAAGTAAAAATCAATTAGTTAATTAATTAAAATCTATATTGTCTATACAAATTTTCCATATCTTTATATTCAATAGAAAGAACTTAAGAAAAGGGATAAGCACAAGAGTAGTTACCAACCCAAAATAAAAAGACGAAATGACAAAATTAAAAAAAAAAACAAAAAAGAGAAAATTCTAGTCCAAGTAAACTTTCAATTGGATCTTTCAAAATTTTATCTAGTTAATCTCTTAGTATTTAAAATACTTATAATATTATCTTTTTATCTCATTTGATCAAAGATTAAGGCTGCTAAATCAGCCTAATTTTAGATTTGCTCCTAAAATTTTAGATAAAAATGAGATGAATGGAAATGTCTCTAGACGAGATTGCAAGCGATCAATAGACTAAATTGAAAGTTATTCCTTTAAAATTAAGACATAAGAATGACATTCTTGTCCTATAAATGCTAAATCAAGTGTCAATGAGGTTTGAATTTGTCCAAAAGTAAATAAACATTTAGAGTAAAAATAAGATAAAGAAATTTTATATATCATAGTAGAAGGTAATATCTAGAAGAAATTGCTTAAATCTTGCAAGATAACATGAACAAAAAAAAAAGTTGAAGAAATAACTCAGCTTAAGTAATTTAAGAACCTGAAATTGAAGGAGACAAAGGAGATGTCGAAGAACAGCAAAAAGGGTGTCCGCTTTCGGTTTTATATTCATGAAATTTTGGTTACAATTGCATTTGCTCGAAATTATCTTGAAATGCAATTTTGACTTGCACAATAATTTTTTTTCAATGAAGTTCCTATAAGCCTTTTAAAAAGATCCTTCTTCCTATATTCTTAGCGTTACTGTGAAAACGTGTCATCTTGGCATATAAGCGTGTCCGTGCCATGGAATGTATCTTTAATTATAATACGTAATATTTAATACAAAATGTTTATTATGGTTCTATTTTAAAATATTTTATCATTATTTTATTTTAAAATAACAAAATGACGAATAGCTGAATCAAATCTTAACCATTAGTATGATGAACAATATATTTTCTATTAAACTATCATTATTGTTTTGTTTATAATTTAAAATTTTAATATAATAGATAATAAATAAAAATAAAATTCATATGATTTTTATTAAAATTATGAAAATATATTTTAAGAAAATTAAAAATTATGTTATGTATAATTTATTTTTATATACAATTACTCATAATATTTTAAAATTTTTTAATATTTATTTGTTATTATTTATTATCTTAAATTTTTAATATATAAAATAATTAATATATATATATATATAATTATCATCGATTTGACTACGATTTAATCAAGATTAAACCAATGAACCAAGATCTAATTATTTTACTAAGTTAATGACCAATTCAGTTTTAAAAACATTGATTCTTAGAGCTTTCCTTATCAAGTCTAAACCAATATTTTTGTCACACTTGACCATCTTATAATAATGATAAAAACACTTACTTTAACTTAAAATATTTTTTCCTTGTTCTAATTTTTACAAATTGAGGACATTTTTCTTACTTAATAGGTCACGCGGCTAGGATTTTTCCATAATTGATTTTTAAAAGAGTATCAATTGCAATGAAATGAATGCTAATAACTCATAATTTGGACCACCCCAAGCCGATTGACATAAATATAAGGTGCCCGTGGCCATGTAACTACTCACTAGCTAATGATAAGCTTATAGATTATTGAAATGTCCTCAAAGGTTCTTCAATAGGATCACCTATATAAGGTGCCTTACACCAAAACCTACCAAAATTTATACTCATGTTGTTATTGACTTGAGTATTAAAGGTTCAATAGAGCTTGACTTCTTCGTATTGCTTACAAGCCTTCTTACCATCGTACCCCATCGTGGGCTACCTCTTTGCTTGAAGGCCATTCATTAAAAGCTCAAAAGGGAGATAGACTTGTCATGCTACAAGAAATAACAATGATAAAAAAAATTCAAATTAAACTAATTAGCTTGACTGAAAAATTAGTAAATCGATCATATTTTCTATTTATTTGACTTTGAATAGCAATCAGAGAAAAAATCAATTAAGAATTGGTTGAACAAGCAAAAACCAGTCGAGTTTAACATTGAATATGATAAAACTATTTTTTTTTTAATATTTCACAATTAAGATTTATAATGTTCAATAGAATTTATCTAATTTATTTTTACATGAATTCGTTATTATATGAATAATTCTTTAATTATATTAGATATTGAGAGATTCTCATTATGAACACCGTATTTTGTCTAAGCATGTCCCAAAAATCATGATAAAAATAAAAAAAATAGAAAAAATAGAAAAAAAAAATAATAATAAAAATAAAATAAGGTAAAAGCCCATTAATCCAAAATTAAAACAAAAAGAGGGAATAACAGAAGTCCAAAAAAAAAATCAAATCAAAAGGGACAAAAAAATGAATAAAAAAAATATATAACCCACAAAGAAAGAGACAAAAAAAACTAAAAGCAAGGAATAATAATAATAATAAAAAAACAACAACAACAACAACAAGAGAATCATCATCAAAAGGATACTACAAAAAAGAGAAAATAAAAAATATATATATATATATATTAAAATTAAAAAAAAAAAGAGGGAAAGGAGCACAACATTTTTAAGACTGAATCTAGCGAGAAAATCGTTTCGATCCAATTCTCCTAAATCCCATTAGCCCTATATAAGGAAAAAGAGGATGGAAAAAATAATACCAAAAAAAAATGGGAAAAATAAAATTTGATCCCAAAGAAAAAATGAATGAAGCAAACAGAAAAGAGTCACAGTCCAATTCCTCCAAACCCAAAGGCCTAAGTATTGAGAAGAAAAATAGGCTAAAAAATAAATTTAAAAAAAAATTAGAGGCCCATTATTTCAACCCAGCAACTCTTTAGGCTCCCCAACCCAAGTCTGAAGCCCAAATACCCAAGACAGAGAATAAAGTCAGCATCAAACAAATAAAAAAAAAGGAAAAAAAAAAAGAAACCCTAGCAACGTGGTCACCCCCTCTAGCGTTCTCACTCTCGCGTTTGCCAGCATCAAGCGTTCCTACCCATTACTCATACAACCCTCAGTGGCTAAAAGCAGGCCAGGGAAAAGAGAACGGAGTAACGCACGCTAGAAGGAGTGGAGTAGAGAGGTGCAGAGAAAGGAGGGGCCACGTAGGGGAAAGGGAAACACTTATAAAAGTTGGGGGGGTTTTTTGCTTAGGGGATATTCGGTGGAGGAGAGGGGTCGAGTGAGTGCAGCAAGGATTCTTGGGGTTTTTTTTTTCTTTCTTTAGTGGCTGGAGAGGAGTCCAAGAACCAGAGGGAGGAAGGAGAGTTTCTCTGGGTTTCTGGAGGAGTAATTTTAGATTAGAGAGGAGGCGAAGGAAATCGGGGAAGAAAGGATTCTTTTGGGGAAATCGATTTTGAGTGGGAAAGAGACTAAGAGAAACTTATTGAGGGATTAAAAAGATAAAAAAGGGAGATTCTCCTGGGAGGGTGCTGAGAAATTTTCGGGTTAGAAGGAGGATTCTCCGAGCAATATTCTGGAGGGGACTTCTTTAGATATCTGGTGCTGTGGAAGGAGAATCCCGGACGAGGTTCGCTGATCGCTGAATACTATGAGAAGAAGAATAGTTCCTAGCAGCCCAGAATTAATCAATGATTCTAGTCATTGGTCTAAGTAAGCAAGCATCGAAAGGTGCGTTGTTTATTGGTTTATCTTGTGCTATCTGCTCTCTTCTTTACTGAGAATCGTGGCTCTTGGATTGAACTCTAAAATTTTAATTAATGCTTGAATATTGTTTTTGATTCGTGCTAGTTCTTGAAAGTTAATCGATGCTTAAATGTTGCTGTTGATTCATGTTAGTTCTTGAAAGCTTTATTAGCCTGAAAGGTTTTTTTTTTCTTAGTCAGGTTGTTAGTGTGATTCCAATAGGGTCTGATACTTAACGTTATGGTTATGAGTGTTTAATCCCGGTTGAGGGCTTATCGTAAAATATAGCGTTCTATACAGTCCTTGGAAAATGCCTAGTACTTGTTTGATAAAATGCTTGAGTGAGGCACCAGTAGATTGAGTCCTTGTTTGTAGGATTTCAATGTGATAATCAGAAATGTGATGCAACAATTGCTTCTATTCTGTCTTGCCTCCTTATGCAACTAGGATATGCTTTTTAGAACCTTCATATGGATTGATATAGGTTGTTTATATCATTTTAATCATTAGTGATTACTGATACAATGGAATTCTAAAAATCTTCTACTCCTGCGAATGTTTTCTTCTCCATTATTTTTACTGCATTTCTGTGGAGTGTGCTGCTCGTTTTGGTAACGCAAACACGTTGATGGAGTAAAATGGAAGAACCTGATTGCACTGTCCTAGGAATGACCATATTGGTCTTGCCGGAAAAGGGATGATGTGTTGGAGGATCAAGTTGTAATTCACGTACCTTTTTTATATATGGATTTTGTAAATTTGCCTAATAGTGATGCCGAATACTGAACACTGAACACCTACCTCACAAAGCATCAGTTGTTTGTGCATTTTCCTTATTTTTTTATTTTTTATTATTTGTATTTGTATTTTATTTTTATTTTTTACTTTGGTTTATTTTATCTTTGTTTTATTAGTGTAGCCATGTCAGATTTCATATCCCCTCAAGCACGTAGGAACCAAAAGGCCATGTGTGGCAACAAAGCTTTCTTAGTGCCTTTTGGGTCGTGAATTTACATTTTTATGTTTTTGGGTTTCAATGGCCCCATTTAAAATTTTTTAAGAAAAAGAAAAAATTCAAAAAAAATAGAAAGTAGAAGAAAGTTAATTATTCCTTACAAAAATTATTAATTAAAATTACTATTATTATTCGGAGTCTTAAGGATTTGTTTTTTCTTGAAAAGGTCTCTGAGAAAATTGAAAAAATGGCATTTCAAAAATTTGAAAGCAATTTTTTTTCTCTTTTAGAGTTGGTCCTTTTCTTTAAAAATAAATAAATAAATAAGAAAAGCAAAAGAGGCTTAAATAATAATAAAAAAAATAAAAATATAAGCACAATTTCAAAAACAAAACAAAACAAAATAATAATAATAAAGAATATATACGTACACTCTATATATCCACAAAATAAAAAAAGAGACCAATAAAATCAATCAAAAATTAAAAACTAAAAAAGAGAACAACTGGAAAAAGGGGGAAAAGTGAATCAAAAAGGAAACAAAAAATAATAGCAACAAAAAACAAAAGAAAGAAAAACAAGAAAAAACAAACAAAGCAAAAAAAAATTAACAAAACAAAACAAAAATATAAAACAGAAAAAAAGTATAACAAAGACAAAATATAACCAAAAAAAAAAGAATAAACATAGAAAACAAAAAATATTAACAACAAAAAATAAAAAGAAAGAAAAACAAGAAAAAACAAACAAAGCAAAAACAAATTGACAAAACAAAACAAAAATATAAAACAGAAAAAAAAGTATAACAAAAACAAAATATAACCAAAAAAAAGAATAAACATAGAAAACAAAAAATATTAACAACAAAAAATAAAAAGAAAGTAAAACAAGAAAAACAAACAAAGCAAAAATAAATTAACAAAACAAAACAAAAATATAAAACAGAAAAAAAGTATAATAAAGACAAAATATAACAAAAAAAAAGAATAAACATAGAAAACAAAAAATATTAACAACAAAAAATAAAAAGAAAGAAAAACCTAAAAAACAAGCAAACAAAAACAAAATATAACCAAAAAAAAGAATAAACATAGAATACAAAAAATAATAGCAACAAACAAAAAGAAAGAAAAACAAGAAAAAACAAACAAAGCAAAAATAAATTAACAAAACAAAACAAAAATATGAAACAAAAAAAGTATAACAAAAACAAAGAAGCAAAAACAAAAAGAAATAAGAATAAAAAATAATAATAATAACGAAAAACAAAAAGAAAGAAAAAATAATAAGAATAAAATAGAAAACAAAAAATAATAATAAGAGAGGAAAAATTGAAAAGGCAAGGAAAATAAAATAAAATTTTCCTTTAGTAAAAATGAGACACATCAACCAATTTTAAAACTTGTTTTATTAAAGAAAAAAGTAATTTATTTTCTTTGTCTTTTCATGAAAAAAAATGAATAAAAAAAAGAAGAAAAACAAAACTGAAACTAAACAAATTAAATAATTTTTTTAAAAAATAATAATAAAGAACATACAAAAAAAACAACAAAAACAAGACAAAAAAAGACAAAAAAAATATTAAAAAAAAAATCAACCAACAAATACAGTTTCTAGTCGAACTACGTAGACTTTGATCCCTATTGTAAGGTACGTAAGCCCTAAACTCTCATCTTAGGTCAAGTCCATCCTTGTAAATAAATATTTTCTCTTAATTTTATTTTTTTAATTTCTTTTAATTTTATTCCTTTAATTCCTTTTAATCTTATTTTACATTTAATTTTATTCCTTTTTTTCCCTTATTTTACTCTTTGAATTTCTTTTTGTTTTACTTTTAATTTTCCTTCTTTTTTTTATTTTTAACTTTATTTTCTTAAATTTTTCCTTCTGTTTTTGCATGTGATTTATTAAGAAAAATTAAAATAGAATCGATGTCATATTAATTTTGCACAACTAATTTAGAGTAACTATTCATAGGAACGGGTGTAGTGGGGTGCCTAACACCTTCCCTACTTACAATCGACTCCCGAATCCGAATTTGATTTGTAGACCATTTTTCAAATAAAAAGATTTTTTCAAAGTTTTACCTTTTGAAACAATAAAATTTTGGTGGCGACTCCTGAATCCTATCTACCTATTACTTTTAATTTTGATTACGGTTTAGCGCCATGCAGTCACATTTTCGGGTGTGACACTTGTAATTATGTTTCCTAAATATATATTTTGTTGCTATAGATATATTAAGATATAAGGTTTCTGCATCTTCTATGTATGATCCATGTTTGTTTTGTAATCCCACATTTTAAAGATAATTTCACAATGTCATGTCCTCTATATAAATGTTGTATCAATGAAATGAACGCCGTGCTACTTTGAACACACTTCATAATCCTTCATGTAATTAGAGTATTTTTAAGACAGAAGGTAATGTTCAACGCACACGATCATACATCATTAAAACACCATCATGTCAAGAGGTACCAAATATGGGAACAAGTCAAGCTCACAAGCTAGTGTAATGGATGTGATGCCTCCATACGATATCTATACGTTGGATAACCTAGGTCAATTATATGTTAGTGAAGTTCTTCATGAAAGCAACTATGGAGAATGGATTAATGACATAAGCAATGCCCTGTTTACGAAAAACAAGATGGGTTTCATGGATAGGACAATTCCTATGCATGTGGCAAATTCACCTGAACTTGGGCACTAGATGGGGTGCAATGCGATGGTGAAAGGATGGCTAAAAACAATGATAGACAAGGAACTTAGAACCGGCATGAGATATGCAAAAACTATTTTAGAAATTTAGGTGGATCTCAAAGTGCGATTCGGGAAAGGTAGTGCCTCGAGAGTGTACAAACTTAGATGAGCAATAGCATTGTTAAGATAGGAGAGCAAATGGTGCTAGCATATTATACAAAGCTTAAAGGATTGTGGGATGAGATACAAACCATAAGACCTTGGCCAAAGTGTACATGTGGCAAATGTACGTGCGACATCTAGAAATAGCTGATTGAGGTACATAAACAAGATCAATTGTATGACTTTCTCATAGGTTTGGATGAGAAGTTTGGGATGGTGAAAATCCAAATACTTAGTACCAAGCCGTTGCTAAGATTGCGAGTGGCATACCACTTGGTAGCAAAAGATGAACAACAAAAGGTGATATCTGGACAGTAAAGACCCACAATTAAGAGTGTAACATTTCAAGTCCAATCCAATCAAAGAGAAGGGAAGAAGGAAAAACTAAAATGTCATCATTGTCAGAAAATTGATCACATTGAAGATAAATGCTACGAATTGATTGGGTATCCCCCAAATTGGAAGAAAGGAGGAAAAGACAAAAGGGAGCATCAAACAGAGAAGGTGAGACCAAAGGCAACTCAAGTTAGTGTAAAGTTTAGCCAAATTCCTGCAATAACATCAAAACAGTGTGACAAGTTACTATAGTATCTAAATAGTGAAAAGGAACATAATTAATGACTCAAGCACCACCAATGGTGGATATAGTAGGTAATGTACTTTTCAATGAGCCTTGGATAGCAGATAGTGGAGTATTTGAACATATAACATGTGATAGTTCCTGGATAGAGGATATGCAAAGCATGACAATGTCTTCAATAAAAATTCCAAATGGAGAAAGCATAAAGGCGGAGGGAATAAGATGAATGAAACTGCCAAATGGAACAAAAATTAATGATGTCTTATATAATTCTAATTTCAAGTGTAGTTTGATTTCAGTTAGCAAGCTAAAGAGAGTTAAAGTGTAATGTGACTTTTATTGAAGATGTTTTTATCATGCAGGACCAATGGATGAGGAACTTGATTGGTGCGGGCTTTATTGGCTCAAGTCAAAGCAATATGAGGGTATAACTATGGTAGCTCAAAGTGAGAAGAATAAGGATCTTTGGCACTAGAGATTGGGACATGCACCTGTTAAGAAAATAAAATTAGTTGCTTTGAATTTCAATCATAATAAATGCACATTCATGGAGTGTTGTGATTCTTGTATTAGAGCTAAACAAACTAGACTTAGTTTTTTTGAAAGTTCAATAAAGTCAAATGGATGTTTCAATTTGATTCATTGTGATGTATGGGGTGGTTATAAAATTGAATCACACACCGAAGCACATTATTTTCTCACTATTGTTGATGACTACAGTAAAGGACTGTGAGTCTACTTGATGAGGCACAAATCAAAAGTGACACGTCACCTAATAGGTTATTTGAACATGATTAAAAATCAATTTAATAAACAAGTCAAGCAAATATGAGCTGATAATGGAATGGAGTTTCAATCCAAAACATTACTCGACTCATTTGAGGATCAAGGTATCATATTACAAACCACCTGTCCATACACATCACAACAAAATGGTGTAGTGGAATGGAAACATAGATACATACTTGAAATGGCTCGAGCATTGAGATTCCACACTAGATTTTGACAGCAGTGTATATCATAAATAGACTTCCATCTAAAGTAATCAACAACAAGACACCATATGAAGTATTGTTCGAGTGCAAACCAAATTATGGTCATTTATGGGTCTTTGGCTATTTAGCATAAGGACGAAGCACAAGAAGAGAAGACAAGCTTAGTGAAAGGGGGAGAGCTAGTGTATTCATTGTTACCCACACAGTCAAAAGGGTTATTGTTTATATGATATTGGAACAGGTGAAAACTATATCTCAAGGATGTGATTTTTGTAGAAGATACATATATTTACAAACAAGATCAGATTGTGCCAGTTGATGTATCAATTCAACATGCACTCATAACAGAGGAAGAACAAGACGTACTAATGTAAGTAGATTTGAGAATAAAAACAAGAGAAAGAGTTGATGAGATAACACAGGAAGGCGGAAGTGAAGTAAGGGAGATTGGAGCTTCTAAGAAACAAAGTGATGCTGAGCAAAATGAAGAGCGAGTTGTAAGTGAAGAAATTAATACTCGATAAAGTCAAAGATAAAAAGACCACTAAAGCATCTTGACGAGTACGAGGTTGAGCTACCGCCCTCTGTTGCATAACCACAAATGCCTACACCTACACCATTAAGTAATTTGGTAAATTATCCATTGGCACATGTTATTTTATATGAAAAATTTACTGCTCCTCATAAGGCATTCCTTATAGCTATTATATCTCATGATAAGCCACGAATATTTTCATAGGTATAGAAGGATGAAAGGTGACGTGAGATGATGAGAAAAGAGATCCGAGCTCTTGAAGAAAATGGAACTTGGACAATAGTGGACCTACCCCTGAGAAAACATGTAGTGGACTCGAAGTGGGTTTACAAGATAAAATATAAGTCCAATGGTGAAGTCAAACGATAGAAGGCAAGACTTGTAGTGTGAGGATTCACATAAAAGAAGGGCTAGGACTTTCACAAAACATTTGCTCCAATTGCGCAATTAGTCATAGTACGATGCTTGCTTACGGTGGTAATGCAAAAGAATTGGATAGTGTATCAACTAGATGTAAATAATGCATTCTTTCATAAGGGTTGGAAGAGGAGGTTTACATGCGTATACTGCAAGGATTTGTATGAAAAGGAGATTAAAAGGTATGTAAGTTGAAAAAGATGCTGTATGGGTTGCGACAAGTGTCAAGAAACTAGTATTACAAGTTTACCAATGCCTTGATAAGTATCATTTTTGAAAAGTCAAAGGTGGACCATTCTTTATTTATATATGAAAAAGGAAGGAGTGTTAGTAATTGGGCTCATATATGTGAATGATATTATACTAGTAGGAAATAGCATGCAAAAGATTTTTAAGGTAAGAGGTTATCTCCATAAGAAGTTCAGTATAAAGGATTTGGGCCCGTTAAAATACTTCTTGGGGATAGAAGCTGCAAGGTCTCCTAAGGAATTTGTCCTATGTTAGAGAAAATATACACTACACATCCTAAAAGAAATAGCTATGGAAGGTTGTAGGCTTAGCAAGTTTCCAATGGAGCAAGGATGTAGGTCGGTGAACAATGAAAGTGAAGAGCTAATCAATGTGCCAAGGTGTAGGAGACTCATTGGAAAGTTGCAGTATCTCACTGTCACAAGACTAGACATCGTCTATGCAATCAATACCTTAATGTTGGAGATTGTGCCCTAGGCCAATCATTGTATTGCTAACATTGTTTTTATTATGAAATAAGAGTTTTCTTTTATTATATTATTATATTATTTGCATGTTTATATATAATAATATCCATGGATAAATTATTTTTTTATCCAAAATATTCCTAGTCA
The DNA here is from genome assembly GCA_032878935.1 of Erythrophleum fordii. Taxonomy (NCBI): domain Eukaryota; kingdom Viridiplantae; phylum Streptophyta; class Magnoliopsida; order Fabales; family Fabaceae; genus Erythrophleum; species Erythrophleum fordii. The sequence continues at coordinate 5,148,274 of JAVQMF010000046.1, read as the reverse complement.
ATCATCCTTGTAGGAACAACAATGAATTAAGACTAGTATGATTTTGATTGATTAAGTGTTAAATCATGTATGATGATATGAATTAAAATCATAGGCGTGTGTTAGAGAACAGGACGCTGGATAGACCCGTCATGAGATAAACCATATGGATTAGGTCATAAGTTTATCTCATATATAACCGTATCATTGATCCCTTGGACCTGAGATCATTATAGATTCTTACATGAAGGACATTATACTTTGGCATAGTCTAATGTCACCTTTAATTGGGTAATTATAAAGACTATGATCAGGTATAATAGAATCCATGCAGAGGAAGATGAGTAGCCAATATGGAATTTGTCCTTCTAATTAATAGAGAGATATCTCTGGGCCCCTCGATGAGTGTGACTGAGAAATGCATGGCCATGCTCAAATGGAAAGGGTTCTATCTTATAATCAGTCTGCTCAGAAATTGAGAAAGTTACGATCGAGCAAGTTGAGGATGATATTTCCATACCTCATACTCGATCTAGATATCGTGTGACAAAAGAGATATAATAGGATTGTAAGATAAGTTGCATCAGATCATCGATCCCATATGATTTAAGTAGTCACAATGTCTTATTAGAGACCGCTTGTGATTTGTGGGTCAAACAGTGCAATTGGCCCACTGCCAACATCATATGGGCCTGCAGGGTCACACACAAGAATGGACCAAATCGGGCTAAAATATCCACATTCATTGAATCAGAAATGTGTCTAAATTCAATGAATATCTAGGATGGAGGAATTATTTATACATATATAAATAATTAAATTCAAAATATATATATACATATATATTATATTTGATATTATATATATATATATATATATATGAATTAGTTTAAATTTGATTCTATTAGATAGATTTAAATTTAATTCTATCAGATAGATTTAAATTTAAACTAATCAGATAATTTAAATTTGATTCTATCAGATAGATTTAAATTTAAACTAATCAGATAATTTTAATTAAGCTCTAGATATTGTTAGTTTAAATTTAAACTATAAGATAGATTTGAATTTAAACTAATAGATATATTTAATGATATATTTAATTAATTTTATCTGAAACTCTAGTCTATAAATAGAGGTTTTCATATCAGAAAAGAATTGCTAGAGCTGCCTCCAAAAACCTTAGAGAGTGGGACACCGTACGGACGTCGTACAGAATTGTACGGACAGACTGCTAGCACCCCGTTTGAGTTGCTGAACCCCGTTCGTGTGGATACTAGTAGAAGGAGCTGATCTACGGTCAGTTCCTGTGATCCAAACGAAAAGTAAAACAACAAACTCAATCGACAGAAAAAAAGGTAATTCTCTGAACCTATTCGGTTTAAGCAATTTTGACGGATCCTTAGTGGGAATTGGGATCAAAATTTTAAATGTGTCGGCTGTGTGCCTCCCATGATTCCCAATAGTGGTAACAGAGCCACGTCAATAATTACTTAAATTGAGTACCTGTATGTTCTAAGAATTTTATCTTGTGCTTAATTTTTCGCATGTGCTGATATGAGAAATGTATGCGATGTTGATTTGATCAAATTATTTTAAAGCATAAAAACTAAGCGTAGAGATCCTTTTAATAAATCTGTTCATATATATGATATATGTATAGGGTAATAGTCGTTGAAATCAATTATATTCATACATCTATATGAGATATATGTATGTGCGTTCATGTTTTGGATATTGAAATTGATTATGAATCTGTACATATATGTCAAACATGAATCTATTTTCAATGTGATTGGGAACATGATTATTAATCTATTTTAATTCGAATTCGTTTCGCTATATATGTGATGCACTAAATGAATCTGCCATTGCTATCTAATCCTAGCGCAACACAATCTAATTTAAAATAAATTCACTAAATTTACAGCCTTTCATATGAGATGAGATGTTTGTAACATGTGTGTTTGTATTGTGATTTGCTTGGATGGGTATGGTGCATGATATGGCCCTAGGATGCTTATGGTTTGTAATTTTTAAAATACGGCCTGCGTGTTGTGCCTCTCTCTATTCATTCTGTATATACATTCTTTTCTCATCTCACACTCCCCTCGAATGTTCAAGCAAGGTTTCTCTTTGTATATATAGATTTTATCTTAGAGGAATTTTCTCATTGGCTTGGGAGGAGATAGAATAGATGGGCCATATTGTGTCACATTTATTTTAAGACTTATGATGAGATCATATGCATGTATGCTATCGTAGTATATAATTATGTGACAACTAGTTTTATGAAATAATCAAATAAAATCCCTCGTGTAAAATTTTAAGTTACAATGTCGCCCACTAATGAACATCTGCTAAGACTTTGATCACCTGACTGTAGGTTTCACCAAAGTGGGATATACTTAGGTTATCTTAGTAAGGCAGCTTAGGTAATGATGATACTCATAAGTTTCATAGTGGTTTGACTTAATTGAGACTATCAAAACGGTTTTGGATCTCAAGGTATTAGATAGGATTAAACATGCCAGATCATGTGATAATTGAATCCTATAAAAGATTAAGAGTTACATGTGATGTAATTAGTAAACGAATTACCTACCTAAATAGCTTAATTTTAAGCATCTTGCTAAAGTGGACTTATAATTAAGTGAAATATGGGTTTTAACCCGCTAAATTAAATTAAGGGTTATTTTAGTGGAAAGTTATTAATTTGATTTTTGTATATTTTGTTGTAGAAAATATCGACAAATAACTCTGCTGCACTGTCATTGCAATCCATCCTTGAGAAGGACAAACTCAATGGGACAAACTTTCTTGACTGGTTCAGAAACTTAAAAATTGTTCTCAAGCAGGAAAGAAAGCTATATGTCCTAGATGAGCCCATTCCTAAGGAGCCTGCAGCCAATGCTTCAAGAGCACAGAAGGATGCCCACACCAAGCATCTCAATGATTCTGTGGATATGGGATGCCTGATGTTAGCCACCATGGTCCCAGAACTTCAGAGAGATCTAAAACTTATGGAGGCTTATGAGATGATTGTGTATCTCAAGAAAATGTTCCAACAACAGGCAAGGCAAGAAAGGTTTGAAACCACCAAGGCCTTGCATTCCTGTAAAATAGCTGAAACTACATCAGTTAGCACTCATGTTTTGAAGATGAAAGGCTACTTTGATCACTTTGAGAGCCTCAGATTTCCCATAAGTTAGGAGTTAGCTACAGATTTGATCTTAAACTCAATCCCAGAAAGTTATGATTAGTTTGTCATGAACTACAATATGAATAATATAGAGAAATCTGTTTCTGAACTGCATGGGATGCTTAAAACTACTGAGCAAAATATTAAGAAAAATTCAAGCTCTATTTTAATGGTTCAGAAAGGTAAAGAAATGAAAAAGAAAGGCAAAGGCAAGGGAAAGGGCCCGAACAATAAGTTCAAAAACCAAAACAAGCTCAAACCCAAGCTTGAAGCTAAGAAGGCAAAGCCTCTAAAGGAAGGAGTTTGCTTCTTTTGCAATGAGCCTGGTCATTAGAAGAGAAACTGCAAGCTCTACTTGGAAGATCTAAAGAAAAAGAAGAATAGCAGGGCTATTACTTTAGGTATCTATGTTATAGAAATTAATCTTTCTACTTCTCCTACGTGAGTATTAGATACTGCATGTGGAACTCACATTTGTACAAATGTGCAGGATCTCAAAAGGAGTAGGAAGCTGAAAAAGGGTGAAACAGACCTACGAGTTGGAAACAGAGCAAGAGTTACTACTTTAACTGTAGGCACTTATGAATTAGTTTTGCCCAGTGGGCTTTTGTTAATTTTGAACAATTGCTATTATGTTCCTACTTTGAGTAGAAACATAGTTTCACTTTCTTATTTAGATAAAGAAGGTTTTATTTCAATTATTATCGTAATGACATTTTTTATGCAGGTGGTGATTTGCATGGTGGTCATTATTATTTAAATATTGATGCTCCCAATAATCAAGATATCTATAATATAACTACTAAAAGGATCAAAACTAACGACTTGAATCCAACTTATCTCTGGCACTGTCGTCTAGGCCACATAAATGAGAAACGTATTTCAAAACTCTATCAAGATAGACTTCTGAAATCATTTGATTTTGAATCATTTGATACATGTGAATCTTGTATATTTGGAAAGATGACTAAGGCACCTTTCACTGGGCACAGTAAGCGGGCCACTGACTTATTGGGCCTAGTACATACTGATGTATACGGTACACTAAGTACAACTGCTAGAGGAAGCTACTTATACTTCATTACTTTTATAGATGACTATAGTAGATATAATTACATCTATTTAATGAGACAAAAATCTGAAGCTTTTGAAATGTTCAAAACTTTTCAAAATGAAGTGCAAAATTAACTTGGCAAATCTATTAAAATACTTCGATCTGATCGAGGCAAAGAATATTTGAGCCAAGAGTTTATTGACCATCTTAGAAATTGTGGTATTATCTCACAATTAACCCCACCAGGAACACCACAATGGAATGACATTTCTGAACAAAAGAATCAAACCCTATTAGATATGGTTCGATCTATGATGAGTCAAACAAATCTTCCATCATCCTTTTGGGGCTATACATTAGAAATAGCTGTGTTTACACTAAATCGTGTTCCATCTAAGGTAGTTGAAAAGACACCATATGAGATATGGACTGGAAAGAAGCCCAGTTTATCTTTTCTTAAAATTTGGGGATGCGAGGCATATGTTAAGCAACAGGCCTCAAATAAGTTAGCACCCAAATCTATAAAATGCCTTTTTATGGGTTATCTTAAGGAAACTAAAGGATACTACTTCTACAATCCCACTGAGAACAAATTGTTTGTTGCTCAAAATGGTATCTTTTTAGAAAGAGAATTCATCTCTAAAAGAACTAGTGGGAGTAAGATACATCTCGAAGAAGTTTAAGAGCAACAAAATCGCATTGAACTGGAGATGGAAAATCGAGAAGACTCACAACAAGTTGTTGAGCCTACTCAAGTAACACAAGGCCACGAAGGTCTGATAGGACACGACATCAGCCTCAAAGATATCGTGATGTGTTGCTCATTGATCAAGATAAGCCAACCACCTATCAAGAGGCCATAATGGGATTAGACTCTAAGAAATGGCTAGAAGCCATGAAGTCTGAGATGCAATCCATGTATGACAATCAGGTATGGACCTTCCTGAAGGTATAAAAGCCATAGGATGCGAGTGGGTTTTCAAGAAGAAAATTGACATGGATGGCCAAGTGCATGCCTTTAAGGCACGATTGGTTGCAAAAGGATTCAAACAAACACATGGTATAGACTATGATGAAACCTTTTCACCAGTTACTATGATAAAATCAATCAGGATCCTTCTCGCCATTGCTGCGTATTATGATTATGAGATTTGGCAAATGGACTTGAAAATAGCATTCCTTAATGGAAAGCTGCTTGAGGATGTGTATATGACACAACCTAAAGGTTTTATGCATCCAGAGGATTTTGGGAAGGTTTGCAAACTTCAAAAATCTATTTATGGATTGAAGCAAGCGTCTCGGAGTTGGAATCATCGCTTTGACGAAGTAGTCAAAGATTTTAGTTTTATCCAAAATATTGATGAACCTTGTGTTTACAAGAAAGTTAGTGGGAGCACAATTGTGTTTCTAGTGCTTTATGTTGATGACATCCTACTTATTGGAAATGACATTTCTACCTTGCAGATTGTCAAGTCTTGGTTAGGAAAGTATTTCTCAATAAAAGACTTAGGCGAGGCCAATTATATCCTTAGGATTAAGATCCATAGAGATAGATCCAAGAGGCTAATCAGTCTAAGTCAATGCACCTACATAGACAAGGTATTGTATAGATTTAGTATGCAAAATTCAAAAAGGGGTTTTATACCTATGTCTCATGGCATCAATCTCAGCAAGACTCAGTGTCCTAGTACACATGATGAGCAAGAACGCAAGAGTAAGATTCCATACGCCTCGGCTATTGGATCTATCATGTATGCCATATTGTGCACTCGACCAGATGTCTCATATGCCTTGAGTATGACTAGTAGATTTCAATCAGATCCAAGTGAGAATCACTAAACTACTATCAAGAATATCCTAAAGTACTTGAGAAGAACTAAGGATGTATTCTTGGTGTATGGAGGATTGGATGACGAGCTTGTTGTAAACGGTTACACAGATGTAAGCTTTCAATCTGACAAAGATGATTTTAGATCGCAATCAGGATTTGTATTCTGTTTGAATGGTGGAGCAATAAGTTGGAAGAGCTCAAAGCAAAGCACTGTGGCTGATTTTACAACAGAAGCTGAGTACTTAGCAGCATCAGATGCAGCTAAGGAAGCTGTTTGGATTAAAAAGTTTATTACTGAACTAGAGGTGGTGCCTATCATCTCAAATCCGATAGATTTGTTCTGTGACAACAATGGTGCAATAGCACAGGCTAAAGAGCCTAGATCACATCAAAGGACCAAACACATACTCAGGCAATATCACCTTATCAGAGAAATCATTGATAGAGGTGATATAAAGATATGCAAAGTACCAACTGATAACAATATTGCTGATCCTCTTACTAAGCCACTTGCACAGGCTAAGCATGATCGTCTTGTTAGGTCAATGGGTATTAGAAACATTAATGATTGAACCTAGTGCAAGTGGGAGTTGTTGGAGATTGTGCCCTAAGCCAATCATTATATTGCGAACATTGTTTTTATTACAAAATAAGAGTTTTCTTTTATTACATTATTATATTATTTGCATGTTTATATATAGTAATATCCATAAATAAATTATTTTTTTATCTAAAATGTCCCTAGTCAATCATCCTTGTTGGAACAACAATGAATTAAGACTAGTATGATTTTGATTGATTGAGTGTTAAATCATGTATGATGGTATGAATCAAAATCATAGGCGTGTGTTAGAGAATAGGACACTGGATAGACCCGTCATGAGATAAATTACATGGATTAGGTCATAAGTTTATCTCATATATAACCATGTCATTGATCCCTTAGACCTGAGATTATCATAGATTCCTACATGAAGGACACTATACTTTGGCATAGTCTAATGTCACATTTAACCGGATAATTATAAAGACTATGATCAGGTATAATGAAATCCATGCAGAGGAAGATGAGTGGTCAAAATAGAATTTGTCCCTGTAATTAATAGAGAGATATCTCTGGGCCCCTCGATGAGTGTGACTGAGAAATGCATAGCCATACTCAGATGGAAAGGGTTCCATCTTATAATCAGTCTGCTCAGAGATCGAGAATGTTACGATCGAGCAAGTTGAGGATGACATTTCCATGCCTCATACTCGATCTAGATATCGTGTGACAAAAGGGATATGATAGGGTTGTAAGATAGGTTGCATCGGATCACCGATCCCATAAGATTTGGGTAGTCACAATGTCTTGTTAGAGGCCGCTTGTAATTTGTGGGTCAAACAGTGCAATTGGCCCACTGCCAACATCATATGGGCCTGCAAGGTCACATGTAAGAACGGACTAACTCGGGTTAAAATATCCACATTCATTAAATCAGAAATGTGTCTAGATTCAATGAATATCTAGGATAGAGGAATTATTTATATATATATATATATATAAATAATTAAATTCAAAAAATATATATACATATATATTATATTTGATATTATATATATATGTATATATATATGAATTAGTTTAAATTTAATTCTATTAGATAGATTTAAATTTAAACTAATCAGATAATTTAAATTTAATTCTATCAGATAGATTTAAATTTAAACTAATCAGATAATTTAAATTAAGCTCTAGATATTGTTAGTTTAAATTTAAACTATAAGATAGATTTGAATTTAAACTAATAGATATATTTAATGATATATTTAATTAATTTTGATTAATTAAATATATCTAAAACCCTAGTCTATAAATAGGGGTTTCCATATCAGAAAAGAATTGATAGAGTTGCCTCCAAAAACCTTAGAAAGAGGGACACCGTACGGATGTCGTACAGAATTGTACGGACGTCGTACAAAACTATATGGAATTGTACGGACAGGTTGCTAGCACACTCGTTTGAGTTGTTGAACCCCGTTCATGTGGATACCGGTAGAGGAAACTGATCTGCGGTCAGTTCCTGCGATCCAAACGAAAAGTAAAACAACAAACTCAATTGACAGAAAAAAAGGTAATTCTCTGAACCTATTGGTTTAAGCGATTTTGATGGATCTTTTGTGGGAATCGGGATCAAAATTTTAAATATTTCCACTGTGTGCCTCCCACGATTTGCAACAGTTAAGTCAGTTTGTAAAAACCCCACGTAAATCACATATGATGGTAGTTGAACTTGTCTTGCGATATTTAAAGGGCTTAGTAGGGCAAGGAATTTTCTTGTCAATTGAAAATTTAATGAAGTTGGTGACATATTTAGACGTGGACTGGGGAGGATGTCCCATGACGCGACGTTCCTGCATAGGGTACTACATTACCCTGGGAAGCTCACTATTATCATGGAAAAGCAAGAAGCAAAAGGTGGTGGCATGATCTTCAGCTGAAGTAGAATATTGGGCGATGTTAGCTACGGTGAGTGAAGTTATCTAGTTGAGATGGCTTTTAACAGATTTAGGTGCAAGTCAAAGAGAAGTTGCGCCGTTATATTACAACAACCAAGTAGCATTGCATATTGCAACCAACCCAGTGTATCATAAGAGGACAAAACATGTTGAGATGGACTGCTATTTTATGAGAGAATGTGTGTAGTCCAAAGAGACAACCCCATGCAAAGTTTCAACATGAGATCAACTAGCTGACATGCTTACTATGGCCCTTGGAATAGAAAGGTTGGCGTCTCTACTGTCCAAGTTGGGTATTACGAACCTCCATGCGCCGCCTTGAGGGGGAGTGTTAGACATTGAGAGATTCTCGTAATTATATTTCGCGAATATATATTCTGTTGCTCTAGATATATTGAGATATACGATTTCCAAAGCTTCTGTGTACAATCCATGTTTGTTTTGTAATCCTATATTTCTAGGATAGTTTCACAATGTCATGCCCTTTGTATAAATGTTGTATCAATGAAATGAACGCCATGCTGCTTTAAACGTACTTCATAATCCTTCATGGTATTAGAGCATTTTTTAGACAGAAGGTAACGTTCAATGCACGCGATCATACATCATTAAAACACCATCTTGTCAGGAGGTACCGAAGATGGGAAGAAGTCAACCTCACAAGCCAGTGTAATAGACATGATGTCTCCATATTATATCCATGCGTCGGGTAACCTAGGTTAATTATATGTTAGTGAAGTTCTTCAGGAAAGCAACTATGGAGAATGGGCCAATGATATGAGCAATGCCCTATTTGCGAAAAACAAGATGGAATAATTAGACCACTGAATGAATATTAAATTTGTCTCTTGCAAAGACCGATCCTCACATTTCAAAGCTTTTGAACAAATCAAATAGGTGACATTAAATTGTTTCTTTGTTTCTAAGACCTAAAGTTCAATGAATGAATAATGATTTATTCATCTTGACGCACTCCATTACAGGTGCCGACGCACATTGTACAATGTTCTTGGACATTACAAACACTAGAGTATCAATATGTATTTTTTAATGGAAACTAGAGTCTCAATGTCGGGTGTGATAATCTTTTGAAGTATTTATTGCACATTTTCAAAGTTTACAATAGGACCACAACAAGATGACTTAGAAACGCCCTACCACTCAATAAAATTAAATGTCGAGAATATGCATCATCTATTCAAGATTACAATAGTGGTTGCTTTCAACATAAAAATAGTGCTTTTGTTAATAAAGAAGCCTAGACAGTTCTCGTATTTATCTTAATATTTTTAAAAAAATAATAAGAAGAACAAGCATGTAGGGCTAAACAAAATGTCATCCAGCTTTGACATAAAGGAATTTTTCTTAGGTTCTGACATCCATTTTAATATAATTTTCTTTAACATATATAATGGGAACGCCACTACCTAATCCTTATACAATAGAATATCCCAAACATATTCCTTTGAGATCGCCTTTGATAAGTAGCACATATCCTATACATGTTTTAAGGCAACCTTTAATCAAGTGGCATGTTTGATAAATTTTATTTAATTATTTATTTACTAATTTGAATTAGCCAAGAACACTTTTTTTTTTTTTAACTCAATTCTTCTTTCATTTTCTTGTATTTGTGGAAGCAAAATTCAAATTCAATGTCTATACTTGCTATGAAAAATTTTATGAACCAAACTAATTAACACTGTTAATTAAAATTTTAAGTTATTTATCCATAATTATAAATAATTAATATACATCACTTCATTAAAATTTAATGAAAATATTAAATTATAATAGTTTTAATTAATAAAAAAGTATATTTTGTTAAGGATGGAAAAAGACAATAACAAAGCATCAGTGGATTAAAAGAGAAGAAGAATGATATTATTCAAAGAAATGAATATTACAATAAAAGTGTCATAATTAAAGTGTTAAGTGATATAAAGATAATGTTAATTGTTATACTCCATCTCTTGTAAATTGTGATGGGGTCTTATTTATATAAAGAAAAAAACTAACTTAAGCATGACTAGACTTGACCATAGGTTAGAAAGCTCACTAGCTGATAGGCTTGGTTTAAGAAAAATGGATATGAGCAAAAATAAAAAATAAAAATCTGATAAAAAATGAACCCATTTTAAAAAAGTTAGAATATAAAATGAGTTGGATTTAGACTTTTTTAAAACCCAATTTGAGCTCGAACTCGATCCGTATTATAATAATTTTTTTATATTATTTATAAATAATATTATTAAAAAACTATTTATAACTACCAATATAAATAAAAAAGAAATATATAACATATATGAATATTATGTTTTTTCGCTCTTACTTGTTGCATAATATATTATTAGGAATAAATTATAATTCAAACAAAATAAATCGATAATCAATAATATTATTAAGAAAAAATATCATATTATGAGGTTTTGTTATCTTATGTGTGCTTCAAATGGTTTAAATTTTTTATAATATCTTTTTTAGACTATTTAATATTTAAAATGAAAAAAAATGAGCCTAACAAATATAAAATAGGCCTAGTTCGATATTATTCACAACAATACTAGGCGAGCCTAGGCACTGAGTTCAAAAAATTTTGCAAATATTTTTATAAATCTGAGCCATGATTAGATCTAATTATGACTCTATTAATATATCATTTTTAGCTCAAGCAACTTAAAATAATTTGCTATTGACAAAGTTACATTATTTAAATTAATTTATTATTGATTTTAGTATATTGTATGTTGTTTGATAATACTTGAACTTTGCATTCATGGGTGTTTGGATTTTAATAATGTGAATTGGGTTGTTTTTTAACTTACGAAAGACTTAAAGGCATAACACATTTTACCCCTTGACTAACGTTCAATTATAAAATTAGTATGTAAATTTTTCAACATTACAAAGTGCCTCCTCAAGTTTCAAATGGAACAAAAATATTCTGGTAAACTTTTAACTCTTAGTTGAAATTAATAACAAAAGGCTTGCCATTTTAATTGTGATTGTAATACTTTGACTTAGTCTTAATGCTGAACTTGTAAAGTTAATTTTTAGTCCCAAAAATTTTTTCTTTGGTTTCAAAAATTAATTAAGTTTAGCATTTCTAATTTAGTTCACATTTTAGGTAAATGTTTTTAGTATTTTAGAGTTTATATAACCAATTTTTTAATTAAGATTTAGTTAATAGTAGCAAAATATGTTTTCTCATAAAATAATAAATTAAAAAAAGAAAATTACAATTGAGGATTGTGAAACAAAATTATTTATTTTAAAGGACCTTATATTTTTAAAATATTTTAAAGAACACAATAATTTAAAGCTTACATAACCATTGATGATATTAGTGATCAGGGTAATAGATATTCCATCCTCTTTATTCCTCTTAGTTTAGTTTGTACCTTTTTTTATACAAAAAGAGAAAAACTATAAAAGAGAGAAAGTAACTAAATGAAAGTAGAGCCCACACACGAAGTTCCGTTGCCCCAACTCACTCGGATCCCAAATCCTTAATATGGACAAAGTACATTAATTTATATTTAGTTTTTAGTACACTAACTTAAAATCATGTCATTTCATTCTCCAATGATATAAATATATAAGAAGAAAATTTATTTCATTACACTTAAAATTAGAAAAAAAAGGTTCTTTTATATATTTGTTATTAATTTTTTTAATTAAAATATAATAGGTATATAGTTTTCAATAATTTTTATAAATAATTATTTAATTTTTTAATTAAATCATATATTTGTCATAATCTTATTAAAAATTATATATTTATTATATTTTAATTAAATAATTTGATAATAAAATTATAAAAATTATATTTAAATTTAATTCTTAAAATTTTAGGTTCTTAAATTCTTTAAAATATTTCAGAATATAAAATTCTTTAAAGTGAATAATTTTATTTTATGGTGGTCCATTGTAATTTCTCTCATTAGAAAGTTAAGAGTATACTCCATTTTGGGTGGGCCGCCTAGTACAAGGGGAAAGGTTCTACAGGGAATGAATTGTATTCATGTTCTCTGCGAGATCGTGGGTGACTCTTTGCCTATGCCCCAAGAGGTCCTGCGCTTTCCCTTCGCTTCCTTGCAAGGTATAACGAAGAAACATCTCTCTATTCCCCTTTCTCTCTCTAACCTCAAGGATCTTATTGCTTTTATTTCTTCTTGTGTGCTTTCGCTGTTGATCAAATTGAAGTTAAAACAGAGCATCTTTAAGCTACGCTTCAGCTTTTAAGTTATTTATTCTCCTAACTTCCTCTTATTTTTTGATTTATGTAATTTGTTTGTTTCCATAGAATCTGCTTCGTTGGGAATTTTGAAGGATTGATGGGTACTGCAACAACTAAGAGAATCTGCAGAAAAGAATTAAGTTCTATACGATCATGCCCTCGAAAAATATTTAGCATTTTTAGATTCTTCACTCTTTCCGGCTTATGATCAAAAGCTTTTCTGGGGGAATCGTACATTTGAATTTGCTAAATAGGGGAAAATCTTATGTTGCGATGATGGTCCTTCTACGGAGAATAAATTACAGAAGAATTCTATTTGAATAGGTTCTAATCTTTGTTGAATTAACCCACAGAAGAAAATTATCACCTTTCCTTTTTAGGTTATGCCTATGAAGTACCAATACTTAGCCATGTCTTCTTCAACATGTATTTGACACTCGTATATATGATACGACACTTCAAATTGCAATTAAACACTATATATCTTGTTGAGGGTATCTCTGTTGTCTTGTATCCTGAATTAGTATCGGTGCTTCTAAAGGGCTATGCTTAGTCTGAGTGGAAATTGAAATGTATCAAGACTTCATTCTGTCAACTGCATCATTATTTTCCCAATTTCTGATGTTCCACTTGTTCTGTTTTAATCCAACCAAGTAGAGCCTCTAGAGTTTGTTTAACTATGGAGTGAATGAATAAGGAATCTATTCATAAAACAGAAACTAAAATCTTAACTAGAATTTGTTGTTTACTAACTTGCTTCTTTTCTGAACTTTATCTTAAGTCATTGAGTATGTAAGCACTGTCAGCATGCTATATAAATTAAAGCACATCAGATCTTGAAGAATATTATATCATTCTGTTACTTCAGAAATTTGTAGGTGTGATTGATCCTTGAAATATCTATTTTTTAGCTTATTGTTAACATGGCACGATCCGCACTGGATGAGACGTCAAACTCTGGCGCATTTATGAGAACTGCTTCTACATACCGAAATTTCATTTCAAGAGACCCGGATTCTCAATTTCCAGTGGAGTCTGGAAGGTATCATCTGTATATATCATATGCATGTCCTTGGGCTTCCAGGTGCCTTGCTTACTTGAAGATCAAAGGACTAGACAAAGCCATCAGTTTCTCGGTCAGTGCTTGTCATGAAGCATATCTTTAAATTAGAATGGTTGGACTATTTCTAAATTTTGCTATTTCACCTGTTTGAATAATCAGGCAGTGAAACCCATTTGGGGAAGAACCAAAGAATCAGATGAGCATATGGGGTGGATTTTTCCTGATTCAAAAACCAAGGTTCCAGGATCTGAACCTGATCCCTTGAATGGAGCGAAGAGCATCAGGGAACTTTATGAAATAGCCAGTACAAATTACACAGGAAAATATACCGTTCCTGTATGTTTCCTTTTCGTTTTGGACTGGATCTTTCTTGTATATACTTTAATGAGCAGATATTTATGGTCTTTTGATGGATTTATATCTGCGTAGGTTCTGTGGGATAAGAAACTCAAGACAATTGTTAACAATGAGAGTTCAGAGATAATCCGCATGTTTAATACTGAATTCAACAATATAGCAGAAAATCCTGCCTTGGACTTATATCCCTCTCATTTGCAAGCCCAAATTGATGAGACTAACGATTGGATATACAATGGTATAAACAATGGTGTTTATAAATGTGGGTTTGCAAAGATGCAAGGGCCATATGATGAGGTAAGTAGTTTTTCTCATGTTGATGTTTGTTGGAATGGCTGACAATGTAGTATTTGCTTCAATGAATCTGTTTTTCATTGACCCTTCTGCAGGCTGTAAAATTATTGTATGAAGCTTTAGACAAATGTGAAAATATACTAAGCAAGCAACGTTATATTTGTGGCAACACGCTGACTGAAGCAGATATTCGGTTGTTTGTCACTCTTATCAGATTTGATGAGGTATGAATGAATATTAATGATCTGTTGCTGTTAAAGTCTGGTTAGATCTTTTGGTCTTTCATGTGTTGTGCAAATAATGTACTGAAGAACAAGCATCATTGAATAGATTTAAGGCCTCTATTTAGACATAAATCTAAATGAAATCATAGGCCACAACATATTTTAGAAATTCACCCTATATTTTGGACCATATTTTTACTACAGTACAAAGTTTGCCTCTTCAAATTTCATATTTTTTTCTTGAAAACCCACAATTGTTTCGTTCTTGGTCTCTCAATCTTGCAACTCTGTGGTAATTTTGTATAAAATATCAATAAATCGAAGATCTATATGTTCAGTGATTGACTTAACAGTAACACCTCTTTTGCAATGATGTATTTCTTGCATTTTCATGAGTTTTTTTCCCCTTCTCCCTTCCTTTCAGCAGTTAAAACACACTTATCAGTCAATATCTTTATCAACTCTTGAACTATTTCCCTATTTTAACCAAGATATCTCTAATATCAGCCCTTTCAATTTATAGACCAATCCGGCTTTCCTCAGCCTCCCAAGGGTCTTCTAACATGTAAAAGGAAAAAATGTTTGTTCCTGTAAGATAATAATGTCTATAGCTAGTACAAAAATGTGAACTCTTCAATTTTTTACTTTTGTATTTTAAAAATTGAAGGTAAAAGTGAATAATGGTGACCAACAGGAAGCTTGTTGCAGTTGTTGCTTGTTGAGTTGTTATTGGTTTACCTTATAATTAAGATCACAGAAAAGGGAAAGCTTTCTAATGTAACTGGAATTTTGAAGGATTTTCTTTATTTTTTGTGTCCTTTTATTATTGGCCTAAAAAGCTGCTGTTTCTTGTTTTTTAATGAATGCATAATAATTCATCTTATAATCAAGAACAATGAAAAAGATAAAGCTTTGAAATGGAATTGGGCTTCCAATTTTTTTTTCCCCTTGCTTTCTTTCTGTTCTTTTATAGGTTTTGGGTCATGTACAAGAATGGGGATGATTGTCTCATTGCATGCCCATTGGTCTTGTCATTAAGTTGGCTTCTGATGTCAAGTATATTAGAGATTATAATAAAACAATTTATTGTCAGTCAAAGTTTTTGTGTTGAATTGGTCCATGACACGGTATAGCCTTTATGACCAAGAGTTTGGAATTTATAAACGATTTCTCAGCCTTCACTTAATAGTAAACTTTCAAGTTAAATTGGTTCTTGACAAAGTATTCTCCTTTTCTATTTTGAGATGTAGGTTGTGTTAATCCATTCCAATGTTTTTTGAGCGGTTAACCTGTGCTGTAATTGTAGGTTTATGTTGTTCACTTCAAGTGCAACAAAAAGCTATTAAGGGAATACCCAAACCTCTTCAATTATACCAAAGACATCTTCCAAATTCCTGGCATTAGTAGCACAGTAAACATGGAACATATAAAGTTGCATTACTATGGAAGCCATCCTACTATCAATCCATTTGGGATTGTTCCTATTGGGCCAAATATTGATTATGCTGCTCCACACGACAGGGACAGGTTTTCTGCATAGGTTATTTATTTGTGCAGTTTCAAGGGATTTGTGGGAAATTTTCTGTATGTTTAAGGGCTTCTTATACTTGAGTATTGCTGAAATGACCATGCATTGGGGGATTATACTTGCTCAAAATAAAGTTTGAGTAATATTTATAGATATCCTTTTAAGCCATGTATAATAAGTAACATGTTGGGTTGGATTGAGGGTTTAGGTGGGGGCCTATTGGCAAGTGGTTGTGGGCGTCAACATAGGTGCATCATGATTAGGGCCTCCTGAGAGTACATTGGTGTAATTTTGAAGTATTTGATATTTGGTTCTTCGATAGAAATATGATAAGTGAAAATTTTTTAAGCATTGTCCTTTTTGAGAAGCATCAATTTTGAGTATGAACAGGTTTAAGAGAGGCAAACTTGGTGATAGATAGGTTTGCTGGTTCATGTTTATGCAGCGACTTGCCTGTATAAGGCTACTTGCTACTTTAAACTTGCAATTTGTTCTTCACATGACTTTGGTTCTGAATGAAGTCTCCCTAACGTATGTTTGTACAGGGATAATGTAGATAGGGAAAGGGAAGGAAAGATTCATTGAAACGTTTTCTTTGTTTGGAAATTACTAAGAGGGGTCGATAATGAATGATTTTTAATTTATTTTTCAAAATTTTTCAATATTTCCTCTTTTATATTTTTGAGTTTACTTATTTTGGGAATTTTTAAACGAAAAAATTGTTACAAATAAGAGTAGGAGAAATTATTTACTCTAATCATTCATTCCCCATCTATATCATTGCATTTTCTTTGAATATTTCCTTTCTCCTTCCAACTTTTAAACATAAAGTTTTGCTTCATAAAGCATTTGCTAAATCCAAACCCAATCATGTGGATATGCATGACATGAACCCGTGCATTGTCCAAAGTTATACACTATACAGTTGTTAAAGTGGTGAAGGGAAGTTATTCTCACGGAAGTAGTTCTTGAAGTAGATGATTCTTAATAAGGTCATTAAACCGCTAATAAGTTGTCGAACTAGGATTGTATGGAGTTCTTAGAGACTTGCTTTTTTTTTTTTTTAATAAACAAAAATGATAATGTAGATATGTTAATATAACATTAGTGATAACGCATTAATGATATGTTTTGAGATTTTTTGTCAACTTTTAGCCTATATTTACTAATCCCATGACACAGGTACAACATTTTAGCATAGGTATCAGTGTATGAAGAAGCCCTATTAAGAGGTGTGAAAAGACTTGACCAATTAGGTGCTTGAGAGTTCTTCTTTAACAACATAAACTTCTAACCACAAGGAATTTAAATCGCAAAAAGATTTGAACTTGCACAACAATCTGAATGCAAAGATCCTATCAATTTTCTTTCGTTAGTTGAGCCTACTCATATTAGCCTTATGATGGTTGTTTATGCTTTATTTGTACAAACAATTTGTTTATATTGCAATTGGAAGTAAATGTAATTTTAACTAATTCATGTATTGGCCTAAAAATATTGGCTTAAGTAACACCTTTCCATACATCTAAGAGCTAAAAGGTCTTAAATGCATTTGAATTTGATTCCTCACTTCCCTTTGGGGGCCTCCTTCCTTACCCAGAAAATAATTTACACTTGGATTTGATTAATGATGAGCCGAAACAATAATTCGCTTCAACTGAATATCATATTAATGTTAAAATTTTATAAACACAGGTTTACCTTCACTTACAGCCTCCGATAACATTATTAGAAGTACAGATTGATCAACTTGTCTTCGTTTATCATCCTCAATAGAGTTTCTGAATAATGATCATCTGCATCAATCTCATGACACTGCTTAAAGTTGCAGAAACAATTTTCATCTACCGGAGATCCTCCATGCCCAGTTTGATTATGAAGCGCTGATATCTTGAGAACAGAATAATATTTTATTTCAACAGGGTCTAATATTCCAATCAAACATGACACAATATTTTAAATTATCCGAAAACACAATATATTTTTGTCACATACGATGTGTGCTTCTTAGCCTCAGACCACTGCAGTCTACAGTTCTGGGAAATCAAATAAATAATCTCAAACCGAAGAAACAGGGGCTGATGCTTACAGACTCCGAAGCATTACATTCCTGACAAAAGTTCCACCTCAATAGCTCAAAAGTGAGATAATGAAGCCAAAGCAAGGCACACATAATTGGCAACTCTATATGAAACACGATTCATCAACAATATTACTTCAACAATTAGAACTCGGAGTAGCTTTAATTCCTATCATCAAGCACTTACAGATGAGGAGGGTAAAAATGGAATGGAAGGAAACGTCTCTTAGACAACATTGTAAGTGACTGAAGATAGGGGGTGTTCATTGGCCCGGTTGGCCCTAGGAGCCCGCCTTAGCCCGGCCTAATCGGGTTAGGTCGGGCCGGTCCGGGCTAAACATATAAATGGACAAAATTTTAAACAAAACAATATTGGGTCGGGTCGGGCCACGGGCAAAGACATTCTGCCTAACTTGCCCTAATATTTTTTTTTAGTTATTAATATCTTGTTATCTTATATATATATTATTTATATTTATTTTATCTAATTCTCTTTACATACTGTAACTTTCATTATCTATTTAAACTCTCCCTATTTCTTAATTATTTTTATCATTGATGTACATGCTTACTGACATTTCTTTTATTGAATAATAAAAATACACGTATTTACCTAAAGCTAATTATATTAGTATAACTTATATTTTGTTCGATAATACTAAGTTATTTTTTTATTATTAATAAAAACATGAAAGTTCAAAAAGTCTATTATTTTGAAGTATATACCTATGAGTCTACAAAAAAAATATTTTTATATTAAGTATCAATTCATAAAAAAAAAATTTTGGGTAATCCTAAACCACCTTAACCTGTCCTAAAATCAGGCTTGTTTCGGGTCGGGTCGGGCCACGGGCATAAAAACAAGCCCGATGTCTTAATCGGGTTGGGCATCGGGCATATTAGATGTCTGGCCTGACCCTGCCCATGAACACCCGTAACTGAAGAGACTAGATTATAAGAAATCATCTAATTTGGAAGGGCAACTATCAAGCATCAACCTAAGTTTTCTTAAAATTTATTTATTTATTTATTTTTTGGAGGTGAATTACAGTTTAAGAATTTTAAATCAAAAGTTATTTATACCAAAAAATATTAAAATTTAAAATTATTTTAAATTTACTAATTAAAAATTTAAATTAAAAAAATTACAATTTAATAGCTAAAAATTTTTACTAGCCTATCTAAGTGACTTACAGGGTTTCCATTCTTTTTGAGTGAACAAAGCCAGCGAAAGGTAGCATTCAATTCGAACCTTTTCTATCTCGAAGCGAAACCTTAACCCCTTGTTTGGTTTGAGGAGAGTGGAGGGGAGGATCCTTCCTTCCCCTTGTTTGGTTTGCAATTTTGGAGGGGAGGGGAGGGAAAGTTTAATGAAATTTTTCCTCCCCTTTCCCTCTCTCTTATCCCTCCAATTTGGGAGGATTAAGAGGAAAAGTTAGAAAAAAAACTAAAATACTCCCTATCTTAATTATTAATTTTATATTTCATAAAATTTTTATAAGTATGGTTAAAGAGAAATTTCAATGTACCAATTAATACGGGTATATTGCCATATTGAGAAAAAAGTAAACATGCCAATGTTTTCAACTCAAATACATTTTAATTTTATAAAATAAAACATGTTAAATTATATATTTGTTGAAATAATTATTTAGTTAATTTTATTTGTTTACAAATTTTTTTAAAATAATTATAATTATAAATAATTTTTGACATTTATTTAATTTGGCGTTGACAATATTAAATTTTTAAAAATAAAAAAATAATTAATAATATTATCATTACTTTTAAAATATATAAAAATAAAATAGTCTACATATTATTATTTTTCCTCCCCTCCTGAACTAAACGATATATCTCCTTTCTCCTCTTCTTCACTCCCTTCCCCTTCTTTGAACCAAAAAAGGCCAATTCTTTGAACCAAACAAGGCCAAGCGGCCAAGCAAGCTCAGCTTGGGTAATTTTGCCCCGGTAGCTCCAGCTTGCTCAGTCTTAGGGGTTGAATTGACCGACTTACCATGCGCGTTTTCTGGAGGACAAGCTATGGTTTACCTGAAGCCTGCTCAGTTTCTGCCTCGAAGCCCCTTCTCCATCCTCTAGCAGCTTGCGTTCGATGCCATATTCCTTTCTCTATAAGTAAGTGATAAAATATTCAAGATAATTTCAAAATCCAAAATCCTTCTATATAAATATTTCAACTTAAAATTCTCAGGATCAAGTAACTATAATGTTAGAAAAAGCAACAGACCCACTAATGCCAAAAAGGGGAGAAAAATGACGAATTCCCAGAAAATAAAATTCTACAAGGGTTAGGGTTAGGGATCATGAATTTTGTTGATAAGAAGAGAGGCAGAGGGAGAGAGAAAGGTGAGCCTGTTGGCACTGAGAGCGCTTGAGAGCGGTGCCGCTACTGGAGCAGAGGGCTTGAACGGCCTCGTATTCGTCCCGGCAGGCCAAGGAGACGAGACACATGGCGAGGGCGTGGTTCAGATGACGGCACGCCGAGTCGCGGCCCGGACCGGATGGGACCCGCCGGTGACACTCCGACAGGGCTCGCTGCAGCCGCTCGCATGTAGCTTCTGATACCATCTTTGTGGACTGGGTCGTTTTGGTACCGGGGATCTCATGGACCTGTTGTCGGATTCATAGGATTGGGCTGTGATACAGGTTAAGAATCCACGTTCAAATTCTTCTTACGTTGAGGACCCCCTTTTTTTTTTTTGTGAAAAGCTGAGAAATATAAGAAGCGGTTACCACACAAGTCAGCACCTTAACATTCACAAGATAATCAGAAGTAGCTTATAGGTTTAAACAGAGTAAGAAGGTGCTCTAATCATCATGTTATCTACAGAAGACTCTCGTGAATATGCTCGCATTTCGTTTTCCCTTTCCTTTTTCAATAAAATAAATAATCTTATAAAAAACACTCACATTTTATATGAGTCTCATCTCGAAGAGTTCATTGCTCATCTCTTTAATCCTTATAAACTCTATCACCAAAATTAATTTTTTACCAAATTTATCTGTAAACTTCTTTTCCAAAAAACGCCTCCCATCAAGGAGATAGTCCAAGGTACCATATAGATCCGTTGCAATCTATCCAAATTGAACAATATGTCACTTTGGAGATTCCGACCAACTTCATCTCTCACTGGATCCGACAACGATATACTTACTTTCATCTTGGAGTCATAAGATTAGTCCTCACCCTCCATTAAAAAAAAAGAGATTACGGTTACGACCCATGTTTTCCTCTTAGAGACTTCCTACACCTCTTTTTCAGAATCCCTAATTGGAGCAACGCTTGTTACTTTGAATGGTGAAAGTGTGATTGTTACTATAGTTCCAAACTTTAACATCAAGTTGATAGGCCTCACTCTTCCCACTAGACTAAAGGTGCAAGTATAGATTATTGGTGTTGAGCAAGTTCAAAATGTTGTCCCATCAATTCTTCATCATTAGATAATCTATCGTCTTCAAAACCATTTAGTTAATCTTCAATTCTAGAACACTATTGATGATATTCTTTATATGGTTTCTAAAAAATTAGATAATACCACTATCATCTAGATCTCAAAGCAGATTCTCAAGGAACATCTGTTGCAGTTTATGTCTCTTGAATGGATAACCAATTATGAAAAGGAGTTCCATGGTGGATAGGAGACTTTCCACACCTTTGCTTCCTTAATCCTTGAAAAACTCCCAGATAGAACTGTTAAGTCTATCTTCAAGAGACCTAGATCTGAAGAGGGCACTTCCTCTGGTTCCTCTCGAAGACTTCTCAACCAATCCATGATGATCTCTCTTGTTTTCTCCCAAAAAAAAAAAAGCCTTATTCCCATTTCTTTTTTTCAACCAGATGGGTCTTCTACTTATGTAGCAAAGATTAATGGTAACTTCTTTTGGGATTGTAATCCATTTATGTATGACTTTGATTGTGGCTGTTATGACCTCAAAAATTGAAAAGGCGTAGAAGATAATGAATGGAGACCTAGAGATTCCTTTATAGTTGCTACTTGGAAGCAAGACAAAAGAAAAAAGCCAATATGGAAATTTGACCATTGCTCTCATAAAAAACATGATTCCAGCTCTAATGATGATGATGACCAGCTACACAAGCCAAAGTGGGTAGGCATTAGAGAGCCTAAATCATGGCCCAGAACTATCCATAAATTACTCAGAGAACTAGGTCATGAAGACCTTCTCCCTCCTCCTCCACCTGAACTAGTTATCCAACAACAAGGGTTGTCACAACCAATCCCTTGTATGATGTTTTCATTTGTGTCTGAAGCCTATGACTTAGAATTTCCTCCAATGGAAAGAAGAACTAATCTAGAAACGAATGTAACTTATAAGCTATTCTTTGTTCCCATTGAAGTTGCTCCTAACGAAACAATGAGGCTAGTATCACAAGTCGAGGAAGTACTGACCTGGCACACTCACAATGCAACAACATAAAATATAGTCCTTCAAATAATTGGTTCCCACTTAGAGAATCTTTTGAGTCAGATAACACATACTAACTCTCGAATTGATGGAGTTTCTATCTATATCCAAGAGTTGTATAACCACCTCTAATAGCAGGTGACCTCCTTGGACGTAGAACTTAAGAACTTTTATCGCCCATGGTTATATGGATCTTATTTTCAATCAAAAGGAACAAGAACTCAGAAGAGTGAAATCTCAGATTGACCAAATAGAAAAAGATATAGCAAGAAACCACTCCAGAAGCATTTACGAACCTTTCTCTTCTCTGCACACACCATCATATAATCCTTATCCTTCTCCTCCATACTCACCTTACCCCCAATAAGTTGACTATTCAAAATGTTTTAAAATAAACTATGAAGTCTTCAGAAAGAAGGAAGACTACCTTACTCCAACTCAACTTAGATAGTTTTAGCTCAGACAACCTACTAAAAAACCTCAACCTCCATAAAGACCACCCCATTTCCCTTCTCAATATGAACCTTCACCTTCATGGACCAAACCTCCTGAATAGCCTTCTCCATCAAAATCATTACAGATTAAAATGCATCCTTCTTCACCTAGACAAACTCAATCTCTTCTTATAGATTATACCCAAAAAAATAAACAAGAAGCCAGCCTCAACCTGAACCTCCCAAGTCTTTTAGAACAATAGCTCTTACAACATCAATGATTCCTTATAGTTTTGATTCAGATTTTGATCATTCTCATATAATTGGTTTAGAATTGGTAAGTTCTGATGAATCTTTTGATCATGATAAGATCACTGCTTCATACATGGTTAACTACTCTTGTTGAAAAATATGATGAGTCCAATAGAGAATAAGAAGATCATGATGAATATCATCATTATAATACAACTTCTTTTAACCATGCATAGGCCTAAACTCATCCATCTATTAGACCATAGTTTACGTTTGATGAAATTCCTCCTAAAAAATAGAAAGATAAATTACGTAATTTTTTAGTATGGATTGATCTCTAGATGACTCGTTTAGTTGCTAATCTTGAAGTAGTCTTTACTGAGTTCACCACTAGATTCACAGGCACTTTTCGAGAATGGTTTCAAAGCTTATGGAAGTACAAACAACATTTCTATACCACTGCTACCAGTGCTAATAATCTTCTATGATTCATTCATAAAGAGTTCCTTGGAGACTTCCATCGAGTTGATAAACAAAAGTGGCAAGAATACTTCCAGATGTGTTGTTGTTCTTTGAAGCAAAAAGATCTTTATTTTCATTATCAAAGGATGGTGGAAAGACTTTATCTCCTCAATGACTTCAATGATGTTAATTTATGTCATATATTTATTGCCTGCTTGCCAGAAGAACTTCAACTAGAACTATTACGAGTCATTCAATCTCTCAAAAGAGATATAACAGACATCTTTCTAGGAAAAATTTATCAACTTGCAATTGTTACTCTTGTAAAACTATGTGCGCAACATAAGATGTTTGATTCAATGATGGAAGAAAAATTGGAGCTCCAAAAGGTGTGCAAAAAGCCTTATTTGCAAATCAAATGTAAAGATAAATCAAGGTGCTCGTACTCTATAAAAAAAAAATCTCATTACAAGAAAACTTATTCCAAGCCTTATAGAAAAGGAAGGCATAAAAAACCAATTTGGTTTTTAAGAAGGAGAACAACTCAATTTAGAAAAAGAGATCGCTATTATATTTGTAGGAGAAAAAGCCAATTTGTTAAACAATGTCCCAAGAAATCAAAGAAAGAAGTTAAAGTCCTTCAACAACTTCAAAGTAACATTCCTTTTTCTGGTGACCAAGATATAAAAGAACTCTTTTTAGAATAAGAGGATGCAAATGATACTATAGTCTTTGTCTTACCAAGGCTTTAATCCTCTGATTCATAAGTCTTTGACTTAGAACATTCAGACCATTCAGAAGAATACATTCATCACTATTATTCTGTGCAACCTTGTAACTAGGCGAAACACAAAGAGCCTCCAATGCCTTATGTCTAGATGCAGATTCTACAAGGCAAGTACCATAAAGCAATTCCAGTTATTGTCTATATGGATATCGATGGTTCTAAAAGTCTAATGAATCCTGTAGTCTTACCTCCTAAGGCTTAGACTAAGCACTCAGAATACTTTATTGCTGCTGATGGCAAGATATTTAAAATTGATGTTATTACCAAAAAAAAGATTGGTATTAGGATCTTTCCAGATTGCATTATTTGGACCAAGATATTTGGTTGTAGTCTTCCAGATAAAGAGATTCTCATTGGAATGGATGTCTATTGTCAAGTAAAGAAAATTCAAATCTTCCTTGATGGAATTCAGTTTAAATAGCAATTCAAGCCCTACACCACTATTCCAAAGGTGTTTGAGCTTTCTCAAATTCATGTTGGTTATGAAGATATTCATGATCAATTTATTCAATATTGTCCAGAGTCTCATGATCAATTTTTTCATTCATCCCCTCTTTGGAAAAATAAAGAATTCTTTATCCAGCTACCTTTCAAAAGAAATGAAGATGTCAACCATACAAAGGCTACTCACCCTGACCTTGATGATTTAACCTTAGCCAGAGAAGAATGTATAGCCCTCCTTAAACAAGGATTGATTGAACCAACAAAGTCTGATTGGACTTGCTAAGCCTTTTATGTGAAAAAACACTCAGAGTAAAAGTGAGGAAAGAAAAGACTAGCGATAGATTACAAGCCTCTCAACATATTTTTGTAAGATGACAAATTCCTATTGCCAAAGATCACTTCACAACTTAGCCTGTTAAAGGAAGCAAAAGTATGTTCTAAGTTTGATCTTAAAGCAGACTTTTGGCAACTAGGAATTGATTTAGCAAAGAGGTACAAGACTGTCTTTTGCATACCCAATACTCAATACCAATGGACTGTCATGTCATTTGAATTAAAAGTAGCGTTGTCTTTATTTCAAAAGGCTATGACTAAAATCTTTGAGCCTATCCTCCACAGTACACTTATTTACATTAACAACATCTTGCTTTACTTAAAGAGTGAAACAAACTATAAACAACTCTTCCAATAGTTCTTAGACATTATAAAGCAATATGAAATTATGCTTTTAACCTAGAAAAGTCAATTAGGTTAGACTTAAATATAATTTCTTGGGATGCAAATTTTCAATGGGCACTGCCAACTAGGCCCACATATTGCACAGGAATTGCTCACTTTCCCTGATGAGGATCTTTTAATAAAAGAAATCTAGTAGTTCCTTGGAATCATCAACTTTATTTGAGACTTTATTCTTTGAGTATCTAATCACACTAGCCAATTGTTTAAACTCCTTAGAAAGGACCCCATCACTGGGGACCAGTGTAAACAACTACAGTTCAACACCTTAAAAAAGTCTTTTATGTCCCTCTGCCTTTAAAGATTCTTGATAAGGGCAAATGGATACTTCAGATAGATGCCAGTAAAGATTTTTAGGGTGCTGTACTTCTTGAAGAGATTGATGGAAAGAAATATTACTGTGGCCATGCTAGTGGATAATTCAAAAACTCTAAAAAATACTATCATACAATCAACAAAGAGATTCTTGTAGTAAAAAAAAAAAAAGGATTGAGAAATTTAACCTTCATTTGTGTCCATATGAATTTGTGGTGTAAATAGATAACTCTTCCTTCCCTAAAATCTTAGAATCTAAGAAAAAGGTTCTACTAGATAAGTAATTGCTATGCTAGAAAGACTAATTTTCCTACTATAAATTCGGAGTAGAATACATTAAAGGTCACAATAGTATCCTTACAGACTTTCTTTCCAGACCTAAAACTATGAGTTTAATCACTCTAATAAAATTAATTCCTCTCATTCACATGGCTCATTCCATCTCAGGATGTGCTATTCACTATCTTTTTTCCCAGCTCAAAAATGATTTTTCACCTTATGAGAAACAACCAACCACTTCTGCTGAAGTTCAACAACTTGTTGAGAAATCCCTATTTTATTACCTCTATCAGTACCTCAAAGATGCCCCTTATAATGTCATCCCTTTTTCCTTAAACTTGTTACAAATTTCTTTTCTAATCCTATTTAGGATCCATACTCATCTCATTGAAGATGCCCTTTGGTATCTTTGGGCCTTAACGGCCCTCTACTCAGGAGCCATTGAGTTCCCACTTTTTTTGGTTTTTCAACACCTTACAACCATTGAACACAAGGATTCCAATTTTTTTACCCTCCTTGAATGGTTTTCCCCATTGTTTTGGTGGCGCAATGAACTCAATAGGATAATCATGCAACATGATTTATGGCATAACACTAAAGCAAATAAAAAAGTCTTTAGCATCTTTATCATCCACCATCTATACTGGATGAATAGGTTGAACATGCTCATCACTAGAAATCATGCATATGAATGGAATATGTTCCTCAATTGGCCAAAGCAGTCATGAGGTGCTTTACTAGCTTCAAAATCATTTTTATTTGAAATTAATAATTATCAGGAAAACATGTTTATCTTTTGCACCTCATTAGGTCCTTATCCCGGTGAATTCATCCTTGGTGAACCTAGACTCCCTGAAGTAAACCTTCCTAATATTGAGATATGAACTCTAGCACAAATGGCCAGCTTTCTCAAAGGAACTAGTTCTAGGAGCCCAAGAGCATCTACTTCAAAGACACCTTTAGAGCCATCTCAAGATATCTACATGTAAGACTCACAAGATCACAATGATCTTAGTGATTTTGACAAACTTGAATAATGGTTGTTCACCCACTTTGGAAAGTCAACAGCTGATCTGGATGCTACGGATGACTCAGATGATGATTCAAATATGTCACCATCTCACGAGTCAATTAAAAAAGGATAAGGCTTATCCTTGACCTATCCTTATCAGGCTGTCCCTTGTTGTCTTATAGAATTATTATCTATTTACTTTTGCATGTGAGCCACTTTTCAATCTATTAAAGTTACTTTAATTATTAAAGGTGTGTTTGTACTATTGTCTCTTGCTATTGTAAAAGTTGTTTGTTTGTATCTTATAACTTTAGCTATAAGTAGTGTGGGTTTTCTCTAAAGGAAACCAAGCTCAGAACCCTCAAAGTATCTTGTAATCAAGTTTGAATAAACACTCAGAGTTTCTCTCATGTTTTCTTTTTAAGTATCTTCATCTTCTGAAATCTTTTATCAATAAATCTCTTATGATTATCTTGTCAAATAGAAGTATGCTTTGCACTTGCCTTATACAAGGATCTTGTGTATCAAAAATTATTGAAGAGAAGATAGTTTGGCAGAAATCATCCCATTGTCTATGAGTTCTTTAATCAAAAGGTTTTCCAATAAGTTCAAAAGAATCCTTGATCTTAAAAGGCCAGGACAAAAAGAAAACCCTAAGGAAGAGAGCCTAATGATCTATATCAGGAAGAGGATTCTGTTGAAAATAATTGGGAAACCATGGTAGATTATTTTGTATTAAAGAGATAAGATATAGAACCAATCCCAAGAAAGTTAAGGGATAAGTGCAAACACACATATGATTTATGTCCAAACTGTTATCCTATTACTTCTGAAGAGAGAAAGGAAATAGATTAGATCACTCCTCCTCTCTCTTTAGAGTATGTTCAGAAGCATCTAGAACTCATGATGTTTTTTGAAAATTATCTCTCTGAAGAAGATATCCACAGGTTAGATGTTCTCCATAATGAAAGATGGAAACGAATGTTGACCGATCTAAAGTTAGGGACCGAGATGGTATCAAAGCCACTAGACAAGAGGGCTATAAACTGTCGAAACCTCTAGAGAGGATTCTCACAGTATGACCTATGACGAAGTCCTGGCTTTTTGCTCTTGGAGACCTGGCTTGGTTAGCCATGGAACTGTAGGTTACGCCATTGAAAGGCAGTCGTGTAAAATGGTATCTGAGGTACCTTGCATTGTCACCCATCCGATGATAAGGTTGGATTGGGATGAAATGGACCCCTCTCTATTTTAGGTGCCAAACGTGCTATTCAACTTGAATAATAAGGTAACCATATCCTAAAGAAGTGTTTGATCCCCCCCTTTTTTTTTTTCCTTTTTGAATTAATCATTGATGGTAAATGATTAATTCTCTTTTTAGATATGGAAAATATCTAAACTATCATATATTTCATGTCAAATTAGATTTGAAGGGCAGAACTATTAATTATTATTATTTTTTTCATATTTGGAAATAAATGTTTTTAAGTAAATAGATATTTTGGTGATGAAAAATATTTTTTTTATTTTTTTAATATTTATTATTTACAATTTAGTATTACATAGTTAAATTTTTAAATAAATTTTGTCACACAAATTATTTTTTATTAACAAATTTTAGACAACTATATTAAAAAAACTGTATTTATATCTAACCATTTACTAAATTATTGTCGGTGTTTTGATAGTTTTGGAGAATTATAGAATTAAGAATATCTAGCTTTTAAATACAATTATTAAAAATAACACTTTTAAATAACATTTTGTTATTTTTCATTTTTAAAAAATTAAAAGTTGCATTTGACAATAGAAATCAAACCGCCCCTTAATTACTTTTTTGATCTTCAAAGTTAACATAATTTTAACTTAGTTACTCTACTCTAGTTTAAAAGTTTCTAGTTATAAATTTCATTAATTCTTAAAAGTTTTATTTGATCCCTCTTTTTAAATTTTTGAAGGCCATAAAAATTTGCTGATATGAGCAATGATACGATATCTGTACATTCTAAATATGATGAATTCACACTAACTCAACCCAATAACTAGTATTAAAATAATCATCTTCATCACTGCCATATCGTTCTCCACCTTTTATATCACTCTGGCCAGATTGAGATCCAACAATATAGACTAAATTAAAAATAAAATTATAGAATTGTATTACAAACTTCTATATTATAAAGAATAAATTAAAAATAAAAGTGAAACCCTCTAAATTAACAAAGTAATTGAACCGAAAATAAATTTAAAATTATATATTTTTGAAATTTAATTCCATTGTTACCGTTACATATTCAATTTAATTTACAATGTTCCAGTTGGTGTCTATTTACTTCATGTAGCATGCCGATATATTTAGCTATCATTGCTAAAGTTGCATTTTCTATAAAAATTGTTTTATGGTAAGAAATTTATTATAGAAAAAGTTTTTAAAATACCATTAGATAAAAATAATTGTAATGTTATTTTAACTATCAAAATATAAATTTATTCTAATTAAATAAAATACTTTGATCAACACCACCCAATTGCTATTTGATCTCCTTTAAACCTTTAAGATCCTTGATTGGCTTATTATCCTTCAGGCTAGTATCAATAACAACTGGACTGTAGTTAGAGCTCACTATAGGGTAGGCTTTTTATATTGGGTACGCCTCAGAGATGCTTTTCTCAATTTAGATGGTTTAAATTTGGTATTTTATTTTTTCAGTTTTTAATTTAATTTATTTTTTTAATTGATAGCTACAAAATTATTTTTATTTTGTATTTATATCTTTCTAAACCAAAAAAATTCGAAATATAAAAAAATATACATTAACTTTGAACTATCCAAATTAAGAAAAATATTAAATTTGGATAGTTTGAGTTAAGAAAAATATTAAAATGAATACGAAGAAGATGAGTATAGAATCCAAATTCATTTGAGAACAGCTGCCTCCAAGCCTAATTTGCTAGACGTGTTTGGAAATCATTTTACTATTCAAAAGCTTATAAAAAATTATCCTTCCAAGAAGAGCATACATCACAACCTCTAATGCTTGAGAATTCTCTACAACCCCCCAGAGGATAGCTGCTTCTAGCGTGAATTCTTCATATTTTATCATTCTACCATGTGAAAGACATCGGATGCGTTTGAACCAAACCGAAAACTATTACAAGACTAGGATTCAAAGTAAACCTAGTGGGTAACACTCGGGAATGGCAATAGTATGGATTGAGTTTATTATTTGTCTTTTCCTTATTTGTTTATTTATATTCTGTCTCGTTCCTACTCCATTCTCTATTAGGTTTTTCGTTTAATTCTCCCTACTTTTGAACTCCATGGGAATTATTTTTACCCCACAAGATAGGGGTCTGTATAACTTGCCAATCTATTTCAACCTACTCAAATTCAAAAATAAAGACAAATAATTTTTGTTAGGTTCGAGTTGGTTAATGGGTTTGCACAAAGTGAAATTTTTGTAAAAATTTAAGTTTATTTGATTTAGTTGAGTTTGAAGTTTTAAAATGTATATAATGTAAGTATGTGAAAAATTTACATATTTTGTGGCATATCAATGGAACCCGATTCACTTGGAGCTAACTCTTTTAAGCAAATGAAAAATTCAATCAGGTTTGGACCTGACTCTAACCCTTATTGTGGGGTTTAGTTAAGGGAACTATAATATTTGTGTTGCAAGACATATTTTTGCATTTGTACCATTTAGATTTTTTTATTAACCAGTAAACCTACGGGGTAACTCTCAAGGATGGCAATGGTATGGAGTGAGTTTATTATTTATCTTTTCCTTATTTGTTTATTTATATTATGTCTCGTTCCTACTTCATTCTCCATTAGGCTTTTCATTTAATTCCCCATACTCTTGAACTCCATAGGAATTATCTTTACCCACAAGGTAGGGGCATGTATAACTCGCCAATCTATTTCAACCTAATTAAATTCAAAAATAAAAAATCAAATAATTTTTGTTAGGTTCGAGTTGGTTAATGGGTTTGCACGAGGCGAAATTTTGTGTAAAAATTTAAGTTTATTTGATTTAGTTGGATTTGAAGTTATAATATAAGCATGTGAAAATTAACATATTTTGTGACATATTGATGGAACCTGATTCACTTGGACCTAACTCTTTCAAGCAAACGAAAAATTCAATTAGGTTTGGACCTAATTCCCTATCGTGGGGTTTAGTTAAGGGAACTATAATATTTGTGTTGCAAGACATATTTTTGCATTTGTACCATTTAAATTTTTTATTAATCAAATAATTCCCATAAGAATCATAAATAAATACGCTTATGTAACAACAAAATTATCCACGGCTAATTAGTCAAGACTCGAGAGCACCTAGCTATTGGAAGGAATCAACTAACATCTACGTCCCTCGTTTTTAAGTGAATGATGGAGAAGAGACACAAATCTCTAAAGACATAATCTCTTAAGTTCTAAACTTAGTCAAGCCTAGGGAATTGAAGTGAATGATGGAGAAGAGACACAAATCTCTAAAGACATAATTTCTTAAGTTCTAAACTTAGTCAAGCCTAAGGAATTGAAGTTTTTAACAATGATGAATAAAACATGGATGAAGATCATGAATTGCAACGATTAATATTACTTAAAATGAATCAATACATGTACATATCCAAGCAATATTAAGAAAAAAATAGAAAAAACTGGCTTAACTTTGTTAATTAACTAGAAACAAGTGAAAAAAAAAAACATATATAAAGTGGAAATAAAGGCATAAAACAAATAACAAAGTACAAAGTAAAAAAAGTGAATTGTATGACAGGTCCTGGTAGTTTTCTATGTGTTTCCTCCTTCTCTTCCTTCTTTGTTTTTATTGCATCTTCCATGACTAGTAATGACTTTCTACATTAGGCTAGCACCTACATTTTGCACCTTTAGTTACTTCATGGCGTCCTATGTTTTAAAGTAGAACATGTTACATTTTAGCTAATGAAAATCGCCTTGTCTGGGTCAAGCTCCACATACTCTAATAAGTCCCTTAGATATCTACATTTTCACATGCTTTTATAGGGACTTATCGCATATCTTTAGTCAATTGTTTTTACTCTGTAACTGTTCCAAACATATTTTAGATATTTAGTTGGAGGAAATGTATGGTTACTAATTTTTTTCAAGAAAACCTCTTTAATTTAGACTTTATTCTTTATTTAGTAGGTTGGAAATGGTCAGAAAGCTAAAATCATGGAATCAAGATATGTTTAAATCAAGATAGGAGGCAACAAACTTGTTTTGAAAGGGTAAAAGTTGAGTTCAAGACCATCTAGAGCCTACCTCTAGAAAGTGCAAGAGGTTGGAAGCTTGAAATAGGCATTATACAACTTCTAACAAGTTCAGTGTTATAGCCCTAGAAGCTGACTCCTCGACACCAAAAGTTCAAAGTGTGTAATTCAAATTCTAGTGAAGTTGGTGTTGAAGTGCTAGACACCTAGTGCCAAGGTACTAACTTGACTATTCCAAAATGTTGTGTTTTACTTAAAACTTACTTGGAAACCTATTTATTCAACCCTAGGGCTTTAAATTCAAGGGGAAGAGTTTTTTGGCCATCGAAGGTGAAGTTTGAAAGTGTTTGATGGCTATGATTTAACTACCATTACTCATAGATAAAGTCTATCCCTAATGATGGCTAGTCATTCAAGTAATATAATGAATATGAGTCCAAGTATCAATCCCTTAATAAAAGTACTTCCTATAAACAACTGAGTGACATCTATAAAGAGTGAGTTTTACTTAATTGGTTCATATATTAGTTTTGGTCTAGTGTCCTAGCTAACTTAGTCACTAACATCCAAAAAGTGAGTTAATGAACCTAGGTATCCTAAACCTAATCCTAGAAAAGAATTTTAAACTCAACCTAATTAGAGAGTAATGACATATAGACTTTAAAGTTAGGGTATGTATTAGCCTAGGAAAGGACATTAGACTCATGATTGTTTAGTTGGTAGCTATAATGTATTAGAGCTCCTTTTGGATATTCCAACATATCTAGTAACTAATTTAGGCAAGTACATGAAAGAAAAAGAAAAGATAAAGACAACTAGAACAACTCTAGAGAAAAGTGCAAAAGCTAGTGTCTTAAAAATTTCTTTCCTTTCTTTAACATATAACCTCTTTATAAGTCATATTAGAATTACAAGAGAAGGTTATAGTGGCTTACTTTGGTGTCTAACTATGTTCACAAGGTTAGATCTTCAAGCACCAAGGTCATGAACCCAAGTAAGACAAATTCCAAGCTCGATTTGTAAAAACAACATAAGTGTCTTGCCTTTAAGTGTATTCACATAAAGAAAAACTAAGAGAGATGCTCAAGATCTTATCTTTAGTTTGAGATAACTCCTATTAGGTTTAAATAGAGTGTAAATACATTTGTATTCCTTTTCATTTAGTTGTCTCTCATGAATTATCTTTTTATTGTGTGTGACCTCTTAGGTTCATGTTCTATTAGTAGTAAGAATGTAACTTTTTGTATTTATAATTGAACTGTTCACTTAATTTAGTTAATTAAAAACCTTTTTGATTAATAGATCACATTTATGTGACTTTTGGAAAACTGAATTATTCAATTAGTCTAATTAATTTAATTAGAACTTTCCAATTCATAAATCACAATTATGTAACTCTTTGATTTTCAAAGATCATGAGTGATATCTAGAAATATATCATGACACCTAATATAGTATGAATTTGTTCACAAATCAATGAACCTATCATACTAGCATTTAATGTACAATCATATCTCTCTATTACATAATACTTCTCTATGAACTTTTTTAGGTATACATAACATGTCAAATCATAAGTTCATGATATGCATGATTTTGAATGATAACTATGATGAGAAATTAAAAAATTACCTTTTCTAATTTCACTTATTTCGTGTTATGGCTATAAACTTTATCAATTCTTGACTAGTGCACTCATAGATCTTTAAGCATGTGACATTATATCCAATAACTACTTTTGATTTGATTCATTACCAGAATCAAAACTCAGTAGCATTAAAATAAAATATAAAACCTAGGTAAGATATTAATGTTCACTTAAGTTAAAAGAGAATTATACTATACTAACTAAGAATAACTATAGACATGTTAGTAAAAAAACTTTGATAACTATTCTTAGTGGGCTAGTTCAATGTATTCATGCTTGTTAAAAGTACCAATATGCTAATTTTAGTGTCACCTATACAAAGGACTTAGGGATAATTCATCTTCATTTGAATAAGTAGATCTAGCCATATGTTAATTTTACTAAATTAAAACAACCCTAAATTATAATCCTCGATTAGAAACTTTTTGAGTTTTAACAAGATCATAAGTTCCATTGAGATGATCAAATTATCACTTATGTTCCCCATCTCTTAATTTAAAAACAATATCACATTATTAATAATGTTCATATAATGTCAAAACTTTATTGATCATAAAATGGTGATTGTTAATTATTGCCTTTAGAGCACTTACACTAACAATCTCCTACTTCTACTAAAACCAATTACTCATGTATCTAATACCCATCCTCTCAAGATGTTTCTCAGACTAATTATCTTTCTAATCAAATGGAAACTATGCTTTATGTGTGTTGGATTTTTGATGAGACTAAGGTTCCTTGGCTTGTGCAATAATCCCATTGTTATCGCAGTACAGTATAATTAGGTCAATAATGCTAAGAATTAAGCTAAATTCATTAATGAACTTTATGACTCTCTTAATTAATATATTAATTAGGTTATTGAATTTTCTTTTATTATTCTTTTTTCATTTTCAATTAGTGTGATGTATGTGGAAGCTATCTCATCATTTAAGTGAGTAATGTTAAGGAAGTCATAAAACGTTTCTACATAATTCAAAATACTTTTGTGAAATGGTACTTATTAGCCCATTATACCAAAGCATTAGTCATACATAATATGGTCTTCTACATAGCATTGGTCAATTAGTGTTAGGATAGATAATAAGATACAACATAAGACTTTAAATAAGCTACTATAAAGATTTAGCTATCACGTGTGCGAAAAAATATATTTCCTCTTTTCTATCTAAGGTTTATCATCATCATAAATCAAAATAAAGGTATAGCAATTGATATTTTACATGATTCCATAATCATAGCAATAATCACATATCATCAACCATGCATATTACAAATACTAAAATTTTCTCATTTCACATGTAAAGCTTATTAAAGTAGAGAAATCTTTAACACATGTTAGTACTATACATAAGACATAAAATATAAACTACATACTAGGGCATTGCTAGAGTGGATCCACAATATGAAGTAATCAAAAACCATATCCTTTTGAGAACTTTATCTCCTTAGTACTAACAACTCCCTCATAAATTTTCATTTCTATTCTCATAATATTACATGCATGTTGAGTCCTCATTCTCAAAAGTATAACTAAAACTAATCTAGGTGTACATACTCATCAAAATATAAATTAGTATCAATATTGTCACTATTATTAACATAGATGCTATCATAAGTGTGACCACGAAAAATTTTATATGTGTCCACAAGTGCACGGGTCGGATCAAGTAGTTTAGTGATAAGTAAGAGTATCATTTCCACGAAGAACAACTTAAATGCAATTAGGCAATGCACAACCTACTTTCATCCACATTAAGCAACTAATTAAGCAATTCATGAACTTAGAACTAATTTTAAAACAAAACAATTTAAAGAAAACTTGGTTGGCAAAGAAAAATTAGATAAAAATCCAAGGTTTTGAAGTTACCTAGAGTCACTATTCTCTTGATGCTTACTAGAACTTAATTTCTTGTTCAATTGCAATTAATTATCACCTTGTGGGTTAAGAGATTCATAAGCTATAACCGTCCGTCAATATAATTATAGCTCTACTCTTCCCTAAAATCTAAGTATCCTTAGAATTAGGTTAGAGTGCATTAAATACCATAACCCTCTACAAACTAATTAAGGCAATTAGGTATATTTCTATCCCAATTACAAATTAGATAAATCTAAACTTAATCTATCCAACTCTTAGGACCAATTAGAACTCCTTTTTCAAGGTTAATTCCAATTACCCAAAACAAA
The DNA here is from genome assembly GCA_032878935.1 of Erythrophleum fordii. Lineage (NCBI taxonomy): Eukaryota > Viridiplantae > Streptophyta > Magnoliopsida > Fabales > Fabaceae > Erythrophleum > Erythrophleum fordii. The sequence continues at coordinate 5,111,675 of JAVQMF010000046.1, read as the reverse complement.
TCCAAGAGGTGGCCAATCCCTAAGTAAGCATTAAGCAAGAGATGGATACACAAAGCCCTAATCATTACAATAAACAAGAAAAACAAAGATTTAGCTCACATCAAGTTCATAGTGCTCTAGGTAAAAAAGAAGTTTAGCTATACATAGCTAAATCTAACAGTGAATCCCAGTCAAATACATGGAGGAGATGAAGAAAAGCAGAGAAAGCAAACAAAGGAATAAGAGATATGCAGAAAGTTGATCTCCCCCTTGATTCTTTCTCTTCCTTCACCCCTCCAAGCTTGAAAAACCTCCAAAGACCACCCAAAAATGCCTCCTGGACGTTCAGAACCCTCCTCTGCCGTAGAATGCTCGAAAACCTAACTGCAATTCGTGTTTTGTATCCTCATTAATCAAAACGCAGAGTTTTAACGCCGAATTTAGTGGCCGCATCTTCAGATAATGCGATCGCTTCTGTGCCTAGAGCTTATCATTGAATATAATTCTGAAACAAGAAATATTTTCTATTAATGCAACATCTACTTAATCATAATTATTCATAATTAACTTCACTTTTCTCTTTCACTTTTGATTTGGAAAATTACTTACAAATAATAAATAAATCCCATTAAAACTCTAATAGATGACTCCCAAATTAAATCCAATTAACTATAAGTAATACAAAATATTAGGAGTCATCAAAGTGCCAAAGTCAAAATATTACTCATACATTAGAAACTTGTAAGCAACAATAAAAAAAGTAGTTTACTAAATTCTAATGCAATCCATCTATTCATATTAGAGTCAAGTTTAATATTTTCTATGTCTTCTGTATTTTAAGGTCCTTAGTTTATATATAGTTACAATTTCATGTTATTTAGGTCATGTCATGGTCTTCGGTATCCATATCATTCAATCATGGTCTAGGTCTTATGTATCAAGGGTCTTATGGAAGGGATTGGATTGTCTGAATGTGAGCAATAAAGTGCCTCTGAAGTGTATTATATCTAGTTATTTGTGGCATCCATGGATAGTGTTGAGCCACGTCATGCCAAAATGCTACCTTCCAGAGTTTATTAAAATGGGACATTTTGCATAAGTGGAATGAAGCCATTACGTTCATTGTCCTTTTAGCCAACTTTCTCTTTCTCTTTCTCTCTTTCTCTCTCTCTCTCTCTTTCTCTACTTATAGCTATGGAAGAATCAAAGCTAAAGCATGAATTCAAAGAGGAGAGGTTCATGCACAAGCACAACCTAACTGAGCCAAGCTATGAAATTTAAGTTCACTAGCAATTTAGCTTCTTACTGCTTAAAGTCCTAACATAACCCCACCCACTTAGCTTACGCTCTCAAGAAAGCTATACTTTAAAAATAGAGTACGATATAAACATTGTAGCAATAAGACTTAGTAGAGCAAAACCAGGCCTGAGGAAAGATGTAGTGGAATATATGTTGAATGTGAACTTTTAGATATGGAGTTTAAGAAGAGGCAAAGCTTCTTTCTTCAGAATTATGTCTATATTTTTAGGAGTAATATCTATAAGCAGGTAACATTTGCATCAGTGGCTGGAGGTGGCTTTGAATGAAGCATCAATGATGAAGATGGAGCTCTTTTTAGCTTTCTCTCTTCTTTGTCACCCATTCCAAGTGGCTATAACTTTGATGCCTAAACCAATTCTTGCTTTTCAAATTCTATTTAGAGTCTATTAATTTAATTGTTAATCTCACTATCTCCTTTGTTTTTTTTTTAATTTTTTGTTATTTTAATTTCTATGCAAATTTTGGAAGAAAGAGAGAAAGAAAGAAAGAAAATTATGGAAATTTTGTAATGAGAAGTTTTGTAGAGACCCTGATGTGTATGTATGTTGTAAATAAAATTTTTTTGTTTATGTGGGTTGTTTTCCTTGTTAAGTACAACAATATTCTCCTAGATTTTGATAGATAAAAGTGTAACTTTGGTATAGATGGATTGATTTCGTATTTTCATTTATTGATATATTCAAAGTTAGATAATTTTGCAGCCTCATGCTCCAAATTTCTTGCTCTTTTAGCACCTTTTCTTGTCTCACTCCCTTTGAGCCTCTTTTCTTTAAACCTTTAGTGTTGCTTCCTTCATAGCTATGAGCACTAAGAGAGAGAGAGAGAGAGAGAGAGAGAGAGAGAGAGAGAGAGAGAGAGAGAGAGAGAGAGAGAGAGAGAGAGAGAGAGAGAGGCATTTGAAAGGAGAATGACTAACAGTGGCTTCATCCCACTTATGCAAAATGTCCTGTTTCAATGAATTATGGAGAGTAGCATTTTAGGTGACATGGGTTAATGCTATCCATAGATGCCACAACTGTTTGGATGTAAAATACATCAAAGGCACTTTATGCCTCACACACTTAAGATGATCTAGTCCCCTCAGGGAAAGTTCAAAGATTATATGTCCAAGATCAAAGTATATTCAAGACTAACATGTACAAGATCAAGTCATGTAAAGGTTCAAATTCTATATGTTCAAGATCCAAAAATATATTCAACTTCACTAGTGGAATCTACAACAATATGTTACTTATTGCTATGCCAATTGACTGCTCCACCATTTTGGAGGAATTCTATCCAATATCAAATTTTTTTGCCATCAGCATCAGACATAAAATTCAAATTTATATAGCCTTCAACTTTTAATCATCCTTCATTATATACTGAGAACATATCCTTAATCTTTCTCAAGTACTTAAGGATAATCTTAACAGCTATTTGATGTCTTAAACCTAACCTACATTAACTTGGTACCTATTAGTTATATTGATAGCATAGCTTACATTAGGTATTGTATATAGCATAACATAAATTGTGCTCCTTATTGCTAAAACATATGGAACTCTTCTCATTTCTTCCCTCTCTTTGTCATCCTTAGAAGACATCTTATTAGAAAGATGAATACCATGTATAAATGGTAAAACGACTTGGGTAAAGTTTTCCATTCTAAACCTTTTTAGCACTTTGTCTATATACAAACTTTGGAATAATCTAAGCAACCTTTTCAACCTATCTTTATAGAGTCTAATACCTAGAATATAAGATGCTTTTCCCTAGCCTTTCATGGAGAATGTAGTTGAAAGCCAAATCTTGGCTAACTATAACATGACTACATCATTTCTAATGAGTAGTATGTCATCAACATATAGTATTAGAAAAGTAATTGCAATGCCATCAACCTTTTTATATACATATAGTTCATCCACATTTTGAGAAAACCAAACAATTTAGTTGCTTTATCAAAATGAATATAGATTGTGGTTTCTAGGGTATATCCCCAAAAGTATATGTAGGAAGATTAGCATAGCTTATCATTGAGTGAACTATGTTCATTAATGTTTGGTTCCTCTTTTCAGATACTCCTAGTGGAGTAAGCAGTAAGAGAATCTCTTTCTCTTTAAGATAATTCTTGAATTCATTGCTTATGTATTTTTCTCATTGATAAGATCTTAGAGCATTAACTCTTGGTTAACTTGTTTTTTACAAGTTAGATAATCCCCATATTCAAATGACTGAAAGTTTCCTTTTTTGTTTTTTTATCATCTTAATCCTCTCATCGTTGATATGATGAAATGCTAAATGCCATATATAAGCATGACTAATTTCATCTATTTTCCTCTTATGACTAGTTTTACATTCATAATATTACCTCTAAGTTTTAAAAGATGCAAACTATTCTTAAGAGCTCTAGTACATAATAACTTATTATTATAAAAAATAGAACATGATCCATTCTTTTAAAAAAAAAAACCTCATAGGCTTCTTTGCTAAGACAAGAAATAGAAACATTGTTCCTAACAAGTATTAAAATAAAATAATAGTTTTTTAAGTTCTAAAACCTTTCTCGAAGGTAATTGCAAGCAGTAAGTTTGTACAACTAAAGCATCAACCATTGGTCCATCTCTTACTTTAGGCTTATCTCACCCTTGCATAGCTTCTTACTTATTTGGAGTTCCTACATATTATTACAAATATAAGAACCATAAATAGTATCTAATGCCCAAGTAGAACTATTATTAATTGAAATGTTAATTTCAATGAGGAATAAAAAATCTAATAGACCTTTAACAAACTTATCCTTCAAACTTGCAAGATACAACTTGTAATTTCTCTTTCAATGGCCCATCTTATCACAGTGGTGGCACTTGTCTTTTTTTTTACTGTAACACCATATTTCTCTAGTCCTTCCTCCCCATAAGTAAGCTTCATACATGTTGCATTAAGGAAAATCAATAAATTTAATGTATTATTTTTGCGTTGCATAGGGTTTTAAAAATTCATTTTATACTTCGTAGACTCTGTGAACTCCTCAATATCATCCTCTATTAAAATTTTATTTTAATTTTAGTTAGCCTCAACTTATTCATTTCAGGGAACTTACTTTTCAAACTGACTCATTTCAGTATTTTTACAACAAATTGGATGTTACATTGACCATTACTCTTCCTTTTAACATATTTCTCTTTCCTTTTCTTGACATCTCTATCAACCTTGAGAGATTTTTTCTTTCTTTCTATTATCCTTCTTCTCAGAGAATTTGGAATTACCTTCAACTAATAACACATGACCTTTCTACTTTTTCATGCTTTACTCTGCCTAAGTCAACATGTTATAGAGCTTACAAAGCTAGACTCCCATTTGATTCATGTTAAAAGTCATTATAAAGTAAGGAAAGGAACTTGGCAATGATTGCAAGATTAGATCAATTCCTAATTTGGTATACATCCCAAAATTAAGTTCTTCTAATCACTCAATTAGCCTAATCATTGTTAAAGACATGAGCACTAACTAACCCTTTGTCATCCTAGTTCTATACAACTCCTTAGATAACATGCATCTAGTAGTGCAACATTGCTCACCATACAACTCTTGTAAGTGAAGCAAAATTGTTGAGGTAATTGGCATTCTCTCATGTTGTATAATGAGTTAAGTTCCATGCATATGACCTGTGTATACTCATCAGCTAATAGGTTATTTTTCTTGGCTACCTACCAAGACTTTATTATGACTTCTATTTTTCATTTCTTTAAGTGATTTTTCTTGTAACTATCTATAATAATTTTTTATATGCCTATAAGACTTTGATTAAGACTTGATGCCTTTTTCTTAAATTTTCTTAAATATACTTTTTGATTATCCTAATTATTGCTTTCTTTTTGAAAGCATACACGCAGGTATATATATATCACAAAAGCAATATAGTGATAAGAAAAAATCGTTCCCTTAAGGATTTGTGGTCAAAACTTGTTAAGTATCAAAATTTACACCCTAATTTAAATTAAGTGGAACAATTTGAAATGTTTTATAAATAAGAAATGATTATGAATTATCTACTATTCAAAGTTCAGAGTTAATATTTGGATTTCCGGGTGAATATTAGCATTTAGGATTATAAGTCCCTCTTATATTTCATGGCGATTTGCTTAATGTTCAGTACAATTACTCTCAATGATGATACATGTTGGTCTAGGGTTCAATTATTCCTATAAGTATTCTTTCAAATCTCATATGGGGTTATCCCATCAATTTCATAATTCCTTATAAAATCAACTGAGATCACATTGTTAGCACAATATCTAATTAGACCATGTGAGGTTAGTAAGTATATTTTTAACTCATTAACTGAAGCATCCACCTTCCCTAGCAAGCTTCAAGTACTCACACCACTCATCTCTTGATCTAACTTCTCTTTCCCTTTTCCAAGTTCAAGAAAAGTATCAAATCAATCTAATTGTTGGCCAATCAATTAGAAAGCATGAAGCATGGAGTTGAATGAATAGATATTCATCATTAATTGCAAAATTAGAATGAGAAATAACCACTAATCTATATAAGAGTTTCTAATAATCATAGATTAGGGAGTTTAGCTATACATATTCATGAAAACCAAAGATATAGTAGAAGTAAAAGTTAGATACATCAGAATAAATGATAAGAATAGAATGAAGAAAGAAGAAACTAAAAAATAGAGCTAGTTTCAGCTTCAATCTTCAATCCCTTGCTTTCTTCTGCTTCAAGATGTTTCCTTAGCTTCTCTCTAGCCTCTACACACTTGGGAGAAACCAAAATCAACCCAGAATGACAACTCCCTATGCAGCTAAAGCATAAGAAGTGAGAAACCCTCGAAATTTCAGTAAGAAAAAAATGTTGCATTTAGTTAAAACCCATCACTCCACGGCTCAGCATATCACACTATAGCGAAATGAGGTCCTGGGAGAATATGTGCCACGACCTCCCTATTCACCCCGTAGTGAGCTTTGCTATTGGATGGGATGCCCACCATCTGCACTACAGCGTAATACATTCTCGACATGGTGAGTTTTACTTTTGTGTGATAGTGAGCCGTGGCTAAGCACTCTCCTCACCAAGGTATTTAGCTTGTCTCACCTTGCATCGCGATGAGTTTCTCTTCTATGTTAATTGTTGTCGTAGCATAAGTAGGAAGAGCAACAATGTAAATTGCCCTGCAAGCTTCTCTTTATTTTCTTCCCTTTCAGCAGCAACTAAATGAATTCTAGCAGAGACAAGCTTCTAAAAACTATAGCTACAAGTATTGTGAAACCTTTTTGACATAAGGAATTTCACTCCTCTCTTAGATATGCACCCTACAATAAGGGCAAAATATGATTAGTTCTCAATATACTCAAAATTAAAACAAAACTTATCATTTCCAAAATGAAAATTGAGTATGGAGCTACTCATCTTAAGTATGTTTATTTCATGTGTAAAAGTATTATTTACCCTATGATTGGAGGCTAAATTTATATTTACTGCAAGAAAATATGCATAAAAACATGAATAATAGGGATTTATCACTAATCAACAAATTGTTAATAGCCTAGGCTTGTCTATTAACTTGGGCATAGCTGTGCTAGAATGTATAATCTAAGAGTAGAACTCCTGGGTAAAAAGCTTTACCTTATCCCTAATGAACATCATTCCTTGATCAACTACAATTGTTTATGGCAAGCCAAACCAGTATATGGTTTACTACTTTATGAATTTTATCATGTACTTTAACATGCTTTCTCCATTGGGACTACCTCTACTCATTTTATGAAATGATCAAGCACAACTATAATAAAGGCATGATTCTTACATGACATAGGGTAGATCTTGTTGATCAAATCCATGGCCCATCCCCTAAAAGGCTAAGGCTTTATGATTCGGTGAAGATGAGTTATAGGAACATGCCATAACACTCTACGTTTGTGGCATTCTTTGCATCCTTTGGCATATAATGTAGTCTTTACCTATGGTAGGCCAATAGCATCCATGTTGATGTATTAGCCAACACATTTTCAAACTTTCTTGGTGTATCTTACATAGCTCTTCTTGTATTTTAACCATTACTTTTAGAGTGTCTTACTTTTCCAAACACCTTAACAATGTCCCTTCTTTGCTCTTTTATACAATGTATCCTCACATGGGACATAATTCATGGTTGCATTCTCTATCTTGTGGCTCACATAAACTATTTGTCAGATAGCTAGTGAATGCATCCCCTCGGCTGAATATAGCTTTTCACTATCTGGTGGATATGTGGACTATGTGCAAATCATGAGATGGAAATTGGATGGAATTATAAAATGGAGTGGATATCAAGTATTAGCAACCCATTACCTAAAGGTGTAATAATTTTTTAAGCAATGAACTTCTCACTTAAATGATTAATTCTCATGATCATCTTACTAAGTGCACTAATTATTCCAAGTAGTAAACTCAATTATTTGAGGTTGAATCCCATAGGAAATGTGTTACCATTATAATGAAACACACTTACAAGGAAAAGTTTACCCTAATGATGAATGGTAATGGAATTCAGTGGCTTAGCTATTCTAGTTACTAGATAAAGAAAAGTGGAGGTTGAATCTAGCCTAATCTAGGGAAAGGAAAGCCTAAAAGCAAAGAGCTAAACCAAAAAGTAGACTATCCTAGTTTGTTAAAGTTCTTGACTTCTCATTACTGTTGACTTATCTTTAATTGGCGGGCCCTAATGTTAATTCTCCTTTAGGACTTATTAACCTACCTAAGAACTAGTTAGAAAACATATACTCTTTACAAACTTGCACGGGCTAATTTTAACCATAAAACAACCAGATGTTAGCTTAGCTCAAACGCATCGGCCTAGCAACATATATCACAACTAGCTTTGGTTAGGTGTGATGTTCTTTATGTGCCAAGTTGCTTCATCGAGCTAGTCGATCTTCAGAGCATTTACTCCAGCTTCCTAGGCTAAATTTATAGGTTGACCTATCTCTAGGGCATCTTCGTAAACATATCTTTTGATCTTTTTATTAAACACCTAATATTCTAGCTAACAATAGCTATGGTTTATATGTAGTTTATTCATTCACCTAGCCTATTCGATCTAAATGAATTTATCAATCTAAACAATCACAATCAATAGATTAAATTCAAATAAATAGTCATCCTAACACAATAAACTATGTCTAAAATTAAAACCTCAAGAATCTATTGATTAAATTGCAATCAAGTTTCAATAGAACTAATAATTACTTTAAACCATTATCAACATAATGTATCATAATCAAGATTTAAGAAATAAAGACTTGTAAACTAGAAACAATATGAAATTGATAGAAGAAGAGCATAAAATACAAATACAAAAATAAACTAGAGAAAGAACAAGATAAAGAGTATGGAATCCATCAAAGATTTACAAATATAGTAAAGAATTACTATACTAATCTTGGATTTGCAAAAGTTTCTTCACAATTCCAAGGATCTCTTTCACTCTCTAAAAAATCTTAGAGCCCTTCTCTTTCTAAAAATGACTAAAAATATTAAAATTCTCTCAAAATTGTGCCTATGAAAGCTATTTAAAGAAATTCCTAAGCTATCACTTTCACGACAAACAAGGTGGTTTATTCGAAAAGATTACTACCTTGTTATGACTAATGCAGAGGCCATCACAATATCTAATGGGGTGTGATAAATGTTGATTTTGGATGTCATAACCAAGAAAGATCTCATCACAACTAATAAGAGGCAATGTCTAATATATGAATTTCTTGCATATCAATCCATCAACTTAAATTCTTTCATTCCCATGGCTTGATTTCTTTATTTATTTGCATCCAAGTCCTATAAAACAAATTAAACAAAAAAACTAAAAAAGATTTAAACCAAATTAAACACAATTAAGATGCACAAGTTAAAGCCTAATTACAAAATAACACTATGACTTAATTTATTCACAAATTAGCCACACAACTAGGGAATTTATAAGGAAAACCTAATTGAAAAAAAAAATCCTATAATTTAGTCCCTAATTTATAAGAAAAAGTAGAATTCATCTTTGATTACATTCATTTACCAAGAAATCTAAAATTAAGCAAATTTAAATGTAATAAGGCATAAAAATAGTTAAAAAAAAAAAAGCATTGATGATAATCCCAAGAAAAACTTCTAGAAAAATGCATTAAAATATGACTTAAGAGCATTAATGAGAAGCCTATATCCCAAAGTTATCTTTATCAAGACATTGGCCTCTTTGTTCTTTTCTCTAAGAATGTGCATCTTATGACATCTAGGAACTTTTACAACCTAGTGAGAGCTATTCTATGGTACTACACTAAGTTAGGATTCAAACATTGGTAGTTTCCAGTCAAGTGTTTGATCACTAACAAAATGTTGCTTATGATTCAAATGTGATTTGCTCTCATGTTTGTTAACAATTCCAGGACAATGTTCAATGCCATTTATTCAAACTAATTATTTGAGCAAGAAGACTCTATCTCAAACTTGAAATATACCTTCCATCAACTAGGACTAACTATTACCTTTCTCAGGCTCACTTTGTCTTGCATGCAAGATCCATCAAGAAAAATTTGCTAATATTGTAAGCCTACATACCCAAAAAGTTAGGTTATTGGCTACTTTCAATCATGACTATTCAACTAGAAAATCAATAAGGGCTGTTCCTTTTATGATCCAAGGACATGCTTCAATGAAAAATAGTTTAACTTTATCACCCATTTGATAATTACCTTGTAATACTAACTCCAAAATTAAGTACTTCAATATATTTACTTTACATACCACCTAAAACTTGTCTTGGATGGATGTAGTACTCCAATTTGGTGTAAGAATGGTACAAAGACAAATAAAGCTTCTTAATTAGCATATATTGTCTCTCTATGGTTGTGAGCCCTAAACTAAGGTAATACACCATCCTCTCCATACTATGTTTAGTATCCTAAAGCAACAAAGAACCAATGGAATCATTCACACCTAATATATAAATCTTTAGAAGCCTATCCATAATTGGCAACACCAAGACTAAAGGCTTGCTTAGGTACTCTTTAATCTAGTTGAACATAGCCTTTTACTCAACTCCCCAGTAGAAGTACTTACTTTCCTTTAGTCATAACGATGCCATAATAAGCCTAAGTTTACTTGCAAAATCAACTATAGATCTTTGTAAGATGTTGATCTTTCTCATCAAGCTCTGTAATTCCTTATTGTTGGTAAATGGTTTTACCTCTAAAATAGCTTTCATCTTGTTAGTGTTAACTTCAAACCCTTTCTTATGGACTAGGAAACCAAGAAAATTTTTAGCTGAGACACTAAAAGCATATTTTACTAGACTTATTTTCAAATTGTGTAGCCTTACACACTTCAATGTAGCCTAAAGGTTAGACATATGTGTTTCAAACTCTACTGACTTCGCTACCATATTATCAATATACACTTCTATCAACAAGTTGATGAGGTCATGGAAAGTGTGCTCCTAGTTCATTAGTAAGTGGCATCAAGATTCTTCAAGCCAAAAGGCATAACTATCCATACAAAAATATCAATTGTGACAGGACATCTGAACATAGCTTTATTAACATCCTTCTTAACTATGTATACCTGGTTGTAACTCGAACAACCATCCATGAATGATATTATTCAGTTGTTTGCTATAACATCTAGTAACATATCAAGGATTGACATTATATACTCATCTTCAGTTGCATTATTTAAGTCCTTGCAATCAACATAGACCCCAATCTTCACATTCATCTTGATCACTAAGATTATATTTAACTGCCACTTGGTGCATTTGGCTATTTGTATAAAGCTAGCAACCTTTAAATCTCCTTATTTACCTTTAGCAAGAGCTTAAGAGCGATTTTCTCAGTTGCTATATCCATCCCAATTTTCAAAGCAAAATGATAGTTAGTGATTGACAATATCTTTGGACAAATAAGGCATGTTATGATAATCTTACATAAAGCAATCCTTGAATTTTTTTAGGAGACTTACTAGTTAACACTTCTAATGCTATGATAAAAAGTACTAACAATGGTCAATCTCAACTTTTTAACACATCCTAAGTTAACTTTAACTAATGGGTCCTTAGTTTCAATCGTGGTTACCACCTATTTAAGTAGAGATTTTGGAAGAACCACATATGCCTTATCGATTTCTTATGTTTGAATGCACTTCCCTTTCCCCTGGCTTCTCATTTCTTTTGTCACCAATTTCAAGAACAAGTATTCCACTACTTTAATGACTAGGTCCATCAAAGTCCCCATTAATAGTTGGTGCATTAGCCTCCAAAATACTAGCTTTAAGGGAAAGGCCATTAACAATAAACTTGTATGTAGCATTATGATCCATTTATAGATCTAGGGCAAGATAATTAGTTGCACATTTGAAGTGTAATATGACATGTTTGACATTTTAATCTCAATTAAGAATGGTTTGTCATAAGCTTTTCCCAATTCCAAATTGTCTCCATTCCAATAAATGAAAAAATTGATGAAATGACAAGGATATGTAATAGTTTACATGAATCCAATCTCTTCTTAGCAGTATAGTGTATGAGGCATTACCTTCAACCATAAAGAAAATAGTTGATAAAGTTTTATTTCCCACTATTAACTACACTAGTAGCATGCTTTTCACCATTATCGATTCTCTAGTAAAGTTGATGATTGCCATGTCTGTCATAATTAGGTTTTTGTCAGTCTTTTCTAACTTGTTCTAAAGTGGACGTAAGCACAATGTTCAAAGTAACCCCAACATCCTGAAACACTTGCCTAAAAGGTTTTGCATTGAGTATGCCTTAATGTAAAGTGGCTTTAAATATTTAGCCATGCGTTCATACACTATCCTAAATAATGTCTTAGCCACTTGCTTAGCCATGCTTCCTTTATCCAACTATACCTATTCTTGTTTAAACATTTCCAAATCTCCCTCTAATGTTATGATTGAGGATTCTCTAACCGAGAATGTCCTCAGAATCACTCCCACAATGTTTATAGAGATTGGTGAAGGCTCTGTAACTCCCTTGGTTTCCTTAGTCTCGAATGTTTTTATTGCACCTCCTGAGTGGGCAATTTTGGACTCAAATGTGACTTAATCACTTCTGATACATTTCCTCCCAAGTCTAAGCTAATTGACCTTTTAACTTATCTTTCAGTAGTGTAAGACTCTTTAAGCATCTTTTTGACTCCTCTTTTCATCTTAGCAACGTACTGTCTCTGAAGCCTTTAAATTTGGGTGCTATTCAACTTACCCTCCTTCTTTAACTCTTTTGGTTATTTAAATCTTTTAACATTCTCTATCTACACATCATTCTCAATCACCATCATAGGGTTGATTAATCTAGGTAGTTATTGATGAAAAAATTCCTTTTCAAGTGTATGGATTATTTAAAAGTGATACAAAAAACTAGGAAAGATCCTGTGTCATCCTACAAGGAATGGTTTAAGTTAATCTTAGGATTTTTGTTTAATTATATATCTATGTATATTATTTACATGCTATTTATGCCACCAATCTAGTTTTTGCTAGCTAGAGGAAGCATTATCATAAAGGATGGTATTTTTATGAAATCCATGTTAGTTAGTAGACTTGAGAATCAGTTTAAAACATAAACAAAATGCAAGCATGAACTCTATAACTCACAAACATTTACTATATTTAATCTAATTTTATTTTCCTATTCAATTTAGCATTCCTTAATTCATACAGTTTTTTTTTTACTCATCACCATCTTCCCTAAGTTTTTATATTTTAATGCATCATATTATGATACATTCATACAAAGCCAAAACTAAGAAAAATGTTAAAAAACTAATCTTTTGTTTGAAAGAACTCCTTTTACGGTTTCTAAGAGGGAGAGTGGCAATTAGAAAGTGCTAGCTCTCTTTGTGTAGTACCATGATCTCATTAAGATTTTAGCCTTTTTACATTTAAGTTTCTCTCTTGTTTTGTCTTGTATTATATGTTTTCCCTTAAGTTTATATTCTATTAGTAATGAAAAATGAAACCTTTTATAAGGATAATTGAGTTATTCAATCAATCTAATTAATTTAACTAGAAATCTTTGTCAGTGACTCCTCGATTCTCATAGATCATGAGTGACATTTAATAATATATCATGACCTCAAATATAATATGAATTTTTTTGCAAATCAATGAATATTTCTTTTTAATGTTTAATGTACAATCATATCCCTCTGTTGCATGGTATTAACATGTCAAACTATATCAATGCATGATTTTTGGATAATGATTAAGATAAGAAAATTAGAAAACCACCTTTTATAATTTTTTTCCCTCATGCTATGCCTATAGACTTTGTCTCATTCTTATTAGATGAAGCATATATCTCTTTCATTGAGAGTAATAGATCTTTGACTAGTGCACTCACATATCTTCATACATGTACCATTATATCTAATAACTACTTTTAGTTTAACTCATTACTAGAATCAAAACCCAATAACATCAAAATATAATATGCACTATATATAATATATCAATGGTCACATAGGTCAAAAGAGAATTATACTACGCTAATTAAAAATAACTATTAACATGTTAATGAAAAACTCCATTATCTATTCTTGGTAGGTTAGTTTACTCATAGTTATTATAAGCACCCATATGTTAACCTTAGTGTCACCTATACAAATAACCTAGGGATAGATCACCTCATCTAAATGAGCAGATCTGCCATGTTCTAATCTTACTAGATTATAATTGCTCTAAATTATAATCATTGATTAGAAACTATTTAAGATTTTGTTGCAAATAATATAATTATGTAGATGTCTATAACCTCTAGAAAAAGACTCTCTAGGAACCCTTTTCATGTTTAATGACATATATCTTATAATTCCAAAAAGATTTATGTTATTTCATTTTGTAGATCAATTTTCTTATTTATGTTATTCTAACACACAGGTCTATCTTTATGGTTAATGATATGTAAATAAAGAATATATACTGAGCATGAAGCATCCAAGAAAATAAGAATTATTCTCTACACTCCTTCCAATTTTTTCTCTTATTCTTATTATATTTCTTATATCTCCAATAGTTTTATGACATGTAATTAGCATGAGTTTCTAGCAAATTAGTGTAAAGCGCCAATCTTTAGAGGTTCTTGTTCTTCACATTAAAGTATAACTTTTTTTTGGTTGATTATTACTTTATATTCTTTGTGTATTCAAGGCTTATTCATATTCATAACATGATTATCAATTTAATATTGGTAAATGTCTTAAAAACAAAAAGGCTAAACATGATTAAATGGCTAGCAGTTATATCACTTTTGATTTTGTATATTTTATAACTAATGACTTCAACGTCTTGATAAATAGTGCATATATATATATAGAAATTCATGGCATACTTTGATGAGTTGGCACCCATAAAAAATTTATTTTACTATATCCCTACAAACTAATAGTTTATAGACTTCATGTCAGTGAAAAGCTTTGAATAACCTCTAAATTCAACATGTTTATGAGTAAGTTAATGACCATTTATGATCCATGTGCAAATTAGAGACTATAGGTTAATAATGACTATCCATGGTTATTGAAACAAAATAATGAGTGATGCTTACAATATGGCTAAAAGCCATATAAACAAATGGCTATTAATTCATTTAAAGTGAAAAGGCTAAAGGTGACCATGAGACCTAAAAAGATATAAGATGTTGAGTGATCATGTTGTTTAATGTTACAATGTATTTGTAAAATTTTAAAATTTTAAGAGAAAAGACCAATTGCAATTTCTTCTTATATATGGTCAGTATCCTTCCTTATATATGGTGGAAAACAAAGTTGAAAACAAAATGTATCTATTATTATACTTTAATTTTTATTATTTACCTATAATTAATTTTTTTACATGTGAAACTTGAAAAAAAAATATCATATACATGTGACACTTGAAATAAGAAAAATTATGCATTTCATTATTTAAGATTTTGTTACTTTCCTTTTAGTTAAATTATTTTGTGATTGAAACTTCAAGGCCTTCTATAAGTTTTGTTGAAACTACATGGACTTCCCCTTTATTTTCAAAACCTACATAAATCTTCCTTAAGTTTTGATAACATTATGCTGACCTCCCTTAAATTTTGTTGAAATTATATGGATTTTCCATTTATTTTTAAAACCTCCCCTAGAACAAAGAGTGAATTACATAGATCTCATATGAGTTTTGTTGAAACTACACAGGCCTTCCGTCTATTTTCAAAAGACATTTGTGTATATTTTTTTTAAATAGAAGAGAGATTTGTGTGATTTCAACAAAATTTAAGAAAAATTTGTGTTAGTTTTGAAAATAAAGAGGAAGTCCATGTAGTTCCAGTAAAGTTCAGCGGAGGTTTGTATAGGTTTTAAAAATAAGGGAGGTATATGTATTTTCCTCTTATTTGTATCTTATATTGAATATATAATATTAAGAATTACAAAGTTTGAATTCATTTTGCTTAGCTTTTTGAGAAAAATAGTTATTATAATTATTTGATGTTGAGTTCATTTTATTGTTATCAATCTTGAAAATATTTTTAGAGAAGAAAATCAAATATTCTTGTAAAATTTGTAAAGTGTTTATTTCTATTTCTAGCCAACTTCATGAAAAATTAGATGAAAAAATTTTATAAATGGACTTTTAGTCCTTGGAATAATTTGGAGGGAGAATACATGCACTAAAAGTAATAATTTTTAAAATGAACAATATTATGCAAATATGCATTAGAGAAATTTAATTATTCCATATTTTATATTTTGAATATACTCCTATAGTAACAATATTGAAGTAGTCAATACTACACATAGTGTAATATATATAAAAATATAATGTGTGTTGATTCTTGAAGAACTACACATAGTAGAATTTGGTTTAATTCCTAATGAACTCATATAGATATTTCCCATTATATAGTTGGACATAAGATATGTAGAAAAGACATAGATGAAAAATACTTTTGTATTTGATAACAGGTGATGTCAATGCCAATACTATATTGAGTAGTACAAAACTATTAAAAGCTCTAGAAAAGCTACCATATTATTACCGGGAGATGAAGTTTATTATTATGACACATTATTTTATCAAGTATCAAAGAAATTTGTAAAGCTTTAAAGATATTTATCAGAATGGATATCATATTAAGACTTAGATGAGAAAAATATTAAATATTTATTTGTCAAATTATTGTATCAAGAAAGAAATATGTATTGGAAAAATTGTCTATCTTATCTTATAGTTTGTACTATATAAATATTAGTATAATTGAAGCATATGTTATAGTAAACTAGAAGTTTACTAATATGTGTATCTTTATTCTTTGGCATGACTTGATTCTGAGTTAATTATGATATGAAAAATTATTAAGAATTCACATGAATGTCTATTGAAAAACTAAAAAATTCTTTGATTAAAAAACTTATCATATATTTCTTATCTTGAAAGTAAATTAATTATTAGATTATCACTAGGTAAAGTTAGGATTAAATCACTTGTATTTTTGGAATATATCTAAAGAGATATATATATGGACCCATTCATTGACCATGTAGACCATTCGAATAATATATGGCTTTAATAGATGCATTTACAAGAATGTCACATGTGTGTTTATTATTAACTCACAACTTACCATTTGTGAGATTGCTTGCTCAAGTAATTTGATGAAAAGCATAATTTCTAGATTATACAATCAACATAATTCATCTTAATAATGTTAGTAAGTTCATATCTTAAGCTTTTAATGAGTATTGCATGTCTATTGGAATAATAGTTGAAAAACATAAAATGGTCCAGTAGAATCATTCATTAATTGCCTCTGATCAATAGTTAGATCAATGCTTATGAGAACAAAACTTCCTATTTCGACATGGGATATACGATTTCATATGTAATAGCACTTATACACATCAAATCAACAAGTTATTATAAATTCCCAATATTATAATTGGTTTTTAGTCAGAAACCAAATATTTCTTATCTTTGAATTTTTGGATTTGTGGTATATGTTCCGAATTGCTGCACCATAATCTACAAAGATGGGCCTAAAAAAATGTTGAGAGTATATGTTGGTTATAAGTCTCTTTTTATTTATGGTACGATTTGCTAATTGTCATTTTGACAAAATTATTTTTTCTAGTATTAAGTAGCTAAAAAAAAAAATTACATAAAATGCATGATCACTATCTTATCTAAATTCTCGTATAAAGTAATGTGAATTAGAAGTTCAAAAACTAATATATTAAGATAAAAATATATAGTATTGAATTGCCAATTTTAGCCCAACTTTAAAAATTGAAAAGTTAGACTCAAAACGTTGAGAAGACAATTATATGGATGCATATATGTTAATATAATATATTAAAGCCATTATATTATTAATCATCAGAACAGAATGGTATGTAAATACTATATGATATTATATAAATATGTGGAAGATATTCATACATATATTAATATAATAATAAGAAAAGCAATGAGCCCACATGGCAGATATGTTTATAGAGAAAGTTCCATGCATTCAGCACTATTACTAGAGAAAGGTAAAGAAATCATTGTCATACATTTGCTCCCACGCATGGCACAAATCCATAGTTTTCGCACATAGAGATAAACAAAGTGTCAGGTGACAGAAGAAAAGAGAGTGAGACAATGAGAGAGTAGCAGCATTAGAGAGTAGAAGAGGGGGAAAAAAGGAAAAATAGAAAAGGAACTGAGAAGAAGAGGAGAAGTAGTAGAAGGAGAATTTTGAGGAAAACTAACTTTGAAAAAATTAAGGTAAGAATATACTTCTTGTCTAGTATAAAGGGGTAATTTATATACTTCTAAAATATCAAAAAGTGTATTTTTAATATATTCAAAAATAGTTCATGGGGTGTCTAATTTAAAAATTTTATTATTAAATGTTTAGTGTATTTAATTTAAGAATTTATTAATATATTTTTAGTATGTTTAATTTAAGAATTATTAGAATGCTTGATTTGTTTAAGTTATTGATTGCTTTTACGAATTCTTTTAGAACTCTACAAATTTAATTCATGTAATATGTCATTTAATCCCTAAGCAAAAAAATATTTTGGACTTGAATGATGGAAAAATAAATTATTTCTATACATGGATGATTGTAACAAATGGAATACCTTTATCGTAATTTCTGTACATGAATGATTAAATTCTAAATTATTCCTGTGCATAGATGATTTAAACAATTGAAGTACCCTTATATGGACCTCATATGGACTTAATTAAGACACAAAAGATATTAAAAGACACAATAAAAGGGAAAAGGGTTCCATTAGAATTTGTATAAGCAACTAATGATTCCTTATACTAGTTTTAAAAGCATGCATAAATTACATAATTAGTATAGTAATATTTTGTAAACTAATATTTGTGATTTATGTTTTTTGTTATTTGACTGTAATTTATACTCTTGTTGTAACACCATAATTTCTTAGCTTATTTCATGCTATCTCCATGTCTCACATCATGCATTTCATGGAGGAATAAGAAAATAGTATAAAAATAATGAATATTTTAGTATTGCATAGCGTATAAATTTTTCGTTCGGTATCTCGTGGACCATGTGAGCTCATGTATCACATTCTCATATTTAAATACATAGATACAACTCATTTCTATCACCAAAAATAGCCTACAACTCATGCAAGGCAAGGGAATACACAAAATCTATGGTAGCGACCTTAGCCATAATTTTTCCTTTTCCATCAAAAATTTTGAAAAATTATAGCTAATTCTAAAAAAAATCAAAATTATGCATTCTTTACCATTCTGGAAAGCTAACATGTCTACTTTATGTACAAATATGACCAATCCATGAAACATCACATAGAAAATATTTGACATTCGAAAAGGTGCAGAGGTCCAACTGATTACTGGTACTGATATAGGTTTCTGCTACAAACTTAAAAAATGTCCAATTAATTCAATGAAAATCCAATCCATACAAATAATACCAATCTAAAAAACTACGGATGTTAGCTAGAGGGGAAAAATAACTTTAGACCAATTTAGGCACGTCCACATATCAAAAACTAATCAAATAATAACCTAGGTTAGTCTGGATGCCTGATACTAGATGAAAATTTCAAAAATTCATATCTCCCTCTCTAGGCATCCAAATGGGGTGATTCTAGTTGGCATAAGTCACTAGAAATGTCTAGTTTTTCTCTATAAAATCTCATGGCAATTGAACATTATTTGTGCCCTGAGTGATAGAATTTATTTTTGGACTTGAGTGAATAATGCACTGAACCAATTTCAGAAAATTTTTCAAATTTGAAAATTCATCAAATATTTTATAGACCTTAAAAAATTTTACACTTTAGTTTTCCGAAAATTTTTCATCAAGCTCTAAATGCATACCAAATCTTAGATGAAGAAAAGTTCATTTGGACAAAAAGTGGTATAAGATTCTAATATGATTAATTTTGGTCCATATTAGAGACCAAATGTGTCCAAATGACTTCCCTTAGTGTTTGACACCTCTTGGGTAAGTTTAAAAGTATGAACATGACTTTTATGAATTGCCCAAATGGTTCCAAACCTCATGCATATCAATTTGGCCATTCCACTTCTATTTATACATACATTTCCATAATACTAGTTTGCTATTACATGTCCAAATTATATATTTTCATACATATAACCTTAACTCTCATTTATACATGATACATCAATATAATTATACATCTTCATAATATCATAGGACATATACAACAATAGATTACAACATTTTCCATTCATATGGCCTTAAAGTAACAAAATCTATACACTTTGATGTCATATTTTCATCTCTCAAGTGGTTGGCTCCCATTTCCTTGTTCTCTTGGCCCACTTATCATGTTAGAATGTTAGAAAGGAGAGAATGAGATTCAAAGAATCCCAATAGCTCATCTTCCTTTCAATGACACATAAAAGATGCAAAACAAGTCTTATAAATGCATGTATGGGCATATTGACATGTGCAATCATTTGAGGAGCATTCTTGGCATTTGAAAAAGTCATACATAACATACATAGGCTTGCCAAGTGAGTGAACTTGCCTCACCTATTCATTTATAGATTTTGGACTTGCCTTACCCAATTTCTTTAAGAGATTTTGACTTAACCTTATTCTTTGGAGTCAGTCTCACTCTTGGGAGACTCTTTACTTTGTCTCAACCAAGTTTTAGGGTTCTTAGCTCATCCTCACCATAGTTAGAGGGTTCTTGGCTTCTCCATACTCAAGCAAACCAAGGCAAGTATATAAAACATCATTTGCATGCATAAAACATCATCATGGTACCATGGAATAAAAGCTCATACAAAAATACTTTTCATAACTTGAAACACACATACACACATTTAAAGACAAGCCAAGCATACATTCATGCATGAGAGAAGGAGGAGTGAGCTACCTTGGATGCAAACATATACTTTTTCTCTTGAAACAATGCTCCCTTCCTCAGCCTCACACATACAAAGGCATGGGAATGATTTCTCTTGGCCTAAACACAATTTGTGGAAACCAATTAGGTTCATGAAATTAATTCTAAGGCCACACATCTTCTTTAAACACTAACTTGATTTATAAACCCTTTTATGGTTCCAAGAATGCACCTAATGAAGCAACACTCATCAAATAAAATTCTAGGCTCTATTTTTTCCTTTCATATATGATTCTTGACTCCTTTTAAACCTCTTGGATTCATCACATAATTCAAACAAATGTTGCTTCTTTAGGTCATATTATAGAACATAAGGTACCGATTCATTCTCTAGGCTTCCTAAACTTTTTCTAAGATTTTTTCTTATTTTCATTCATCATATATGACTCAAAAATAAGCTTAGAAAAATTTAAAACTCTCCCTAGGTATGCAAACCCTTTTAGGCCAAGACAATTAAGCATAATAGCCTTCATGGACTTTACTTTATTTTCTTCATGGAGGAAGCACATGAGGAGACTTCTAGGGATCTTAAGAGCTCATTTAAACTTTCATTTAGGTATAGAAATTAAGGTATCAAATTAAATTTTACAAGGAGCTCCACTTGAATTTTTATGGTTATTTGTTAATTCTCATTGCATATATTTTTTTTTTCACACTCTTTTTTCCTAAAATTCACCCTTTATTCTACCTAAAATTCAAGCCCTCCTATGGCTTCTTGAGTGGGGCGAAACATGGAGAGAAGAGGAGCAAGGGGTAGTAAGTATGGAATGAGAAATTACCTTATTTTCCTTGTTTTTCCTTATTTTTCACTTGAATCCTCCCTTCCTTGGCCTCCTCTCTTCAACTCTAAATTTTTTCCTTAATTATCCCTTAAAAAAGATCCATATACTTCAATATAATCATAAGAAAGAAAGGAAAATAGAGGAGAAGAGGTTTGGAAATGAAAGAGTGTGAAAAACTACCAAAAGTCTATACCTTTAGCCTTTGATTTCTCCTCCTCTTTGTCTTCCACTTGTACACCACTCTCCTAAGGTTTTCTTTCTAGTTTAGGGCAGAAACATATAAAGTTAAATGAATGGAAGAGTGGGGCACCATCTATTTATAGGAGGAAGGAATAAAGACTTTTAAAAAATTTTCATTTTACCCTTCGTTCTTGGCATTTTCGTTTCTAATTCGTTTTAGCTCCTTTTTGAGAACTATATTTTCATTATAAAATTTAGATTCCCAATTTAGTAAAATACCTTTGGAATCACTCAAATCGGAGCTAAAATTTTTTCGAACGAATTTATTAAAGTTCGAGTATACTAATGTTGGAAAATGTCTATCAGAGGGGTTTAAACTGTCTCGAGACTTCCCATGGTTTTTAGGGTCTTTGAGAACCCCGAAGAACTCAAAACTTTCATTTAAAAAATCCTCCTGTGTGAATTCCAAAATTTACTCAAAATTACGAAAATGCCATTACGTTTCATAAATTTTTCATTAAATTTTATTTTTTCATTCTAGCTTTATTTTTCTTTCCATCGGAGCCTAGGATTCTCATTTTTTTGGAGTCTAAAATGTTAATCAAATTTTTTAGGACCTTAACTAATTCATTTTGAGGGACTTACTTTGAAAATACACTCGTTTTCATCGTTTAATGAAAACTAGATATTACACTTGTTGATTATTAGTGCTTAATAAAATTAGTATTCATCGTGATATATGACTTGGATAACTTAAAATGTGAAAGTTAAATAATATAATAATACATGTGGTAATGTCTTATGTATCTAAATGTTGAATACTTGTTTATATGTTATACTTGAAATAAGTTTTTTGCAAGTAAAGAGGAATTTCAAGGTAAAGATAAGGTTCTTGAGGAAGGGACTCCCAATTTTATGAATTCTCAATTTTACAATAAGTTTCCAAAGACAAGGTTCTCAAGGGAGGAAATTCTAACACAAGATGATAGTTTATCAATAAAGATAGAATTTCTATCTATGAAAGGAAGAATGTGATCATTTAAAATCAACTTAGGGGGTTAGAATCCTTCAGAAACCAAAATCTTGTGCTCCCAAGGATAAGTTTATGACATAGAGATCACAGGAAAGTTAGGAGGCCTTCATGTAGCTTTAGAATTTAGGTTTGAGGTAGAAGTTTGTGGATCCACTCTAGGGGACATGCTAATTATATTTACTCTTATTAGTAATGATTTCGTTGGTCATAATGACTAAGGAGAATAATTTTTTTCTTTGATGGCGCTAAAAGCCTAAGTTGTGAAGTAATATGGGATACTTGGTGGGTTACTACGATTATAAAAACCTAATCTTGTACAAATGGTATGGGACATTTGATATAAGACTTGTAGATACATTTTCTTTACAACTAACTCTTTCAAAGCAAGATCATCTGTGTCTCCTTAAAAGGATATGCATAGAGGATACTCATTGGGGTACTATCAAGCCTCTATGAATGAAATGATAATAATGACATGCCAAATTGTATTAAGTTTATGTAATACATGGATAATAGATATGAGAAATTGAGCCTATTATGATTATATTGAAGTTGTACTTATGAAAGATCTTGTCATAACCATGTTATGATATGTAATTATAATCCTACATGATATATTGATTACCATGCAATATATAATGTTTAAGTGTACTTGAATATGGTTAAACATGTATATGGTTACATATTCTTTACGATTATGTCCTTATGCATGAATCTTTTGTATCTATATTTATCTTGTAACACCATATTATTATAGTCTTCCCTTTATCTTTATCTAGTTACATTTCCTTGGTTTGGCAACTTTCTCAAGAAAATCAATAAAAATAATACATTATTTTTGCATTGCGTAGAGCTTCAAAAATTCATTTTATGCTCTGTGGGCCTCGTGAGCTTCCTTATATCATTCTCTACTTATAATCCATCCATATAAGTCATAAATATCAAGAAATAGCATATGCTTCTCGAGTTATAAGCCACACATAAGAAAAACACAAAGATGGCCACGGATTCCAATTTTCAACTTTTTATCATCAACTTTGAAAATTCATAATTAAAACTAGAAAAATAGAAATCAATAAATGATAGCTTTATGGAAACCTGTAAATTTCAAATATCGATTACAAATCATTCCAGGCCATGAAAACATCAACTAGACCACAATTGACAATAGAAAAGTACTAAAGGTCTAGCTGCCCAGGTTTGCTATCACAAGTTACTAATATAAATTTCAAAAATTCATAACTAATTCTAAAAAAATTAAAAACTAAAAAACCATACTATTCTAGAAATTTGTGGATGTTAAATAGAGGCTAAAATATGTCCAAACCAAAATAGATATGTTTAGCTCATGAAAATTTATGGAACAAGACTAGAGATCTTGTTGCATGCCTAATACTATCATGGAATTTCAAAAATTTGGTTCTCTCTCTACAGACCTCCAAATAAGGTGATCTTGGTGGCTATGGAAATCTTATCATGTCTAGTTTTTGCCTATAAAATTTCATAGCCATTGGATACTATTTAGCCCATAGATAACATAGAGAAAGAAACTGACCAAATAAACAGTGTATCCTACCATTTAGCATTTTTCTCCCAACTTTGAAAAATCACAATAAATTCTCTAAAGCTCTAAATTTAGTGTCTTTGACTTTGTGGAAAGCTCTAGATGAGACCTATTTTCTGGCCAAATTTCATGGGAAGACTCACTTATTTGGTCAGATTTTGGTTCAGCACACCATTTGGTCAATTTTGATGGTGCAATTGGTTCAAATGGCTTTCTTCATTGTCCAAGGCCACATGGGCACATGAAAACTATAATCACAGCCTAGGAAGACATGCCATTTGGTTCAAAATCTCATGGAACTCATTTTCACTATGCTACTTATTCATATACACATAGAAACCATATATAAAAAGGAGTCTTGAGTGACAACATCATACATGCTCATTTATATGAACCCAGAACCTATAAATACATCATGTCTACATATATTTGAGTGTGCTCAAGTATCTACATCACATATACAACTCATGGTTACAATTCTTGATATCAAAATACATTTACAAAGCCTATTTATCTATACATATGGCAAAGTTTAGCTTCTCATGTTTATTAGCTCCTACTCCTTGACTCACTTGGCTCACCTAGACATGGTTAAGTATTGGAAAGGAAATAGTGAGATTCTAAAAATCCCAATAGCTCTTAATCCTTTCAATCATGCATAAAAGCCATAATTTCAAGTCCAATAATGCATGTATGAACCTTTAACTACTAGTAATCATATATACAATCATTTTCATGTTCAAGAAATTCATATATATCACATATTGGCTTTCAAGAGTATTGGTTTAGCCTCACCCCTTTTCCTTAGGACTTTTGAACTTGCCTCATCCATTTTCAAGGAACTTTTGACTAAACCTCACTCTTCTTGAGACTTTTGGCTTTGTCTCATCCAATTTTAGGGACTTTTGGCTCATCCTCACCTTTGCTAAAGGACTTTTTGTTTCACCAAGCTCATTTAAGACAAAATAGCATTCATAAAACACATATTATGCATATAATGGTACCATGGCATGTAGAAAATAGCTATACACATTTCTCATGTCATAAAACATACACACACACATCCAATACAAGAAAATAACTAAGAATGCATGAGAGAAAGGTTAGAGAGCTACCTTGAATGCAAACACATACACACTTTTCCTTGATTGCTCTTTCCCTCTTTTGGTCAAACATTTGCAAGTGGGTGGAGTATGATTCATTTGGCCTAGACACATCAAATAGGACCCAATTACATTTTTGAAACAAGCTCTAATACCATACATACACTATGGAAGCCCACTTTCTTAAATGGCTCAATTATGGTTCTATAAAGCACCTAATGAAGCAACTCTAATAATTTATGATCTTGGCTCCATTTTTTTTTTCAATCTATGATTATTGACTCCATTTCGACTCCTTGGAGCCATCACATACTCATTTTGGAGTGTCTAGTTAGGAGTTGCTTCATTATGCTACATTATGGAACTTACACCTCTATTTCACTATCTAGGCTTCTTAAATTTCTCCTAAGGATTCCTCTCACATTCTCCCATCATATATAGTTACAAACTAGGCTTAGAAGATTTAAAACACTCCCTAGGTGTGTGTGAATCCCTTTTAGCTGAGCCTATGCCTCTCATTTGTACCCATAGAGTTTTAAATTTTTCTTTGAAGGATGAGACACTTGGGAGGCTTTCTAGGGATCTTAGGAACTCGATTAAACTCTCACATAAGTTAGAACAACTTTGGACAAAATCAAATTTTGCTATACATCTTTGAATCCCTAGCTTTGCTATCTTGAATTTTAATAGTTTTTCTTTAGATTTCTTTGCATTTCTTAGCTTCCCATAGTCTAAATCCTAGGTTTCTTTCATGCTCTTTGTCAGAATTTACTCCCTCCTACATGTTCTTGTCATGGCCAAAACTCACACCAAAGAAAGCAACAAGAAGAAAGTAAGAAACATGTTGAAACTACCTTGATTCCAAGCCTTCTCCAAGAGCTTTCTCTTTTGCTTTAAGCCCTTTTTAAATTTCTAATCTTTCTTCTCTGTATCAAACCCAAAGCAGCACCATATCACACACAAAAACCATGGAAAGAAAGAGAACAACATTAAAGAAGGAAGGAGCTTGAAATTTTCATAATTTCTATACCTTTTGCCTTGTTTTTCCTTCCTCTTTTCCTTCTCCTTTGGTGCGTCTCTCTCCCTAGTCTTTTCCTCTAGTTTGGGTAGTACAAAAGGCTGGTTAGATAGGAGAGGAAGTGGGATGCCTCATATAACCCAAATAGAAAGAAAATTGTTTACTAAAAATTTCCTTTACATCCTATTTCATGGATAATTCATTTTAGCTTCTTTTCAAGAACTATCTTTTTCATCATAAAATTTAGAACCTCTAATTTATAAAATGACTTTGAAATCACTTAATTTGAATTTAAAACCTTCTTGAATGAAAAAAGTCAAAATTTAGGTAAACCAATATTCAAAAACGTATGCTGGAGGGGTGTTAACTGTCTCGGGGATTTCCATGGTTTTCAGGGCCTCTGAGAACCCTAAAAAGCTCAAATTTTTTGTTTAAAAAACCTTCCTGTGAGTTTTCCAAAATGTACTCATATTTACAAAAATGCCACTATATTTTTGATGATTTTATTGAACTATCCTAGCTTGGGTTTTTGGGCATCTTAAACCTTGAATCCTCATTTTTCATTATTTAAAATTTTATCCTAATTTTATTTGGCCTTAAATCATTCAATCTAGGAGACTTGCTTTTCAAATTGATTCATTTCGGTGTTTTTATGAAATATCGGATGTTACACATCAGTTGTATTGTATTTGGTATTTTTATATGTTATAGGTAAGAGAATTTTAAAAAACAAGGTTTTTTGTACACGTGGCAACTGGACCAACATTAATTTTCAAAATTAAATTATGCTGTTACAAAGAATATAATTTGTCCATGCACTTGGTAATGTATTCAGATAGGGACTTTAATTCAAAAGATGCTATGCTGACAATAGATTAACATGATTGAGATAGGTTAGAGTCATGTCAACATGGGTATTAATGTCAACTCTAGTAAGATAGGATAACTAAATAGTGGTTATTTTAGAATATTTAAGTAATAATAATGAGACATTATATGTACTTGGTGGTCCAATTTAGGAATTAATTATCCTTTTATATTTTAGTAACTAAACACTATGATAGTCTCATTTGTAATTATGTAACTTATAAATATTATATATATGAAATTAGTTACTTAATAGACAATAAAAAATTTTTAGTGCTAAAAATTCCACCATAATCCCAAAACTTTAATATGATAGAGGAAAAGTAACATTCTAAAAGTTAATGGGTTATCTTAAATAAGTTATTTATTTACATGTGTGGGTATAACTATATTACAATACTCTATAAAACAAACTTTAAATGCTCCTTCTTCAAATCATATAGAAATAATTGCAATGAATAAGACAAATTGATAACATATTTAGCCAAGGTTAATGACTTGACATATTCAAAAGATGTGTGATTTAACTTTAAAGAAAAAAGATTCTAATAATATTGTATGAAGATAATGCAACATGTATAGTACAACTACAAGGATGGTGTATTAAAGCTGATAGAATAAAATGTATTTTACCAAAATTCATTTTTCACTCATGAGCTTTAGAATAATGATAATATAGATGTTCAACAGATTTGGTCATATAATAATTTGACAAATTTGTTCACTAAAGTACTACTAACTATCACATTTGAGAAGTTAGTGTACAATACTGAGATGCACTGACTCAAGAATATAAAGTAATGCTGTCATTAAGGGGAGTAAAAGACATACTGTACTCTTTTTTCCTTAACTAAGATTTTGACCTGCTAGGTTTTCCTATTAAGGTTTTCAATGAGGCATCTTATATTGTAAATATTATGTACTCTTTTCCATCCACTAGGTTTTTCCTAGTCTGGTTTTAATGGCACATTATCTGTTAATGGATATCTAAGATGAGGTGTTGTAAATAATGTAATTATATAGATGTTCATAACCTTTAAAAAAATGACTCTCTAAGATCCCTTTCATGTTTAATGGCGTATATCTTATCACTCCTAAATTGGTTATGTTGTACAATTATGTAGATTAATTTTTTTTATTTATATTATTGTAATTCATAAATCTATCTTTATAGTTGATGGTCTATAAATAAAGACTATATACTAAGCACAAAGCATCCAAGAACATGAGAATTATTTTCTCAATTCTCCTTCCAAATTTTTTCTTCCTCTTATTATATTTCTTATATTTTCAATAGTTTTATAACATATTTAAGTTTTATCACGATCATAAATTCCCTTGAGATTAACGGTGTTCATAGGCTATCTCATATCTAAGTTTTGGCCTAACTTGAAATTTTTACCAAACTACTTTTTTTTAAACTTGGTTCTTAACCCTTGCTTGGTTTAGTTTAGGACTGGATTGGGTCAAGCTGGTTATGTCTATTTTTTTTTAATTTCTTGGTAAGAATTATAGAATGACTTTTAAAGAAAAAGAAAATGTTTATATAAATTCATGTAAATTTACATTTTGCTCCTAAAAAATAAAAATTATATATAAATTTGGATAAAATAATTTGTTTAAAAAAATAAAAATAGCCAGGACAAGCTAATATGACTAGCATGGCTAGCTTAGCTTTCCTAAATTTTTTTTGTAACATGGTTCAACTTGACCTAATATGGTCATTTTAACTAGACCATAAGGCACTAAGTGTAGCCTAATATTTTTAAAACTAAATTGATCATAGAACTAGTGAAAGTATTACTCCAAGGTTCAGTAGTGTAACCGTAATTGAATCATGTTAAGCCAATAGTAATTAAATATATATATATATATATATATATTAAAATTTTATATATTAAAATTCTAATATAACAGATAAATATTGGTAAATTATAAATATTTCATTACTAATTTAATATTTTTTAAAATGTTTGAGAAGTTATGTTTTAATTGAAAACCAAAACTATCCATAATTAAAAGTTGAAAATATCTAATATTAAATTTTTAAAATTCTCAAATTATATTAAGATTCTACTTATCATTAAAAAAAACAAAAAACTAAATGATAATTTCAAGCAAACATCTTGATATTTAAGAGAAATGTTACGAAGATATGGGACGTAATGGAGATTGAGAAATGAAAATAACTAAGTATGCACCTTTTATTTCTTTTATATTTTCTTTTTTTAATTTCTTTTTATTTCAACTCCCTTTTCTTCTAGTACTTTCTATTTTTAGTTTTTTAGATGTATTCAAAATAATTGTCCTATCTTCTAATAAATTTTTTTAAAAGAATATTCAATAGCTAGTTCAATCAATTTTTGACAAATTCAGCTAATTTTTGACCAATTCTTTAGTTGATTCTAAACTGGACCAAGGTTGGATTCTTGGTCAAATTGATCAAATTGGCCGATCTAGTCGATTTCTAAGAAACATAGTATAGCCCTACCTGAGATAATCAAATCATCATTTATTTTTTCTATGTCTTAATTTAAGGACAATAGCACATTATTAATAATGTTAATATAACGCTAAAAATGTATGATAATAAAACAATAATAATCAATAATTGCTTTCGAGGCACTTATATTAATATTAGTGTATTGTTAAATCCTACTAACATGGTTAAACATGTGTTATTTTAACATCCTAAATATGCAAAATTGACACCAAATCATTTAAATCACTCAATATATATAAGTTATATTGTATAAAATGCTTGTATTTTTTTTATAATAATACATATGAGTTAATTTTACTTTATTATTATATTGTTTTACTCTTTTATTAACCTAAATCATGAATATTACATAATTAATCACATTCATGAAATTTAATTAATACATTGACTAAAATTTAATGGTATGAATTAAATTAAAATTTTTTAAAAGTATAATCAATTATGAATTTTAAAAATATTAAGATAAAATTAAATATTAAGCACATAATAATTTAACCTTATTTTGATTTGAAGATCTCGAGAGAATTTCTCCCCCATTTTTGTCCGTTTCTCACTTTTGAATACAAT
The DNA here is from genome assembly GCA_032878935.1 of Erythrophleum fordii. NCBI lineage: Eukaryota > Viridiplantae > Streptophyta > Magnoliopsida > Fabales > Fabaceae > Erythrophleum > Erythrophleum fordii. Next base: position 5,081,317 of record JAVQMF010000046.1, on the reverse strand, counting down.
AAATTAAAATAAGGAAGATTCCACAAGCAATGGTCCTCTCCAGTTCCAGTACCAACAACAGCTAGCTCACGTGAGACAATACCTTCTGTTCATTTTTCCCGATGATATAAAGTAAACTGAAAAGTCAAAAGGCATGCAGATCAAGAACTGTTCGGTGGTACAAGTTGTCACCTCATTAATTTGTTCCATTTAATGCCACTTGTGCTTTGGTTTCATGGTTGAAGCCATAAAGGGATGAACTTAAAATCCAATATCTTTTTTCTACGCTCGAAGCCATAAAGGGATCAACGTAAAAACTAAAATCGTTATTCTTTTTTAGCGTCAAAACTCAGAAGTACCATAATGTTATTCAATTTCCCTTCAAGTTGCCAAAACAGGAAACAGTTGACTATTCCATGGTTTTGCCTTTTTTTTTTTTTTAAATTTTTCATTACAGTCAGATTGTTTTAATTTAAATTATTTATTCTTAGAACATTTTAGGAGCGCACTCTTCATCAACTTAATTTATTTAAAGTTTAATTTATCAAATACTATTTAAAGAAATTGAGCTCAAACTATTAAAAAAGAAATACTATTTTCTTACAGATTAAACTGCATAAAAAATTCAGTTAGTTTCCATGGTTTGCGTGAGTAATATATACGAGTTTATTCTATCATTAATTAATACTTTAAAAATAAAAAGTATATGTGATTGTGAAGTGTCTCTATTATCCTAGTTTGTGTGGCAGGCATATCGTTAGAATATCGATATCAACAGCAGCAACTTGTGCATAAGGCATGTGAAAAGGATGCTGTCATTGAAGGGTCCAGGAGCGATATGCTTTCTATATGTTAATCATGTTTAAAACTTCAATAATCAACTGCGAAATCGTTGTAAATGTGATCCTAATACTGAGTCAAGTGCATTTAATTCTCCTACGTATCTCGAGATGTTATTATTTGTAAAATGAGCAAAAATTTTCTGGCGTTCTTATCTTAAGAAATTGGCATAACTATAATTCGAATATGTAATAATATGTTTAACTATTCATCACATGTTGGCCTTCATTATTGCAACAAAAAATAAAGAAAAAAAAATCATTTTTGTGTATCCTGAGACAATGTTTTTTCTCTAGTGTCTCAAATATTTTTATAGTATGTTTAAATTGAAGAAAAAAATTTTAAAAAAATGAATTTTAATTTAAACCTGTTCTTTAATTTAAATTTAATTTTCTTCACATTTATTCTTCTCAATTTAAACATATTTTAATGAAAAATATTAAATTTAAATTAAAAAAGATTTCAAAAATTAAATTTTTATCCTTTTATCTTTCTCTCCATTTTTCAATTTAAATATATCCTAAGGCACTATTTTGCTGCACCAAGAAGAACACGGTGACTCATGAGGCACCCTAAAGAAAAATTTGTTTTTTTTTTTTAAAAAGAAATGCAAATATTCAATTGTTATTGATATTCTACAATAATAAAGAACATAATAAAAGGGCACTTGGGCGCATTGTCATGGGGTAAGAGAGTGACAAGGCGAGGGTAGAGATTTTAAGTTCATTTCTCATATAAACAAGAACAATCAATACATAATTAATTTGTGGGAAAATAATCTTTCAAATTGTATGGCATATTACCTAAAATTTCACAGATAACAAATATCAATGGAAGCACATGGCGTCTACGAGAGGGGAAATAGAATGCTACGCGAGTTGCCAAATGGAATATCAAATTTCTTTGTGCTCTTTCCTCTGGTTAATTAATGTGTGTTTCTAATGAAGTGTCTCTTTTTGAGAGGTTCAACTAATATTGGAGTTGTGAAACAACAGCTGACTATCGTAATTAACAACGATTGCCAATGGGATTATTTTAAAAGAAAAGCCTAATAGGTTTTTAATAAAAATATAACATAGAATAATTTTTTAAGATATTACACAATTTAATTCTGAAAAAGATATATTTCTAAAGGTTTTATTTTTTAAATTTATTTTTTTATACGAGAAAGTCCTTCAAATTTTGTAACTTACTACACTTTAGTTGTTTTATTTGACCAAGTTGTATATATTTTGTGGAACTAATAAAAATAAATATGGAGCGAGTAATACATTTTGAGGAACTAATTTGTATGGAAGAATAGATTCAAGAGTAAAGCATAAAGAGATATGTTTTTCCAGAAACCAAATTATATATTTACTGTATTATTTTTTAACTTGCAGTATATTATTAACTCATTTAAAATAGTTCTAAAAATTTAAGAATTAAATTAAAAAATCCGATAATAATTATGCTTCATATATGAGTATCTTAAACTTTCAATATCTTGAAAACTTACTTTTTGAAACTAATATATACACACACACACATATACATATATAAATAAACTTATATTATTTAGAAATATATTACACATAAATTTTAAACTTTACTTATTTATTATATCCAAACATCTAATAAATATATTTTGAGGTGCTTAAGAAAAAAAATTAAAATTTTCATAATGCCAAACAGTACAAGTTTTACTTCTTCAAAATGTATCTTTACCCTAATCAGGGAGATGATAGAGGGAACAAAATGTGAGATTAATGAATGAGGGGAAAGCAATAGGCATCACAAACATCCTATCAATAAAGGAGTTAATTAAGGGTATATAATCAAAGGCCCAAAGTGGGACCAAAGACAAGGAAAATAAAAGAAAGAAGGGGAAACCCTAATGTGTTTGGTAAAGGCGAGGGAGCAGCACTAATACAAGGGTTTTATTCACAACCACCACACAACGACCTTAATCAATGGAAGATTCAACTCCTTGAGCTAAATTACAAAAGCAAAACCATGTGACTCTATCCACTAACCCACACATGTACACGTACTCTTTGACATAAAGGTGCATGCATCATGTGTGGTCCTTTTGCTTCCATTTAGGTAAGTGAGTCCATATGTCATTTTTTGTCAACCAAATGCTCCAAAGATAACAGAGGAACCGCCCAAAGCTTAAGACAAAAGGAGGACACCCTCAACTGATTCCACCAACCTGACCTACTTTACATCCTTTTTCTTTTTCTTTTTTAATTACAGTCATTATAGTTTGTTCAAACTATTTTTACTTCAAGAGATTTTAAAAATTCACTCCCTTAAATCAAACCAGTGCATTTAAGATTTATTTCTGCTTATTAAGAATAGACATAGAATTCAAATTTTTAATAAAAATTAAAATACTCTATCAACTGATCTTTTTTTTTGGGGGGGGGGGGGGAACATTTACAATCTTTTTATTATGTCTAAGCACACATTATTTAATGATAATTAAGTGGTTGTAGGGACGAAGTGGTCTCAAATCACATGGAGACAGTATCTTTAATAGCTGTTTGGAGTAAGATTAATTAAATCAAATTGCTCAAATATGTGCCGAAAGGCCAAAAGGAGCGTGCGAAGCTTTATAGTGACGCTTCTATAGCTTGGAGGACCATCCTTGCCGTCTATGTTGTGATAGCATGATGCAAATGACAGTTGTAGCACATGAAAAGCAATAAATTTTGTGTTTTTATTTTGGTGGGCCCAAAGTTCATGATTAACAATTAACTATACTTGTTTGTAAAATATATCTTCAGTTTCAAATTCCAATAATTGATAATCCATTCAGTTTTTAGTTGACACCTGAGATTTTTATTTAATTGAAGATTTTTTAATTTTTATTTATTTTTTGTCTAGGAATTATTTGTCATTGTAGAAGTTGTTGAACTTGATGAGTCAAGTGAATAGACCTAATTGTTTTTCAATAGCACCATGGTAAATAATTTTTATTCTAAAGATATAGTTTAGAGAATTAATAAAGCTTTTATTCCAGTAATAGTTTAACGAGAATATTATAAATGTTTTGTCATTAAGATTCTAAAATAATTATAAACGCAGTTGAGCTTTGCATTTAAATGAAATTTTCATTAAATAATTCATTATCAATTACATCAATGTAAAATTAATTCCTATTGCTTTGTTGGGTACTTTTCTATAAAACAAAGTGTTCATAATTTTTTTCTTCATTAAGAGCAAACTCGATCAAAATTTCATACGAACTAGAAATTTTTCTCTTCATTAATTTTAGATATCATAATTAGATTAATATGTGCAATAAATTCTCATGGTATAAAAAAGTATGAACTATATATATAACTTCTCACTTGAAATCAACATATATCTACTATATTATCTTATAAATGGTCATTAGTGAATAGTATAATATATCTAAAGTTATTTGATTTTGTGGTTTTGGATCTGACACTGTTACAAATTGATAATATTTTGAAAATAATAGTACATTCAACCAGGAACAAAAAAAAGGAAAACTTACAGTCACAGACTTTGAATTTGCAAAAAAATTATTTTTGAGAGGATCTGATTGTAACTTTAAGAAAACTTGGTTGTAACAAAAAGTTCTTCACTATAAATTTTGTAAACCTAAAATCTTTGATTGTAATTCTTTCAAAAAAGAAAACAAGAAAAGGATAGTAACAGCTACTTGTTTTCTATATATGTTTGTATAATATGTAAGTACATTTATTGTATTTTGCGCTCAGAAGGATCTAAGACAAGCCAAACTAGTTAATTAAGTCCATCTTATTGGAAGTAACAATGACCTTTTAGGTATGGATAATTTCTTATTTCACCATTAGATTTAACACCATTAACGACCTTGTTCAATGATATCCTAGCACAGAACCCCTAGTTATTATTGTTGTAATTTAACTTTTGGTCTATTGTATTTTTCCGACTTCCTTCCTTAATTTCTCTTTTTTGTTTGTTTATATTTTCTATTTCTTTCGATTGAGGATAACAAAGCATAAGGAAGAAAATTAAAGAAATGTTAAATCAAATCTTGCTTTTTTTATCTTTCTTTCTTCTCCATTTTCTTGAATCCAAATATATCCTAATCAAGCCAGTGGTCCCCTTATCATTTAATTACATTAAGTTTAACAATGTAAAACCTACAGAGAGTGATGGAGAGGGAGAGGCAAAGGAGTCAGTGTCAAAATAGCTGTAAGGGAAGGACCAAACCCACCATTAAATACTAACTCTCCCTCTATGGCACAGTGAGAGAAAGGAAAAAGAGATATCATATTGAGCCTGCTGCACAAACAAGCCTTCATATGGATCATCAGGAGAGATGAGAATCACGAGGAGCTTGCTTTCTTTTCTCCAAACATGTACGACTCCTTCTCCTTTTGTCAATTTCGTCTATGAAAAAGATCTCTCTCTCTCTCTCTCTCTCTCTCTGGGGATTTCCTCAAACGCCAAGAAATAGGGTTCACACTTCTCACTCAATTCTCAAGATGTTGGTCTGAGAGCTTGAAGCTGCCAGCATGATCTGGTAATTAACCTACCACTTCATATGTTCAATATGCCTCTACTATCAAAATCTATAGTCAGTGGAGATAATTGTATACTAGTGAAGAATCCATCGGTGGATTTTTGATTTTGTGTTCAAGACACGTAGTCTTGATTCGTTCTAGGGAGTAAAGCCATGGATTTCTGTAAATAAATATCTGTTAATTGTATACTGAAAGGGGTTATATCAGTTAGTAAAAAGAGGTAGAATCTTTAGTAAGAAGAGGTAAAATCTCTTCTTAATAAACTTGATTTGATTCTTCTAAGGAGTGTTCCAAGAGTAAAATTCTAAATAATCCATTGCCATATAAGAAAATGTGTCCCTAAGATTACTGGGAAGGATATAGCTCGAACAAAATATGAGGATACCATAATCAAAATTATGTGTCTACTGTAACTTGGTAGATTCCTTAAGTTGTCGGATTCTGAAGTGGTTCTTGAGCCAAGCAAATGCTTTAGAATTAGAATAGAATCCTAATTAACCCACCATAGCAAACTCGTTTAGAAGATGAGGTTCAATCAGGTCATCTTGCAGCTTCAATCACTCAATACCAACAGATCAATTTCTCAACTATTGAATTCCCTGGGATTGTTTTCATGGCCGCAATTAATCAATTTCAGGTACTAATCTTTCACACTTTCATTTTCATTTTTTCAATATTCAATTTAAAGTTGAATATTATATATATATATATATATATATACACATACCTTTTTCTTCATTTTAGTAAAAGAGTAGTTTCAATTTTGTCTCATATATATTTCATTAAATTTGCATTACATATTTATAACAATTCTCAATGTTTTCCTAATTTATTAACATCACTTAGATTGTTAAACAAAATTGATTGCAAGTATGGATATCACATTGCCAACATCGTCAGGATCCTTTTTAGTCATAAATTGACTGTATATGGTATAATCAAAGAAATATAAAGAAAAAATAAGAAATTTGTATAAAGAGAAGAAGTTAATCGTATACATAGTAATATTTCACATAAAAACATCACATAATACAAGATGTCATTTTGTAATTTCAAACATTAACCTTCCTCTTTCACAAGGATTATTAGATGAGATATTATATCATATATCTATGTTGACAATGTAATATTCATATTTGCCTCCTTTAATGGCCATAAGTTTAACAAGTAAACTAATTTCGGTTCCAATTTGGATGACATTAACAAATTAGGAAGATATTAAAAATTTTTATAAATATATAGAATAAATTTGATAAAAAAAATAATGAGAGGAAATTAAAGCTTTCCTAAAACTATAAGAGACAAAAAAAAAATTTATACACACACACACACACACACACACACACACACATATATATATATCCCTCTTCCCTTGGCTACTTTGCCCCCATTTATTATTAATCATTTTTACCACACACACGTACACACGTATAGGCAGATACAATTGATCAACCCTTTTTTTTAAAATGATAAATTATTCATAATTCTTTTATCGACATGAAATATGTTCTCATGATTTTCATTGCATATGATTGAATGGACATTAAATATAATTAGCGAAGAAAGAAATTTATAACCAAAAAAAAAAGTCGAGTTTAAACCAAAATAACTCGTGGCAGTTAAAGTTTTGCCAACAATATGACAAACATCTGATCTTTGTTCAGGTCGAAGAAATTTTCGGTATTTATTGCGATTAGATTGATTAAAACAGACCTGAGAGAAAAGCATTTAAGTCGTGAAATTTTCTTAATGATGTATCGTAAACGTTCACTGTCAAGATACCTATAAAATGAGTCAGGATAATAACCAGTATTTAATTTCATTTTTACTTTCTTCTTTCCTTCCCCCCCCCCCCCCCCCTCCCTCTCCGGGGGTCCCCTCCTTTTCTTCTTCTCTTTTCTTTTCATCTGGTCATTAACGCTACTACACTAAGCGTTAATGACCAGATGAAAATTTCTCTCTAATGAACAACCCCAGAATTGAGTATTATATGGATACTCAATATGGAGATCTTAAATTTAAATCAACCCTGGGATGGAAATTATAGGTACCAATGATATATGGGCTATCAAGTGATGAAAGAAGTAGTTTTATATGAGAGGTGAGAAAAAGAAATGATCATCTTTAAATTAGAAATTAATGATTAAGATCAGAGCAAAAATTATTATAAATGTGCATCAAATGTCTTCTATAATTTTTGCATTAATGATTTTAGCATTAATTTGTATTATTGATTTGTCATTTAAAAGTGATTATTTTTTTCTCTTACCTAAGATTATTGCTCTCACTTGATATGATTATGATATATGTCTTTCAAGTTCAATTACTTCGGATTTATTTGATGTTTCCTGTTATATATGTTTCGGATAGTTTTTTGATGCCTTATTTTTGGGAAATGGGGGATAAGAAGGTCTGCAGGAATTGGTTGTTCAATTTCAATGGGATTTTGGTTTGCTGTTGAATTTTAAGAATATAGATAGAGACTATAAGTTATAATGTTTCGTGGTTGCCAATAATTTTTCAAAGTGTTGATTAATTTGATGTGGTACTCTAGGGTTCCTATATTTCTCCTCAACATTGTCTACACTTGGACATTGAGTCACTGCTTTCATTCTCATTCTTCTTGTTCTAGTTTAGCCATCTGTTTGGCCTATAAAAAAGATAGGACTTGAAAGTTTAATGAATTAAAAATCTATTTTGATCTTTTATGGATGGATTTTTTTTTTTTTTTAAAGTCTAGTCTTTACGGATGGAGTCTTTTTAAATTTGGTTCATCATGATTTTTTCCCCCACAATTTAATCCTTCATAGACAAAACAATGTTATTAACATCCTTTGGTATTGTTTAAAATTTTAGCGGAGTGAGTGACTTGGCCAATTATGTATGATTTCTTTACGATAAAAGCCCAGTAACCCTAGCTTGGCCTTATTTTCTATTTCAAACAATGAAAACTACATTGTTTTGTCCCTCAAACTAAACCCCTAAAGAAGGTAAAAAGAAGCAAGAACGAAGAGAGGAAGGAAAAAACGGTTAATTGCAGGCAACAAGGGAAAAAAAGAGTTTTTGTTTTAACCATTTAATTTTCCTATAGCCTTTTCAAATTTGAAGGTGAATCTGTTTTGAGGGGGGAATTAATCTAATGTATCCCTTTAATGTCAATGGTCGTGCTCTATTGATCTTGGAATCGCTCCATGTTGAAGTAGATCACCGTTGGTGAAGAGTAAATAATGATGCTTTTTTTCCCTGTCATGATGAAAGTAAAGCCAATAAGTATACGAAATATTTTAGTGCATTGATTCCGCTATTGACCCTTTAGTAACTTCTTGGAAGTTTCAATGTAGCACTTTAGTGTAAAACTCCACCATGGTGGTGGGTTTGACACTGCCCGTGGAGTATATTTGAGATGATCCATCTATAAAGCACGAACATGTGAAAAAAACACTGTATCCGATATTGAATATTTGTATTAGAGATCACATAATACTGCATGATGCTTTAAACTATGTGTGAACACTTAAAAAATTTTGCCCTTGTCACTATATCCATGTCAATGTTGTATCTCGTATCTATATTAGTGTCCATGCTTTCTAGAGTTTCATACTAGGACTTGTGACATAGACAAATGGAGTTTTCTTGAATGCAGAGATTTGGTTAGGGAGCTATGTTAGTAAGGATTCTTTGATTTGTGGTATAGAATAGATAAGATGCCTTTAGAAGAGGGGTTATATATGGATATGGGGAGGTTTAGAGTGAAGTTTGGATTGGCTGTGATGTATGTAGTCCACTACAATAAACCTAAACCCACTTATGAACAAACCACCACCCAAGGTACTAAGTTCGCTGATGCTCCTTTGATAATTCTCAATATAGAGGCTGAAAAGGATGCTGGTGGTTTTGATAATTTGGAAAAGAATGCTTAGGAGAGAGAAAATAGAGAGAATAGGAGAAGAAGGGAAATATGATAATTTTTCCTTTGTTTGCAAGCTTAATTTTTGGAGTAGGTGCTGCTTTCTTTTTGAAAGTGTATATGCAAGTATACGTATCACAACAGCATTAAAGTGATGAATAGAGTATCGTTCCCAGGATAATTTGTCGCTAGGATAATTGCTAAGTACTAAAATTGTGCACTTAATCTAAATCAAGCTAACAATAGAAGGTGATGTAAAATTAAACTAAACTAAAGACATAAAATTAAAAAACATAAAAAATAAATGAGAGACACCATTCTAGATGAAATTGAAAAGTAAAATATTTGAGATTATGACTTCCTCTAACATTTCATATGAACTAATTATCTCTCCTCATCTTGTTTTTAATGTCATTAATAGCCTAAGACTCCAATTTATCTATAAACATCTTCCGAATTATATATTGACATTTCCCTAACTAACCATAATTCCTTATGCAATTAATTTAGAGACTTAATAAAAAATATGTCCTAATATGGCTATGTAAGGCCGGTAGGTATATTTTTATCCTACAAGCAAATCAATCCACTTAACATTGCAAATTTCATGAACCCATATTACACAATCCATGGTCAAGTTCTAAAATCCTTTTTCCAAGTTCATTTAGGTTACTCAAATTATCTAATGGTTTCCACACACTTAGAAGCATTAAGCATAAGAATTGAGTAATTAAATCATACCATTAATTGCAAATAAAGGGAAGAAATACAATATATTACAAGCTAGAGTTCATCACAATCCCAAATTAATAAGTTTAGCTCATAACTACAGGAAATAGCAACATTAAGAATAGAACATAAATTAAATAGGCAAAGAAAAACAAGGACAGGTAAGAGAAGAAGAGAAAAACTAAATTAATCCATGAATCTTCTTCAAACCCAAGCTTCTTCCATGGCATTTAAAGCTCAAAACCCTTCTCTCTCTTCTCTCAAACCTTCAAAATGGCGGCCTCCCTTGAAGAAGTGCTGAAAACCTTTTAAAACCCCGAAAAACACGGCTAAAAAATAATGTGTTTTGCATTATTTACGAACTACACCACGGCGGCGGTCAAAAGCGATGTGGTGGAAACAATTTGTTTTTTTATAGCAGCGATGAAAAGCGTCGTGGCATAAAATTTTTACGCTACGACTCATTTTGTTTTTGTTTCTCAATGTGCCGTGACGCTTAAATTTGTTGCTGCGGTGCTTTATTTTCTTTAACAGTGGTTTTGAGAGCCATCTTTTACTTTTTTGTCTTTCTTCTTTTTCTTTTTCTTTTTTTTTTTTTGATCCTTTTCCAAGAAATCTTCTTAATACTTATTGCTTTGCATGCCAACACTTCTAAACTTGTTTCTTTATAACCGTAACCCTACAAAAACATAAAATTTATCTAATTAATATTTATAATCTACTAATAAAAGTTAAATAATTTAACAACCTAAAAATCTAGATAAAAACACAAAATGCTATTCATACTTGACTAATACAAAAAATTAGCTCAAAATCAAAGAAATAAAACCAAAATTTACTAAGTATTAACTTGGTTAAAATTTATTAATTTTATATATAAAAGACATAAAATAAGTTCAATATTCATGTGATAAATCCCTTAAAATATTAAAAAAATCATGATAACTTAGGAACTTATCACACCCCATAAACTTAACTCTTTACTTGTCTCCAAGTAAAGCCATATTAAACAACAAAATTCGTACCTACTCAAGATTTCATATTTAAAATGATAGATGGATGCCTTCAACAAATGCATTAAGAAGTATAACTAACAAGAAAGAAAAGTAATGCATATGAGTTTTAGAATTTAAGAGTTAATGACAAATTTTTCAAACCCTTGATGTGTGTGTGTGAAAAACCATGCTAAAAACTTGTCATGTGGGTGACCTAGGTTCGATCTCGGACAATGGCTCCAAAAACCTGTTGCTTTCTTTTTGAAAGTATATACACAAGTATACGTATCGCAACAATAATAAAGTGATGAACAAAGTATCATTTTCACAAAAATTTGTCACTAAGTTAATTGCTAAATATTAAAATTGTGTATCTTAATCTAAATCAAGCCAACAATAAAAGGTGATATGAAATTAAACTAAACTGAAGACATAAAATAAATAAAATGAGAGACACTATTCTAGATGAAATTAGAAAGCAAAATAATTTGAGATTATGACTTCCCCTAGCATTTCATATGAACTAATTACCTCTCCTCATCTTGCTCTTAATGTCATTAATAGCCCAAGACTCTAATTTATCTATAAGCATCTTTTGAATTATATATAGGCATTCCCCTAACCAATCCATAATTTCTTATGCAATTAATTTAGAGACTTAATCAAGAATATGTCCTAATATGGCTATGTGAGGCCGGTAGGTATATTCTTATCCTACAAGCGAATCAATCCATTCAACATTGCAAATTTCATGAACCCACATTACACAATCCATGGTCAAGTCCTAAAATTCCTTTTTCAAGTTCATTTAGGTTATCCAAATCATCTAATGACTTCCACACACTTAGAAGCATTAAGCATAAAAATTGAGTAATTAAATCATACTATTAATTGCAAATAAAGAGAATAAATACAACATATTATAAGCTAGAGTTCATTACAATCCCAAATCAACAAGTTTAGCTTATAACTATAGGAAATAGAAACATTAAAAGTAGAACATAAATCAAATGGGCAAAAAAATACAAGGAAAAGCAAGAGAAGAAGAGAAAAACTGAATTAATCCGTGAATCTTCCTCAAACCCAAGCTTCTTCCATGGCATTTGAAGATCAAAACCCTTCTTTTTCTTCTTTCAAACCTCTAGAATGGCGACCTCCCTAGAAGAAGTGCTGAAAACCATTTAAAACCCTAAAAAATGTGGCTAAAAAACAATCTATTTTGCATTTTTTACAAACTCTATTGTGGCGGCGGTCAAAAGTGCTGTGGCGCAGATGAATTTTTTTTACAGCAATGGTGAAAAGCAAATTTTACACTGCAGCTCATTTTGCTTTTGTTTCTCAATGTGTCGTGGTGTTGCATTTTCTTTAGCAGTGGTTTCGAGTGCCATCATTTGCTTTTTTTTTTGTTTTTTCTTCTTTTTCTTTTTCTTTTTCTTTTTGATCCTTTTCCAACAAATCTTTTTATACTTGTTGCTTTGCATGCCAACACTGATAAACTTATTTCTTTATAATTATGACCCTACAAAAACATAAAATGTATCTAATTAATATTTATAATCTACTAAGAAAAGTTAAACAACTTAAAAACCTAAAATATCTAGATAAAAACACAATACTTAACTAATACAAAAAATTAACTCAAAGTCAAAGAAATAAAACCAAACCTTATTAAATATTAACTTGGTTAAAATTTATTAATTTTATATATAAAAAACATAAAATAAATTTAACATTCATGTGATAAGTCCCTTAAAATATTAAGAAAATCATGATAATTTAAAAACCTATCAGTAGGTAATCGAAGAATTTAGGTTAAGTTTTCTTAACCTTTACTCTTCAATACTTTTAACTCTTTTAACTGGAAGATTTAGAAGGAGATTCTAATCACAATGACTATTATAACCTTTTATATTATGTGCATAGTTTATTTATACAAATACTTATATATAGACGTGCGCATGTGTGTGTCTACATATATAAGGAGTATATCAAGTGAAAAGAGTAATCTTATATGAGAGGTGAGAAAAGGAAATAATGACCACTAGGTCACAAATCAATTGTCCAAATTAATGCAATAATCTCCACCATAAATTTGCATTTATGGTTGGTTATTGCATTAATATGAACATTGATTTATGATTTAAAAGTGATTATTTTGAATTTTGAGCAATTTGCGACAAAAAGAAAGAGTTAGATGTTATATTGCAAAAAGTTATCCCCCAAATGCTATATTTTGTTTGAACTCAACTTCTATATGTGTTAAAATCGAGTTTTGCAACTTATTGATATTAAATGGGGTAGACTCCTTATTTAAAAAGAAAATTTATGGGGGTAACCCCTTGTTTGGGGTGATAGACTTCTAGTTTGAAAATTGCAAGTAGTAAAATACTTTAAGGAGGAAATTTTTCAATTTTGGTGACATAGCCACCAAATTTGAAAAAAGTATAACATCTAAAGGGATAACTTTTTGCACTATAACATTTCAAATACAAAGCAATGATTATTTCCTCTTTTAATATAAGGCGACTTCTCTCTTTATATATGTGTGTGTGTGTGTGTGTGTGTGTGTGTGTGTATGTATTTATAAAGCCACATATGTGCATACATGCACCTATTCATATGTGCACATATATATATGCACAAATACATGCACCTATGTAAAATTATCAAAATTCTACAAGTGTATTACTCACTTTATTCAGAAATATCAAGATCCTACATACCACCATATAGCTCGTACACATGCTTGCATAGTTGGGATAAAGTATTAATACAAAGGGAAAAATTGTATTATGAGTAATTAATAAATCTTCTCATTTCTTTCTCTTGTTTATTTTGGACAGCCAAATAAGTGAAGGACAAACTAATAATTGACATTCTTTTTTCTTATCTTTTCTTCCTGTCCAATTCCTTTCCTTCCTTACCTTTTTTTAACTACCAAACATACCAAAGGGTGCTGAGTCTTAAAATGTTCAAAAGGCTTAAGAAGTGCAACATGATGCTGAAGAAATGTATGAGGATGATGATAAGATTCCAAAGAAGTTTGGAAGCAAGGTGGTGATAAGGAAGTGCTATAAAAGAGGGCTAAAATAGTAAAGATAGTGCTTTGAACATTTACTTTAAGTCCTAAATATATTTTTGGTCTTTCTAATTTTATAAAAATTTTAATTTGGTCGTCATAATTTGAAAACAAAAAATGTTGTTTGCAATTTCTAAAATAATCCAAAGTTTTCTTTTGTCTTATTATCTATCCAAAATTTAATATCAAATTTAGCAATAGATTGGCTTGGATGTTAAATCTAAGTATGAGTTGATGATATTAAGTAAATAACATTTAAGTAAGCAAATTGTTAAGTTTAGTGTTAAATTTTGGATGAATTATAAGGGAAAATGGCAAAATTGGATCATTTTATGAATAAGAGAACAATACTTTTCTATTTTTAAACTAGGGAACCAAATTAAAACTTTTAAAAAACTAGAGAGAGAAGTTTAATAATTTTGAGGAAGTGCAAGGGGATGATGTTAATGTTTTTACAGAGTTTAACAGCAAATAATGTAAAAATGCAGCAATAAAGACAAGAAAGTACAACCAAAAAAGTCTGGGTAATTTTATTCATAACAAGTGCTTAAATACATGAAAAAATAACTAAAAATAGTAATATGAAAATTTAACATTCCCAAAATTTTAATTAGCTAAAAACTAAGACTACTACTAATTAGCCATTAAGCGTAACAACTAACAAACTACTACAAAAGTAATATAGCACATGTAGTGCCATTAGCAACAATCATTCCTAAAAAAACATAGCTTCTTAAGGTATAGTCTAAGACTCCTCTTTGCATCAAAGGCTACAAACTCCAAGTTTCTACCTTAGACATTCAAACCTACTAGTAGGAAGTGCCTTAGTGAAAATAATAGTAAATAGATTCGTAGTCTTGCAGTGCAAGAAGTTCATTCCACTATCCTTTTGTATCTCCTTTAGAAAATACAACTTAATATTAAAGTGTCTTATTTTCTCATGAAAAATAGGATTATGGGAAATAGCAATAGTTGCTTGGTTGTACCTCATTCAAAAAATGTAGTCTCTTGCTTCTTAGAACACAAAAAAGAAGAAAACATCCTAAGCCAAGATTAAAATAGTATAAAAATAATTTTCTTGTCATTCAATGATCCATCATGATCATTATCAAAATAACCATGAAGCTTGAAAATTTGACTTTTACTATACTTTACACCATAACTTAAAGTCCCTTTGACATATCTCAATACTTTTGTTTCATCCTTTATGTTGTCTTGATAGCACACTCATAGCATACAAGATATGTTCCCTTGTTGCTATGAGATACAATAAACAACAAATTAAAGTCCTATATCTTCCTTCATGGGTATAATTAGCATTAACATCCTTTTGTAGCTTTTCCTTTCAATTTATAAGAGTGTTCATGATTTTGTAATCCTACCTTTGAAATTTCTTTAGAATTTCCTTTGCATACTTTTCCTAACAAATAAACATTTTATTCTAAGCCTACGTAATTTCCAAGCCAAGGAAATAAGCCATCTCACCAAGTTTTATCATTTTAAAGACCTTTATCATCTATATTTTGAACTTATCAATGAGCTACACATTACTTCATATTACAAGAAGATTATCCACATACAAAGAAATGATCACAATATTAAGATTAGTATGCTTAACATCAAGAAATCATTTTCAAAGCCTAAATCTAGTATTTGTTCATTAATCCTACTATATCAAGCCCTCGATGCCTACTTTAATCCACAAAGAGCTTTATTAAGCAAGTAGACCCTACCTTTTCACTACACAGCCCTCAAGTAGCTCTACATACATTTCTTCATCTAGAAATTTGTTTAAGAGTACTAGCTTAACATCCATGTGATAAAATCTCTTGTCTTTCTATGCTGCAATGACTAGTGGCAACTTTATTATGTCAAGCCTTACTAAAGGTGCCAATGTTTCTAAGAAATCCATACCAAAGATCTGAGTATATCCTTTCTCACTACAAGCCTTGCCTTATGCTTATTCACTGAGCTATTTGCATTTAGTTTGATTTTCAAAACCCACTTTACCACAATTACCTTTCTATTATAAAGATTGTTTGTTAGCTCCAATATCTAATTTTTCTTAATCATGGATAGCCCCTCCTACATTGTCGCTATCCATTTTTTTTAATCATTCTCTACATCCTTATATCCTTTAAGTTCAAGAATAGCAACATTGCTATTTTGATATGCATCAAAGCATAATCAAGTACCTCTAACTAGAGGTTTATCTACCTACTATTTTGAATTTTGTGTGGAATTAATTAACGAATTCTACTTCTCATCCTTCTAATTCCACTACTTATTTTCCATGAAATGCATATATGTGCTTATCAAGGTTTTCCCTATTTCTAGTTGGAAAATCCTATAAGCTTTAGAAATTAAGTTGTAACTAATACAAATCCAAAGTTCTGCCTTCTTATTAAGCTTGTCTCTCTTTAGTTAGGGTACATATTAAAGACATAAGTAACCAACTATATTGAGATTTTATAGAGCGGGCTTATACCCATTCCAGGGCTTAAAAGGAGTTTTCTTCTTCATAGCATCAATAGGAAGCCTATTCAATAGGAACACACAAATTTTCTATGCTTTAGCTCAACCTTTTAAGAATTCCTTTCTCATACAGCATGCATTTAGACATCTCTATCATCATCTTATTTTTCTTGTCACTTAATCCATTTTGTTGTGAAGTGTAATAAGCAGTCAACTGGCACCTAATTCTAACTTTCTTTTTATATAACACATTGAATTGTTCTAATGTATATTCACTACCATTTACAAACCTTAATATTTGCATGTTGTAGCCATTTTTCTTTTAAACTTGAGTTTTGATCCTACAAAACACTCTAACAACCTTAGATTTGAACCTTAAGAAGTAAGTCCAACACATTCTGGTTAGATCATTAATAAATGCAATGTAATGCATGCTTCCTTCCAGAAATAGAGTTTTTTTAGGGCCTCAAAACTTTGTGTGAACTAGCTATAACTTCTAAGTTGCTTTATAAGCTATCTTTGTGAAAGCTAACCTTGTCTACTTGCCAAATTGACAAGCCTTGCAGCTAGGCAACTAGTCTTATAGTGGAGGTAAGCCCCACACCAACTCCTTTTTTTGCATGAATAGGATAACGTTGTAATGGAAATGTACTAGTCTTTTATGCCAAGTTTCAGCTTTTTTTTTTTTTAAACAAACTTTGAAAGGCTACTTGCTCTTCTTCCATTAAATCCAATGTAAAGCTCTTACCTTTCATCTTCACTCCAAACACTTTTTGATCAGTTGATTCTTTTATTAGGCATTTTTTCTTCAAATATTACTTTGAAGCCCTATTCCAGCAACTATCTAACAATTAATATATCTTGATAAATCCAAGGTAAATAAAAAACATATGAAGTAATCTTAGTTACTAAGCAACTTTCAATGGCTATTGTTTTTCTTCCTTGATAGTAATGTGCTCAACATTGCCTTGATTGACCCTTGAGATTGCAGCTTTGTCAACCTTCTTAAAATGCTTTTCATCATTTGTCATATAATTAGTACAACCACTGTCAATCAACTAGCTTTCACTTGAATTGCAACTTGTGAAAGAAAGTTATAGTAAATAACTATTCCTCCTCTTATTGGTCTTCAATTTGAGCCTTATTCTCTTGTTAATGATCCTTGTTTTTGTAAATTTTATCAACATGACCTAATTTGTTACACTTTTTGCATCTCACGTTAGGTTTACTTTAGCATTTAAACATAAGATGATTCCTTTTTCCATGGTACTAATAAAGAGAATAATTTTCTCCTTTGTATCTACTTTTGTTGTTATAGATGTTATTATTGTCACTAGTAGTAGCTTCTTTATTTTCATCATTGTGCTTCTTCCCTTTTTCCTTTCTCTTTTTTGCCACTAGTATTGATATGTAACTTGGCTTGCAGGGCACCTTTTGTTGGGATTCTTAGGACACGCACAGTGAAAATTTTAAAAAAAATGAACTCAAATCCCTCCCATTGATCTGTCAATATTGTTTAAATACAATAAAGCTAGAGATTTTTTTTACCTTTGTTACATGATTCTTCAAGTTCTCTTTTTATTGTCAAATCTCAGGAACTTACGCTTCAGACCAATTCTCTCTACTGGTATCCATACGAACAATCACTGCAACTCGAATGGCGTGCTAGCACCACTGAACACGAACATTGATATGTTCAAGGAGAGAAGATGTTCTTCTCTTTCTCTCTCTATGCGTCTGTATGCTTTCTCTCTCTAAGGTGGGAGGTGGCTCTCTTAAAAAAAATCATCATCCTAAAAAGCTCTGGCCTCTCTATTTATAAAGGTGTGTTATATTAGGGTTTTAGGATAGATTTGATTAATTTAAATATATCATTTATTTAAATTATTCAAATCATAATTAAATAAATTAGTTTAAATTTAAACTAATTATTTAATCTAAATCTAGAAACAAATTTAAATTTAATTTATCACATAGATTAAATTCAAATTATCATATTAGTTTAAATTTAAATCTATCATATAGAATTAAATTTAAAACTAATTTATTTAAATTAATTAGATGATCTATATATATTTCAAAATATAATATATCAAATATATATATATCGAATTTTATAAAATATATATATCAAATATATTTATAAAATTCCTTCATCCTAAATTGAACGTTACATTCATTGAATCTAGATATATTTTTAGGTTTAATAAATTTAGATATTTTAGCTCGAGTTGGTCTATTCTTGTGTTCGACCCTATAGGCTTATATGACATTGGCAGTGGGCCAATAACACTATTCTACCCACAAGTCATAAGTGGCTTCTAGTAAGACATTGTGACTACCTAAATTATGTGAGTGATGCAACCTATCATACAACTCTGTCATAACTCTTTCGTCACACGATATTTAGGTCAAGTATGAGGCATGAAAATGTCATCCTCATTTTACTCGATCGTCACTTTCTCAATCTTCGAGCAAACTGACAAAATAAATGAAAAACCCTCCATACATTTGTTAGTCTCACTCATCGAGTGGCTCGGTGATATCTTTCCATAAATAAGAGAGACAAATTCCATCTTGACCACTCATCTTTCTCTATATGAATTCTACTATGCCCAATCATAGCCTTTATGATCACCCGATTAAAGGTGACTTTTGACTATGTCAATGCACAGTGTTCCTTGTGTAAAAATCTATGGTGATTTCAGGTCTTAGAGTTCAATGACATTGCTATGTATAAGATACACTTATGAATTGATCCATGTAGTTGTCTCATGACGAGTTGATCAAGCACCATGTTTCCTAATAAATGCTTATGATTTTGATTCGTATCTTCATACATGATTAACATATAATAATCAATCAAAATTATACTAGCCTTAGTTCATCATTGTTCCCACTTAGAATAATTAATATGATTTATCTAAGAATATTATTATTATAGCAAACATGCAAATAATATAATAAATATAACAAAAGAGAAACTCATTTTTCTTAATGAAATATAATGTTCATAATACAATGATTAGCTTAGGGCATAATCTCCAACACCTTTTATAGATCCTTCTTGTCTTATCAACCTTATTTGCTCTTGTACATGTAAAGCATTTAACAACTTCGCCAAGGTGATCCTTGACAAATCCTAAGCATTTTGTAAAGAACCAATTATAGCTTCAAACTTCTTAACCAGGGCAACCACAGAATTTTTTGGCATAATTTTACTATTAAAAAGAATAGAATTCAACAATCTTACTTTGTTTGCTATACTAAGAAGTTTATCTAAATACTCTTTGAAAATCTTAAATTCTTTCATTCTTTACATTTCAAATTCCTTCATTCGTATCTCTAATTCTTTTGTCTTCCTAGTATTCTTCTTTAAGAAAATTCTAATTTTCCATTGTTAAATCAAGAGTCATAATTCTAATGAAAATTTATTGAGATTATAGCATTTAGACAAGCTTTATCCTTAGACTTTCTTATTTTTTTCTCCTTATGATTCCTAATTTGAACCATTGTGGGATTATTGATAAGTCCTTAAATTATCATATTTTCTTTATTATTTTAAAGGGCTTATCATATGAATACATAACTTATTTTATGTTTTTAGTATATAAAATTAATAAATTTTCGTTAAGCTAATATTTAATAAGATTTTGTTTTATTTCTTTAGTTTTGATTTCCTTTTTTATTTCAACTAAGTTGTATTTTGTGTTTTTATTTATATTTTTAGGTTGTTAAATTATTTAATTTTTGTTAGTATATTATAAATAGTAATTAGATGAATTTTATATTTTGTATGGTTAAAATTATAAAGAAATAACTTTAGAAGTCTTAAGATGCAAAGCAATAAGAGTTTAGGAGATTTGCTAAAACAGGATTGAAAAGAAAAAAGGAAAATAAAGAGAAAAGAAAAAAAAGGAAAAGAATGAAAGAGAAAATAATAGTACTCAAAACTATTGCTAAAAAAAATGCAACACTGTGATGACAAATTTAAGCGTTGTGGCACCCACACAAACAAAACCAAAATGTACTGTGGTGCTCTTAACCACTGCAGATAAAAATTCAACTGCGCAATGTAGTTCAAAAAAAATGTAAAATATACTATTTTTAGCCACATTTTTTTAGGGTTTTGAGAAGGTTTCATCATTTCTTCGAAGGGACCACCATTCTGAAAATTTTGGGGAGGAGAAGGAAAGATTTAGAGCTTCATTTGCCATTGGAGAATATTGGGTTTGAGAAAGATTCACTGATTAAATCAGTTTTTCTTTCCCCTACCTTGTTTTTCTTTGTATTTATTGGCCATTTGGCTTATGCTTTATTTTTAATGTTGTTATTTCTTCTTGTTATGAGCTAAACTTCTTGATTTGAGATTGTGATAAATTTTAGCTTATAATATGTTATAAGTACTCTATTTATTTGCAATTAATGCTATGATTTAATTACTCAATCTTTGTATTTTATACTCCTAAGTGTGTGGAAACTATTAGATGATTTGAGTAACCTAAATGAAATTGGCAAAAAGGATTTTAAGACTTGACCATGAATTGAGTAGTATGAGTTTATGAAATTTGCATTGTTGAGTGGATTGATTCGCTTGTAGAATAGGAATATATCTATTAGCCTCACATAGCCATATTAGAACCTATTCTTAATTAAATCTCTAAATCATTTGCATAAGAAATTATGAATTGATTAAGAGAATGCCTATAGGTAATTTGAAATATGTTCGATGGTAAATTAGAGTCCTAAGTTATTAATGACATTAAGAGAAAAATAAAGAAAGGTAATTAGTTCATATGAAATGCTAGATGGGATCATAATCCCAAATCTTTTTACTTTCCAATTTCCTTTAGAATAGTGTATCTCATTTATTTTGTTATTTTTATGTTTTTAGTTTAGTTTAATTTCTTATTACCTTTTATTATTGGCTTGATTTAGATTAAGGTATATAATTTTAGTATTTAGCAATTATCTTAGTGACAAAATTTTGTAAGAATGATATCTATTCATTACTTTATTATTGTTACAATACGTATATTTGCATGTACGCTTTCAAGAAAAAGCAACAAGTTTTTGGCATAATTGCCAAGATTTGTTCATTAAGTTCTTACTAATATCAATACCAAGCTCACTTATTTTGAACTTAAGCCTTGTTCATTATGTTTTTGTTATTTTAAAGTTGTTAAGTCTTTTGGTTTGTATTTTGTTTTTGTATTAGTGTTGTTGATATTTATATTTGGTTTCTATATATGTTGTTTTCTATTTTTAAATATGGATTATTGATGGCTGGCAAAAAAGGTAGCTAGTGTTTATGAACTTGATGACTTAACCAATTTGATTATTCAAGAAACTGAATTTGATAGGAGGTTTGATGATTATTATATGCACACAAATTATGTTATTCATGTTAGTGATTCTCAATGTTTACACATGACTTGTGATAATTATGGGGAAGGTCATTACAAAGAGCAGTGCCCTATTTTGTAGAAAATTCATAGATAGAGGATAATTTCAAGAGGAGTATAAATAATTTTTGTGATGACACATATATTCTTAGTTAGAATCATGAATAAATTTTTTTTTGGAATTTGGGTCAAGTTTCTTCATCACATGAAATATACCCTTCCTAACTCCTAATTTCTAATTACAAGATGAAATTTTCATTTAAAAGCATAATCATAACTTGGAAGAAATGATTAGGTACTATATGGACAAGCCAGATGACATAATTAGAAACTTAGAAAGTCAAATAGGCAATGTAACACCTTAATCTACTACCGCTACCTAGCCTCTCACGGGGCTCGGTTCCATATGATTTCTAAAGAATCAACACCAATCCGTGGCATTTGCATGCTATGAACCGGGGTTTTATACACTCATCTTTTGCCCCGTGAGTCCTATGAACCCAGCATTCGCATCCTCAACTCAAAATCTATATATACGACTCATACATAGCATAAAAAAAAACCATAAGCCACGGGTATAGAGCCAAAAACCAGAAAAATTACATTTTCTCACTTGTGCCCAAAAGTCATATTTTGGCTCTAACTTTGGAAAATCATAACTAATTATAGGAAAATGGGAATCTAGTAAACTTTAGCTCTCTAGAGAGCTCTAAGTGTTTTCGTTACAATAAAAATAATTCCTAATCGAAATCTCAGCATTTGGACCATGTTTGACATCAAAAATGGGAAGGAGGTCCGGCTGTCACTGTTTCTGGTCCAGTTTACTGTCATGACTTTCAAAAATTCATAACTAAATCCACAAAAATTCAATCTGGGCACACTATACCAATTTGGAAAGCTACAGATGTCTACTAGAGGAAAACAATAAGTCTAGATCAGTTTAGTAACCCCTAGACCCCAAAAACTGATGGAACAGTAACAGAGGTCGGGTGAGCTCTTTGATACTGATACAGAATTTCAGAAGGTTCAATCTCTCTCTACAGACTTCCAATTTAGGTGATTCTAGTTCCTATAAGTCACTGTGGTTGTCTAGTTTATGTGTATAAAATTTCACCACATTTGGAATCCATTTGGTCTATGAATGCCACAGATTTCATTTCTGGTTTATATGAACAGTACATGACCAATCCATTAAATTTTCCCAAATTCAACAATTCGCTAAATATTCTCTAGACCTCCGAATATTACCAACTTTATCTTCTCAAGAAGCTTTCTACAAACTCTAGAGGCATGCCAAATTTTATGGCAAGAGGAGCTCATCCGGTCATACTTTGACGGAGCTCTCAAAAATACCGATTTTGGCACCCAAGAGGTCCAAAATGGGACCAAAAGGCCTCTCACACATTCTGGCCACTCATGGACAAGTTTAAAAGCATAAAACTAAGATATATAACAAGTCCATGTAGTTCAAATCAACAACAATCCAAACTCACTATGCTATGACCAAATATACACTATTACATTCATTCAACAAAAGGGGCAAAACCCTCATTTCCATTCATTTGGCTATCAACATAGTTTGTACATCATCATTTCATGCATTTACACTTGTTACAATAGTTACATCTCAAAAGTAGTAGGCACATATTCATTGTGGCACCACTTTATAACAAAATAACTAAAACAAAGCTATAATCTAGCTAAGCATACTCCTAGGCTCCTTGGTGTGCACTTGCTTCTCCTTGTGCTCCACCTAGCAGGTTAAGTTGGGAGGGGAAAGGGTGAGATTCAGGGAATCTCAGTAGCTCATGCACTCAATCAAGTAAGCAATCAAGACATATAACAAGTCAAGGCATGTGAATAAGCATTTAGCCATTCTCAAACATCCAACACACGTTGTACATGCTATGGAAATCACAACAATGTCAAAAATGGGCTCCAGGGACTTTTGGTCTAGCCTCACCCGAGTTTAAGGGACTTTTGGATGGCCTCACCCGAGTTTAGGGACTTTTGACTTGGCCTCACTCGGTTGAGACTTTTGGCCTTATCTCACCCATCTCAAGGGACTTTCGGCTTCACCTCACCCATCTCAAGAGACTTTCGGCACTACCTCACCCGAGCAAATCTCACAATTCATCACACAGGCATATTGGCATCAATGCATCAAAGCAATAGTATATGGCATATTCCACACAATAAGCATATACATAAACATACAATGACTATTACATCCAAGAATGTAATAAGAAAAAGTGGGAAGAGAGAGCTACCTTATGAGCCAAAGCCAACACTAGCTTTTCCTTTCAATTTCTCCTCTCCCTCCTTAGGTTCATAATCACACCTTGATGAAGGTGCTTCACTTGAGCCTAGGCACAATCAAGAACAAGGAATTACTCTTAGAATATAATCTTTAGAGTAAACTCTCCTAACATACCAGAACCTAGAGTTCTCTCTCTCTCTCTAGAATGCCATCAACTCTTCCTCTCTCTCAAGCTCCCATGATAGTGGAAAACAACATTTTTCAAGAAAACACAAAGATTCAAAGGTGTTTTCCACTTTCCCTCTTCTGACCCATGCCCAAAATCCAACCATTTTCACAAACAAAACAGTAGAAAGAGAGAAGATCCAGATTCTAAAGAGAAATGGGAGAAACTTGCTTACCTTTCTCTTACTCTTCCTCCTTCTCTTGGTCTCTCTCACTCTCCACGCCTCTTTTCACTCCTTGGGTCGAAGTCTAGGGCAAAAATGAGAGAAGGAATGAGTTTGAGTGTTTAATGAACTCCTTTTCTCGTTCTTTACTCTCTTTCGGACTGACCCTCGCTACGGCGAAACTTAACCTTCGCTATAGCGAGCTCGTGTTATCTAGCTTCACTATGGCGAGGTGTAACCTTCGCTACGGCAAACTCGCATCAGTTCCCTTCGCTATGGCGAATTTTGACCTTCGCTATGGCGAACTCGCATTAGTTCCAGACCTCACTTTCGCTATGGCGTACGCTACAGTGAGCAACTCCCTAGTTTTTGTATGGACTGCTGCCAGCACTCGCTATAGCTAGAATCTCATTCGCTATTGCGAGAAGACATTCTCGCGACAGCGAGACCATTTCTCGCTATTGCGAGAAGACTTAGCAAAAATTCTGAATTTCAAAAATTTCCAACTTTCTACTTTCTTTCTTTTCCTTTCCTTTTCTTTTTCCCGGTTGTTACAGGCAACCTAGCCAATGTCATCTATAATAGTTCACAAGAGAGTCTTCTAAGTGATATGGTAATTACTCTTAGAACAAAAGATAAAGAAAACTATAATGGAATTACTTTGAAGAGTGAAGAAGAGTTACTAAAAGATTATATGCAATTTAAGGGAAACTAAGAGCAAAAAGTGAAGGAAGGAGAGAGTATAATGAGCCCAGAAGACCAAAAGGTAATCTTCTAAGTGGTTATAATAAGGGATCCTCTTGATGAATCAAAAAAAATTTTGCAATGAAATTGAAGTTAACTATATGGTTCCAAGCAATCACTTGATAAGTCTTTTACTAAAGTCCTTGGTTTTTAATGAAGAGAGCCAAGAAGATTTTCTAAGGTGTCTGAAGTATTTGGAAGGTCCCAAAATTGTCCTAAAAAAATTAAAATAGGAACTTTTTATTATATCAGCTAAAGCATATGTTCTAATGAAGCTATTAAATGAGGAATCACATGTTTTAAAATGAAAAAAACACTTGTTCTTGCTAAAGTCTACTTACCTAAGGAAGAAAGGGAGCAAGGCAATTATAGTTATTAACACCTATGATTAGGTTTTGATGTAAAGTCAAGCTAAAGATTATAAAACAAGCACTTCTTAGAAGGCAACCTAAGCATAATTAAATAAATAATATGTATAAGCATAAAAATAAATAAATTTATTTCTATAGTTTTTCTAACCCCTTTCTTTCTTTCTATTAGAGCCTACTAGCATTAGATCTTTAAGATGATTGTTAGTTAAAGTTAAGAAGAAGAGCTGAGTAACTCAAGCATGCAATTCAGGGAGTGATTTCAAATCAATTTTGTATTTCTTTTACTAGGTTCATAATTGTGTTTGGTTTACTTACATGTTGAATATTATTCCCTTTGTATGCTCTTCTTTCTAATTTTATTTTCTTATACTATTGTGAATGAATATGATTATTGTAGCATGATTTGAAAATTTTATTAGGAGCAATCAGCTTTAAATTTTATTATGAATTTAATTTAGTATGTTTGTTTAGATGTGTTGTCTTAGACATAAAAATTTTAGAATCAATTGAATTCATTTGCTACATAATTTACACATGTTTCTATTTAATACTCTCTTTTGCTGTACATGTTTATGACCTGACTTTACAAATTTATTCGGAATACATCTAATTGAATTTTTGCATGAAATTTTCATCAAAAATTTTCTTTACTTGTGTAGTTTCTAGGAAAATTTGGTTTATATGATTTGGAGTTTAGATGAGTTATCAATTTGCATTTGAATATACATTGCCATGTTTATACTATGTCAATTTCTGAATTTTATGGGACTAATTATGTGGCTATCAACATGCAAATTTACCTTGTTCATATTTATTAGTGTGTGAAGATGTTCCTAAAATTTTTTTCATGAGATTATTTGGACGTTTGTTAGGTGGATTCCACTAGAATGCCATTACAACTCTATTTTGGCACGAATTCTGCACTTGTCTTATTTAATAATATTTTGGTTCTATGCTATTGAGTTTTGCAATGTTAATTTTGATTATATTGTCAGATTGACATTGAGAGAATCATTTCATAAGGACATGCTTTGTTGTTATTGCCCTTTAATTTGGAGAATTTTAAAGCAGACAAAAAGCATAACAAATAAAAGGAGTTTTTTTTGTCCCTCACTACTTTTATGTTCTATTATGTTTTGAATATTAAGGACAATGTTCATTTTAAGTTAAGGGTAGGGAAAGTGAATTTTGTTGTTTTTAATTATTATATTTTTATTTAAAATTTTGTTGAAAAACTCCCTATTTTTCAAAATTTTTTAGCCTAAGTTTTGCCTACCTATCTGGTGTTTATTTTTTGGTTGAAGTCAAATGCCGTTGAGGAACTTAATTGCTAGATAGTGTATAAGTGATAGAAAATGTTTGTTAATGCAGTTTGTAGATGAGATTAATTATTGATGGTGATGTTTTCCTTAGTTATTACTTACATCATGCTTAGGATAATTGTTAGTTTTAAACAATGTATATGGGTTAGACTATGTGATTGATCTTAAACCTAAGATTTTAGAACTTACTTTATAGTCTCTTAAGGTGAAATCTTAGGCTTTATATAATCTATTAAAGTGATTTAGGCATTTATTAGTTATGTTTGATGTAATACCATAAATTCTAACTTATCTCATGCTTTTCAATGACATAATATTATGAACCATATAGGTTTTCCATAGAAAGAGCAAGGAAAATGGATTTATATTCATGTTGCGTCATATCTAAAAATTGCAATCGGTGTCACGTGGACCATATGAGCTCATACTATATATCCTCATATTTAATTACATCAAAAAAATTCATTTGCATCACAAAATTATGTCTACAACTCATAAAAACCGAAATAAAGCATGAAATATAGAAGTTCATTCTCAGCCAGATTTGCTCTATTTTCTGACCAAATTTTAAAAAATCATAACTAAATCTAGAAAATCGAAATCATGCAATCTTGGTCATTCTGAAAAGCTTTGGACTTCACAATAAAAATATACCCAGACTATAACATTCATTACAGAGGATGTTTGACATCCAAAATGGTCCAAAGGTCAGACTGAATTCTGGAACTATTATAGAATTTTGCAAAAAATTTTGAAAATGTCCAATTAATTTCACAAAAGTCCAATCCATATAAATGATACCAATCTAGAAAGTTATGGATGTCAACTAGAGAGAAAAAATATCTTCAGACTAGTTCATCAAGCCCAAACATCGAAATTCAATGGAACAATACCTCTGGTCTGGCAAAATTCTTAATATTAGATAGAATGTTTAAAAATTCATATCTTCCTCTCTAGACCTCCAAATGAGGTGCTTTTAGTTGGTACGAGTCACTGTGATTGTCTAGTTTCTTTGTATAAAATTTTATGACAATTGGATATCATTTAAGCCTCGTGTGATAGAATGCAATTTCGAACCAAATGAATAGTGTAGCAGACCAAAATCATAAATTTTGCCAACTTTGAAAAATTATCAAATATTCTGTAAGTCTCCAAAAAAATATGATCTTTAGCTTCCCAAAAAGTTATCAATGAGACCTAATTACATGCTAAATCTTATATCAAGACTAACTCATTTGACAAAAAAGTGATATAGGGTTCCATTATGGTCAAATTTGGCTTCATATGAGGTACCAAACTTGTGAAATGGCTTTCCCTTGGTTGTGGTACCTTTTGGGCAAGTCTAGAAGCATATTTAAGACTTGTGTGAGCTACCCAAATGGTTTCAAACCTCATGCATCTCATTTTGGCTATTTAGCCCACACTTATGCACATTTACAAGAAACTTCCAAATTGCATACTTAGGTATTATATACTTAAATTCTATTCTAAAGTTCATATGTAACACCATAATATATTAACTCTATCTAGCCTCCCTCTGGGCTCGATTTCATATGATTTCTAAAGAACCAGTACTAATCCGTGGCATTTTCATGCTATAAAACGGAGTTTCAAACACTCATCTTCTGCCCCGTGGGTCCTGTGAACCCATCATTCATATTCTCTACTCACACTCCATTTATACAACTCATACATAGCATAAAACAAGCCATAAGCCACGGGTATGGAGCCAAAAACCAGAAAAATGCAATTTCTCACTTGGGCCCAAAAGTCAAATTTTGGCTCTAACTTTGGAAAATCATAACTAATTATAGAAAATGGGAATCTAGCAAAATTTATCTTTCTGGAAAGCTCTAAGTGTTAACTTTACACTAAAAATAATTCTCAATCATAATCTCAGTGTTTAGACCATGTTTGACATCAAAAATAGGACAGAGGTCCGGCTGTCCCTGTTTTTGGCGCAGCTTACTGTCATGAACTTCAAAAATTCGTAACTAAATCCACAAAAATCCAATCTAGGCACACTATACCAATTTGAAACGCTACAGATGTCTACGAGAGGATAAAAATAAGTCCAGATCAGTTTAGTAGCCTTACACCCCGAAAATCGATGGAACAGTAACAGAGGTCAGATGGCTCCCTGATGCTGATACAAAACTTTAGAAAGTTCGTTCTCTCTCTAAAGACCTCCGATTTCGGTGATTCTAGTTGGTATAGGTCACTGTGATTATCTAGTTTATGTGTATAAAATTTCATGATATTTGGCCACTGTTTGGTCTATGAATGACATGGATTTCTTTTCGGACCTATGGTAACAGTACATGACCAAACCATCAATTTTTCCTAATTTCAACAATTCACTAAATATTCTCTAGACCTCCAAATATTACCCACTTTACCTTCCCAAGAAGCTTTCTACAAACTCTAGAGGCATGCCAAAGTTCATGGCAAGAAGAGCTCGTCTGGTCATACTTTGACATAACTCACAAAATTGAAGGTTTTGGCACCCAAAACGGTCAAAGTGGGTCCAAATAGCCTCCCACATGTTCCAACAACTCATGGACAAGTTTGAAAGCATAAAAATATTCTATATAACATGTTCAAGTAGTCCAAATCATCATACATTTCAATCTCACTATGCTACGGGCCAAAATACATTATCACATACATTCAACAAAAGAGGCAAAACCCACATTTCCATTAATTTGGCTCTCTACATAGTTTGTACATCACATATCCATACATTTACACTTGCTACAACATTTACATCTCAAAAATAGTGGGTGCATATACATTTTAGCACCACTTTACAACAAAAGACCAAAATAAAGCTATCATCTAGCTAACATGTTCCTAGGCTCCTTGGTGTGCACTTGATTCTCCTTGAGCTCCACCTAGCATGTTAAGTTGGGAAGGAAAAGGGTGAGATTTATGGAATCTCAATAGCTCATGCACTCATTCAAGTAAACAATCAAGGCATATAACAAGTCAAAGCATGTAATTTAGCATCCAAGCATTCTTAATCACACTATACATGTTGTACATGCTATGGAGATCACAACAATGCCACAAGTAAGCTCTAGGGACTTTTGGTCTAGCCTTACCTGAGTTTAGGGACTTTTGGATGGCCTCACCCGAGTTTAGGGACTTTTGACTTGGTCTCATTCGGTTATGAGACTTTTGGCCTTGTCTCACCCATCTCAAGGGACTTTTGGCTTTACCTCACCCATCTCAAGGGACTTTCGGCACTACCTCACCCGAGCAATTCTCACAATCCAACACACAAGCACATTGCTAACAATGCATCATGGCAATAACATATGGCATATCTCACACAACAAGCATATACATAAACATACAATGACTATTACATCCAAGAATGCAATAAGAAAGAGTGGAAGGAGAGCTACCTTATAAGCCAACACAAGCCTTCTCTTTCAATTTCTTTTCTCCCTTCTTAGGTTCACAATCACACCTTGATGGAGGTGCTTCACTTGAGCCTAGACACAATCAAGAGCATGGAATTACTCTCTTAAAATGTAACTCAACAGCTATTAAAGGTTCTTTAGAGCAAACCCTCCTTTCTTTCTCTCTCTCTAGAATGTCATCAATTCTTCCTCTCTCTCAAGTTCTCAGGGTAGTGGAAACAATATTTTCAAGGAAAACAAAGAGATTCAAGGGTGTTTTCCACTTTTCCTCTTCTGACCCATGCCCAAAACCCCACTAATCTCACAAACAAAACCATAGAAAGAGAAAGCAAAGAGAGGAGATCAAGATTCTAAGAAGGAATGAGAGAAACTTGTTTACCTTTTCTTTGCTCTTCCTCCTTCTCTTGGTCTCTCTCACTCTCCATGCCTCTTTTCTCTCCTTGGGTCGAAGTCTAGGGCAAATATGAAAGAAAGAATGAGTTGGGTTGTGTTAAGAAGTTATTTTCTCGCCTTTTCCTCTTTTTCGGACTGACCCTCGCTACGGCGAAAATTAACCTTTGCTACGGCGAGCTCGTATCAACTGCCTTCGCTATGGCAAGGTTTAGCTTTCGCTATGGCGAGCACATATCAGTTCCCTTTGCTATGGCGAGATTTAACCTTCGCTATGGTGAGCTCGTATTAGTTCCAGACTCCCACTTTCGCTATGGTGCACGCTACGGCGAGCAGCCCCCTGGTTTTTGTATGGAATGCTTGCACTCGCTATAGCTAGAATCACTTTCGCTATTGCGAACAGGCACTCTCGCTGTAGCGAGACCATTTCTCGCTATTGCGAGAAGACTTAGGAAAATCTCAGGATTTCAAAAATTTCCAGCTTCCTTCTTTCTTTTCCTTTTCCCTTTTCTCGGTTGTTACATCATACATCATATCCATACATTTATACATCACATAATATCATATTTACACATGTCTCAAGAGTCATAGACCATTTACAATATTATATATATTATGAAACATCATTATGGTTCCAAAATGGAAAAGGCTAAGTATATGGTTTTCAATCTTCCTTCTTCATTGTTGTTGGCTCCCATTGCCATAGCTACTTAGTCCACCTAGCATGTTAGAGCATTGGAGAGGAGGGAATAAGATTCAAAAAATCTCAATAGCTCATCTTCTATTCAATCATACATTATATGTGCAAAGCAAGTCTTACAAATGTATGCATGGAGAAAATGGAAGTCATGGACATTTGAAAAGCAAGCTTGGCATATGAAGTGTTTAGATTGGCCTCACACTTCTCCTTATGGATTTTGGACTTGCCTCATCCATTCTTTAAGAGCTTTGGACTCAACCATACTCTTAGGAGCCCACCTTACTTTTGGGAGACTCTTTACTTTGTTTCAACCAAGCTCAAGGGTTGTTGACTCATCCTCACTATGGTGAAGAATTCTTGGCCTCTCCACACTCAAGCAAACTCAAGAAAATATCATACATTCATTTGAAAACATAACATGACATCATGAAAATCATGGCATATAAAATCATACTAGCATACTTTTCATGGATTGAAAATAGATATATACACATTCTAAGACAGGCTAAACACACATCTATGTATGAGAGATGTAACACTATAATTTCTAGCTCACATCCATCATCATTTACATGCTCATGCGATATATAGTAAGAAGGAAGTGAGAATTTTATTGAAAATAACACAGTTTCTGCGTCGCATCATGACTAAAAATTTCATTTGGTGTCATGTGGACTGTGTGAGTTCATGCTATACATCCTCATATTTTATTACATCATTACAACTCATTTGCATCACAAAAACATGCCTACAACTCAAGGAAACCGAATTGGAAGGTGGAAAAGGAGGTTTCATTCTCGGCCAAAATTGGCCTCCTTTTTGGGCAAACTTTGAAAAATTATAACTAAATCTAGAAAAATCAAAATCATGCAATCTTGGTCATTCTAGAAAGCTTGGGATGTCAAATTTATGATAAAAATATGCACAAGTCATAAAATTCTATACACAGAGCATTTGACATGCAAAATGGTATAGAGGTCGGACTAGGTCCTGATGCTGTCATAGTTCACTGATATAGATGTCTAAAATTCATAACTAATTCTATAAAAATTGAAATCATACAAATTTGATCATTATGGAAAGATACAAATGTTAAATTTATGTTAAAAATAATTCTAGAATGAAAAAAATACATTTAGCTATTGGAAATCTATGGAACAGGGACTGGACTCTTAGGGTGCCACTGCTACTGACAGCCAACTTAAAAAATACATAACTCTTTGCTTAGACCTCCAAATGAGGTGATCTTGATGGCCACAGAAATCTTATGACCTCATGGCTATAACATTTCACAAGTATTGGACACCATTTGCCCATCGGATGACGCAGAATACAAATCTACCAGTGTGAACAGTGCACATACTAGAATCAATAGAAAATCCTAACTTTGAAAATTCATCAAATATTCTCTAGACCTCTGAAAATTATATTTTTTATCTTCCCAGAAAGCTCTCAATGAGACCTAATTGCATGCCAAATCTTGGATCAAGACTAACTCATTTGGCCAAAAAGTGACTTAAAGTTCCATAATGGTCAATTTTGGCCCCATATAGGGTACCAAAGTTACCAAATGGATTTTCCTTGATCTTGGCACCTTTTGGGCAAGTCCAAGAGTACATTTAGGACTTGTGTGAGCTGCCCAAATGGTCCCAAATCTCATGCATCTCATTTTGGCCTTCTCACCCACACTTATGCACATTTACTTCATACTTCCACATTACATATTTGGGCATTAGATACTCAAATTGTATTTTATAACTCATACATCATATCCATAGCTATAAACATCACATAGTAGCATCTTTATACATGTCGCAAGGCTCACAATACATATACAACATCATATACATTATGAACTATTATTATGGTTCTAAAATAGACAAAACAAGACATAAGCTTGTCAATCTTTGCTCTTCATGGTTGCTGCTCCCTTTACCATAATTACTTAGTCCACCTAGCATATTAGATCATTGGAGAGGAGGGAATGAAATTCAAAGAATTCCAATAGCTCGTCTCCCATTCAATCATACATAATATGTGCAAGCAAGCTTTACAATGCATGCATGGAAAAAATAAAAGCCATGGACATTTTAAAAGCAAACTTGGCATGTGAACAACTCATACAAATCATTCAAGAGCTCACCAAATATTTGGATTGGCCTCACACTTCTCCTTATGGGTTTTGGACTTGCCTCACCCATTTCTTGAGCACTTTGGACTCAACCATACTCTTGAGAGCCCATTTTACTTTTGGGAGACTCTTTGCTTTGTCTCAACCAAGCTCAAGGGTTCTTGGCTCATCCTCACCAAAGGGAAGAGTTCTTGGCCTCTCCACACTTAAGCAAACTCATACAAACATCATGTGCTCATTTGAAACATAACATGGCATAAGGATCATGGAATATAAAGGCATGCTAGCATACTTTTCATAGCTTGAAAATGAACATACACACACATTCTAAAATAAGTTAAACACATATCCATGCATAAGAGAAAGTGGAGAGAGCTACCTTGCACCAATTTACACACTTCTCTTCTTTTTGGCTACACAACCACAAAAGTGTGGGGAAGGTTCCTCTTAGCCTAGATACAATTTATGAGAGCCAATTAGGTTCATGAAACACATTCTAAGGCTACATAACTTGATGAACTACTAGATTACTCTATAGACTTTATTATGGTCCATAATGGCACCTAATGAAGCAACACCTCTCAAGGGACTTCTAGGCCTCATTCTTTCCTTTCAAATATGATTCTTGACTTTTTTTAAATCTCTTGGAGTCATCACATTATTAAAACAAAGGGCCTAGTATCATGTTGTTTTTTTAGGTCATAATATGGAACCTAAGGCACCAAATCAATTTCTAGGAGTTCTAAATTTTTTTTAAGGGTTCCTCCCACCTTCTACCATTATAAGAAGTCCTAAACCAAGGCTAAAACAAATTAAAACAACCCCTAGTCTAATGGTTCTTTCTTGGCCGAATTGATGGAGAGAAGAGGAGTCCATGGGCTTTTTGATTTTTCCTTGATAGGAGAGACACTTGGGAGGCTTCCTAGGGGTCTTAGAAACTCAAATAAACATTTACACATGTAAAAAAATTCATGGATTAAATTAATTTTTACAAAGTGTCCAAGAGTTCTACACTTTCCTAACTTGATTTTCATTAGCTTTTCTTCCAATTTCCTTGCATCTACTAACTCCTCATGGTCTAAAACCCACAATTCCTTCTTATTTCTGGACAAAAAGCCTCCCCCTAAGATAGTTCTATTCTGGCAAAACTCCACACACAAAGGGCAAGAAAAAGGAAGCAACCAAGATAGAAAAATCACCTTAATTCCAAGCTTATCTCAAGAGCTCTCTTCCTTGTTTCAACCCTCTCCTTGAATTTCAAAATTTCCCCCTCAATTCTGGGCTCAAAACAGAACCAAATATCTCACTAAATCTATAGGAAGAGAGGAGGAAAGGAGGGGAAGAAGTTTAACAAGTAAGAAAAAGCAGCTAAAACTTACACTTTTCAAAGCTTTTTCTTCCTTCCTTGGCCTCCCCTCTTGTGCGTCACTCTCAGCCCTTCTTAATTCTGTTTTAACATGTGAGAGAGTGGGTTAGGAGATCTGAGCAGAGGAGGGGCATTTTTATAAACTAGGGATTCATTTAAGTAACTTTTAAAATTTATAATTTAGTCCCTCTTCATAGTTTTATTTGTTTGGGCTCGTTTCAACTTCTTTTTGAAATCCATCTTTTCCATCATATTCCTTAGATTCTTAATCATAAGAATTGCCTTTGGAATCACTCAAAAAGGATCTAAAACCATCCCGAATTATTTGATCAAAGTTTCAGTCAACCAACAATCGAAATCGCTCACCAGAGGGGTTTCAACTATTTTAGGGATTCTCATGGTATTTAGGGCCTCCAGGAACCCCAAAAAGCTCAAATTTTTTGTTTAAAAAGCCCTCCTATGAGTTTTCCAAATTTTTCAAAAATTACAAAAATGCCCCTACTTTATTCGGCAAATTTTTTGAGCTCTTCTAGCTCTGGTTTTTGGGCATCTTAAATTTCAAATCCTGATTTTTTAATATTTAAAAGTTTATCATAATTTTAGTTAGCCTCAATTCCTTCTATTTCGAGTACTTCCTTTTATATTTGGCTCATTTATGACATTTACGGAGAAAGAAACATTGCGTTTCTCACGTTTACGGAGGGACTAAATGTTACAAGAAAAGGTGGAAAAAGCTACCTTGTGTATAATCACACACTTTTTCCTTTGGACTCAAGCCTCTTCTTTCGGCCACATACCCACAAATTGGTGGAGATAATTTCTCTTGGCTTAAATACAATTTATAGGAGCCAATTAGGTTCATAAAACATATTCTAAGGCTACACAACTTGGTTAAACACTAGATTGCTCTATAGGCTCCATTATGGTCCATAATTGCATCTAATAAAGCAATACCCCTCAAATAATTTCTAGGCCTCATTCTTTCCTTTCAAATATGATTCTTAACTCCTTGTAAGCCTCTTGAAGTCATCACACCATTAAAACACAAGGCCTAATATCATATTGCTTCTTTAGGTTATAATATAGAACCTGAGGTACCAAATCAATTTCTATGAGTTTTAAATTTTTTCCAAGGCCTCCCTTCATTTTCATTCATCAAATATGACTTAAAAATGGCCTTAGAAAAATTTTAAACTCTCCCTAGCTACACAAACATGCCTAGGCCAAAACATAGGGTTTTTTGGGCTTCTTGGAGATGTCTTTATTTTCTTGAAGGAAGAGGAGTGTGGGGAGCATCTTAAGTGGCTCAAGAACCCATATAAACTCTTAATTAAACCTAGGAAGTGTCATATAAACTCAAATTTTGGAAGGTGCACTAGAAACCCTAAGTTTTGCATCTTGATTTTTAATGGCTATTTCATGGTTTTCTTTGCATATTCTTACTCTTCTCCATCAAATACCTAAGATTCATGCTTGGTTGGTGTAATACCATCTATATCTAACCCCATTCATGGCATTCATAAGCTCCCTATCATCATTTTCATAAGAGTACATGGAAAATGGACCAACAATAATGGATTTAATCACATTGCGTTATACTTAAAAATTTTAAATCGGTGACACATGGGCCGTGTAGGTTTATACCATGTATTTTCATATTTAAATACATTATTACAACCCATTTGCATCACAAAATCTTGCTCATAACTCAAGGAAACCAAAATGGAGCATGAATGAAACTCATTGAATTTCGGCCAGATTTGCCACTATTCTGTCCAACATTTGGAAAATCATAAATAAATCTAGAAAGATTGAAATCATGTAATCTTGGTCATTTTGGAAAGTTTGGGATGTCTACTTTATACTAAAAATAGGTACAAGTCATAACATCCCACACACCAAATGTTTGACACATGAAAGGGTCTGGAGGTTAGACTAGGTCCTGATGCGGTCACAATTTACTGATATAAATTTCAAAAATGTCCAATTAATTTCAAAAAATTCCAAATCAAGTGAATGATACCAATTTAGAAATATGGGGATGTTAGCTAGAGGAGAAAAATAACTTCAGACCAGTTCAAGCTCTCCCAGACCCTGAATTTTGATCAAACAGTGACTAAGGTCTGGTTGGACGCCTAACACTGGACTGAATCTTTGAAAAATTGTATCTCCCTCTCTAAACCTCCAAATGAGGTGCTTCTAGTTGGATCAAGTTACTAGGAATTTATCGTTTCTTTGTATAAAATTTTGTGGCAATTGAACAATATTTGCCCTATAAGTGACAGAGTTTAATTTCAGACCAATGCTACAGTACCAAGGACCAAAACCAGAAAAAATCTCAACTTTAACAATTTGCCAAATATTCCACAGACCTCCAAAAATTACCAACTTTAGCTTCCCAAACATCTCTCAATAAGATCTAGATGCATGCCAAATTTCAAACCAAGAAGAGCTCATTTGGACAAAAAGTGATGTAGCCTCATGAAATGGTCATTTTTGCTTCCTATGAAGAGTCAATTTGCACCAAATGGCCTCTTCTTGAGTTTGACACCCCTTGAGCAAGTTTCAAAGCACAAATATAACTTGTAAAGACTACCCAAGTGATCTCAAACCTCATACATCTCATTTTGGTCTCTCAACATCCATTTGTGCAGTTACATCAAACCATCAAAAAGCCAATTTACATAATTTCATTACTTTTAGTGTCATATAAAGTCTACATCATGTTTATACATCATTTTACACTTGTTCATGGTCTTACATTATAAAAAAATTACATGCATCATTACTTTGACATTCAACCACTACTTAAAGTACATAATACACTAAAATAAAGATGTTCAATATCCTTAGTTTGCATCTCCTTGACTTGGAACACCACCAAGACAATTCAAGGATGAGAGGGAAAGGGGAGTGAGATTCCAAGAATCTCGATAGCTCACACACCCACTCACATCACATTCAAGGCATACATACGTCAAATTCATACTATGTAAGCATAAAGTGTGCAATAAATTCCATCCCATGCCACATTCACATGTCAAGACCACTTTCATACTCTAGGGACTTTTAGTTTAGCCTCACCCCATTTCTAGGACTTTTGGATTTGCCTCACTCTTGGCCTATGAACTTTTGACCTAGCCTCACCTATTCAAGGGACTTTTGGCCTTATCTCACCCATGCCATGACGCTTTTGGCATCTCCTCACCTTCATCAAAGGATTTTTGACATCACCTCACCCTTATGAGCTCTTTCCACATTCATGGTCATTCAAGACACCACATTGGTACCAATGCACAACAAGGATCAAGTGGCATGTTATCAAGCATCAAGAATGTATGCAAGTACACTAAAACATACATATGCACACAAGAATGCAAAGAGAATGAGGTAGAGAGCTACCCTTTAATTTATGCAAGCTCACTTTGCAATTTCCTTCCCCTCCTTGATTTCACAAGAGCACTTAGGTGGAGTAAGGTTTTCTTGACCTAGACATTACAAATAACACACAATCACATCTTTGAAGCAAGCCAAGACATTAAACTAAAGCTTATCACATACTTGGTTCCATATTGGACATATTGTTTCCATAAATGACCTATTAAAGCAATTCATATCATTCAAGTGCTAGGTGTAAAGTCCCACATCGGATGGATTGGTCCTGGGAATGGCCCATATAAGTGGGAGCGAAGCTCTCCCCACTAGCGAGGCCTTTTGAGGGCGGATCCCTGAAGGGCGGATCGCCTCAAGAACAAAACCCCACCAGGCAGTGTGCCGGGTGCCGCAACGTGGACAATATTGCTGGAGGCTCTGTGTGGTGTTGGTATCAGAGCTGGCCGTTCGAATGTGCAACCCGATGACCGGTTGGCCCTAAAGGGGGGTGGATTGTAAAGTCCCACATCGGATGGATTGGTCCTAGGAACGGCCCATATAAGTGGGAGCGAAGCTCTCCCCACCAGCGAGGCCTTTTGAGGGCGGATCCCTGAAGGGCGGATCGCCTCAAGAACAAAACCCCACCAGGCAGTGTGCCGGGTGCCCCACAGAGCCTCCAGCAGTATTGTCCCCATTTACGGCACCCCGTGATTTCCATGTGGCTGGGGTTTTGTCCCTTGGGCTTACTCTCATTTCAGCCCAAAAGCGCGCCGCTGGTGGGGAGAGCTTCGCTCCCACTTATATTCCCCACAGAGCCTCCAGCAATATTGTCCCCATTTATGGCACCCCGTGATTTCCACGTGGCTGGGGTTTTATCCCTTGGGCTTACTCTCATTTCAGCCCAAAAGCGCGCCGCTGGTGGGGAGAGCTTCGCTCCCACTTATAAGGCCTTAGCCCCAGGTCTTCTACCCGATGTGGGACATTACATTCCACCCCCCTTGGGGCCAACCCGTCCTCGGGTTACACATACGGCTAGACCGGCTCTGATACCAACACCACACAGAGCCTCCAGCAATATTGTCCTCGTTGCGGCACTTGGCACACTGCCTGGTGGGGTTTTGTTCTTGAGGCGATCCGCCCTTCAGGGATCCGCCCTCAAAAGGCCTCGCTGGTGAGGAGAGCTTCGCTCCTACTTATATGGGCCGTTCCCAGGACCAATCCATCCGATGTGGGACTTTACACTAGACTCTATTCTCTTTTCATTTCTAGACTTCTTAGACTCATTTAAGGTCCTTGGAGCTATCACATATTTAATTGCACCATTGAAATACTAAATTGCTTCATAAGGCACCATTATGTACACCATTGTCCCATTTCCCAATCTATGGCTCCTAATTTTTTTCCAATGGTTTCTCCTATCTTCTAACATCATATAAAGTCCCAAACCAAGGCTAGAACAATTTAAAACATCCCCTAGCCTAATGAACTTAGCTTGGTCGAAATATGCACCATAATGAAGGTTCATGGACTTTGTGATTTTTCCTTGATAGGAGAGCCACTTGGGAGGCTTTCTAGAGGTCTTAGGAGCTCAAGTGAACATTTAAATAGCCAAGGAAACATTCACACAAAATCAGATTTTGTAAAACTCTAGAAAGCACTACACTTTTCTAACTTATTTTCCTTTGGTTTTTACTTGAATTTCTTGCCATATTCTTAATCCTTGCACTCTTTTTCCTAGGTTTCTCTCTTGGCTCTGCCCAAAATCCAGCCCCTCTTATCCCATGCTATGTTGGCCGAAACACACAAAAAGAAGGGACAAGAAAAGGCTACCATAGGAATGAGATTTTACCTTGTTTTTCCTTAGTTTCTTGGATGTTTCTTCCCTGGGTTGGCTTCTCTTCTCCAAACATGCAATTTCCCTCCTTGGTATGACCTCAAAATAGAACCAAATCATTCAAAAAATCCATGGAAAGAAAGGAGGAAGAAAGAAGAACAAGATTGGAGGAAGATAGAGCAAGAAATTCCATGAAATTACTTAGTTTCTCCTTGGCTTTCTTCCTCTTTTTCTCCTCCTTCTTATGTGCCTAAGAGAGCTGAAGATTTTTTGTATTTTGGGCAGAAAGGTCATGCTTATTAAAGAGAAGAAGAAGAGAGAAAAGTGTGGAACTCTTTAGAATATTCAAGAAACCATAAATTCCAATTTTGGCCTTCCGTAATGGCAACTTCATTTCGGCTTCGTTTTAGCTCCTTTTTGAGAACTGTCTTTTCCATCATAAAATTTAGGTTCCCAATTTAATAAAATGCCTTTGAAATCACTCAATTTGGAGTTAAAACCTTACCGAACAAGTCGGTCAAAGTTTAGGTCTTGAAAAATATACACCGGAGGGGCTTTACCAGTCCCGGGGCTTCCCATAGTTTTTGAGGCCTCTGAGAACCTTGGAAAACTCAAAAATTTTATTTAAAAAGCCCTCCTATATGGTTTTCCAAAAGTTTCACTTATTTACAAAAATGCCATTACATTTCGTCAGTTTCTGTTGCAAATTATTTCTCCATCCTAACTTTATTTTTCTTTCCATTTGAGCCTAGAATTATCATTTTTAGGAATCTAGAACTCAATCCAAATTTTTTAGGATATTATCTAGGTTATTTCAGAGGACTTACTTTTATATGACTTATTTTGTCATTTTACGAAATTTACGTTCATTACAGTTGGACTTGAAAATCAAATCCTTCTATGACTCCTAAGGTTAGGCGAAATAGAGAAGAAGAATAATGGAAGATATCGACCATAAGATACATTTTTACCTTGTTTCCTTGCTTAGTTTGGCTTGAATCTTGCTTTCTCCAAGCTTCTCACTTCAAATCTAAAATTTTCCTTGAAGTTCTCCTTTGAATCAGATTTATAAACTTCATTTTAACCCAAGGAAATAAAGGAGAAGAGAGGAGAGGAGGTGTGGATGAAGAAAAGCAAAGAAAATCACCATGAAAACATACCTTAAACTTGGATTTCTTACTCCTTCTTCTTCCTCTCTTTGGCGCCTCTCCCTTAGGGTTTTGCTTCTGGTTTGGGGCTGAATTTTCTAAAGTAAAATGAAGGCAAGTGTGAGACGCCACCTATATATAGCTAGGGCAACGTGACTTTTTTAAAAATTCTAATTTTACCCTTCATATTTTGCATTTTTGTTTCTCCTTCGTTTTAGCTCCTTTTATAGAACTTTCTTTTCTATTATAAAATTTAGGTTCCCAATTAAGAGAAATGCCTTTGGAATCACTCAAATTGGAGCTAAAACCTTTCTGAACAAATCCGTCAAAGTTCAGGCACACTGACATTAGAAAACATCCACTGGACGGGATTTAACTGTCCCGAAACTTTCCATGATTTTCAAGGCCTCTAAGAACCCCATAGAACTTAAAACTTTCATTTAAAAAGCCCTCGTATCTGAATTTAAAAAATACCGAAAATTATGAAAATCCCATTACGTTTTGTAGGTTTTTTGTCAAAATTTGTTTTTCCATTCTAGTTTCATTTTTCCTTCTATCTGAGGCTAGAATTCTTACTTTTAGGAGGTTAGAATGTTACTTAAATTTTTTGGGACCTTAACTAATTCATTTCGGGGGACTTGCTTTGAAAATGCGTCCATTTCTGTCGTTTAACGAAAACTGGACATTACATTTGAAATTTTAAACCTAATTTTCTAAAATATATCATTAGTACTTCTTTAAGCCTTTAAGTGAAATATGTATATAATTGCATGAAATTTCTTTTTTTTAACCACATTAATGACCTTTAATCTGAAAAATAATATTCTTACCCTTTTTTCAAAAGGATAATTAATATTTTAATGTTATGTGAAAAGGAAGCTTTAGGGGTGAAATTAGGTATAATATGGGTTTGATGTAAATAATTGTTATTTTCTCATTAGAGACATGCAAATTAGAAGTGTGAGAACAATAATTATATGATTTTTTATTTTTTGAAAGACATGAAAAATATGATGAATAGGAGGAGGAACTAAAAAGAAAGGAGGAAAAAAAGTGGTCAAAGAATTAACCCAAGGAAAAATTTGATAGATCAAAATGAACTAAATTTAGGAGGTATAAAAGTGAAAAGAAAAAAAAGAAGAAAAGAAAATGAAGGGGAATATAAGAAAGAAAGGAAAATAAGAGAAAAAAGGAGAATTCTATCTTTCATTCTTATACTTAATGGTTATTCTCTTGAATTTTACTCATAATTTTCCATATATCATTTTTTTTTGGTAATAGCCATAACCATAAGCTCTATTATAATCTTAAAATACCTATTGATTAATGGGTTATGTAATGACCTATGTTAATGGAGAAAGGGTAGAAAAGTAAGCACATGGAGCTCCTAAGGGAGAGGTTTATTGTGTAGTTATATTTACATAAATTATTCTAATGCTTGCAATTAAACTTTAGCATAGTTCTTTACATACACATATCATGGGTTTAGATAACTTGTCATTAATTCTTGAATTTTGAAGCTTGTAAGCATTACTTTCTTTTCTTGTTAATTATACTTCTTAATGCAATTATTGAAGGCATTCGTCTATCATTACTAGATATGAAAGCTTGTATAGATAAGAATTTTGTTATTTAATATGTCTTTATTTGGTGACAATTAAAGAGATAAATTTGGGGGGTGTAATAAGTCCTTAAATTATCATATTTTTCTTATTATTTAAAGAAACTTATCATATGAATACATAATTTATTTTATATTTGTAGTATATAAAATTAATAAATTTTAGTTAAGTTAATATTTAATAAGTTTTAGTTTTATTTCTTTAGTTTTGATTTCCTTTTTTATTTTAGTCAAGTTGTATTTTGTATTTTTATTTATATTTTTAGGTTGTTAAAGTATTTAATCTTTGTTAGTAAATTATAAATAGTAATTAGATGAAATTTATATTTTTTTAGGGTTAAAATTACAATGAAATAAGTTTAGAAATCTTGGAATGTAAAGTAATAAGAGTTGAGAAGATTTGCTGAAAAAGGATTGAAAAAAAAAGGGAAAAAAAGAGAAAAGAAAAAGGGAAGAAAGAAAGTAAAGAAAAAAGAGAAAAAGATGGCACATAAAACCATTACTTGAAAAAATGCAGCACTACTATGACAAATTTAAGCACTATGATGCCCAAACCAAAATATGCCACGACATAAAATTTCATGCCTCAGTGTTCTTGATCACTACAGATAAAAATTTAGCTATGCCATGGTGCTTTTAAGCGCGCCATAGTGCAGTTCAAAAAAATTAGAAAATGCATCATTTTTAGCCATGTATTTTTTAGGGTTTTAAGAGGGTTTCAACATTTTTTCAAAGAGGGCCACCATTCTAAAGATTTTAAGAAGGAGAATGAAGCCCTTGGAGCTTCATTTGCCATGGAAAAAGATTGGGTTTGAGGAAGATTTACTAATTAAATTAGTTTTTCCTTTTTTCCCTTGTTTTTCCCTATATTTTTTTGCCCATTTATTTTATGTTTTGTTCTTAATATTATTATTTCTTATAGTAATAAGTTAAACTTGTTGATTTGAGATTATGGTAAACTCTAGCTTGTAATATATTATAATTATTCTATCTATTTGCAACTAATAGTACAATTTAATTACTCAATCTTTTGTGCTTCATGCTTCTAAGTGTATGTGTAGAAACTATTAGATAATTTGAGTAACCTAAATCAACTTAGAAAAAAGATTAGGTAATATGGGTTTACAAAATTTACAATATTGAGTGAATTGACTTTTTTGTAGGATAAAAATATACTTACAAAGTTCACATAGCCATATTAGGACCTATTCTTGACTAAACCTCTAAATCAATTGCATAAGAAATTATAGATTAGTTAGGATAATGTCTATAGGTAATTTGGAAGATGCATGAACAAAGGTAATTAATTCATATGAAATGTTAGAGGGAATTATGATTTCAAATCATTTTACTTTCCAATTTCCTTTAGAATAGTGTCTCTCATTTATTTTGTAATTTTTATGTCTTTAGTTTATTTTAATTTTTTATTAACTTTTATTATTGGCTTGATTAT
Source organism: Erythrophleum fordii (assembly GCA_032878935.1). Lineage (NCBI taxonomy): Eukaryota > Viridiplantae > Streptophyta > Magnoliopsida > Fabales > Fabaceae > Erythrophleum > Erythrophleum fordii. Next base: position 5,036,853 of record JAVQMF010000046.1, on the reverse strand, counting down.
GTTAAGGTGCATAATTTTAGTAGTTAGCAATTATCTTAGTGATAAATCATTATGAGAATGATACTCTATTCATCACTTTTTTACCACTGTAATATATATATTTGTGTGTACACTTTTAAAAAAACCAAAACAATCATCAGGTAAAGGAGAAGTTACATAGTTCTCTTCCACTGCTTTTAAAGCCTTTAGAGGTCACATACCTCTATGTAGGTTTCCATCCTAACTACCAAAACTTAATTTTTTTTTCCTCTATTAAATGTTGATAGAGCAATGACAAAGAACAAAGCTTCTTTCTCTATCTATTCTAATGATTTTTAGGAAATTGGTTAGGTTTGTATTTAGATTCCATGCAAAACTCTCAAGAAATTCATAAGTCCATTAAGAAATAAGGTTCTAGTACCAATTGTTAGTGTTTTTATAGAGTTTAATAGTTGATAATGTAAAAGCACAACAACAAAAGTAAGAAAATATGAATGGAAAAGTCTTAGTAATTTTATTCATAATAAGAGCTTAAATACATGAGAAAATAACCACAATAGCAATCTAAATGCTTAATAACATTCTTGCAATTTTAGTTAACTAAAAATTGAAACTATCATTAATTTGTTTCTAAATGTAACAACTAATTACAAACTACCTAAAAAGTAAGATAGCATATGCAGTCTTACTAGCAATAACCATTCCTTAAAAAAAAAAAAAACACACACACACACACACACACACATAACTTCTTAAGGAACACTCCAAGAAATAAAGATTTGTTTATAGTGTATGGTGATCAGCCAATTACTACATCAATGATATTATAATTTTCAAATAATAAAAAGTAAGTTATCATTATTTTTTCCATTAAATCTTCAAAGAGTAGAGCAAATTATTTTCCTAATCCTATTTTAGTATACTCTTTCCAAAACTCTTGATTGAGTTCTAAATATAATAACAAAAGTACAGTGCAATAAATTACTCCATAATGTCCACTGTAGAAAGTCAAAATAGGTTATGGTGAAAAGTAAAAGGCTTGATGAAGATGTTAGCATTTACTATCTCATCCATTTCCCCATGTATCATGTGACTTAATTGCCTTTAAGATCCTACCATTCACCATATGGTCCTCTCCTTTTCTCCATATTTTAAATCTACTTTTTATATTTATTTAATAATTGATAAACAAATAAGTAGGAAAGAAAAGCAATTTTGGCATAAACATTATGGAGTTATTTATTGTACTGTTATAATATCATTAATGAAGAGCATGAAGAAAGTTTAAAGGTTGGCCAATTAGGAAAGTTGAAAAAGAAATCCAAAGCTAAGAAAAGTGCAATAGGTGGGAAGAGAATAGGAAGATTGAAATATAAATCCAAGATAAAAGGGAAGGCACTCAGGGTTCCATTATATGAAAAGTACAAATGTAAGTCATAACACCATCTTAATAGTGACTAAAGGAGAAAATGAAATGAGAAAGCAAGCATATCCCAAACATAGGCTATTAAAGGACATGTCCTATTGGATTATTAAAAAATATGTTTTGTGGTAGTTTTTTTGCATTTAACGGTGACTTAAATCACCTTTATGCAAAGGTCCTAATGGAACAATTTGTGATGGTTGTCATGGATTTTCAGGAAGTCATAAACCTCTACTAGTTGCTTTATATTATTAGAAAACATATTTTTCTAATTTGTGTCAATTCAAAACCATCACGAATTGAAAATTCATTGTGAATTATGGTAGTTTTTAACTATAGTAAATTGTGACTTAGGTATGAACTGTGGGATAGCATTGAAAATAATGAAAAATGACAAATTTAAGATTACAATGGTGTATGGAAAGGTAGGGGTGCACAGTGACCAAGTAAAGTAGCCTAGCTTGGGCCTGCCAGATCAAATTAGACCAAGTTAGATGAAAACGGCAATTAGGCCAAAAAGTGGGATGGAGACTGAGTTGAAAGTTTGGACTAAGCCAAGCATTGAGTCTAGCTAAAATGCTAGTTTTACAGGCTTGACCAAAGGGTAATAATTTTTTTATGTAATAAAATGACATTGTGAATGGTGCCCTATGTTACTACTTTTGTCTTCCCCTCCAATCCCATATTTCCCTGATCCTCTACTTTGAAAAAAAAAACATCTACAAGAGCTTTTGTGACTTTATCTATTTTCAAGTACCATTGTGTCAATCAAAAAGCCACTACACACAGACAAAAGGTGAAAGAGCTTTTACAACTTTATCTATTGTAACATTCAATATGAAAATCCTAATACTAAGGTGCTTAATTTTTCTCTTCCTATAACTTTGTAATTTTGCTTTTCTCTCTACTTTCTTGTCTATTTCACTTCACACCATTTTCTGTGGTTGCATTTTTTGTGGTTGCAATCCATTATTTGCTTGATGTTGAGGTTTCCTATGCATAAAATTACTTTTATGGCTTAAGAAGGATTAAGCCTTTTTAAGAATTTCTGCTTCTTGTACTTTGTCTTTATAGACTTTAATAACACTTTTCTGTATTTATTGTGAAAGGTTCTTACATTTGTGTTTAGTATGAGTATGGAGAAGACACTTTGACATGTCTGGAATATGTTGTTTATTACTTAGTAGTAGCTTACACTTTCTTTTCCTAAATAAAAATGAAAAATGAATTTACCTTTAGTATCTTGGAAATTGTTTTCTTGTTTCATTATATTCTAAAAATTCTTTATTGAAGCTCTTTTGGTTGAATAGGCATTTTGCTTAAAGTTTTACTTTAGTTTCTAACCATAAGAGATGCAATCTTTCTTTTAGCTCGTGACCATACTTAATTCATCTTAGATTTTCTTGCACTCTAAGTAATTGGCAAAGCAATTCAACCATAGATGTTAGACTTCTTGAAACTATAGTTGATAGAAATTTTTCTCATATGTTATGAATTTCACAAAGTCTATGAGTTTCAAGATGAGATAATCAATTAACAGTTGATAAAAATTGTGATTTGAAAGATGAAATGGTATATATAATTAATAACTTAATAGTTGATATTGTGCATCTCAATTTTGCTTTACTAGTTAATTAGAGTTTTTCCTATGTCTCAATTAAGCCCTGGTTACAACATGGAAACTATAGCTACCTATATAATTCCCACGGTGATGCTTTGTAAAAAAAAGTAAAGATTTTATTAATTCAAGAATTGTTATATATTACCATTACTTTTGTGTAGATAATAGGTTGAGAATGTCTCTAACCTTTATATAATTTCATTATAGATTATGCAAATGTTTGAGTTCTAGAACTTTATTATTATGAACAATTTAGAGGGACATTTTAGTGCATGCCTAAGAACATGAAGATAAATGAGATAAATGATAGATACAATGACTAATAATTACTTTATAACATTAGCCAGCTTTAAAGCTTCTATTTGTTAACTTGTAATATCCAATATATATTATGAACTTCTATACATTGGCATGATCTTGAAGTTAACAAGATAATTGTTGTCACCTTGTGTCAAATTGGTTTTAATATTGATTTTTAATGTGAATGGCATGTGATTAAATTGTTATGGATGTTCTTCTTTTAGTACATTGTGAAACGGTAGACCAAGATACTAAAACAAACCCAACCCTAACCATAACCTAGCTTTATGTCTACTTGAATGTAAAGAACTAAATGTGCATATATATATTTATTAAATAATAGTAATAGCTAAGGATGTGCCTTTAGTCTGGTGGCAGTCAAGTGAATTTGATCCTATATGTCTTATGTTTAAGTCCTAAGGCATGCCAACATTCACATTTTTTTTCTCTTCTATCTTTTTTCTATTATCCCATATATACCCCTTATTTGTCTAACTGAAGCTTGCGTTTTAGGTCATTTTACACCTCCAAATTTCAGTAACACATAACTCTCACCTACCTCTATCTTTTCAGTTAGAGGAAGTAATAGAAACACACTAGAAGCATCTGTATCTTTTCTTCTCTGTTCACTGTAAGTTGCTCTCCTCTGGTTTCTTATTTTTATTCGCCTCTTTCCTTGTTACAAGCTAAGATTGGTTGCTCCATTTTGGTGATATAATTTCGTGCAAGTTTGTCTCTCAGGGATGAAATTTTGGGTTGGTCATGCTGCCTTCTTCTTTTGTTCTATTCTGATAGCATCTTCATCTTATGATTCTTGGCTTCTATTGTGTACTATTCCTATAAGAGGCATGCTAGTGGGAGAGCTAGGTAGACCAAAAGCTTCAAGTAAGAATCACATTTTATGGTTTGAACATTTTGGTTTTTATTGCTGGAACGTATCTTCAACTTTCTTTCCTTAAATTTCCTTAAATTTCATTGCTTCTTAATGCATTATTCCCTTCTTCTTTGCCCCTAAACCAGTCTTTTATTTTTCCCTCTTCTATTGTGGCTTTTAGCTAACAAGGATAAGTGGTGGGATGTAGGAGCTAAACGTGAATTATGATATGTATGGAAAATAAATTGTAAGCTTAAGGATTGATTTGTATAAACTAACACAATTTTAAGTTTTCCTTACCAATAAATTTAATCTCCCTTTTTTAAAATCTAGTTATGTTAAAATTTGTTTATTTTTTAGGGCTTTGGTTAAAAAGCTCATGAAATGAGCAGCAAGTGTATTAATAGAAGGCATCAAGTAGAATTATAATATATGTTTGGTGATTAGAGTTTTAACAATAAGCATGGATGTTGGAGGACCATCAATTATACTAGTATCAAGGCTATGCACTTATCTGTTTGGATTTAATCTTCAGTTAATTGGGTTACTTGTAATATTAGATTGTTAGGGTGCATAACCAAAATAAATAAATAAGTGAAATAAGATATTAGGAGAAATAAATTAATATTAGTTCAAGATCACTTGAGACAATTCTAACATTAAAGATTTGTGAATTGGTAATATAAAGTGTCCAAGAGAATTAGTTACGCACAAGGGTTTAGCAGAGGTTACGATAGGGGATTTTTTGGTACTATCATAGAAGGTGAGTAAATAATGCTAGTTATACCTTTTATTTCAAGGTTTGTGGTTAGAGACTTCTCAATTATTGTAGTTACCTTATTGACTACATTTCTGATTAATTATGTTAATGAATTTACTTTCTTAATATGTTTTGGAATACTTATGCGTCTGAATGCTTCTTGAGTATTTCTAAACTAAGGGAATAATTAGTGATGTACTCTATCAAGTGTTTGGACTATAAATATATATGATTTAGAATTTGAATTACTCTAAAAACATATTTTTGAGATTATTTCTAGTGGAAACTATCTATTTTGGAACCCTACAACTAACTGCAGTAGAGGTTAGCCATGGTGCATTACGATAAATACCCCAGTTAGCAGGGTGTTGCTAGTCTCGTGTGGTTGGCTACTATACGTGGATCTGTTCTCATTTTTGTGAGCAAGTTGCTCAGCGTTTGTGTTACTTACCCTCACAGGCTGTGTGCTCTGCATCTGGCTAAATTGGTATTGATTAGATGTTTCCCACTACATTTGAGACATGACTTACATAGAAATTTCTTGTATATGTATATGGATATATATATATATATTATTACTTTTATAGTTTCACTTGTAAATTGTTGTTTGAATAAGATCTTGGTGTTCTTACACCGTATAGTTAGCCTTGTTTACTCACTGAGCTTCGTTTGACTCCTTTCATTTTTTGTTTGTCTCAGATAGTAGGTTTGAGCCCGATCCCCCCCTTAGCAGCTTAGTGTTGGCACTTTCCTACATTCTTGATAAGCTCGCATTTGTTCATATGGGCATCTTTTGTTATTGTTTTGGAATTTATTTTGTATTGTAGACTATGGTATGTAGCTCTACTAAGTCACAGATAAGAATTCCCCTACCCCTGAAAACTGATGTACTTTGGTTTAAATTGATTTGCTGAATTTTCTTTTGATGTTCTGAGTTAGCTGACTAATTTGTTGAAATTTTGAGAGGTCCAATTTATAGGGAAGACTCTGCCCAAATTTCTACAAAAGCCTTCTTGGAACTAAACTTATATAATGTTTATATGAATGGTAATTGTTGTATTTGGTTATGATTTTTGGTGTTAGATCCTAGGAATATTCTTTAGTGATGGGTAGAATTTTATTGGTACTGGTTTAAGGAGAAAATTTGATTATTTTCTGTGCTTGTCACACCTTGGTTGTGGGATGTGACATTGAAATTGTAACACTCGGTACGTTGTAAAAACACTAGAATGGGCCGGTTTGAAAAGCAAGCTCCCTGAGATGAGTGATTTAAGGCTAAATAAAATTTGGATAAAATTTTAAATAATAGAAAATGAGGATTTGAACCTTGAGTTGCCCAGACACTAAGGTCAAAGTGATTCAAAAATTTTGCCAAAAGGCCAGTGGCATTTTCGTAAATAAGTGCAATTTTGGAAAAGCATCTAAGAGGGCTTTTTAAATGGAAATTTTGAGTTGCCCAAGGTTCTTAGAGGCCCCAAAAATCATGGGAAGCCCCGAGACCGATAAAACTCCTCCGGTGTATTCTTTTCGACGTCAGTTAACCCGAACTTTGATCGATTCATACGGGAAGGTTTTAGCTCCGATTTGAATGATTCCAAAGGCATTTTACTAAATTGGGAACTTAAATTTTATAATGGAAAAGACAGTTCTAAAAAAGGAGCTAAAACGAAGGAGAAACGGAAATGCTATTATGAAAGGGCAAAAATGGAATTAAAGTTGTAAAGGAAGCTTCCAAATTCTTCTTTATAAGTTACGTTCTTTCTCTCCTTCATTAAACTGACTTGCTTCTGCCCATTTTCAGAGAAATACTCCAGCTTCTTAGGCGCACAAGAGAAGGAGGATTTTGAAAGAAGAAATTCAAGAAAAAGGTAAGAAACTTTAAGAAATTCCATATCCTTCCTTCTTGCAACTTGCCCCTCTCCTCTCAAGCTTTCTTTCTATGGTTTTAATGGAGAGTTTGGTGCTATTTTGGAGGCAAAAAAGAGAGGGAAATTTCAAAATTTGAGGGAGCAAGCCAACCAAGTAGAAGAACAAGCCAAAGGAACCAAGAAAATAAAGTAAAATCTCTACTCTTTGGTAGCTTCTTCCTCCCCCTCACCCTTGTCAATTTCATCCAGCCAAGAGCCCATTATTTAGAGGTTGTGTTCTGTCCAAATCATGGAGGGATTAGAGGTTTTAGAGGGCAAGGATTAAGAATAAACTAATAGAATCAAGAAAGGGGCATTAAGAAACAAGATGGAACCAATAGGGATCCAAATGCTCCCTTGCAAATATGATTTAATATGAATATTCTTAGACTTAATTGAATGTTTAAACATGCTCCTAAGATCCCTAAGAGGTCCTCCATATGTCTCTTCCTCCATGAAAACAAATAAAACCCCATGGAAGGCCAAATGCTCCTATGTCTTGGCCAAAAAGGGATAAGGCACCTAGGGAGATTTTTAAATTTTTCCAAGCCCATTTTTGAGTCATATATGATGAATAAATGTGAGGGAAAGTCTTGGAAAAAAATTAGAACTCAAGGAAAATGAATTGGTGCCATAGGCTCTATTATGTGACCTAAAGAAGTAACATGTGTTTAGGCTCCTTATTTTAATTAGGTGATGACTCCAAGAGACTTAAAAGGAGTCAAGAATTATATATGAATAAAGAGAAGGGAGCCTAGAAGTTAATTAAAGGGTGTTGCGTCCTTAGGTGTCATTATGGAACTATAATGAGGCTTATAAGGCAAGGTAGGGTCTAGGCAATTTATGTGACCTTAGAATTCATTCCATAAACCTAATTAGCTTCCTTAAATCATGTCTAGGTCAAGAGGAACCTTCCCTACACTTTTGTGGGTGTATAGCCGAAAAGAGGAGATTGAATCCAAAAGACAAAGTGTGTAACTGTGTGCAAGGTAGCTCTCTCCACCTTCTCTCATGCATGGATGTGTGTTTAGCTTGTTTTAGAATGTGTGTATGTGTATTTTCAAGTTGTGAAAAGTATGCTAGCATACTTTTATATGCTATGATTCTTGATGTCATGTTATGTTTTTAAATGAGTATGTGATGCTTGCTTGAGTTTGCTTGAGTATGAAGAGGCCAAGAACTCTTTCCTTTAGTGAGGATGAGTCAAGAACCCTTGAGCTTGGTCAAGACAAAGTAAAGAGTCTTCCAAAAGCAAATTAGTCTCCCAAGAAAATGGTTGAGGCTAAAACTTTTAAAGAATGGGTAAGGCAAGTCCAAAACCCATGAGGAGAAGTGTGAAGCCAATCTAAACACTTGGTGAGCTCTTAAATGTCTTATATGATTGATTCACATATCAAGTTTGCTTTTAAAATGTCTATGACTTCCATGTCTCCATGCATGCATTTATAAAACTTACTTTACACATATTATGTATGATTGAATGGGAGATAAGCTATTGGGATTCTTTGAATCTCATTCCCTCCTCTCCAATGATCTTACATGCTAGGTAGACTAAGTGGATATGCTGATGAGAGCCAACAACCATGAAGAAGGGAGATTGACAAGCATATGTCTAACTTTAGCTATTTTAGAACCATACTTATGGACCTTGATTTATATGATGATGTAGATAGTCTATGAACCTTGAGACATATATAAACTATTATGTTATGTTTATGTGTATGAATATGATGTATGACCTGTAGCATATGTTTTGAATATGTAATGCCAAAGTATGAGAATTGAAAGTTTGATGGATATGTGTATAAGTAAGGGTTGAATGGCCAAAATGAGATGCATGAGGTTTGGGACCATTTGGGAATCTCCCACAAGTCTTAAATGTACTTTTAGAGTTGCCTAAAAGGTGTCAAGACCAAGAGAAATCCATTTGGCAACTTTGGTACCCAATATGGAGCTAAAATTGACTATAATAGAATCCTATGTCACTTTTTGGTCAAATGAGTTAGTCTTATTCTAAAATTTGGCATGCAATTAGGTCTCATTGAGAGCTTTTTAGGAAACTAAAGAACATAATTTTTGGAGGCCTAGAGAATATTTTATAAATTTTCAAAGTTGGGATTTTCTATTGATTATAGTGTGTGCACTATTCATACTGGCAGATTTATGTTTTGTGTCACCCGATGGCCAATGGTGTCCAATACTTATGAAATTTTATAGGCATAAACTAGAGGTCATAAGATTTCTTAGCCACCAAGATCATCTCATTTGGATGTCTGAGCAGAGAGTTATATATTTTTGAAGTTGGCTGTCAGTAGTAGTGGCGCCTCAGGAGTTTAGTTACTATTCCGTAGGATTCCAATGGCTAAATACATCTATTTTATTCTGAAATTATTTTTAACATCAATTTAACATTTTTATATTTCTAGAATGACCAAATTTATGTGATTTTGATTTTTATAGAATTAGTTATGAATTTTAAAATTTTGTATCAGTAATCTGAACAGTAGCCCAAGCAGCCAGCGACCTCTGTAGATTTTCAGATGTCAAACATCCTCTATGATGCATGTTATAGTCTAGACATATTTTTAGTGTGAATTAGACATCCTAAGATTTCTAGAATGACCAATATTGCATTATTTTGATTTTTCTAGATTTAGTTATGATTTTTCAAATTTTGGTCAGAAAGTGGAGCAATTCTGGCCGAGGATGAAGCTCCATATTCCACGCTCTATTTTGGTTTCCATGAGTTATAGACATGATTTTGTGATGCAAATGACTTGTTTTGATGTAATTAAATATGAGGATATATATTATGAGCTCACATGGTCCACATAACACCAGATCGCAAATTTTTAAATATAATGCAATACAAAGAAATCCATTATTTTTATCCCATTTTTCATATATTCTTGTGGAATTGATGAAATAAAGCTTATGAATGGTATGAAATGAGCTAAAATTTATGGTGTTACAGAAATTCTCTTATTTTACTACTATAACCTCTAGTGCTGCTACAAATTCTACAATTATGGGCGCAAAGAGAAAACTCCTTACAAACAAGTCTAGTGTTTGGGATAATTTCATAAAACTTCCATTAGAAGAAACTAATAAGGAATCTAGAGCTGCATGCAAATATTGTGAGACTTCTAATGCTTGTGACCTAAACAAACATGGCATAACTTTCTTATAAAGGCACTTGGGGAGATGTTAGAAGAACCCATATAGGGCTTAAAAGGATAAACAATCCATGCTAGCATACCTTAAGCATTCTGGGGGTAACTCAATTAAGGGAGTTGCTCTTCTAAGAACCTTGGTCCCTCACACCTATAATCTAGATGAATGTCAAAGAGCTCTAACTATATTTGTGATATGTGATAAAAAGCCTTTTTAGGTTATGGAAGGGTATATGTTTTGAAAGTATAATAATTGTCTATAGCCTAAATTCCCAGTTTGTCAAGAAAGTTAGTTGTTAAGGATTGTCTAAAACTTTTCCAAGAAGAATTGAATAAGCTAAAAGATTTTTAAAAAAAAAAAATTGTGTGTGTGTTTTCCTCATTATAGACACTTGGATGTTAGCTTAAAATCTTGACCATATGTGTCTCATAGCTCATTTTATTGATGAATATTAGAGATTATAAAAGTGAATCCTAAACTTTTATGTAATTAAAAATAATAAGGTGATATTATAAGAAAGAAAATTGAGAAGTGTTTTGTTAGAATGGGGGATTGAACAAGTATTCACATTAATTGTAGATAATGCAAGCTCGAATGACACAACCATAGCATATTTAAAGAAATAATTAAAAAATTGGAATAAGTCAATATATGATGGGAATTATCTACATGTAAGGTGTTATGCTCATATTTTGAACTTAGCGGTAAATAATTGATTGAGGGATTTGCATGACTCTATCTTTACTATGTTACATGTGTGAGGTCTTCTCCTACAAGATTCAAAGATTCAAAACTTTTATTGAAAAGAAAAAAATTAAAAGTCTTGTGCACTTGGATGTTTCAACTAGGTGAAATTCCACTTACATGATGTTGAAACATACCATCAAGTTTTAAAAGGTGTTTAAGAGAATGAAAGATGAATATGAAGGGTACAATGCACATTTTAGAGAAGATATCTATTGAATTGGTCCTCTTATGGCTTTTGATTAGAGTAATACAAAAGTGTTTGTTAAATTTTTAAAGGTCTTCTATGATATTACATTGTGGTTCTCTATATCATTGTATGTAACCTCAAATGCAAGCTTTCATGACATCTCTTCAATTCAAGATATGTTTCAACTGAGTACTGTAACAACCGGGAAAAGGGAAAAGGAAAAGAAAGTAAAAGCTGAAAAAATTCGAAATCCAGAAATTGTTCCAAGTCTCCTCGCAATAGCGAGAAATGGTCTCGCTATAGCGAGAGTGCCTGCTCGCAATAGTGAAGGTGATTCTAGCTATAGCGAGTGCGGGCAGTAGTCCATACAGAAACCAGGGAATTTCTCACCGTAGTGTGCGCCATAGCGAGAGTGGTAGTCTGGAACTAACACGAGTTCGCCATAGCGAAGGTTAAATCTCGCCATAGCGAAGGGAACTAATACGTGCTCGCCGTAGCGAAGGTTAAGCCTCGCCATAGCGAAGCTAGATAACACGAGCTTGTCATAGTGAAGGTTAATTTTCGCCATAACAAGGGTCAGTCCGGAAGAAAGTAAAAGGCGAGAAATTTACTACTTTACACGGCCCAACTCATTCCTTCTCTCATATTTGCCCTAGACTTCGACCCAAGGAGAGAAAAGAGGCGTGGAAAGTGAGAGAGACCAAGAGAAGGAGGGAGAGCAAGGGAAAGGTAAGCAAATTTCTCTCTTTTCTCCTTAGAATCTAGTTTTTCTCTCTTTGCCCTCTCTTCCTACGGTTTTGTTTATGAGTTTAGTGAGATTTTGGGCATGGGTCAGAAGAGGGAAAGTGGAAAACACCCTTGAAGCCCTTTGTTTTCTTTGAAATATGTTATTTCCACTACTTTAAGAGCTTGAGAGAGAGGAAGAGTTGATGGCATTCTAGAGAGAGAGAGAGAACTCTAGGTTCTGGTATGTTAGAAGGTTTGCTCTAAAGATTATATTCTAAGAGAGTAATTCCTTGTTCTTAATTGTGCCTAGGCTCAAGTGAAGCACCTCCATCAAGGTGTAAGTGTGAAATTAAGAAGGGAGAAGAGAAAGTGAAAGGGAAGGCTTGTGTTGGCTTTGGCTTATAAGGTAGCTCTCTTTCCACTCTTTCTTGTTGCATTCTTGGATGTAATAGTCATTGTATGTTTATGTATATGCTTGATGTGTGAGATATGCCATATGTTATTGCCATGATGCATTGTTGACAATATGCTTATGTGTTGAATTTTGAGAATTGCTCGGGTAAGGTAGTGCCGAAAGTCCCTTGAGATGGGTGAGGTGAAGCCGAAAGTCCCTTGAGATGGGTGAGACAAGGCCAAAAGTCTCATAACCGGGTGAGGCCAAGTCAAAAGTCCCTAAACTCGGGTGAGGCTAGACCAAAAGTCCCTGGAGCCCATTTTTGGCATTGTTGTGATTTCCATAGCGTGTACAACATGTAATGTGATTGAGAATAGTTGGATGCCAAATTACATGCTTGACTTGTTATATGCCTTGATTGTTTACTTGAATGAGTGCATGAGCTACTGAGATTCCCTGAATCTCACCCCTTCCCCTCCCAACTTAACTTGCTAGGTGGAGCTCAAGGAGAAGCAAGTGCACACCAAGGAGCCTAGATGCATGTGTAGCTAGGTGTTTGGTTATTTTAGTCTTTTGATGTAATATTGATGTAAAGAGGTGCTAAAATGAATATGCACCTTCTATTTTTGAGATGTACATGTTGTAGTAAGTGTAAAAGTATGGGTATATGATGTACAAACTATGCATAGAGCCAAATTAATGGAAATGTGGGTTTTGCCCCTTTTGTTGAATGTATGTGGTAGTGTATATTTGGCCATAGCATAGCGAGTTTGGAATGTATGATGATTTGGACCACTTGGACTTGTTATATATTCTAGTTTTATGCTTTCAAACTTGTCCATGAGGAGTGAGAATGTGTGAGAGGCCATTTGGACCCATTTTGGACCTTTTGGGTGCCAAAACTAGTATTTTTGAGAGCTCCGTCAAAGTATGACCAGATGAGCTCCTCTTGCCATGAAATTTGGCATGCCTCTAGAGTTTATAGATAGCTTCTTGAAAAGCTAAAGTGGGTAATATTCGGAGGTCTAGAGAATATTTGGTGAATTGTTGAAATTAGGAAATTTCCATGAATTGGTCATGGCACTGTGTAGCTGGTCAGAATTGAAAACTTTGTCATTCATGGACCAAATGGAGTCCAAATGTTGTGAAATTTTATACACATAAACTATGCAACCACAGTGACCTATAACAACTAGAATCACCTAAATCAGAGGTCTGTAGAGAGAGAATAAACCTTCTGAAGTTCTGTATCAGCATCAGAGAGCTCACCCGACCTCCATTATTGTTCCATCCGTTTTTAGGGTCTAAGGGCTGCTGAACTGATCTGGAATTATTTTTTTCCTCTAGTAGACATCTGTAGCTTTTCAAATTGGTATAGTGTGCCTAGATTGGATTTTTTTGGATTTAGTTACGAATTTTCGAAGTTCATGATAGTAAGCTACACCAGAAACAGAGATAGCCAGACCTTTGTCTGATTTTTGATGTCAAACATGGTCCAAATGCTGAGATTATGATTGGGAATTATTTTTATGTAAAGATAACACTTGGAGCTTTCCAGAGAGCTATGGTTTGCTAGATTCTCATTTTTCTATAATTAGTTATGATTTTCCAAAGTTAGAGCCAAAATATGACTTTTGGGCCCAAGTGAGAAAATGTATTTTTTCTGGTTTTTGGCTCCATACCCATGGCTTATGGCTTATTTTATGCTATGTGTGAGTTGTATAAATGGAGTGTGAGTAGAGAATATGAATGATGGGTTCACAGGACCCACGGGACAGAAGATGAGTGTATGAAACCCCGTTTCATAGCATGAGAATGCCATGGATTGGTATTAGTTCTTTGGAAATCATATGGAACCGAGCCCAGTAAGAGGCTAGATAGCGGTAGTAGATTAAGGTGTTACAAGTACTATGCATCAAGATCCTCTTAGGGAAATGGCTAAGAATATGAAGTGTAAGTATGATAAGTATTGGAGGAAGCTAAAGAACTTGAACCCTTTCTTGGTCCTAAAAATGGTATTGGATCCTTGATATAAACTTGCCTATGTGAATATGATGGGCTTGTCGTGCAACCCTCAAAATAAAACTAGGTTGATCTAAAAATATAGCTAGTGGCACAATCTAGGTCATCTCCCTTGGAAATGGAGTTTAATGTTCAATTAGGTTTCTAAATGTTAAAAGTCCTAAAAGTTATCTAGTTTGGGGGTTTTTGATTGAATTAAAACTAACCTAAAACTAAATTGAATTAAATTTCCTAATTTCTACCTAATTGTGTGAATTATGGGTGGATAATGGTCTTGTGACTAGCTGTGGAATTGTCTCTTGGTATTCACTATCCTCATCCTAATCCAATTTTGATTAATTCTGGCCTAAAAGCTCCTAATTATGTTCATTACAAGTTATCTTGAGTTACCACGCAAGAATCAAGAGATTAATAATCTAATGTTGAATTGAGACCTCAATCCCGCATTAAACCATTAACTCTTGTCTTTTAGATCAATGAACATCCAATTTGATTGATTAACTGATTAATTAGCCTCTGATTCATAATCCAAAAATGTTTAATTAACCAACTAAACACCAAGAAATTCTCAAATAGACATTTCAGCACATAATCACACTCATGCATTTCATCGAACACCTTCGTGGCAAACATGGAAGATTAGTGAGAATAATGAAAAATCAGATTCAAATTCAACCAATTAATCAACGAAAAAAATGTTTCTTAATCAGTGTCTAACCAGCCACTAATTAATTACACAAATTTCTAATCAAATACAACTCAACCGAGATTGTACAGAATGAGAAAAAGTGTAGGAAAATTAAGGAATCTTAGCCAAAATTCTGCTTCTTCTCTAAGGATTCAAGCTTCAACTCAAGAGTGCTTCCAAGCTAGCCTCAAGGTGGATTAGAGCTTCATAATGGCGTGAAGATGGAGATGGGAGGAAGCTTTGTGTATGGTTCTGGACGAAGGCGAGGGGGTGGGCGAATGGAGAGAATGATGTGTGGTGAATGGGCGAAGTGAGCGAATGTGCTGATCTAATGTGTGCTGATGGCGTGATTCTCTCACGTGAATTTTTATTATTCCACGTGCATCAGTTTTTGCCTCATTTGCCCGAGTATTTTTTTTCCTTTCTTTGTTCATGTGAGTGTGGGCCCCATTGTGAATATAATAATCCACATGCATTCCAGTTCCAGCATTTTTATTCAAACCAGCTCGTGCCTCTTGTTTCCACGTTACTTTCTTCGAGCCATGCAACTCTCCAGACTGCTACATTCATTCGCGTTTTCTTCTTCGTTCCAGAGAGCGACTTCATCTGCAGCTGGAGTTTCTCACGTTCTTCACCTCTGTTCAGCAGCTTCGTATTGCTTCTTCTTCTTGACGTGGTTCTGGACAGCTCGTTATTCTCAAGTTGAACATCACGTCCTCCTTTCCTCAGCACCAGCCATGCTTCTTTTGCGTTTCTGTCCAGCGTTACTAGATCTCTCATTGTGCTCAGCTTCTTCTTTTTCACCACGTTACTTCTCCTCTGTTTTGCTTGAGTTTGTGAGCTGCTTCACATTTTGCCTGAGCTTCATTTCTCTCTGTTTCTGCTCATTTATGTTTGCTTTCCTCTGTTTTGCTTGAGTTTGTTTCATGCAGAACTTGAGCTCTTCTTTGTGCAGGCTCGAGCTTCTTCCTTCATTTTCTGTTCGTGTTTGTGCATGTTCTTCTCTGTTTCTGATGCAACGTGTGCATGAGCTAGGGGAGAAGGAAGTGAAAGCTTCTTCTTTTCCTTTAATCAAATGCTCATTCAAGCTACTTGCACATCAGAAAT
This sequence comes from Erythrophleum fordii, assembly GCA_032878935.1. Lineage (NCBI taxonomy): Eukaryota > Viridiplantae > Streptophyta > Magnoliopsida > Fabales > Fabaceae > Erythrophleum > Erythrophleum fordii. The sequence continues at coordinate 5,020,944 of JAVQMF010000046.1, read as the reverse complement.
TCTGCACAAAAGAATGAAGAATATTCAATAGAATTATCCACAAAATTCATTTAAAATAATTTATGCATTTGAAATCAATTATTTTGCCAATTAATTCATAAAATACAGACGATGGCTACTAAAACGAAATTCCATCTAATTAAACCCCTAAAGCCATATTTGATTATTAAAATGACTAAGTTAGGAGGAATGGAAGATATAAAATTCATGCTTATCAGAATACTACCTTCAAAGTGATAGATCCTAATACTAAAGTGTATGTAGCCATGGAGAAAAGAGTCAAAGACAACTTGTATTTTTTGTATGAACAATAATAGTTATCCTTCACAAGGTGGGCTATCGTTATAATTTGTATTGTTTATATGAAAAGTGTGTTCGTATTACTAATACAGTAGAAGAAATGGGACTTACTTTATTCATCATTAAGGACATAAAAAATTGTTAAGTCTTTATCTCTTTTTAAGAGGAGACAAACTCCTACCAAACGAAAGGTTTATAAGACAAGCTGAGAACATAACAAGTTCTATCATAATGAATCTATATGTTTAAAATTGAAAGGATACCATAGGATCCTACTTCACATAAAAAGAACTTGCTCCCACTCATCTTCAGTAAAAAAATCTTCAATTATTTAATTATACCAAAAGAATATATCAAGGCAATGAAAATTATTTATCACATTAAGAAATCTAATTGTTTTTATAAGTTCTTACCATGGGTGCTATTCAGAGTTCTCACAAAAAATAATTGTATAAGCATAATAGTTGGAATAACAACATATGGAAACTTGTATGTACAACATAGTTATAAACAAGAGGTCTTTTCAAAATCTAGGTAATACAATTATAAATACAAAATTATTGTTTACCATGATCCTTATAACACCATATATTTCTACCTTACTTCTTATCATTTCTAAGTCTCACATCATGAATTTCACAAAGAGAATGAAAAAATGGCATTAAAATAATGTCATATTTAGCGTTGCATCGTGTATGAAACTTCCATTTGATGTCATGTAGACCATATGAGCTCATACATCACATTTTCATATTTATTTACAAGAATACAACTCATTTGTGTAAAGTCCCACATTGGTTGGAAGGGGCTTGTACTAAGGGCTTATAAGTGGGAGCAAAGCTCTCCCCACCAGATGCATGTTTTCCCGTAAGATAAGCGGGTAAGCGACAAAACCCAACTGAACTGGGAAGGCTGGGTCAGTGACCCTCGAACCAGGAAGGAAGGGGCAATATGTCTAGAGGCTCTATAAGTTATTGGTATCAAAGCAATCCTGACCCATGTGCAACCCAAGGATGGGTTGGCCCAAAAGGGGGGTGGATTGTAAAGTCTCACATCGGCTAGAAGGGGCCTGTGCTAAAAGCTTATAAGTGGGAGCAAAGCTCTCCCCACTAGATACGCATTTTCCTATGAGATAGGCGGGCAAGTGACAAAACCCAATTGAACTAGGAAAGCTGGGTCAGTGACCCTCAAACCAGGAAGGAAGGGACAATACATTTGGAGGATCTGTAGGTTATTGGTATCAGAGCAAAGGTGCCTGAGCCGAGCGCTTCCAAACCCAGACGCGCATTTTCTCATGAGATAAGTGAGCAAGCGACAAAACCTAACTGAACTGGGAAGGCTGGGTCAATGACCCTCGAACCAGGAAGGAAAGGACAATACGTCTGGAGGCTCTGTAGGTTGTTTAGTATCAAAGCAATCCTGACCCATGTGCGAGCCGAGGACAGGTTGGCCCAAAAGGGGGGTAGATTATAAAGTCTCACATCGGCTGGAAGGGGTCTGTGCTAAGGGCTTATAAGTGGGAGCAAAGCTCTCCCCACCAAATGTACGTTTTCCTATGAAATAAGCGGGCAAGCGACAAAACCCAACTGAACTAGGAAGGCTGGGTCAGTGACCTTCGAACTAGGAAGGAAGGGACAATACGTCTGGTGGGGAAAGTTTTGCTCCCACTTATAAGCCCTTAGCACAGGCCCCTTCCAGTCGATGTGGAACTTTACAATTTGCATCACCAAAATTGGCTTATAACTCGTGAAAATCAAAGGAGAGTATCAAACTCACACTTATATTTTCAGCCAGCATTTTGTTAATTCTGTCACCAACTTTAGAAATTCATAATTAATACCAGAAACATCAAAATCAAGCATACTATAGCATTATGGAAAGCTACAGATTTCTACTTTATACTAAAAATATGTCCAGACACAGAAGATGTTTGACATGAGAATAGGTGCAAAGGTTTGGAAAGCTACTAGTACTAATGCAAGTGTCTGTTATAAACTTCAAAAATGACCAATTAATTAAAAAAAAATACAATTCATGTAAATAATACCAATTTAGAAAGTTATGAATGTTAGATTTATGGTAAAAATAGATTTATACCAAAACAAATATGTTCAGTCACTGGAATTCAATGGAACAGTGACTCAAGTAGTGCTGCACTACTGTTGCTATTCTACAAATTCAAAAATTCATATCTCTTAGCTTAGACCTCCAAATGAGGTGCTTCTAGTTGTTATAAGTCACTGTAAATGTCTAGTTTCTGTCTATAAAATTTTGTAGCCATTGGACCATGTTTGCCCCTTGGATGACACAACTACGCAACTAACCAAATGAATAGTAATGGTGCAAATTCAAATTTCTGATACCAACTTTGAAAAATCATAAAAAATTTCACAAACCTCCAAAAATTATCAACTTTAACTTCCCAAAAATCTCTTAATAAGCTCTATATTCATGCCAAATTTTAGACTAAGAAGAATTCATATGGATAAAAAGTGATATAATCTCATGAAATGGTCATTTTTGCTCCTTACCAAGAGTCACTTTAATCCAAATGGCCTCCTTTTGAGTTTGGCACCCCTTAGGCAAGTTTTAAAACATAATTATGACTTGTGGAAGCCATCCAAATGGTCCCAAACCCCATGCATCTAAATTTGGTCATTCCACATCCAAGAATGCATAGTTGCATCAAGCCATCCAAGAGCCAATTTGCATAATTCCTTGGATTTAGTGTCATATAAGGTCTACATTATATTTATACGTCATTTTACATTTCTTCATGGTCTTACATCACAAAAATAATATGTACAAGCTCACTTTGATATTCAAATACAAATAAAGATACATAATATATAAAATGCAATCTCTCAAGGTCTTTGGCTTACACTCCTTGTTTCTTGAACATCACTTAGGCGTTTCAAGATAATGGAGGGAAGAGGAGTGAGATTCCTAGAATCTTAATAGCTCACACACATATTCACACATACATTTAAAATATACATACATCAAAATCTCAAGTATGCAAACATAAAATGTATAATACTATATTTCCATGCCATATTTCCACATCAAGCCATTTTCATGTTCTAGGGACTTTTAGTTTTGCCTCATCTCATTTCTAGGACTTTGGATTTGCTTTACTCTTGGTCTTAGAACTTTTGACCTAGCCTCACCCATCCAAGGGACTTTTGGTCTAGTCTCACCCATGATTTAAGACTTTTAGCACATCCTCACCCACTTTAAGGGACTTTTGGCATCATCTCACCCTTGAGAGTCATTCTCACAATCAATGGAATTCAAGACAACACATTGATGCCAATGTAATCTCAAGACATCAAGTGGCATGTTCTCAAATCATAAGAGCATACACAAGCACACAAAAATATACATATGCATACAAGAATGCAAAAGAATATGGTGGAGAACTACCTTTCAATTAATGCAAGCTTTACTTTGCTAATTCCTTCCCCTCCTTAATTTCACAAGAACACTTAGGTGGTTGATTGTTCTCTTGGCCTAGACATCACAAGGAGTACACAATCACATAATTGAAGCAAGACAAGATATTAAACTAAAGCTTAAACACGCACTTGGTTTCATACTTGGCATTATGCCTAATGAAGCAACTCTTGCATTTCAAGTTCTAGGCTCCATTCTCTTTGATTTTTAAAATTCTTGGACTTATTTAAGGTCCTTGGAGCCATCACACATTCAATTGCATAATTGGAAAACTAAGTTGTTTCACAAAGCACCCTTATGAACACTATTGTCCCATCTCTCAATCTATAGCTCCTAAATTTTTCCCAATAGTTTCTCCCATCTTTAAACATTATATAAAGTCTCAAACCAAGGTTAGAATAATTTAAAACATCCCATAGCTTAATGAACCTAGCTTGGCCAAAATATACACCATAATGGAGGTTCATGGACTTTGTGATTTTTCCTTGATGGGAGAGCCACTTGGGAGGCTTTCTAGAGGTCTTAGGAGCTCAAGGAAATATTCAAATAGCTAAGAAAATATTTACACAAAATTAGATTTTGCAAAACCCTAGAAAACACTATACTTTTCTAACTTGTTTCTATTAGTTTTTCTTGGAATTTCTTGCCATATTCCATCTCCCCATAGCCTAAAACCCTTGTTCCTTTCTTGTATTTGGACAGAATATCCTCCTCTCCTTTGGTTCTAATCTAGGCTAAAAATCCTCCAAGAAAGAAGCAAAAAGGAAAAGCAACAACACAACTAGTTACCTTAGTTTCAAGTTTGCTTCCAAAGCCTTTCTTCCTTGGTTCTCTTCTCCTTGAAAAATTTGAACTACCCCTCTAAGTTTTGGACCAAAAATAGAACCAAACATCTCAAGAAAACCATAGAAAGAAAGCAAAGAAGGAGGGGAGCAAGGTTGGAGGAAGAAAGAGTATGAAATTCCATGGATTTACCTACCTTTTTCTTGATTTTTCTCCTCCTTTTCTTCCCCTTCTTGTGATCCTAGAAGAGAGCTTTCATTTCTAAAATTTGGGCCAAAAATTTCGTGCTTGAGAAGATGGAGGAAGAAAATAGAAGTGTGTAGGAGTTTCTAGAAATATACAATTTCAAAAATTTCCATTTTGTCCTTTCATAATGGTAATTTTGTTTTAATTTTGTTTTAGCTCCTTTTTTAGAACCATCTTTTCCATTATAAAATTTAGGTTTTCAATTTAATAAAATGTCTTTGGAATCACTCAATTTGGAACTAAAACCTTATCAAATGAATTAGTCAAAGTTCAAGTCAACTGACGTTAAAAAACATACACTGGAGGGGCTTTACCAGTCCCATAGCTTCCTATAGTTTTTGGGGCCTCTGAGAACCTTAGGCAATTCAAAAATTTCATTTAAAAAGCCCTCCTATGTGGTTTTCCAAAAGTTTCATTTATTTACGAAAATGGCATTACGTTTCATCAGTTTCTGTCTCAAATTGTTTCTCCGTCCTCACTCCATTTTTCTTTCCATCTGAGTCTAAAATTATTATTTTTAAGAGTCTAGGACTCTACCCAAATTTTTTTGGGATATTATCTATATCATTTTGAGGGACTTGTATCTATATGGTTCATTTCATCATTTTATAAAAATTACGTTCGTTACAATCCTGCCTAGAGGTCCCATATCGTAATAATCCAAAAGGACTCAATAGACATATCAAGTATAACAAAACTAATATCTCTAATAATTTCACACCAATAAGGTGCAAGAAATATTAAGACGCCAATTGAATATATTATAATATCAACAAAATAGGTTAACAATGTCATAGATTAAAGAAAAAAAATCCTTGATACAAAAACCTTGAATAACCAACTTTTTTATATTTATAAAATTTCTCATTTATCATAGTTATTGTATTATCAAAATTATATCAAATAATGTTACACCCAATAGGGTATATTCATTACTTGTATAATATATTCCATATAATCCAATAACCAAAGTTAAAAAAATATTCATTATTGAGGGTTAAACAAAATTTATATAATTTATCATAAAAGAATATATCTTTGTAACAAATGCCAAATGTTTCTTTCACAAAATTTCACAATTTAATTATGAACTAAAATATTATAAGACATTTATTGTTGTTCATATGAAAATTGCACAATTATATTTTTATAAATGTCTTTAAATTTTTTACAAAATATACAAAGGCTTCTTATAATAATAAATTATATTAACAATGTTATATCAATAGGGTTTATTCAGTACGAATGCTATTTGCCTAGCAATTATTGTGTAATATAAACCAATAGTGACATTACCACATATATATATCAATTAAAATAAAATATCTTAATCAAATTAACCAAAAAAAAAAAACCCCTTGTAATTGGTCTTACAATTGGTGAGCACATAACCATAAGATGTAATAGCCAAATTGATTGTTACGAGCCAAAATCACTCAATCATCTCAACAATAATTAACACCAATAATTATTCTTAACAATGACATACCAAGAGTGTAAGCATGCAAAACAAATGACATGATATTCAAATGTGTATAATTAATGATCAAGATTGCAAATAAACCATGTATAGTTATAAATTATATCAAACCAATAGCTATTTTAATTAAGTTTGCCAAGACACCTTTATAACCAAACTCACAATAAGTGAACATACGATTATAAAGTGTTAAATTTTCATTACCATAATTAGAAGGGTTAAATCATTAAAATCCACATAAAATTAGAGTCAAAATTTAATTTTAGCATAACAAAGAATATAAAAGTGCACAATTCTATAGGAAATTATTTGACATATCAAAACATGTATCATCACTGGGAGTGTGAAAAAAAACGTTGTACAAATATGTATATAGATTATGCACAAAATTTTCAACTTAAAAATTGGAGAGTACACAACTCAAAATTAGTGTGGAATATTATGAAAATTTAAAAATTCATTTCAAACATTAAAAAATTGGGGAAAAAACACTATTAAACAAGGAACATTAAAAAAAATGAAAACAAACCAAAAAGTTAGGCCAAAATGAGCCTAACAATAGTCCCCATACTAGCATAAGCATCTTCTAGCCCTTTAGATGGTATTGATGGTGGATTTCCATCATTAAAGGATCCAAGAACTTAACAAAGCATTGTTAAAACATGTTTTTCTCAATGCCAAGTGCCCAAGAAGCAACAATAAACAAGATTCAAGCATTTGAAGATCTAAAACATGATTTGTTAAGCAAAAATGAAAGGCCTTAAAGGAAGTTAGATGTGAAATTTTCATATCCATTTTGCTATAGATCAAATGATTTTGAGCAATTAAAAGAAGTCTGAATGGCATTACAAACATCTGAAGAAGATAGCCCACATGAAAATTGAATCTAAACCCTTCTAAAAAGCTATATTGATTCAAGTTTCAAAACTTCTTATAATTTTATTTTTCGGGCACAAAACTAATGTTCTCATGCAATTATAAGAGTCCGAATGACATTATCATAACTTGAAGGTAATTTCCCACACAATGGATAAAAAACTCATCTAAATTACCAATAAACAGATTCCATTCCAAGGATGCAAGAAACTAGGCTGTTCAAAGTTTTCAGTAATTTCTTACAACACATATCCATTAATAACAAGAGAAAGCATCATATTAAAGCTCATTATTAGAGAAACAAAATCTTTAATTTTAACACACATTTAGATGTGAAATAAAAATTCCCATAGATCCCAAAAAAAAATTAAGATAAACAATAGCATCATTATTACAAATGAACAGTGAATCACATATGAACCTTTGGCTTTGATACTAATGGCTAAAAATTAAGAGATAAAGTTTAGACTAAACCTAGATTCATTGTAAGAGAGATGGCTATTACAAAGATGTGAGGAGGAGAAGGCACCCAACACACATTACCTAAAGACCTCAAGAGTTTATCAGAATTCTCAAAATTATGTTAACCAATAAAACCTTAACTAGAGTTATATAGGATCACTAGTTTCAGATGGGCTTGAATTAGGGCATGTTCCCTAATTAGGTTAATAGATAGCCTAGCCTATTAATAGGCTATCTATAATACAAACTTAATCTATTTATATATTGCTTATTACTAAATTTATTATTTAAGGTTATTAAAATATAATATGTTAATTAGTCTAGTCTAATAATTAATTAACACAAATCCATAAATCAGTTAATTTTTCAACAACAAGACCATTTAAAGTAAAGTTTCACCTCTGGATACCTTACTCAACAATTAACATCTAGAATTAATCATTCAATGAAATAGCATATATTCAACATGAAAGAGAAATACTTGAAATATCTCTATTTGAAATCAAAGTAAACATACGATTATGCCACATTCTATGCCATAACAAGAAGACTACTTTGGAAGAAAATAAAAATAAACAAAACTAAAATAAAAGACATGAATGAAAGAAGATGAGGAAGAAAAATATAGTGATTAGGGTTTAAATGCCCTCTATCATAAAGCATTTTAAGGTGTCTAGCAAGGGTAAGACTAAGGCTTCCTATTTATAATAAAAGTTAGCAAAACAAGTTTCCTATTTGACATAATTTCTTGTCTTGCAAGGTTTCCTAACTTTCTATCAACATACTTTCCTATTTTAATTTTCTTATGACTTGAGGACACTTCTTTCTTCTCTTCAAGTAGTTTCCTATTTTGAATTTCACCTCTCCTTTTAAGGTCAGGTGTCACTCCTATAAGGCTTAGGCACATGGTTTGCTTTTTTGTTAGACTTGGACCTTTAAGCCTTCTTATCATATTTAGGCACCATATTTAAGAATGTTGGGTCTTTATGCTTAACTAATGTTGAACTCTTCCTTTGGGCTCTTCTTGTAAGGCTTTGAAGCATCATTACTTAGGCTCTCTTATCTCCTTTAATGTAATAACCTATATTTTGCCTTCAATTAATTTCCTAGTAATTAGAGGATTCATAGAAAAGTAAGATAATAGTACCCAATTAATAATAAATAATATAGAGGTTAGAGAATAATATTTACTTAATTTTTTAGTGATATTTTTAGGCCCAAAAGTTACCTACAAGTTAAGTTAAAAAGCCATTTTGATATCCAAATTTTACTCAGTTGAACTCTCTTGTCGTTCAAATAAGATACTTGTAATAAGCTTAATCACTTGAGCAACTTTTCTTCACTCTTTTTTCTTGACAACATTTATTCCTTTGTTCTTTAATTTCTGAACCTAATAGCTGCTCTCTCTCTCTCTCTCACACACACACACACACACACATTATTCCTATTTTCCTTTTTTCTTCCTCTCTCTTTCATCTCCTTCTCGTTGCTGTGTAAGTCACCTAAGAAGTGTTGTTCTTTCCCTATTCATTCCATATCTTTCACCATTCTTTCACCTCTTCCATCTCATTATCGTCGATGTGGTTCCATCAAGGCTATTTTGTTATTTCGCACACCAACCATAAGCATGAGGAGTTTGAACTTCGCTCTAAATTGTGTGCAACTCTAGCATCTATTCCTCCAGTATGTGTCACTACTATAAGGTTGACAAGTAATTGGATTCGTACTCCTAAGTTTTATCCTTTACTTTCTTAACTTGTCTTAGTTATAGCTAAGCTACAAGAGGGAGGGTTTTAACTTATGTTCATGAAAATCCACTTTGAGGTGTGTAGTATGGTATCCACACTTCCTTATTGAAATTTCTAGCTTCCTAAGATAATTTATGAGCTTAAAGAATCAATAGGAAAAACCTAAGTTATAGGTGTTGCAATAAGAGTATAAAACATAAACAAAATTAGGGCTTTTAGTAGTAAAGACTAAATTTAGCTAAATTGAGAATATTAGTTGCCAATTGAGTTGTTAGTTAAATTTCTTTACAAGGAGCTTTAAGAATCCTTACAGCTATGGCTTAGCTCTAAGTCAATGATAGGGAAAACCTCTATTATTTTGGCAATGTCTGTGAGTACATAATATCACCATAAATTGAGATTATGGTGTTTTGGTCATTATTTCATTTATTTGAGTGATTCTTCCTTGTTTGAATGATGGGTCTCCAATGGCTAATGAATTCAAGATTCAGGATAAGGAGCCCCTATGTAGCGCACCATACGTTGGCATTGAGAGTATGACAAAGAGAGAATGAAGAAGCTAGCTTAGCCTAGTCCAAGAGTTTTGCATTGCTTAATTTTTAGAATTAAATACAACAAATTTCCTCCCTTCATTAAGAAGAGTAACATAATTATCTATAGCCATTGATATGTGTTGTGTATGCTTTAGATAAGGCAATTGTTTCCCACAGATAGTGGCCAAATGTTAAAGTCTTGTCCCTATAATTTAGAGTTTATGTCTTTATATACTTAGAGATTGTCCCAATTATTGCCTGGTTATAAGATTTTATGATCTCTCCTTTGTTTTGTAGGCTTGTCTGTAAGGCTCTTATAACATTAAATAATAACATTAAATTTAAAAGTAATAGTTTAGTAAAATAAACTAACTAATAAACTAAATATATAAATTTGAAATATAAGATAAATTAAATAAACAGCCAATTAAATGAACTTAATAGAAAAAAAACAAGTAAAGAATTTAACTACAAATCTACTTAATCTATCTACTAATTACCCTACTCCTATGTTATCTTGCAACTTGTTTGTTTGTTTATGCCAATACCCATAGGAAGGACTGATCTGATGGTGAATAATTAATTAGCATGCTGTGTAGGTTGCAAGGCCGTAGAAACTTGAACACGTTTTTGTTAAAATAATCATAATTTATCCTAATCTTTTTACCCTAAATTATTTGAATATCTACAATCATCCCTAATTATTAATATACCATATTTGTCTTAAACTATTCTAAATTATTAAAAGGTTAATTCCCTGCTCTATTTAGTAGTCTACGTTACCCTAGCAACTGGGAATACAAATAAATTAATTAATTAAACCTAAAATAATTGATGCCATAAAATTCAACCATGCAATGAGATATGCTAATGGTATAATGCAACAATGCAACGCAAAATGCAAGAATGATTATGGGTTGAATTCAGCTTACCCCAATTACTTGTAAATTTCATTCCATATTATTATCTATTATGTGATAGTGCAATTCCCTAGGCTATCAACTCTCTTATTAGGGTCTAGTTGAACTAACTTAAATTCAATTAATCCTAATTATTTCTATTTGGATCTAATTAAGATGAACTAACTTTAAGTTGCATTAGACACTTGAAATTTCTTTAGTTCAGGAAATACCTAAACTAACTACAAAAACCATTATCGACTCCTATTTGTTTCTTCGATTTGTTTACAATATATGTTATATAGATAGCTTCAATGTAACTTTCCCTATCCAGTGAATAATACATTTAAAGTATCAAGTGAATAAAACAAATACTCAAAAGATATTAAGTCAAATGGCTCCTATCGAGTTCTCCGCATTACTTAACTCTTGACACTTGGAATCTGATATTCAAAGCATTAAAGATTGAAAACATATTCTCACATTTAAGAAAATATTCTTGAAATTTTAAAAACATGCAAAATGTGATTCAATACATTCTACCCGTATCATGCAAAACAAGAAATATTAAAAAAAATTGATAAAAAAAAAATCATCTGGTACAAGTATAAATCGTTAACCAAAAGGGGACAACGATTAGGATTCCATAGTGTTCTCTCCTCTAGTTCCTCCCTAGTCCTTCATACTCTAGGGAGCTGCCTTTAGGGTTTGAATTAAACTAGGATTATAATTATAATAAAACAATAATAAGTGGGTAACTACTACTAATTCTGCTAGGATTAGGATTACGTATTTTCTAATTTTAGGCTACGCTACTTAAGAGGAATCGTTTGGGACTACTTGGCCTATTTTGTTTCTATAAGGTGTATGGGCTTGGGTAACTTGGGCTTTGGGCTTGCATGTAATATAGACTTAAGTGACGTGTTAATATCCTGGGCCTCGATTTGATGTTTTATGCGCCCAAGTATAGGGCTTGACGTCCCCGTTTGATTTATGTGATTTTAGACATGTTTTGGACCTTTCTTCTTATGATAAAATGCCTAAGTTTGCTGAGCTTAAGTTGTATATATTAATTCGTTGGCCCAACTGTTGACAATCAGGTTCAACATTATAATGATAACCTAATAACGTATATTAATATCAACATTTTTTTCCCTACAAACAAAGTAGCTCAATTAAATAAAAATAATATCCAAAAATAGGAATAATTATCTAAAAAGTAATAAATAAGTCCTTGAAATATCATAAATGTATATACAAAATAATAGTAAAATAAAGGTTTATCAGCTACCATCCTAGCTTCTGTGGTGCTGTATTGCCTCTAACCAACAAGGTGCCGCTTGGATGGCCGAAGCATGCATGGAGGAAAGACAAAGATCGGCAAGACAAGATTAAGCAAGCCTGCACAAATGCCTTCAGGTTAGTGAAGCTAGTAAGCCTTCCAGCCCCAGTATCGCGCATAAAAGATCGCCCAGGAAAAGAACTAAGGCTAGTAAGGGGTATTTGATTCATATGGGTCCCTTATATATATATATATACATATAAAATATTTTTTTCTTTAATTTTATTTATTAGGCCTGTTTGATATGAATCTCTTTCTTTTTTAGGTCAATATTTATTATATTTTTATAATTATTACTTAATAATTTTTATCCTTTATTATTATTATTATTTTAAAGTAGCAGTATAATAGTTATTTTTTATTTTTAAAATCATTCATTTCATTTCAATTTTTATTTTATTTCTTTTCATTATTTGTACCAAAAAGATTATAAAAGTTTTAAATTTGTCCTATATTTATTATTATTGTATTACATATTGATCACTTAGGTATCCGATGGTAGCACCCCAATCCCTAATGCTCCATTCACCTTTAGAGCATAGTCATATGTGACAAGATAGACATTGTTGGTACTGCTGATAGTTAATGTGGTGCAGAGAACTCGTTTAAACTTCTGCCTCACCTTAATCACTACTAGACGAGGGACTCAACATTGAAATACTAAATGCTACTACTGTCGGATGTTGTTTTGTGTCATGTTTAGATGTAACCATTTGACTTATAAGAGGGATATGCCCTTTTTTGGATGTACTTTTGTGGCTTTTTGTGGTACTTAGGATTTAGAGTTGGTTTTATGGGCTCCATATAGGTGGTCCTTTTGGGACATATTGCCTTTGATTTGGACATAATATATTTTTTGGGATGTAATTGACATATAATGGTATCTTTTTGAGATGTAATTCAATTGACTGACAATGTTCATTTTGCATTTGAAGGCTTCATGCATAATATTATATGCATTTGATAGTACACTTATCACATACCAGTTTTTTTTTCTCTTTAAACCATGTTAGTGTGCATTTACATCAATCAAAGTGTATTGTAACCACAAATTGATCATTTTATTAACTTCTACTGAAATGCACTGTTGCCTTGCAGCCACTACATTAACAAAAAGCTAGATGCATATATTGTTGAAGGTGTTAGCAGATCCGAGGTAGCCCACTTTGTTAACTTCCCTTGTGTTCAAATTGTGGCACTTTGGTATTTGCTCTATAATGAAATAAAAAAATAGAGTTGAACTCCAAGATTATGGATCCTCTCATATTGGGATGTTGTTTATGTTGTCTCTAAAAATGAAGGAGGGGGGGGGGGGGGGGGGGAATAAGTTTTGTGAGTGACATAAATAGACATGAGAGAGGACAAACATGAGGAAATTCATTCTTCAACCCAAACTAATAATGAATTACTGGTAATTGTTTCATTCTACATTTGGTATAAGAATAAAGTCACGGGTTCAAATCCTAAGGGTGTTGGGGGGGGGGGGGGGAAGATTGTTGGTTGATCCAATAGAAGAAATCATACTCCAAGTTCATCTTAATTGAAATTTAGGGTAGAAATGCATTTAGAAAATAATATCCCCTTTAAAATTTTAGAGAAAAAAAGATCAAGGCAAGGAGATTTGGGGAGATTTTGAATGACATTCAAAAACCTAAAAATTTTGGGGCAAAGCTGTGTTAAAAGGTGATGAGTATATGTTTATAATGATGCTAGGTCAAACAATCGTTTAACATTTGAATAACCATGTTATATTTAACGAAAGGATGACTGAGAGAGTTAAATTTGAAAAGAAAAATTGATGTCCTTTTATTATTATTATTATTATTATTATTATTATTATTATTATTATTATTTTGTGACAATTTGACATTTTAAAAAAAGTTTAGATATTTTTTCAAAAAAAATTAAGACTAGAGAAAATTTTTAAATAAATTTGAGAGACGAAAATAATAGCTTAACCTAAATTCAAGTCTATTAGAAGCTAAATAGTGGCAAATAATTCGCAATATACGTACTATGTATGTATATTTTACATTCATTATTGAAGTGATAATCGACAATTTTTATTTTTCGTAAGTTCCTTTGCACGTGCTCAATGTTTTATTCTATTTTTTGGGCCAAAATGAGTCAATATTTAATTATTTACAGTCAAAATACCGTAATTCTAATTTCGTTACTATTTTTCGTCACCGTCTTAACTACGGCTTGTCTCCCTTTACAACAGTGGTGTCACCTTCAGCCTCACTTTCACCTTCCCACGCAACATCTTCCCCAAGTCCAAACCCTAATTGGATTATCTTCCATTTTGTTCCATCTATTGCCATTTGATTCTCCAATTCGGGTCCCAAATCATTTATCCATTCTCGGAAACCCCAAATTCGATTGTGTGCCTGCTAGAATTTTCATCTGGTAATGGCTATACTGTTGGAGGATATTTTACAATCGATGGAACTATGGTTGAAGCTCATCAAGAAGCCCCAGCCTTACGTGAATCCCAATCTTGACCCTGTTCTGTTGGTGCCTGGTATTGGTGGTTCGATTCTTAGGGCTGTAGATGATGAGAATGGTAAAGAAGAAAGGGTTTGGGTTCGGATCCTTGCGGCTGATTACACGTGCCGGACCAAGTTATGGTCTCGTTTTGATCCTGCTACTGGTAATTGTATTTTATTAGTTAAGTTTGGAAATGTTTCTCATCCATTATAAGTTTAGTTTGTTTTGTTTAATTAAGCTTGTATAAGAACTAATATATAAACTTGATTGCATAGTGAAAAAATGTCTTCGTTTCGTGCTTATCTGCTTTTACGATTTTTTTTTTTTTTTACTTTTCGAAAAATAAAGGAGTAATCTAATCTTATTGCAAACATCCTGCGTTTAATCTCTAGCATTTAGAAAAGTCGACGTAAACTTAAACTAGTCTCCTTTTCAACTTTCCTCTTCCATACTTGGGTATGCTTCTTTACATTAATTATAATGTTATTTAGTTCTAGAAGTTGTTTATGTAACTTCGTTTACGTCCCCTCCTTTTATCTGAATGCTGTTAATATGCTATGGGCAGTCTTAGATTTAAAAAAAAAAGAGAAAAAAATTTAATGTATATGATTAATACCTTTTATCTTTTTAGTTCATATGTTACTGATAAATTAGAAAATTACAAATTGCTTATAAAAGATAATTCTTGCTTCCTTAACCTTGATATTTGTTGTAATTAATTGATTTCTGTGAGACACTTAAGAAACCTTCTGATTGAATATTTGTTAGGTACTCAATGCTCATACAAGGCAGAGCTACGCATGCTACTCACTTTATTTCTTTTTATTTTTTTGTCCTTATATATATGTATATTTTCAAATTAAAACATGGGGATTATAATCATTCAGTTGTTTATACGGAAGAAGTGAATAGGGTGCAACAAGAAACTCAAAATTCAGTAGGCTGAACACTAATAGTTTCTTTTGGAACCAGGTAAAACTGTTTCTATGGATTCAAACGCAAGTATTACAGTTCCGGAAGACAGACATGGGCTATATGCAATTGATGTTTTGGATCCTGATATGGTACGCCAGCATTTTAGTTTGTGTGAAATAATTAAGAAGCATTCATTCCTTGTGTTCTTTGTTTATTCACATTATCCTTCTTGATGCATATGCATATTTAGTGAAAATTTTTTTGAACACCAAACCAGACGCATGGTATATTGACAAGCAGCAAATGTTATGTATCATATGGTCTAAAGAAGTTTGTACTTCTCTGCATTGATGCCTTACATCTCTCTCTCTCATGATAAAAAATTAGCATGTGCATATGCTTCTCTTTTTTCCTCAACTAAATAATCTTTATGAAAGGGCCTAGAGGCTTTACCCATGTAAACTGAGAATGTACAGTAGGTGCCAGTATCTTCATCTGTCAGCTCATTTTCAGCAATTTCATGCAGCACAATTGCCTCTTTTTGACTCAATGTTTATTTTATAAGAAGATAAGAACACTTTGTTGGTAAAGATTACATTTTATGATACATTTAGTATTTATGAGCATTAACTACTGCAGAATCCTGTGAATTAATGCTACAGCCTAGTTGTGCATACTACAACTGATGGATCAACAGTTGATTCTTGGTTCCTATATAAATTTTGTGATGCAGGCAATTGGACGTGAGTGTGTTTATTATTTCCATGATATGATCGTTGAAATGATTAAATGGGGGTTTCTGGAGGGAAAGACACTTTTTGGCTTTGGTTATGATTTTCGCCAAAGTAACAGGTACCCAATTATTGCAAAACTGAAACTGTTTAATCATATTGGTCACATCTTAAAAGCCAGGAGGAAATTCCCTTCACTTTGCTGATGCATGGCAGTGAAAGTAGAATGTTATTAAGCACCCCACTTCTTGAATTTGTTTAAGTCATGAGATTGTTTTGTTAAAATTTTCCACAGCAAAAATTTTTTGTATAAGTTCATGTTCATATTAGTTCATAAGACTTTTGATCCTGCTGTGTTTGAAACAGATACTAAAAGCTTTTTTTTTGCCACCTCTGCCCCCTGTATCCAATTGCTGTATGCTCCTTTTCCTTTATGATTATGGATGAAGGAGAGATTATGATTTCTAAAAGGCAAACCTAATGGATGCATGTTAGGGCTTACTAAAAATTAGAGAGCATGTTAAAGAGCTTGTTAAACTGGTCTTTACTTTGTCCTCCTTCCAATGTGCTTTTGGATTTTGAGGATTACCTTACTTGAAAGGCACAGCTAGAAACATTTCTTTTAAGTCTGATATGCATACCTCTCTTAGTCTCACAGAAGATAACATGCTGGGAAGATTAATGTTTTTATCTCTATGCTCTGTTTGTGTTGCTGGAAAAATTTTCAATTTTCTTGTGTTTGTTTTGCCAGAAAAGAAAACATATCTAGCAATCTTAATTTGCTTAAACTTTTCAAGGAACAATTTTCTAAAATACAAGTAAAAACTTTCCAATTTTTGCTTTAACTCATTGCTACAAATTTACCACTGCTCACAACGCGCTGTGGGCCACTGCCAGCATCATAGTGACTATGGGCCAAGCTCGAGCCTCAATTCAAAATTTGCCAACTAGGAATTTTATAATGATATGGAATTGGGCTCAAGTCTCGAACTAAAAGTTTTATTCACGTCATGTTTTGCCCCAAATAAGATGTTACAAAACAAGTCAAGCACTCAAGCCTGGGCCTAATCTTGTACATTGACATTTTTAAACATGCCAAAATAGGAATCTTCAAAACCAGATGGCCTTGCCCGGCTAAGCTTGATCTCAGGAAAGAAACAAAGAAAATTCTATTCAGACTGAACTCTGACCCAAATAGGAATTTTGAAAAGAAGTTGGGCCTGAGCCTGAGAATGATGTCAGACACGAACATTTTGATTTGGGCTAAACTAGGACTTTTTAACACAAGATGAGCCTGAGCGTAAGCTTGGGACATAACTTCCAATTCAAGCCAGATTCTGGTCAAAATAGGAATTTTGAAAACAATTCGAGCACATGCCTGATCTCAGACCTAGACATTTCTCTTCAGGTCAAAATAAGCATATTGAAAACAAGCTAGGACTGGGCTAGGTGCTTGACCTTTTTACACCGAACCAACTGAAATTTTGAAAATGAGTTAGGTTTGGGCCCAAGCTCAGGCCCAAAAATTTTTTCCCATGTCAACTTAAGCCTAGATAAGATTTCTGAGGATTAGTTGAGCCTAAGCTCAACCTCAAATATGGACATTTCTATTTGGGTCAAGCATGAAGCAGTAAGCATTGAGAAGAAGTAGCTGGTTTAATGTATGGATATTGTTACTTTAGAGACTTAAAAGTTGTGCTTATGTATGGGATTTTGTGACTTTTGCAACTTTTGACTTGTGTTAATTTTTAATGATATTTTAATAGTATTTTGCTGATTTATGAATTTCATCTCTCTCTCTCTCTCTCTCTCTCTCTCTCTCTCTCTATATATATATATATATATATATGTATATATGGAACTGGAAAAAAAATTCTGTTTTTCAATTATTTTTATTTTTTTAAAGTTTTTTAAAAATGGGATTAAAACCAAAAAAAAAAAAAAAAGAAAGTTGGTTTTGGGGAGAAGAAGAAAAGGGCAATTCAGAATCCTGTTAAAAAGAAAAAATTCCTTTTTTTTCCTTTCTTTTTTTTTTTAAATAGATTCTTTTCCGTATGTGTGTGTGTGTAGATTTTTTTGGTCACAAATGATCTGATCTTATGATCCTTGATCTAACACAATAACTCAATCTTTTCAAACCCTTGGCTGATCTTCTGTAAGATTTCAATTTTGATAGCCTTAGAGTAGTACAAGTTCATATTTCTTCTTTATTTAGTTGCACTATAAAAGTCCAACATCAGTTGTATCTTGAGCTAAATAACCTTCACTTTATTATAGATACATGTATCAGCCTCCTTTTATGAAGGCTTTCCAAACTATTCTCCCTCTCTTTTATTCTTTGCATGGTATAAGTGCCTTCATGACCAAATATTCAAGAGTTTGATTCTTGCTGTCTCCATTCTTCACGATTAAATGAAATTTCAGCATAAGGTATGGTAGTTCTGTGCTTTGTCCATATTTCAAGTCTAAAAGGCTTTAATTTGAGAGGGCATGTTAAAGATTATAATAAAACTATTCATGGGCTTTCATTTAATTGCTTAATCTTTTAAGATGAAGTAGTGCTTGATAGGTGGGACATGTAGGTGCTGAAAAGTTTTAAGCTCCATGGGTCCGTTGCTGGTTGGTGACACATGGTTTAAGTTTGAGCTACACTACCCAAGAGGAATTCATTTGCTTTATTCTTTTCCAGAGAATGTTTTTATTTGCCATTTGTCCTAATAAATGAGCAGAAGATTTCCTAGGAGCTGTTCAAGTGTAACAAGGATAGCCTAAAGTGAAATGTAGCTGTAAAAATAAAGGAAAAATTACAGTTCGATGCCCCAAGTTAAATATATTTATATTAAAGGATCTTAGGACCAAAAACTTTAACTTGGAGATTTGAACTGTAATTTTCCTGCACAGTTTAAAATTTTGATCTTAGGGTCCTTTAGAATAATTTTAAATTTTAAAGATTTCCGGTATAAATATCCTTAACTAGGAGTTCCAAACTGTAATTTTCCCAAAAATAAATTTACGATGATTGTTTATTCTCAATATTGTATTTGTTGGTTGCTGGTTTCCTGGTGGTATGATTGCCCATTTATTTGAGGATAACTTCTCTAATATGTATTTACTTTTTATTAAAATTAAAGAAAGTGCTCTAACAATTGTACCACTTATTGTCATATAGGTTGCAGGAAACTATGGATCGGTTGGCTGCAAAATTAGAATCAGTGTACAATGCTGCTGGAGGGAAAAAGATAAACATCATAAGTCATTCTATGGGTGGCCTTTTGGTGAAATGTTTCATGTGCCTACATAGTGATGTAAAGAATCCATCAGGCTTGCTCAGTCTGTTTAGCTTGTTCAGTCTGTTTAAGTTTGTTTCTATTTGTCTCTATAGTTTCCTGTAATCTTCTTATTTCTGTCTTTCAAGTTGTGGTCTGTAGACTTATATCATGCATTTTTTTTTTTAATTGCTGTTAGATAAAGTTTACAATTTTGTGCCTTTTGTTTTGCAGATTTTTGAGAAATATGTTAAGAATTGGATTGCGATTGCTGCTCCATTCCAGGGTAAGTAACTAATCCTATATTGCCTCAGAAGTTAAGGTCATTGAATGAAAATTACACTTCTTGTTTTTCAATACAATTTGTAAAAACGGGCCGTTGTTAGTTTTGAATGAGATATTATAATCTTTTGATAGGTTAAATTAGTTGCTGGGCACATAAACAATGTTCATGCAGGGATTATTAAATGATTAAGAAATATAAGAAATAAAAGGAGAGAACTTGGTTAGGATCTTGTATGTGGCTTGTTGAAAGAGATAAAAGGAAGTCTAGAGAGTTATTCAATGGTGTATTGTTAATGTAACTTGATCTTTACTTTTATAGTAGTTCGGTTGGTGTTGCTGCAACTGGTACAGAGATATGCAAAAACTGGTACTTAATACCAGAGGAGTCTTATTCAATTCAAAATCACACTGAAAACATGCTTATCCCACTCTTATCTATATTTCTTAGGAGTGTGAACTAACTTCCTGATAACAGGAAGTAACGATACAAACAGAAAGCAATCATAAGCAATGCGTCAGCAAACAAATATAAACAATGGAAAATAAGAATAACAAACAATAACAAACTTACGCCACTTCCGGTTATCAATATCTTCCCCCCTCCCTTTCGATGAAAGACGGATCCTTGTCCTCAAGGATCTATGACAAGAGCAGTGGAAAAATCCGGAAATTGCTGCTGAATAGTGTGCAAGGACTCCGATGTGGCTTCTTCCCTAGAAGCATTCTTCCATTAAATCAAAACTTGCGTCAATGTCAAGTTATTCTTCTTAACAGCCTTCCGAGCCAAAATCCTGTAGGTTTCCATGGAAAAATACTCATCCTCATGAAGTTGATGTAACTCAAGACTAGTGATAATCCCATCCCCTACATGTTTCTTGAGAAGAGACACGTGAAAAACAGAGTTAATCCTCATATCTTTGGGTAAGTCCATCTAATAAGCACCTTGGCCAATTTTCCTCAAGACTTGAAAAGGCTCATAGTACCTTGCAACTAACTTATGCAAAGTTGAGTTATTGAGAGTGTTCCTTCTAAAAGGATGTAACTTAACATAGATCCAATCACCCTCATTAAACTCGCTGTCAGTTCTTTTTCTACTAGCAAGCTGTACCATTATGTTTTGGGCACGCTGTAAATGATGTTTCAGCAACTATATTGTTGTTTCTCTATCCTTTAGACTCTTATCCACAACATTGTTCTCACAATCGCCAACCAAATAAGGTGGATGTGTAGGTGGGGCAGTACCATAGATAACTTCAAATGGGGTCATTCCAATGGAAGAATGATAAGAAGTATTATACCAAAGCTCCACAAGGGGGAGCCACTTCACCCACTCCTTGGGGTGGTCACCTGTCATACACCATAAGTAACACTCTAAACAATGGTTCAAAACTTCTGTTTGGCCATCTTTTTGTGGGTGGTAAGCAAAATTATATAATAATTTGACTTTGTGAAACCTAAACATAGCTCTCCAAAAATTTCCACAGAATATAAGATCTCTATTTGTTACAATGGATTGAGGAAATCCATGTAATTTAAGTATACTATCTAAGAAAGCTTGAGCAACATCCATGGAGGTGAAAGGATGTTGTCGAGCGATAAAATGACTAGCTTTAGACAATCAGTCCACTACCACTAACATCACAATTTTATTATGAGATGTCGGCAAACCCACAATAAAATCCATGCTTATATCTGTCCAAAAAGTGTTTGGAATGGGTAATGGCTGTAGCAAGCTTGGGGTGGCCACATTTTCTGGTTTGTACCTCTGGCAAGTAGGACATTCTGCGGAAATGATCTAACCTCCTCCTCCATATCCTTCCTATGAAAAAAAGCAAATACTAATAACCTTTTGTAAGTAGCTATCATACCCAAGTGGCCTCCCATAGGGTCATTATGGAAGTGTTGCAGTAATTGTAAGCAAAGGGTAGGGTCCTCACCCACAACCAATTTGCCATTCCTTCTTAAAATGCCATTATTCCAACTGTACTTTGGGTGTGCTTGCTGGTCCAGCTCTAAGTCAATAATAAGCTTCTGTAAAACAAGATTGTGCTTACAAGAGTCAATAACCTTGTCTAAGCTCGAGATGACTGAGATCACAGCAGAACAAGAGGGGTTTTGGTCAAAATGTCCCTAAGTGCAACGAGAAAGTGCATCTGCTATGGTATTCTCCTTGCCTTTGTGATAAACAATTTCATAATCCAACTCATACAACTTACTGACCCATTCGTACTGCTTAAAGGTAACACTTTTCTGCTCCAACAAGTGTTTGAGGGCAAATGGTCCCTAAGAATCACAAATCTCTTACCATACAAATATTGTTGCCAATGTTTTACTGCAAACACCAAAGCTGTTAATTCCTTCTCTTAAGCAAAAAGGTGCTTCTTAGTGGGGGGAAAGAGCTTTACTCACAAAAGCTATAGGGTGGCCTTGTTGTGATGACACTATTTGAAACCCCACACTAGAGGCATCAATCTCCACTGTGAACGAAATGGAGAAATTGGGGAAAACAAGAACTGGGGTGGAAGACATGGCTGTTTCAAGCACAATAAATGCTCTTTCGGCCTCAATTGTCCAAGTGAAACTACCTTTCTTCAACAGGTCAGTGAGAGGCTTGCTAATAGAACCATAATTCTTCACAAAGCGCTCACAATACCCTATAAGACCAAGAAATCCTTGCAAGGATTTGAGATTAGAAGGAATAGGGCAAGAAGACATTGCACTGTAGGGGAAGCAAAGGCACTTCGACTTGGTTTGATAATGTGCCATTAGCTAACATCTCATTCACTAGCTCCTCCATTGCATCTTTTTGAATAGGCCCTATACGGCCATAGGCTAAGGGGCTGATCTTCCTTCAAGTTGATAACATGATCAAAATTGCATGATGATGGTAAAGTCTTGGGCTCTTGGAATACATCCTCAAACTCCTGTAAGAGTTAAGCTAACACCTCTTGTTCTTTCAATGATCAGTTCTTGAAGCTTCTGTGACTAAATTTTCAGCAGCAAAAACATGACACAACTGAATGAGAAAAGCTTCTGTAGCATACAAAAGATGTTTTATTGTGATATTGGAATCTTCCATCACTGCAACCAGGGAATCCATGCCATGAACTTCATATAAGTTGTCATTCAATTTAAAGCACAAGTAATTTTGTTTGAAGTCCCATAGAACTCCGCCTAGTGGAGACAGCCATATCATCCATAGAATCAAAGCAAAACCACCCAATGCCATGACTAGGAAATCAGCTTGGAAAAACTTGCCATTCATGCTCCATGGAAGTTGAACTCATCTAGTATTAACCAGCGTCTTATCTCCATTGGCGATGGAAACTTTAGTCTCTCATGTAACGTCAGTTTTCAATCTTGACTACATTGGCATCCACAAAGTTATGGCTACTACCAATATTTGACAAAATGTTACTTTTTTTTTTTTCCAATCAAACCCTGCACCTTCATTGTTGAATAGGGAGTGGAGTCAATAGTGGAGCCACTAATAGCATTTAATGAAATTTTTGACTCATCAAGCACAAGTAATTTTGAATCAATCTCCATATAATCTTCTCTTTACACTCCATCTACCATGAGCATAAAGACTTCGGAGTTTTTGCATTTGTGATTAAAAGTAAATTTCTCTAGATACCAATAGTATAGTCTCTTTCTTCGCTATTCATCCATTTCCTCTTTTGAAAGTTGCTGAACAACTTTATCAGAGGTTGTAATATTAGTTTTTGATGGGAAAGAAGAGGTTGAGGATCCTTTTTCGGGTTGTGGATTAGTTCTATTGGAAGCATGGGAAGATTGGCCTTTGAAGGAGCATGGAGTGGAGCCATTGGAAGGTTGAGATGGTTGGAATGTGGTAGAGGTAGATGATAGAGATTGAGCCTTCTTTAAAGGAGCTGAAGTCTGCATTTGGAAAGCTTGCATAGAAGCCTCTTGCTATTGCGCAAGTGATGGAGACCAAGGTAGTATGGGATACCAAAGTCTCACATTGAGTAGTATAGGATGCTCAATAGGGTATTTAAGTAGGGTAGTTTTCCCACTTCAATAGCTAGCTTTTGGGGGAGGTTTCTCACCTTGCTTAGATACCCATCAATTGGTATCAGAATTAGTGGTTGGCAACTTCAGAAAGGCTACCTGTGGAAGGTTATGACTGGCGGAGGGTTCTGACTGGAAGAAGGCCGAGTGAAGTGCCGTCGAGTGAAGTGCCGCTAAGTGAAGTGTCACAGAGTGTAGCTGTTGGGATGTTGGCTTTCCAAAGCCAATTGATGGAGACCAAGGTAGTGTGGGATGCCAAAGTCTCACATTGAGTAGTATGGGATGCTCAATGGAGTATTTAAGTAGGGTGATTCTCCCACCTCAATAGTTAGCTTTTGGGGGAAGGTTCCCCACCTTGCTTAGATACCCATCAATTGGTATCAGAGCTGGTGGTCGGCGACTTCGGAAAAGGCTACCTGTGGAAAGTTCTGACCGATGGAGGGTTCTGACCGGAAGAAAGCCGAGTGAAGTGTTGCCAAGTGAAGTGCTACAGAGTGTAGCTGTCGGAATGTCGGCTTTTCAAAGCCAATTGATGGAGACCAAGGTAGTATGGGATACCAAAGTCCCACGTTGAGTAGTATAGGATGTTTAATGGGGTATTTAAGTAGGGTGGTTCTCCCACCTCAATAGCTAGCTTTTGGGGGAGGGTTTCCCACCTTGCTTAGATACCCATTAGCAAG
Source organism: Erythrophleum fordii (assembly GCA_032878935.1). NCBI lineage: Eukaryota > Viridiplantae > Streptophyta > Magnoliopsida > Fabales > Fabaceae > Erythrophleum > Erythrophleum fordii. Next base: position 4,996,420 of record JAVQMF010000046.1, on the reverse strand, counting down.
GTACATCGTATTGACAAGGGAACTTGGTTTGAACATATGTTCTAGTGCCTCGATTTCAGGTTTAAGACCTTTAAGGAATATATTGATGGCATGCTTTTTTGCTAGTTCCACTTCAGCCAATAAATCCTCGAATTTCTATTGATATTGGCAAATTGAATCCCCTTGTTTCAAATTATTCACCTCTACCATTGGATCTACCTTATATTGTCCCCAAATCTCTCTCTCATTGCTTCAATATATTCTAGCCAACCTACCTCCATGAGTTTCTTCCTCCTCTTGAAGTTTTTGTGCCATTGCAAGGCCTTCCCTCCAAATGTAAACTAGTTAGACAAACATGCTGCTCAAGAGGTGTCTTCTCAATTTGGAAGAACTGTTTGCAAGAAAGTAACTGCGCCTTAAGGTCTGATCCATCATATTTTGGAAATTCCATGCATGTAAACTTTGTAGGAAATTGATAGTTGCCGCATAGAGTGCAACTATATAATCCAAATTGAGGATAGAAGCTAGTTAGATGATCACCAACTGCATGTCTGTCGCCATTCGTTCCATTCACCTCCTCCACTGTGGTCGATTGCATTGTTGTCAACTTGGCTGCCATTTTGTCATCAACTTTTCCATTTGCGACATGGAAGCATCAGTTTGCACCTGAGAAGCGTGGAGCTCATTCAAATCTGAATGAGTTTGTATCATTTCCTGTTCAATCTTATACAGTCACTTCCATAAGCAAGACTCCATGGTCGTGAATCAAAAAGCTTTGATACCAAATTGGTATAGTGGTGTGCAAAAACTGATATCCCATCAACTGTGTGAATGAACTTCCTAATAATAGGAAGTAACAAAACTAACAGAAAGCAATTGTAAGCAACACGTCAGCAAACAAAAATAACCAACTGAAAACAAAAATAACAAATTTACTTCCCTTCCATGTATCAGCAACTCTAAAACCAAAAGCTCAGTTAATGAAGATAGTAAGAAGGTTTATTTCTTATTTGTATGATTACTTCCAACGTTTGTGTTTCGTTCTTTATCTCTTTTAATTTCTTTATTTCGTTTTTGCATTCACTTTTGTTTCTTTTGCATTTCTGATTTCATTGTCTATCATTCCAAGTTAGCAATTGCATTTGCATAGAAAAAAGGGAGCGGATAGGAGTGCATGGAATGCATACCAAGACACATATTGGACATCCTCTTTCCTATTCTGTGATACCGTAAACTAAGATGTCCAAACTACCACAGCTTTTTTTTTTTTTTTTTTAATTTTTTGGGGGGGTGGTGTTACAAAGGAGGCATAAGGCTTTGGGAGGGATTGCAAGAAGGGAAAGGGACGGGGTAGGAACTGAACCCAGGGACATTAGGTCCCCCTAGAACTTAAGTCTAAGGTAGGTGCCATTTGAGTCGAGGCTTTTGGGCTGTGTTTTCCCTTTTTATATCTACTACTGACTTTTTCGGATGCATTTGGGTCATCCATATAATTGTTAGGTTAATTTTCTTTCTCTAGTTTTCATAATCAAGTAAATGAAGCTTTATGGCTGGGTTCAAATCTTGGAAAACATTGCTGCAGTGGCATCAGAAATTTAGTTGAAGGTGAACATCTGATAACTTGCTTTGGATTTGGAATATACTTTTTGCTATCTTCAGTACAGTGGGCTTTCCCAGAAAACTTGGAGCACTTGTTTTTTTTTTTTTTTTTCATTTTCAATGTTTTGGGAGGTAAAAATGAGCATAAGGATTTTAGAAGTGTGCTCATTATGCAGGCTTTGGGTATTTGGCTGGAACATAGTGCTTGAGTTTTTTTTAAGGAGTCTTTTTGGACAGGGTTGATTTTTGGGCTCCCCTGTGGGTTGAAGCTCATCGGTTCCTTAGAGGGAGGTTCTCAAAGTGGATATATCTTTCTCTATGCTTTTTCCCATTATATCTTTTGTTTGGAGGATGCCTTGCTGTCTAACTTTGTAGAGTCTTTACCTGAAAAGTTATATCCAATAGATTGCTAAGCTTGCCTTTGTGTAATTTTTTTTAAAGCTTTTTGCCATTGCAAGTGCATAATAGAGAAGTACTACATTGTTCTACAGGTGCACCTGGATATGTCAATTCTACTTTTTTAAATGGAATGTCATTTGTTGATGGATGGGAGCAGAACTTCTTCATTTCAAAATGGAGCATGCACCAGTTGGTACGATCAGTTATTTACATCATTTTAAAAATTATATTTGTGTTTACTCTTTAATCATCTTCAATTATAAAAACTTGTGAAATGCACGTTTTTACCTTATGGTACGTCATTGTTACTTATCACATTCTGTCTGTCTTGGATGCAAAAACTTGAGGAAACTAAACACTTCTACTTACGTTGTGTACCTATTAACACCGCCATAGTTGACTATCCTATACAAGTGAGGTATAGCATCTATATTGGGAGTGAAATCTGTACATAAATGAAGTGGAATGTATCTCACTATTACAAGGGTGGCCTATCAATGATATAACTTGGCTTTGAAGAAACTGCTGCACCTTTCATTGGATTAAAAAAAAAAAAAACTATAGATAGCATGTGATGGACTTGTTTGATATTTTGTCTTTTAGTTTTTTAACACAGCTTTTAAAACAATTTATGAAAAAAAGATCTGTAAAATCTATTTTGAAAACAGTTTTGAAAATTTTTCATAAGATTTGATTTGAAAATTTTGAAGTTAAAGTCTTGACTTGCCTCTACTCAAATTATAATTTATAATATGTAAAGTCTTGACTTGCCTCTACTCAAATTATAATTTATAATATTAAAATTATCTGTAATGATCGTAATACACCAAAAAAGATAAATGATTAATTTAGTTGGATTGTAAATTTATTTACAAAAGCAATGAATAAAACTATTTTTCTCCATGTTTTAAACTGCAGAAAGTAGAGAACCATTTGCGAAAAACTGTAACTAAAAAACAGTTGCACCAAGCAGATTTTTTGTTTTTACAAACAAAATATTGTGTTTGAAAACGAGACTCAAATAGGCTGTGTTTCTGGAAAAACTAAGTGGATAGAGTTTTTTATACAGCTAGTGAGTATAATTTGACTGTTATAACAACTAAAAGCTTTTTGAACATTTTCTTTACAAAATGAATGATATAAATAAAATATGGAATTTTGCTATGCTTGTAGATATGCTAAATGATCCATGTTTCTCTATGAAGAAACAGGCAGCAATGATAAGATCTTTCTTAAACCCCATATAAAACCCAAATGGTTTACAGTCAGTCTTGAGATGTATTTTGATGTTGAAAACAAAAGTATGCATTGGTATAAATCAATAAAGATATGGGAAAGAAGGTTTTGGCTTCTAAATATTGTCCATTGTTGTGAACAAGTTAGTCAATAATCGGTTGCTATTTTATCAAAAAAATAATTGGTTGTTATTTCATGCATGATGACTTCAGAGTTATTGACTACATAGTTAGAGTTTTACAAGGTATATATTGCTGGGTGGCGTGTTCTTTTAATAGGATTACTCCTGCTTATCTGTGCACAAGATAATTGAGCAATGTCATACATGTATGCTTGCATTTTCTAATTTTTCATGTTTGTTCTTTTTTTTTTTAATTTTGCTGTGAAATTTTTATAATTATTGATTATTAATTAGCTTGTTACAATGTCACAGCTGATTGAATGCCCATCTATATACGAACTTATGGGTTGTCCTGATTTTCACTGGGAAAACATTCCAGTTCTAGAACTGTGGCGTGAGAAGCATGATTCCGATGGGAAATCTCATATTATTCTGGAGTCTTATCCTCCAGGAGATAGTATTGATATTTTTAAGGAATCTCTTACAAATAACAAAGTGAGTTATCTGCTTTATCTTGTACAGTTAGCAAAATTCAATTATTTCCAAAGCTTCCATGAATTTAAATGTATTGTTTTCTAAAATTTGGTGGCTGGAGCATGTTATGAATTTAAACTTGCAAATGAAATCAAATTCTATGAATAACTAGTAATAAGGAAAACAAGTAATCATGTTTCTAACATGAGGTGCTTTTTCTTCTCTCAAATCTGAAGCCGTACTTGGGACTTGCTCCAGTGTGATCTTTCAGAGTGTTTACAGAAAAATATTTACTCTTTTTTTATTTTAAATATAAAAGAAAGGGGGGTTGTTTGGGGGGAAGGGTGTGTGCTTACTATAATACTTTGGACAATTACAAGTATTGCTTTTCATTCAAGGTCTGAGATGATTATTGGTACATCTTACTTAGGTTGGTAGAATATTGTTTAACCATGATCCAGGTCAACTATGATGGTGAGGATTGTCCGCTGCCCTTTAACGTGGAGATCTTGAAATGGGCAAATGAAACACGCAAGATTTTATCTTGTGCCAAACTTCCCTCTCAAGTCAAATTCTACAATATATATGGGGTCAATCTTGAGACGCCTCATACTGTATGGTAATGTTTCCAACAGTTCTTTGGATGATATTATGTTTACTCCAAAAATGGATCTTAGCAAAAGTATTCTGAATGTTCTAATTCTTTGCAAATGTATGATAATCATTGTAAAGTTTAAATAACTATTCTGCAGCTATGGAAGTGGGGAGAAGCCTGTCTCAGATCTGCAACAGCTTCGTCATTATCAGGTCATTGCTTTTGTAACAATATTTATTTCTTGATGAAAATTACACGTCTAAGGTGCAGAGGTTATACATATAACTAGTACATGGGATGTTGATTGGCCTATTTTGCAATACATGTTTTATCTGTGCTACTAATTGACAGTTTTCCATCTGCATTGTTTTATCCTCTGTGGTTCTGAAAAAGTTTTAAATTGAATTGTTTTATTAAATACATGTGTGGTTATAGATGTACTTAAAAAATTAAATTAAAATACTAACTACGCTCAATTTCTCTCCCAAACTGTATTTTATAAGTAATCTATTTTTCCTTGAGGCCTTTTTTTTTTCTTTTCTCCAGTTGCCAGATGCTGACCTTTTTTTTTTTTTTGGGAAAAAAATATTCAGGCCAAATACGTATGTGTTGATGGTGATGGAACGGTACCAATGGAGTCAGCTAAGGTTTGTTAACTTTGATGTGCTTAATCTTTATGCAACTGACGATTTATTGAATGTAAATTTTCCATCAGAAACCCTTAACATCTCTGATGTTATACTAAGTTTCTTGGTATGGTTCTTCTGAAACAGCATTGATGTTGGTAGCGATTTATGGATTATGATGGAATATATGTTCTGAAATATAGGTTGATCAAACCTGTCATTTGATTACTTTTACCTATGATTTAAACTTGTCTACTAAAATATAGTGATACATGGTTACCGCTAAGCTGAATATCTGCTAAGCTGAAGATGTGCTTCACAATTATATAATGCCACAAGTGCCTTTAATATGATTACTACCATGCCCTTGTTGTGACTGTCACCAGGGCTCTATCAGCCTTTTCCATTCTTCGGGTACCATCGTCTCACTCATTAATCATGCAATGGGACCGTCATAATCATTATTGCAACCTATTCTATAGAACCTGGCCATCTGACCATGATAATCACCATTTCATGATTCCACCGCTGTTACTACTTAATGTGTGACCTTTAGTATGATTAAGACCAGCAACACTGCTTCAACCTTATCTCACTTGCAGGCTGATGGGCTCAAAGCGGAGGCAAGGGTTGGAGTACCAGGCGAACATCGGGGTATTCTTTCTGAACGTCATGTATTCCGGATTCTCAAGCACTGGCTGAAGGCTGGAGATCCAGATCCATACTACAACCCACTTAACGATTACGTGATTCTGCCCACCGCATTTGAAATGGAGAGGTACAATGAGAAGGAGCTAGAAGTAGCATCCCTTAAAGGGGAGTGGGAAATAATTTCTCATGACCAAGACGAGCATAGCCATACTGCTGATCAGATATCTTTAAACTCCATATCCGTTTCGCATGAAGGAGCCAATCAGTCTTGCTCCGAGGCTCATGCCAGTGTCGTTGTTCACCCTGGCAGTGACGCTGAGCAGCATGTTCCACTGAATGGGTTAACTGTCTCAGTTGATGCCTGATGAATCAGCTTCTGTTGCAGTGTGCAGTGAATGGGGATGGGAATACTTCATGTACAGTTTATATTTGTTGGTGACATCTTGTATAAGTGGAAATTCTTTTGATGGTGCTGGCATATTCCTCCATGTAATGATATATGTATGTATGGTATGTATCTTTCTGACGAAACACTTCGTGTCTGGTATATCAGATGAACTCTGTACAAATTTCTCTAAGAAGCTTCTAGTTTTGTGATTTGGCATGTCATGGTGCCTTTCATATTCCACGTCAATGGTGAGTGAGTTTTTACGGTACTGTCGAACTCGGCTGCTGCGACTGCGACTGCGATGGTGAGAATTTTTAGGATAATTATTTTCGCAATTAAAAACATGGTTGCAGAATTAAGCAAGAATTGAGAGTCACTTGAGTGGGCAAAATATCTAGATGTACCTCCACCTGATTTTCAAGAGCGCAAGTTGTCAGGAATATATTTTGCTAGAAAAATATTTAGATGATCTATATGAAACAAATATTGAGAAAAAGGAAATTAAACAAAAAAAGAAGAAGAGAGGAATAAGATACATATATAGTGAACTTATTTAGAATGAAAATTCAAAATGTGCTTTTGGACATTTAATTGAATTTTAAGTTTTACTTATTTTTATTTTACTTTTGTCTCTTAATTATATTTTAGGCGTTACTTTCTTTTTGTTAAATCATTTTGTTTTAATATAGTTCCCTTAACTTCTAAAAACTATTCAAGAGTTTATTTTTCTCTAACATTGTCAAGATGTTTAACAAAAAAGTATTTTTAGCTTTTTGTAGCTTAACTTTAATAATTTTTTTACTAATTCTACTCAAATGTTGCACTTTGTAAAAGTGAGATAATGTGCAGTTATTAATGCATATGGTACACTTTCAAGGAAAGCCATAAAGAATAAAATGTAGCATTAGGGAGGTGATAGGGAAGGGTATTATAACAAGAAAAATCCAAGTTTGCAAGCTGTTATTAGAATTAAGCCACCATTTAACTTGATATGCATTGTGATGTGTTAGAGACAAGGAAACATGTGATTTTTGTAAGTCAAGAGGCTAAATTGAAATAAAATAGAATTGAAAAACAAAAAGAAAATTTAATATAAAGTTAAAGAACTAAATTCAAATAAAATTAAATTAAAAGAAAAAAGTAAAATTGAAAATAAAGAAATTAAGAATGTATTTCTACTAAAATTTTTATACGGTGAACTTGATTAGAATGAGAATTCAAGGATTATACAATTTGTTAACTATTGTTTGCCCTGAAAAAGGTCAGTTTATGTAATGATTATGAATTAAATTGATTTCAATTATTTTTTGTAAATAAAATAACAATAGCTAACAGGATTTCATTAATTAAATGATTTTAAGTTGGTAATTGAGTTTCAATTCAGGAAAAAGCGATTAGCCTTGCCTTTTTCTGTTCAACATCTGTTTTGGTCCACGGAACTGCACACCGCGTTGTAAGTCTTTAAAGGTCTTTTGATTTTAGGAACTAAAAAATTTAATGAAGTATTTAAAAATTGTAATTAAAAAATAAAAAAAAATTAATTGTAAAAAATTTACACTTTAAAAATTTTAACTAAATTACATAATTAAAATTTTTATCTTCTTAATTATAATTTTTATACACCTTACATTATTTTCTAGTCTTAAAAAGAAAGAAAAGCTTTTTAAGGCTTACTATATGGTGTGCAATAATTTTTACTACTACAGACGATTGGTGCGCTTTGTTTTGTTGTTATGTTGTTTTTTTTTTTTTTGTGTTGACAATTTTATACTTTTAGGAAATAATTATTGAATAAAGCAAAAACTAAAAACATTCTTAGAATTTGCAAAAGATTTTACTTCTAAATAGTTGGGCACAAATGAATTTCAAAATTTTAAAATTATTCCCAATGGACAATTGTAACTCAATTTTTGAAAACAGACTATCAAAAACCTAAGAAACATTTTAAAAGCTCTTGGTATCTATTCTGCTTGAATGTCATGCTCTAGGGAGGGATTATCTAGGTTATTTTCCCTCACTAAATTTATATTTTCTTCTAGTTATTGTCGCATGCCAGGACGTAGAACATAATAAGGAAGCAAATTGGTATTGTGAAGCGCAAGAAATAAAAAATGCTTTCTTTTCCTATTTTGGCGAAGAAGAGCAAAAGACCATGGCATGGCTTCTGTAATGGAGGGTGCTATTCATGTTTCGCTATGCAAAAGAGGTGTTGAAAAAGTTCAAAATGCTCGATTGCAATCTTATGAACACACTCACATATAAAGTTTGTTGAGAGGATTAATCATGTCATCTAAAAGGTACAACAAGCTTTTTTTTTTTTTTTTTCTTGTGAGATTTTGCGATAAAGATTTTATAGATGATATAGATAATAGAAAGACCATTATTGGGATTATGTTTTTCTTGGGTTTGTTTTATTTCATGGAGTTCAGAAAAGCAACTAATTGTGAATTTGAACATGTGACCTAAATTTCTTGTACTTGCTATGTTATTTGGTTTAGAAGACAAACTTAGTTGCTCCAGCAGGAAGCACTAGGGCAATGCAAAAGGATTGACAAGAAGTCTTCGGAAGAACTCACCCAAATCCGTACATTCCCTGATTGAAGCAAGGACATAAACACGAGGTATCTTTTTTTCATCAGAGTACTGCATTCCAAAAAAGAAAGCAAAGCTTGAGTTTTTATATAGACTCAACATGAGGTTGTTGATATTTTTATAAAGCCTCTTAGGTTTGAAGATTTATGAAGATTGCAAATAAAGCAAATAAATCTTAAGAGTAAAGGAGAAAATTCGACACAAAAGGGTGAGGGAGGAGAAAAAAGAAAGGCAAAGAAAAAGGTGGGGTCGGGGAGAGTGTGTTGAAGTAAAAATGTTGTCTGATTCTTCCTAGGTACGTGCCAGTTCATGACTTTTTGAATTCCTAGATCTTTGTTCAAGTTTATTATATTCCTAGAAGGCTAGTGATGTATAGTTCATCTATCTAAATTGGTGTTATCTATGTATGGTATATTAATTAGTAATTTATGTAATAGATATTTATAGGGTTGCACCTTTATATATATTTACCTATTATACTTGGTGGTTGAAAGTAAGTTAATCAATCAAGAGAGAAAAATAAGAATAAAAGAGCTCAAATTATGTATTTGCTCTTCCATTAAAATATCCCTCTTCCTCCCTCGCAACAAAACAATGACCAATATTATTATCCAATGTCTATAGATAACTGAGAATACACACACACACACACACACGTGTGATGTCTTAGGTTAATTAAGTCGTAGCAGGAAATTTTATCTTTTTTATGTTTTCTTTTTGTCTTAAGTCTCATGTATGGTCATAGTGGTAAACCTGTTAGTCATCCTCTTTTAACTTTGCAGCCACAGAGGCAAGAAATTAGGTTTAAAATATAATTTAATTCAGGTTTTAAAAGAACCACGTGTAACTCGAAAAAGAGGCACCAAAATTTCTCATACACAATTTTAGCAGTTACGAGGAGAAAAGAATATGTTGGCCGAGAAAAGAAAAAGCAGAAAAGAATGTAGTTACCTTTTGCCAAAGATAAACATGGTTTCTTCATCAAGAAAATGCTCCTTTTAAAAAAAAAAAATTTGGTTGAAAGGGAAATGCATTAAAAGAAGAACAACACAGCTGTTCTAGACTGGTCAGGGAGGGGTTTGATGTACCTCAAGCACACTTTGGCGACGCCTGCTGTTTCATGGTTCAATATTAATTTTTCAGGCAAACTTTGGCTGCATATAGGTCGTCACCACTCAATCATCATCGTGGAATTTGATATAATTAAATCGATCAAAATGTTCTCGACTTAGCTCTCTATGCAGTTTTACTTTCCAAATTTCCAAGGCTTTAGTGATGATGGCAGCTTAAGGAGAATTGAGAGCGCTCCATGATTTTGTTTGGACAGTGGGAAAGGGAAAGCTAGATAATTTTTTTTTTCTTATTATCCTTTATCAAACATCTAAGAGGAGAGGGATATATATGTTAATTAAATGCATATATCCATGAGGTTATATAAATACACACAAACACACACTCACACACACACCATTAAACCGTGCATGCATGCAACACATAATTAAGCAGCAATTTTAACAACTGATGCCTCAAAACAACACAAAGTCTTATTGTAAGAGCATTATTCATTACAAATCAATATGCAAGAACCTATATTTATATTCCTCATGCTGTTATTCTTGATAATAGTCTCAGCAAGAGTAAGCGGTATCACACATGGTCCAGAACAGACCCAAAGTACATACCCTGATATACCTCTTTTCCAAGAAGACAATGCAAGGAGAAAAGATTTTAGTTAAGACATTCCACATAGGCCTTTTTGATTTGGAGGCCTCCCTTCCATTTTCCACTCCACACTTCATAGAGACCAAAATAAAGCTTTGTTTCTTGGGGATTAGCTGGCACTGTGATCTCGAGGTATTTTGGGCCTGGAATTTTGACGTATTCGGAGTTAGTCAGAGTGACTTCCTCAAACGCATACTGTCCCTTCTTCCCAACTTTCGCCATCACTAGCACTGGACTGCCACTCCACCCGAAGGCGTCAGGCTTAAGCTTCACTTCGAAACTAACTCGATATTTCTTTCCTGGCTTCACCTCCACCGCACCTGATACGTCTAGCCAGGATACCTGTATCAACGTCGCAGGTCCATCTCCCTGTCTGAAATCATTTGTACAACACACTTGTAAGCCAAACAGATATCATGTCTGTATATTACATTCATCACTCCCATTTTAGGTAACTAGATGGATGCGGTTTGGAATTATCTTGTAGTGCATTTAGCATTTCTGAATCATTTGACAAAAAATTTAACAGGCAACGAATTTGTTATTTTCAAAAATTAACTCGAGTGTGCACTTATAAATTTATGAAAGATTAAAACTAAATAAAGCCAACAATTCAGGGTTACTGGAATATTAATCTACTGAAAAGAAAATTTATTTCACTTAAGCGTTGGTATGTCTGACGTTTACATTTAAAATATTTATATGATAAATATTAAAATAATTTAAACATATCTAGAATTTGCTTTACTGTATATTATTTCTGGAAACATAAGCCAATTTACCATCCTTGCAAACCTTTTTATTATTAAAATTATTATATATGGTTTGTTGAAGCCACATATTTAAGCACATATACTCCAATAATACATAAAAAGTCAATTTAAATATTTATGAGTGGACCTAGTAATTCAAAGGTTCTTATCAAACTTTTTTTTTTTGGGTCCCCTCTCCGCCAAATAAATAGAAAAGTCTATCTGATTATGATACTCACTGAGGCAGGTTCCAATATCGAGTGTCGTCGCCCCATACAATGTTGAGGCCTCTTGGTAAAATCTCATAACTATCACCCTGCAGTATTATTGTTACAATATTGATTAGTGCAGGCATAAATATAATTCTAATCTCCTATAAAAATTTTAAGGTGCATTTATCCTTTTTTTTTTAAATTTTTTTCAAGTTTTTGAATTAAGAAACAGAATACCAATGAAAAACTTACCATTTGCTCGGAAAAGATAACTTTCTATGTAATAAGCGTCTGGAAAACTAGTTTCATATATTTTCCATCTTCTGATGAAAATGAAAAGAAGATTTTGTTTGGAGAAGATAGCTAGATATGTTCTATGTATATGAACCTCATCCTGTTGATATTCTAGAAATAATTTTCGCAAAAAAATTTTCTCATTTTTCGAAAACATTACTCCATTATTAGGGAACCTTTTTGTAACTAAACGATGTACTGAATTTTTTTTTTGGGGCAAATTAACTGGTGTAAAAGTATTTTTTTTTTCTTGAGGTTTTTGTAGTAATTGTTCTGTCCCAATTAATCGTTTGGTTCAGTAGATATAAAACCAAATCATGATGGAAAATACTTTTCTGAATATATATATATATATATATCACGAAGCATATTTGTTTGGGAAGGTCTTTGAAAATAGATTTTTATACTGAAAATATTTTGTCAAATAGATTAGTCTTCCATCGTTTCTACACTCGTTATATAGATATTTGATTCTAAATTAGCCATGTTAATATAGATTATATCTCATTTTTGAATAATTTCTATGCCTCCCTATAATTAAATAACAATCTCTATGTCCCACTAGATAGCTAGACACACTAATGTCATAACTTTTCACCATTTCTCAAATAACTTCTCAAGTAATATAATATGATTATAAATTTTTATTTTTAAAATAACACTACAAAAGGCATTGACACGTGCGTGTCAAGCTAGTATATATGTATATATATATACACCCATTTTTTATTTAAAAGAAAAAAAAAGCAGAAATAGCTTCTATTTTTTTAAAATAAAAAATTCAAATTTCACACTTTAAAAATAAGTTATTTTGTCTATTTTTTTCTTAATAACATTAAAATTTTATTTCAAACGCTACATCAAATTAAACTTTCTTATAATTGATATGATAGTTTTTATTTGTCCTCAATACTAGCACGTTTACCAAAAATTTAAAAACTAGAACAAAAATCACCCCCAATTCACACCAAATCTCACGAAAATATATAAAATGAATTATTTTTTGAAATGGGGAAATTTAAGGATCTATTTTTAAGTTTTATAAGTTCAGAAAATTATTTACAAGTGATTCAAAACAATTTTTTTTTCTGCTTATATAACGAAACGAGTATACTTGCCTTTGCTTCCGTATACTGTGATTCTGCCAGGTGATGAGGCTTCTTCATTTTGAAACTAGTCTGTAGCCTCTTCCTTCCTTATCTATGCTTTCTTTTAACTTCGACTCTCTAGTTCTGTACTTTTCCTCTCTCTCTCTGCTCTTTTCGTTGATGAAGGAAGTTTATGCAGCGAAGCATTTTTATATAGTGCTCAGAAAGAATAACATGTTTAATCAAAACGCGAAGAATAAAGTTCTCTTCCGCGTTAAAAAAAAAAAGAATGTATAAAACAACTTGGCAACAAAGGAATCCAAAAGCGACGTGAACTTTTCAATAAAGAAGGTTCCTTTCTTTATACAAAGTTTGGAATATAATATTATGATACAAAAATACGTCGTATAAATATAATTAACGAGCTTTAATTACTAGAAAAATTTCAGTAGCAATTGTGAATCCAAAATTACGGATGTTTACTTGCACCGGTTCGAGTCCCGAGATAGATGTAAAATTTTGGATCGCCGTGTTTTATAAGCTTTAGGGTCCAAATACAGTATTTTTTGTTATACAATAAAAATATTTTTTATTAATTTATTCGTTAATTAAGATTAAATCTCTCTTTAAATAATTTTTATAAAAAAAAAAACCTTTCAAATTGCTAATACATTTTAAAAAATAAATTCTGCAACCCCAAAAGTTAAATATTCATAGTCAAAATAAGAAGCGCACACATCGGGAACCCCTTACGTACTTTCTTATCCTCAGTTTCTGGGTTATTAATTTTTTCACGGAATCAAAAAGCCTTGTTAAGACGGTGATGATACCTTTTTGTCATTACAGTCAGGATACTTTCATTCGAACATCTCTCTATGTCCTTACCGACATGGGAGAATAATTGGTTTCCAAGGAAGGAATTACACTTCAATTCTTCATGCCTTTAACTCTTTCAATCCTTCAACCTAAGGGCTGAGAAAAAAATAGTAATAATATAATATTGAATGCTATCACTTGTATTTATTCTTTCTTTTTTTTATTTATTCTCTTTTTTATACCTCTGGTTGAGTGAGGCCATTACATGGAAATATTCTTACATATCTTCTTTAAGGGGAAATTATTTTTCTTAGGCCACAAGAATTTTATCCTTACAATTCTGCATCAACACATGTGATCATGGATATTAAATTAAAATTGTATTTCTCTGCATTTTTTTGTATTTGCTTTTGTAATCACTGCAATTACCTCCATAACCACAATTTAAGTCTATATAAGAATATATGAAGCTTATATAACAAATTCACAGCAATAGGGGTGTTTATTGGTTGGATTGGAATCGGTTTAGACACTTTATTCATTCAAATCAATTAAGCTAGTTGACTAAGGCTTTGTTTAGTACATTGTATAAGGTTGCATGAGTCAATGTATAAGTTAATACAATGCATGCTTATAGTGTTTGATATATGCAAAGGATTGTGTAAGTTATATGGTTTAGATTTTTCACACAGTTATAATTGTTTAACATTATCCACTTAAGAGGGGAATGATGAGTCATGATAACAAATTTATTTTAGTTTTTACAAAAGCAAAATTAACTTTTATTTTTATTTGCTAATATTAACAAATTTATTTTAGTTTTTACAAAAGCAAAATTAACTTTTATTTTTATTTGCTAATATATTGTTATATCATCATCATTATTATTGTTACTAACTCCTCTCACCTCCCTCCCAACCACCAACATCATAATCATTTCCATTACTACCATAATTATTATCATGTTTTCCCCATTATTATTTTTATTGTTACGACCATTATTATCTTGCTATTTTTGCTATTACTACTTTTATCACTATTATTATTATTATCATCATCATCATCATCATCATCATTCTTAGCTTGTCACTATTACTATCATGTTACCGCTATTATTATTATTATTATTATTATTATTATTTCTTATCACCACCATTAATTCTATTATTACTGTTATTATTATCACTACCTCTATCATTTATTATTATCACCATGATTATTGCTGTTTGTTACCATCACCACTATAACCATTATCATAATTGCGAACACTAGTGCCATTGTAGTCATCATCATTATGGTCATATTAGTACCAACATCATGTCCTCTATCTTGTAATTACTACCATATTGCCATTATATTGCTGCCACTATTATCACCAATATTATTATCACCGTTATTAAATGAATATAATATTATTTACATTTGTAAAAATATTATTTTTATCCTATTATCAAATAGTATTGTTGTGTTAGTTGATGTATCAAACATATGATAGTGTGAAAGGGCTATTCACACTACTATATAGTGCTTCTAATAATATAATGTCTTCTGGTACACAATTAGAGATGCGTAAATTAAAATCTAATCGATTCATCCAACTAAAATGACCACAGCGAACCAATCTAAACCAACCTTTATCGGAGTTAAAGTGGATCAAATGGTCAATTTAATGAAATATAAATATCATAATATCTTATACTACAACACCTAACCTATACCAAACACGTCCGATGAATATAATTATGGATGCTGCTCCTTCGAAGAGCAGAATTTGAAATCGTTTTGACTTTGATTTGCTGATTTCACATTTGCCATTTCGCAGGAAACTGATTCTATCCATATAGAAAGAACAAGTTGATGCTGGATTGGCACTTTGGCATCTTCTTCTGCCATTCCGTATCTACTCTATTGGCCACAAATTCAAACGATGTTGACAAATCCCACCTATTGATGCCAAAAAGGCAAAGCGTGCGGAATCAACTTTCACAGGTTCTACTTCCTTCACCTCCTTTTTCATTTCCTTTCAATTTCAGGTGCAGGAAAAATGGTGAACTGCCCCTTGGTTGTGACGTGAAAAATATTCTATGGGATAATGACTATTGATATGGAATCAACTTTACCGACATCAACCTATCCAATAAAGAGTCCGAATTTTTTTAAAGTTTTTTAA
Source organism: Erythrophleum fordii (assembly GCA_032878935.1). Lineage (NCBI taxonomy): Eukaryota > Viridiplantae > Streptophyta > Magnoliopsida > Fabales > Fabaceae > Erythrophleum > Erythrophleum fordii. Next base: position 4,980,706 of record JAVQMF010000046.1, on the reverse strand, counting down.
TGTAAAATTCTTACAAATTTTGAAAAGAAAAAAAAAAAGAAGTAGGAAAAAAGAGAGAAAGTGAACTCCATACACACTTTTATTTTTTTTTATCTCTCTTTGAAATTTATAAAAATTTTATAATTAAAAAAAAAACTTTAAAAGAACATTACATTGTCGTAGGAGCAGAAAGAATGCTGCCACCGTCCATTAGGTTTTTCTTTTTTCTTTTTGTTTTGCTTTTATTGAGATTATTAAGTAGCTTTTTAATTTATATTCTTTTCAAATTTTCATCATATTGATCATTTTATAAGCTGCTAGGTGATGTCTGATTAATTAGCAAAAGTTTTTATGTTCAAACTGTAAGAATTTTATGGGTTTCCATTAACTAAATTTTTTTGTTTTAATAAAAATGAACTTTTATTTATATGATTTATATTTGATGATGATAATTAATCCTAATTATATATATTCATGATCAATTTTGAGGGTTGCACACCTTTATTAGTTAATATAATTAGATAGTATAATATAGACCTTTATCTTATTAAACTCCGGATAGGTGTGCTTTTAGGATTATATTAATAGAATAACTAAATCCCTTCTCTACTTCCTATAAATATTTGAAAAACGACATAATCTTTGTCTTGCCACCATCGAATAATTATTTTTTGTGAGGAAGTTGAAAAAAAATATTTGTTTCAAGGTGATAGTAGAAGCATCCATAGTATCAATTTTATTATGGCAAATTCAGATACGCTTTTGCTTAATATTGTTATGGTGTTTTGAATTTATATGATTAGTTATTTTATCTTACATGTGGTACCAAAGTCCACTCATATGAATTTCTAACTTGATTAAATTTTATAAGTCCTAATTCTTTTTTTACTAGGCCTAATTAAATGCAATATGTTTGGGTTTTTGTAGCTTGTATTATAAGGAATTTATAAAGATTTAAATCACTTGAAATCATTGAGTCTACAAAGAGTAACTAAATTAAAAAATTTTAGTTTTCAAATTTACAGTTCAAAGAATTGAATCAAAATTGATTATTGGAAATAACATAAATTACTCTAGAGACCAAACTCGAATCATTTGTCAAAATTAATCAAAACAAGATTATAATTTTATATTAAAATTAAGTCATAATAAACCAATAATTGATGTATGTGCACTTATTATTTATTCATTTTTTTTAAGAATTTGTTGGTTTGATTCATATATCTTCTATAATGATATATGCATTTATTATTTATTAATTATTTTTTATTTACTCAAATGTGCACTTATTGGTAAATATCAATTAATTTTTAAAATTTTGGATGTCTACTTGCATGTATAAATTGTTTTATGAATCAACATGAATATTTATCCTCAAAGTGATTTATTTATGCTAATTTGTAGAATATTTCATCATGTAAGAGTTTATTTACTTTACTTGTTATTTTACGCAACTACCTACCCAAAGGGGAAATTTTTATATTTTAATTAGGGGATCTATAGTCATTGTATATAATTGCTTGCTCAAAACGGTCATTGTCTACTTTTATTGGAGTTTCATGAGCATTGTTTTATAAGGATATTTTTTAATTTAGTAGTCTATAGAGGAGATATTTATAAATTTTGAAATATTCAAAGTTGACTCTATGTGTCTTAACTATAAGATATACTGCTATTGTATACAATCCCTTGCCCAAAGGAGGCCATTGTGTATTTTAATTATAGTTTCATAGATATAAGGGCATTTTGAATTTAATAGTCTATCAACCCAAAAGGGATATACTTTTAAATTTTGAAATATTCTTAATGTAATACCATAATTTATTAACCCCTTTAGACTAGTGCTCATACTTAATCTCATACAAGTTCAAAAAAAGGAATAAAATAATAATATTTTCTTGTATTGTGTAGTACTTTAAAAATTCAAATTTCACTCCATGGATCCTATGGACTTCCTAATATCATCCCCTACTCATATTATAAAACATTCCATACATTTCAATTTAGGAGCCACCCATTAGAAAAAAAGGAGTTTTGCATCGAGTTTAGAATTTAGGTTTCTGACACTAACTTTAGAAAATCACAATTAATTTTGAAAAAATTGAAATTAAGAAAATGATAGCTTTTTGGAAAGCCCTAAATGTCAACTATAGGTTAAAAATCATTCTAAGCCATGAAAACATCAGTTAGATCATGATTGACAATAGAATAGCACTAAAGGTCTGGCTGCCTAGATTTGTTATCACATGTTATTGATATAAATTTCAAAAATTCATAACTAATTCTAAAAAAATCAAAACTTTGCCAACTATACCATTCTAGAAAGCTATGGATATTAAATAGAGGCTAAAAATAACTTCAGACCAAAAACGAAGCATTTAGCCCTTAAAAACTAATGGAATAGTAACAAAGGTTTGGCTGCATCCCAAATACTAATCTAGAAATTCAAAAATTCATTTCTCTCTCAATATAAATCTAAATGAGGTGCTCTTAAGTGCTACAGAAAGTTTATCATATCTGATTTATATCTATAAAATTTCATAGCTATTGGATTTCATTTGTGCCACAAGAACCCCTGGAACCAAAGCTAACCATATAAGCAGTGCATTTGCCAATTCTACACAATTTGTCCAACTTTGAAAAATCATAATAAATTTTTGAGAGATCCAAATTGGGTTCTCTTTAACTCTATGGAAAGCTCCTGAGACCTATATACATGTAAAATTTCATGCAAAAACTAACTCATTAAGTCAGGCTTTGATATAGCTCAAGGTTATGGCAATTTTGATGCCATAATGGGGTCAATTTGGTTCCAAATGGCTTTTTAAACTCTTTACCACAACTTGAGCAAGTTTGAAACTATAAACACATCATGTATAAGCTTTTCAAGTGGTCTAAAACCTCATACATCTCAAACTCACTACCTCACATGACTCATTATATAATCAAGAATGGTCCACCAAGTGGTCAAATCATGCATTTTCATTAATTTGGTTTCAAATTTGATATACACCATACATTCATATATATATATATATATATATATATATATACATTTGTCCAAGGGTGTACATTTCAAAAATAATATGTACATACAAACTTTGACATCTCATTATATCAAAACTACACTAATGTCAAAACATGACCAATTATGTTCCTTGGCTTCCACTTTGGTCTCTTTAAGCTCCACTTAAACATGGTGAAATGAGAAAGGGAAGGGGGTGAGATTCAAAGAATCTTAATATCTCAAACACTCATTTAAGTAAGCAACTAAGGCATATAAATATGTTAAAGAACACAAGCATGCATCCAACATAAACAAGAATTATTCAATCCACAATTTCCATGCCATAGCAACATGTTAAAGCTAAGAATACATTCTAGGGACTTTTAATCTAGCTTCACACCATTTTTGGGACTTTTGAATTAGCCTCACCCTTGGTTTAGGGACTTTTGACTTAGTTTCAATCATTCTTGAGACTTTTAGCCTTATCCTACCTATTCCTAAGGACTTTTAGCTTCACCTCACCCATTTCAAGGGACTTTTGGCACAACCTCACCCATAAGAGCAAATTTCACAATCAAAACATAATTTAAGAAGCATATTACTACCAATGTAATGAGACACATCAAATGGCATGTCTCATGATACAAATACACATACAAGCATTCAATGACATTTATATAACCAAGAATGCATACAAGAAAGAGTGGAGAGCTACCTTTGGAATAAAACACAATTCTTTCCCTTCGCTACTCTCCTCCTTTTTTGGTCACACACCTACAATTAGATGAAACTTGATTTCTTTGGCCTAGATACAACAAATAGCATCTAATTACATTCTTGAAACAAGCCTTAGTATTAAACACACACTAAAGAAGGACACTTGGTTCAATGGTTACATATTAGTTCCATAAAAGGGCTTAATGAAGCAACTACCACAATTCAAGATCTTATGTAACACTATATTCTTTTAGCCTCACTTTCCCATACACTGAGCTTCATACATGATTTTCAAGGAAAATGGAATGAAAATAATGTATTATTTTGTGTTACATAAGCTGTTAAATTTTCATTTAACGCTCTATGGATCCCGTGAACCTTTCAATATTATCCTCTACTCATATTTCATCCATAAAAGTCATCAACATCATAAAACAACCTATATAACTCGATATTCAAGCCACACATATGAAAAAATTTAAAGCGGGCTGTGGGTTCTAGTATCAGAATTTTTAGGCAACTTTGAAAATCATAATTAAATATAGAAATATCGAAATCAAGTAAATGATGGCTTTCTGGAAAGTTCTGAGTGTCAACTATAGGATAAAAATTATTCCAAGCCATGAAAATACTAGATGGATCATGATTGACAATAGAAAATCACCAAAGATCTAGCCGCCTAAGTCTGCTGTTATAGGTTACTGACATGAATTTCAAAAATTTATAACTAATTTTAAAAAAATCAAAACCTAATAAACCATACCATTATGGAAAGCTATGGATGCTAAATTTATGGGAAAAGTAATTTTGGACCACTTTAAACTCGTTTAGGAACTAAATTACAATAAAACAGTACACAAGGTTGGCTGGCATTATTGTTTCTGATGCAAAATTTCAAAAATTCATTTCTCTATTTATAGACCTCTAAATGAGGTGCTACCAATTGTTACAGCTCATTGTGAATATCTAGTTTCTCAATGTAAAATTTTAGAGTCATTGGCCTTGTTTACCCTCGAATGATATAGAGATGTAATCTGCTCAAGTGAATAATGCCTAGATCAAAATCAACTTCTAATATGAACTTTGAAAAATCATAATAAATTCTATAGACTTCCAAATAATACAGTTCTTGGACCAGCTAAAAGCTCTATATGAGATCTATATGTGTGCAAAACCTTAGCCTTAAAATCGCTCATTTGGTTAGGTTGGGGTTTAGCTCACAAAATGGATCATTTTTGTCCTAAAATGGTTCATTTATATGCCAAATGGTCTTTCCCTTGAACCAAGACCACTTGGGCACGTGGGAAGGCTTAAAAATAGTCCATTAAACTTGTCTAAGGAGTCTAAATATCCATACATCACAAAATTATTCCCCCACTTGTAATACCATAAATTCTAGCTCATTTCATGCTATCTTTAAACTTCCTATTAGACATCTCATAGAAGAATCAAAGAAATAGCATAAAAATAATAAATATTTTTACGTTGCGTTGTGTATAAAAATTTTGTTCGGTGTCACGTGGACTGTGTGAGTTCATACCATGCATTCTCATATTTAACTACATGAATACAACTCATTTAGATCATAAAATGTGACTCACAACTCAAGAAAACCGAAATGAAGCATAAAACATGGAGGTTTATTTTCGGATAGCTTGTGCCTTTTTTCTGTCCAAATTTTGGAAAATCATAACTAATTCTAAAAAAATTAAAAACATGTATTCTTGGTCATTCTAGAAAACTACAGATGTCTACTTCATACTAAAAATATTTTTAGACCATAACATCAATCACAGAGAACGTTTGATATGCAAAATGGTCCAAAGGTCAAACTGCACTCTGGAACTGTCACAGAATTCTACAGAAAACTTTGAAAATATACAATTAATTCCACAAAACTCCAATCTATGCAAATGATACCAATCTGAAAATCTGTGGATGTTAGCTAGAGGGAAAAAATATTTTCAAACTAGTTCATCATGCCCAGACCTCGAAATTTAATAGAACAGTAACTTAGGTTGGACAAAATTTTTGATATTAGATAGAATATTCAAAAATTTATATCTCTCTCTCTAGACCTCCAAATGAGGTGCTTCTAGTTGGCATGAGTCACTGTGAATGTCTAGTTTCTGTGTAAAAAATTTTGTGACAATTGGACATCATTTGTGCCTTGTGTGATAAAATTCATTTTCGGACCAAATGAATAGTGTAGCAGGCCAAAACCAGAAAAATTGCCAACTTCAAAAAATTCTTAAACATTCTGTAGACCTCTGAAAATTATGATCTTTAGCTTCCCAAAAAGCTCTTAATAACACCTAATTGCATGCCAAATCTCAGACTAACAATAACTCATTTGGCTAAAAAGTGACATAGGGTTCTATTATGGTTATTTTTGGCTCCATATGGGATACCAAAATTGCCAAATGGCTTTTCTTTGATTTTGGCACCTTTTGGGCAAGTATAAAAGCACATTTAGGACTTGTGTGCGCTGCCCAAATAGTCCCAAACCCCATGCATCTCATTTTGGGTCTTTCCATCCACACATATGCACATTACATCAAGCTTTCCAAAATGCATACTTTGGCATTACATGTCCAATTTCTATTCTAAGGTTCAGATGTAATATCCGATTCTCTGAAAATCAGGGAAAAAGTGAGAAACGTAATGTACTGTTTCTCCGTAAAGGAACAAAATTCACTAGATACAAAAGGAAGTCTCCCGAAATGAGATAGTTAAGGTCCCAAAAAATTTAGAAAGTATTTTAGACTCCTAAAAATGAGAATCCCAGGCTCAGACGAAAAGAAAAATGGAGCTAAAATGAAGAAATAATTTCTTACGAAAAACCTATGAAACGTAATGGCATTTTTGTAATTTTGAGTAAATTTTAGAATTCACACAGGAGGGCATTTTAAATGGAAGTTTTGAGTTCTCCAGGGTTCTCAGAGGCCCTGAAAACCATGAAAAGCCTTGGAACAGTTAAAACCCCTCCAGTGGACGTTTTCTAACGTCAGTTGACCCAAACTTTGACTGATTTGTTCAGGAAGGTTTTAGCTCCAAATTGAGTGATTCCAAAGGTATTTTATTAAATTGGAAATCTAAATTTAATAATGAAAAAGACGGTTCTAAAAAAAGAGCTAAAACGAAGGAGAAAAAAAATGCCAAGAACAAAGGGCAAAATGAAATTTTTGAAAATTGTAATTTCCTTCCACCTATATATATGATGCACCCTTCTTCTCCCTTCATTATGTAAGACCATGTTCTACCTAAAACTAAGAAAACCCTAGGGGATGAGGTGCACAAGAAGAGGAAGAAAAGGAGGAGAAATTCAAGGTAGAAAGGTATGGATTTTTATGGTTTTTCATGCTCTTTCTCTTCCAAACCTCTTCTCCTTCATTCTCCTTTATTTCCTATGGTTATAATGAAGTTTATAAATATGTTTTAAGGGAGAAAAAAATTCGGATTTAAAGAGAGGAACTCAAAGAACACAAGATTCAAGTAAGAAAAACCAAAAAAACAAGGTAATTTCTCTTCCTATAATTGTCATCTTTGGTTCCCTCCTCCTCTGTAACACCTTAATCTACTACCACTATCTAGCCTCTCTCTGGGCTCGGTTCCATATGATTTCCAAAGAATCAATACCAATCCGTGGCATTTTCATACTATGAAACGGGGTTTCATACACTCATCTTCTGCCCTGTGGGTCCTGTGAACCCATCACTCGCTTTCTCTACTCATAATCCATTTATACAACTCATACATAGCATAAAACAAGCTATGAGCCACGGGTATGGAGCCAATAACCCGAAAAATGCATTTTCTCACTTAGGCCCAAAAGTCATATTTTGGCTCTAACTTTGGAAAATCATAACTAATTGTAGAAAAATGGGAATCTAGCAAACTTTAGCTTTATGGAAATCTATAAGTGTTAACTTTACACTAAAAATTATTCCCAATCTTAAACTCAGCGTTTGGACCATGTTTGACATCGAAAATCAGATAAAGGTCCGGCTGTCTCTGTTTCTGGCCCAGTTTACTGTCATGAACTTCGAAAATCCATAAGTAAATCCACAAAAATCTAATCTGGGCACACTATACCAATTGGAAAAGCTACAGAAGTCTACTAGAGGAGAAAAATAAGTCCAGATCAGTTTAATAGCCCCTACACCCCGAAAACTAATGGAACAGTAACAGAGGTCAGGTGAGCTCCCTGATGCTGATATAGAACTTCAGAAGGTTCAATCTCTCTCTACAGACCTCCGATTTAGGTGATTCTAGTTGGTATAGGTCACTGTGGTTTTCTAGTTTCTGTGTGTAAAATTTCATGACATTTGGCTACCTTTTGTTCTATGTATGACATGGATTTCATTTCTGACCTATAAGAACAGTACATGACCAAACTACCAAATTGTCCCAATTTCAACAATTCACCAAATATTCTCTAAACCTCTGAATATTATCCACTTTAGCTTTTGAAGAAGCTTTCTACAAACTTTAGAGGCATGCCAAATTTCATGGCAAGAGGAGCTCATCCGGTCATACTTTGACAGAACTCTCAAAAATACCTGTTTTGGCACCCAAGAGGTCCAAAATGGGTCCAAATGGCCTCTCACACATTCTCACACCTCATGGATAAGTTTGAAAGCATAAAACTAGCATATATAACAAGTTCATGTGGTCCAAATCATCATACATTCCAAACTCGCTATGTTATGGCCAAATATACACTACCACATACATTCAGCAAAAGGGGCAAAACCCACATTTCCATTAATTTGGCTCTATGCATAGTTCATACATCATGTATTCATACATTTACACTTGTTACAACACTTACATCTCAAAAATAGAAGGTGCATTTTTATTTTGGCACCACTTTACAACAAAATAACCAAAACAAAGCTATAATCTAGCTAAGCATACTCCTAGGCTTCTTGGTATGCACTTGCTTCTCCTTGTGCTCCACCTAGCATGTTAAGTTGGGAGGGGAAGGGGTGAGATTCAGGGAATCTCAGTAACTCATGCACTCAATCAAGTAAGCAATCAAGGCATATAATAAGTCAAGGCATGTGAATAAGTATTTAGCCATTCTCAAACATCCAACACACGTTGTACATGTTATGGAAATCACAACAATGCCAAAAATGGGCTCCGGGGACTTTTGGTCTAGCCTCACTCGAGTTTAGGGACTTTTGGATGGCCTCACCCGAGTTTAGGGACTTTTGACTTGGCCTCACTCGGTTGAGACTTTTGGCCTTGTCTCACCCATTCTCAAGGGACTTTCGGCTTTACCTCACCCATCTCAAGACTTTCAGCACTACCTCACCCGAGCAATTCTCACAATCCATCACACAAGCATATTGTCAACAATGCATCATGGCAATAACATATGGCATATCTCACACATCAAGCATATACATAAATATACAATGACTATTACAACCAAGAATGCAACAAGAAAGAGTGGAAAGAGAGAGCTACCTTATAAGCCAAAGCCAACACAAGCCTTCCCTTTCAATTTCTCTTCTCCCTTCTTAAGTTCACACTCACACCTTGATGGAAGTGCTTCACTTGAGCCTAGGCATAATCAAGAACAAGGAATTACTCTCTTAGAATATAATCTTTAGAGCAAACCTTCTAACATACCAGAACCTAGAGTTCTCTCTCTCTTTGTCTAGAATGCCCTCAACTCTTCCTCTCTCTCAAGCTCTTAAAGTAGTGGAAACCACATTTTCAAAGAAAACAAAGGGATTCAAGGGTGTTTTTCACTTTTCCTCTTCTGAGAATCCAACCAATTTCACAAACAAAACCGTAGAAAGAGAGGGCAAAGAGAGGAGATCTAGATTCTAAGGAGAAATGGGAGAAACTTGCTTACCTTTCTCTTGCTCTTCCTCCATCTCTTGGTCTCTCTCACTCTCCACGCCTCTTTTCTCTCCTTGGGTCGAAGTCTAGGGCAAAAATGAGAGAAGGAATGAGTTTGAGCGTTTAATGAAATCATTTTCTCGCTCTTTACTCTCTTCTGGATTGACCCTCGCTACAGCAAAAATTAACCTTCGCTATAGCGAGCTCGTGTTATCTGGCTTCGCTATGGCGAGGTGCAACCTTCACTACAACGAGCTCCTATCAGTTCCCTTCGCTATGGCGAGATTTGACCTTCGCTATGGCGAACTCGCGTTAGTTCCAGACCTCACTTTCGCTATGGTGTACGCTACAGCGAGCAACTCCCTGGTTTCTGTATGTACTGCTGCCCACACTCGTTATAGCTAGAATCACCTTCGCTATTACGAACAGGCACTCTCGCTATAGTGAGGCCATTTCTCGCTGTTACGAGAAGACTTGGAAAAATTTCTGGATTTCGAATTTTCTAGCTTTCTACTTCCTTTCTTTTCTTTTTCTTTTTCACTTTTCCCGGTTGTTACATTTCTACCCTTCTTAAAAGAAATTTCGTTCTCGAAATTTAAAGACTTACCTCAAGGGAATAACTCTAGATATTTTTGCCTCATTTCATCTGCCAATTCCCAAGTTCCTTCCTCAGATGTTAGACCTCTCCAGATCACTTTCACCAGAGGAATGCTCTTGCTTCTCAGCTGTTTCAGCTTAGCATCCACAATTCTCTCCGGTTTCACTACATAGGAAAGATCTTCCTGCAATTGCACATGCTCATATTCTATGACATGTGAGGGGTCTGGTAAATACTTTTTCAACTGGGAGACATGAAAAACACTGTGGATTTGGGCTAGGTTAGGAGGTAAGGCTATTCGGTAAGCTACGGGTCCAATTTTCTCAAGGATTTCAAATAGACCAATATACCTAGGACTGAGCTTCCTTACCCTCATTGACCGACCTACTCCCGTCATTGGAGATACTTGAATGAACACATGGTCTCCAATCTCAAACTCTAACGGCCTCCTACGCTTATCAGCATAGCTTTTCTGTCTACTCTGGGCCGTGAGGAGCCTCTTTCTAATCAACTCTATCTGTCGGGTGGTCTGGTCCACAATCTCAGGTCCTATCATACTCCTCTCACCTAGCTCAACCCAACACAGAGGGGATCTGTACTTTCTCTAATACAAAGCCTCATAAGGGGCCATTTGAATACTGGAATGGTAGCTGTTATTATATGCAAACTCTGCTAATAGTAAATACACATCCCAATTACCCCTCATTTCTAGCACACAAGCCCTCAACATATCTTTCAATGTCTGGATGGTCCTTTCAGTCTGACCATCTGTCTGGGGGTGATATGCAGTACTAAACCACAACCTGGTCCCTAAGGCATGCTGCAGTGACCTCTAAAATTTCGATGTGAACTTGGGGTCTCTATCCGAAACTCTGCTATTGGGTACTCCATGAAGTCGCACTATCTCCCTGATATACAACTGGGTTAATCTATCCAGTGTATGAGTAGCCCTGATAGCTAAAAAGTGTGCAGACTTCGTCAGTCTATCCACAACTACCCAAATAGCATCGTGTCCAGAGGATGTCCTGGGTAACCCCATAACTTTCGTTATGGCGTACGCTATAGCGAGCAACTCCCTGGTTTCTGTATAGACTGCTGCCCGCACTCGTTATAGCTAGAATCACCTTCGCTATTGCGAACAGGCACTCTCGCTATAGCGAGGCCATTTCTCGCTGTTGCGAGAAGACTTGAAAAAATTTCTAGATTTCGAATTTTCCAGCTTTCTACTTCCTTTCTTTTCCTTTTCTTTTTCCCTTTTCCCGGTTGTTACATCCTCTATTTTGCCCCACTTGAGAAAACCCTAGGAGGAGATGATTTTTAGGCAAAACCAAGCATGAATCTAAGGAAAAAGGGTTTAGAGATTAAGAATATGCAAAGAAAACAACAAAATAACCATTAGATTTCAAGATGCAAGTTCTAAGGTTTTAATTGCACCTTGTAAAATCTGATTTTGTATGATAATTCCTAGTCTTAAATAAGAGTTTAAATGAGCTCCTAAGATCCCTAAGAGGCTCCCCATGTGCTTCTTCCTTTGAGAAAACAAAGAAAGCTCCATAGAACCCAATATGCTTCATTGTCTCGGCCAAGAAGGGTTCTCATAGCTAAGGAGAGTTTTAAATTTTTCTAAGGTCATTCTTGAGTCATATTTGATGAGTGGAAATGAAAGGAGGCCTTGAAAAAAATTTAGAACTCATAGAAAGTGATTTGGTGTCTTAGATTCCATATTATGACCTAAAGAAGTAACATGGTGCTAGGCCTCTTGTTTTAATGATGTGATGACTCCAAGAGGCTTAAAAGGAGTCAAAAATCATATTTGAAAGGAGAGAATGAGGCTTAGAAATCATTTGAGGGGTGTTGCTTCATTAGGTGCCAATATAAATCATAATGGGGGTTATAAAACCAACTAGTGTTTAAGCAAGTTGCATAGCCCTAGAAATTATTTCATGAACCTAATTGGCTCTTATAAATTGTATTTAGACTAAGAGAAACCATCTCCACCAATTTGTGGGTGTGTGACCGAAAGAGGAGGCTTGAATCTTAAAGGAAAAGTGTATGTTTGTGTGCAAGGTAGCTTTCTCCACCTTCTCTCATGCATGGATGTGTGTTTTGCTTGTTTTAGAATGTGTGTATGTGCATTTTCAAGCTATGAAAAGTATGCTAGCGTGCCTTTATATGCCATGATCCTTGATGCCATGTTATGTTCTTAAATAATTTCATGATAGTTGTATGAGTTTGCTTGAGTGTAGAGAGGCCAAGAACTATTCCCTTCGGTAAAGATGAGCCAATAACCCTTGAGCTTGGTTAAGATAAAGTAAAGAGTCTCCCAAAAATAAAGTGGGTTCCTAAGAGTATGGTTGAGTCTAAAGCTCTCAAAGAATGGGCGAGACAAGTTCAAAATCTATGAGGAGAAGTGTAAGGCTAATCCAAACACTTGGTGAGCTCTTGGATGTCTTGTAGGATTGATTCACATGCCAAGATTATTTTTAAAATGTGCATGTCTTCCATTTTCTCCATGCATGCATTTGAAAAGCTTGCTATGCATATTATGTATGATTGAATGGGAGATGAGCTATTGGGATTCTTTGAATCTCATCCCCTCCTCTCTAATGATCTAACATGCTAGGTGGACTAAGTAACTATGGCGAAGGGAGCCAACATCAATGAAGAAAGAAGAATGACAAGTTTATGTCGAGCTTTAGCCATTTTGGAACCATAATTGTGTTTCTTAGTGCATATGTTGTTGTAAATGTACCATGACCCTTGAGACATGTATAAATATGATATTATATGATGTTTAAATATATGAATATAATGTGTGACATCTAGCCTACATTTTGAGTATGAGATGCCAAATTATGCAATGTGAAAATATGATGGAAATGTGTATAAATGTGGTTGAATGGCCAAAATGAGATACATGAGGTTTGGGACCATTTAGCCAGTTCACACAAGTCTCAAATGTACTTTTAGACTTGCCTAAAAGGTGTCACAACCAAGGGAAGGCCATTTGGCAAGTTTGGTACCTCATATAGAGCCAAATTTGACCATAATGGAACCCTATGTCACTTTTTAGCCAAATAAGCTAGTCTTGATCCGAGATTTGGCATGCAATTAGGTCTCATTGAGAGATTTTTGGAAGTTAAAGATCATAATTTTTTGAGATCTACAGAATATTTGATAATTTTTTAAAGTTGGCAATTTTCATAGCTTTTGGTTTGTTGCACTATTCATTTGGTCTGAAATTAAACTCTATCACACGAGACTCAAACGGTGTCTAATTGCCATGAAATTTTATACATAGAAACTAGATAATCATAGTAACTCGTGCCAACTAGAAGCACCTCATTTGGAGGTCTAGAGAAGGAGATATGAATTTTTGAAGTTTCTATCTAGTATCAATGATTTTTCCCGACCAGAAGTACTGTTCCATTGAAATTCGGAATCTGGGCTTGATGAACTGATCTATAATTATTTTTCCTCTCTAGTTAACATCCACAAATTTCTAGATTAGTATCATTTACATAGATTGGATTTTTATGGAATTAATTGGACATTTTGAAAGTTTTCTGCAGAATTCTATGACAGTTCCAGATTTCAGTCAAACCTTTGGACCATTTTGGATGTCAAACGTCCTGTGTGATGAATGTTATGACATGAGCATATTTTTTGCATGAAGTATACATCCTAATATTTCCAGAATAACCAAGATTGTATGATTTCAATTTTTTTAGATTTAGTTATAATTTTCTAAAATTTACCCAGAAATGAGGCTAATTCTAGCTGAGAATGAGTCTTCATGTTCTATGCCCCCTTTCGGTTTTCATGAGTTGTATGCATGTTTTTGGGATGTAAATGAGTTGTAATGATGTGTTTAAATATGAGGATGCATAGCATGAGCTTACATGGTCTATGTGATGTGACACCTTAAACTACTACCACTATCTAGCCTCTCCATAGGCTCGATTCCATATGATTTCCAAAGATTCAACCCCACTCCGTGGCATTTGCATGCTATGAACCGGGGTTTCATATACTCATCTTTCACCCCGTGGGTCCTGTGTACCCATCTCAAGCATCCTCAACTCAAACTCCACACATACGACTCATACATAGCATAAAACAACCTATAAGCCACGGGTATAGAGCCAAAAACCAGTAATATTGCATTTTCTCACTTGGGCCCAAAAGTCATATTTTGGCTCTAAGTTTGGAAAATCATAAGAAATTGTAGAAAAATGGGAATACAGCAAACTTTAGCTTTCTGGAAAGCTCTATGTGTCAAATTTACACTAAAAATCATTCCCAACCACAAACACATCGTTTGGACCATGTTTGACGTCGAAAATGGGAGGAAGGTCCAGCTGTCACTGTTTCTGGTGCAGCTTGCTGTCATGACTTTCGAAAATTCATAACTAAATCCACAAAAATCCAATCTGGGCACATTATACCAATTCGGAAAGATACGGATGTCTACTAGAGGAGAAAAATAAGTCCAGATCAGTTCAGTAGCTCCTACACCCCGAAAAGCGATGGAACAGTGACGGGGGTCAGGGAAAGCTCACTGATGCTGATACAGAACTTCAGTCGGTTCAATCTCTCTCTACAGACCTCCGATTTGGGTGATTCTAGTTCCTACAAGTCACTTTGGTTTTCTAGTTTATGAGTATAAAATTTCACCACATTTGGAATCCATTTGGTCTAAAAGTGCCACAGATTTCATTTTCTGGTTTAGATGAACAGTACATGACCAATCCCTTAAATTCTCCCAAATTCAACAATTCCCCAAATATTCTATAATCTTCCGAATATTACCCACTTTAGCTTCTCAAGAAGCTTTCTACAAACTCTAGAGGCATGCCAAATTTCGTGGCAAACGGAGCTCATCTGGTCATACTTTGACGGAGCTCACAAACATACCGGTTTTGGCACCCCATAGGTCCAAAACGGGTCCAAATAGCCTCTCTCACATTCTCACTCCACATGGACAAGTTTAAAAGCATAAAACTAGTGTATCTAACATGTCCATATGATCCAAATCGTCATACATTCAAATCTCACTATGCTATGGCCAAATTTACACAATATCATTCATGCATCAAAGGGGTAAAAACCCACATTTCCATTCATTTGGCTATAACATAGTTCATACATCATCCTTTCATATTTCTACATGTGTTACAAACTTTACAACTCAAAAATAGTGGGCACATCTTCATTTGGCACCACTTTACATCATATATACATCAAAATGTCAAAAGAAAGTAATATCTCTAACTACGCATGCTCCTAGGCACCTTGGTGTGTGCTCGGATCTCCTTGAGCTCCACCTAGCATAATAGTTGGGAGGGGAAAGGGGTGAGATTCGGAGAATCTCAGTAGCTCATACACTCAATCCAGCAAGCAATCAAGGCATATAACAAGTCAAAGCATGTGAATAAGCACTCAGCCATTCTCAATCAACCAACACACAATGTACATGCTATGGAATCACAACAATGCCAAAAATGAGCTCCAGGGACTTTTGGTCTAGCCTCACCCGAGTCTAGGGACTTTTGGATGGCCTCACCCGAGTTTAAGGACTTTTGACTTGGCCTCACTCGTTGGAGACTTTTGGCCTTGTCTCACCTATCTCAAGGGACTTTCGGCTTCACCTCACCCATCTCATGGGACTTTCGGCACTACCTCACCAGAGCAATCTCACATTTCAACATACAAGCATATTAGCATTCAATGCATCAAAACAATAACATATGGCATATTCCATACAACAAGCATATACATCATACAATGACTATCATATCCAAGAAAGCAACAAGAAAGAGTGAAAGAGAGAGCTACCTTTGGAGCCAAAGCTAACACTAGCTTTTCCTTTCAATGTCTCCTCTCCCTCCTTAGGTCCACAATCACACCTTGATGGAGGTGTTTCTCTTGAGCCTAGACACACAAAAGCATGCAATTACTCTTTTACCCTATAATCCTTCAGATCAAATTCTCCTATATACCATAACCTAGAGTTCTCTCTCTCTAGAATGCCATTAACCCCTTTCTCTCTCTCAAGCTCCCATGGTAGTGGAAAACCACATTTTCAAAGAAAACACAATGATTCAAAAGCGTTTTCCACTTTCCCTCTTCTGACCCATACCCATAAATCGTCCATTTTTGCAAACAAAACCGTAGGAAAAGAGGGCAAAGGGAGGGGATCAGAAATCTGAAGAGAAATGGGAGAAGTGACCTTACTTTTCCCTTAATCTTCCTCCTTCTCTTGATCTCTCACACTCTCCTCGCCTCTTTTCTCTCTTTGGGTCGAAGCTTAGGGCAGATATGAGAGAAGAAATGAGTTTGGGCGTTTAATGAAGTCTGATTCTCGCTATTTACTCTCTTTCGGACTGACTCTCGCTACGGCGAAAACTAACCTTCGCTATAGCGAGCTCATGTAATCTGGCTTCGCTATGGCGAGGTGTAACCTTCGCTACGGCGAGCTCGTGCCAGTTCCCTTCGCTATGGTGAGATTTACCACTCGCTATAGCGAAATCGCGTCAGTTCCAGACTTCACTCTCGCTATGGCGCCGCTACAGCGAGCAACTCCCTGGTTTTAGTATGGGCTGCTGCCAGCACTCGCTATAGCTGGAATCGCCTTCGCTATGGCGAACTAGCTCTCTCGCTGTAGCGAGACCGTTTCTCGCTATTGCGAGAGGACTTGGCAGAAATTCTGGATTCCGAAAATTTCCAGATTTCACTTCCTTTCTTTTTCCTTTTCTTTTCTTTTTCCCGGTTGTTACATGTGACACCGAAATGAATTTTGAGATATGACGCAAAGCGAAATTAATCCCATTTTCCTTACTTTTCTATGGGAATTCTATATGAATCATCATATAATGCTTAAGAACGACATGAAATGAGCTAAAAATTATGATGTTACATCATACATCATATCCATACATTTATACATCACATAATATCATAATTACATATGTCTAAGAGGTCATAGATCATATACATCAAAGGGATACATCATATGACACAATTATGGTCTTAAAGTGGCAAAACTTAAGTATTTGGTTGTCAATCTTCTCTCTTCAAGGTAATTGGCTCTCATTACTATGTCCACTTGGTCCACCTAGCATGTGAGATCATTGGAGAGGAGGGAATGAAATTTAAAGAATCCCAATAGCTCATCTCCTATTCAATCATACATAATATATGCAAAGCAAGCCTTAAAAATGCACGCATGGATATCATGGAAGTCATGAACATTTAAGAAGCAAGCTTGGCATGTGAATAAGTCATACAAGACATTTCAGAGTTCACTAAGTGTTTGGATTGGCCTCACACTTTTCTTCATAGATTTTAGATTTGCGTCACCCATTCTTTAAGAACTTTAGACTTAACCATACTTTTGGGAGCCCACTTTGCTTTTGGGAGACTCTTTGCTATGTCTCAACCAATCTCAAGGGTTCTTAGCTCATCCTCACCATAGTTAAGAGTTCTTGGCCTTTCCATAGTCAAGCAAACTCAAACAAACATCATACATTCATTTGAAAAGATAACATGATATCATGAAATCATGTCATATGAAATTATGCTAGCATACTTTTCATGATTTGAAAATACACATAAACATAAACACACATCCATGCATGAGAGAAGGTGGAGAGAGCTACCTTGCACACAATCATACACTTTTTCCTTGGCTTTTAAGCCTCCTCTTTCGGTCACACACCCACAAATTTGTAGAGATGGTTTCTCTTGGCCTAAACATAATTTATGGAAGCCAATTAGGTTCATGAAACAATCTCTAAGGCCATACAACTTGGTTAAACACTAGATTACTCTATAACCCCCATTATGGTCCATAAATGCACCCAAGGAAGCAACACCCCTAAAAAAATTTCTAGGCTCCATTCTTTCCTTTCAAATATGATTCTTGACTCCTTTTAAGCCTCTTGGAGTCATCACACAATTAAAACAAAGTGTCTAACATCATGTTGCTTCGTTAGGTCATAATATGGAACCTAAAGCACCAAATCACTTTTTATGAGTTTTAAATTTTTTCCAAGGCCTCCCCTCATTTTCATTCATCATATATGACTCAAGAATAGGTTTAGAAAAATTTAAAACTCTCCCTAGCTATGCTATCCTTACTTGGCCGAGGCTATGGAGGAAATGGAGCTCCTTGGAGTTTGCTTTATTTTCTTAAGGGAAGAAGCATATGGGGAGCCTCTTAAGGACCTTAGGAGCTTATTTAAACTCTTATTTAGGCCTAGAAATCATCATACAAAATAAGATTTTACAAGGTGCAATTGAAACCCTAGAACTTGCATCTTGAAATCTAATGGTTTTTTGTTAATTCCCTTTACATATTTTTAATCTCCACACCCTTTTTCCTTAGATTCATGCTTGGTTCTGCCTAAAAATCATCTTCTCCTAGGGTTTTCTCAAGTGGGGCAAAATGGTGGAGAAGGGAACTAAAGATGACAACCATAGGAAGAGAAATTACTTGTTTCTTGTTTTTTCTCACTTGAATCTTGTTTTCTTTAAGTTCCTCTCTTCAAATCCGAATTTTCCCACCAATTTCTCCTCTAAAATAGATCCATATAGTTTATTATAATCATAGTAAATAAAAGAGAATGAAGGAGAAGAGGTTTAGAAGATAAAAAAACATGAAAAATCATGAAAATCCATACCTTTCTACTTTGAATTTCTCCTTCTTTTCTTCATCCTTTTGTGCGCCTTATTCCCTAGGGTTTTCCTCTAGTTTTGGGCAGAACATGGTCATGCATAATAAAGGGAGAAGAAGGGTGCATCATATATATAGGTGGGAATAAGTTACACTTTTCAAAAATTTTCATTTTGCCCTTTGTTCTTGGCATTTTCGTTTCTCCTTCGTTTTAGCTCTCTTTTGAGAACTGTCTGTTTCATTATGAAATTTAGGTTCCCAATTTAGTAAAATGCCTTTGAAATTACTCAAATCAGAGCTATCCAAACGGATCCGTCAAAGTTTAGGCACACTGACATTAGAAAACATCCATCGGAGGGGATTTAACTATCCCAGGGCTTCCTATAGTTTTTAGGGCCTCTGAGAACCCCAAAAAACTCAAAAAATTGATTTAAAAAGCCCTCCTGTGTGAATTTCAAAATTTGCTTAAAATTATGAAAATGCCATTACGTTTCGTAAGCTTTTCATAAGAAATTGTTTCTTCATTCTAGCTCTATTTTTCTTTTCATCTGAGCCTGGGATTCTTATTTTTAGGAGTCTAAAATGCTTTCCAAATTTTTTGGGACCTTAACTATCTCATTTCGAGGGACTTTCTTTTGTACCAGGTGTGTTTCGTTCATTGACGAAGAAATCGTACGTTATGTTTCTCATGTTTTCTCTCATTTTCAGAGAACTGGATGTTACACCACTTATTTGCATACATAAGATCTTACAACTCATCCATGCATCACAATACCAAAAACATCTATTTTCATTCCTATGCTTTCTATTTCCATACATACATCATATATCCATGTATATACATATATTCAAGTGGCTATACATCATTTACAACATAGGGTTACATCATTTGCCAACAATATGGTTATAAAATGGCAAAATAACACATTCTTTTGTCAATTTCTCATCTTCAAGTGTGGTGGCTTTCATCTCTTTGCTCACTTGGTCTGCCTAGACTTGTTTTAATAATGGAAAAGTAAGAGTGAGATTTTAGGAATACCAATAGCTTTTAACCCTTTTTAATCATACATAATAAATGCAATTTCAAGTCTAAAGATATTGCATGGCAATCTAGCAATTCATGAACATACATGAAACATTTCTTTTATTTAAGAAAGCATACTCATCATACATAGGCTTGCCAAGACAATGATTTATCCTCACCCATTCTCTTTGGGACTTTTGGATTTGCTTCACCCACTTTCAAGGGACTTTTGACTAAGTCTCACTTTTTTAAAGACTTTTGGCTTTGTTTCATCCATTCTTAGGGACTCTTAGTTCATCCTTACCCTAGTTAAGGGACTTTTGGCTTCACCAAATTTATGTAAGTTAGAACAAATTCATAAAATATCTTTTAAGAGCATAAATAAAGTAACATGGTACCATGGCATGTGTACATTTGCTAGAAACATGTTGCATAGCATAAACATACATACACACATCCAAAGACAAGAAACCATTCAAGAATGCATGAGAGAAAGGAGAGAGAGCTACCTTGGAGTCAATGTTACCTACTTTTCTTTGGATTCTTCCTCCCTCTTCTTGGCTTAACCATGAAACACGAAGACACTAGGTTCTCTTAGCCTAAACATATCAAATGAGATGTGCTTAGATCATTGGAATGAGCTTTAGTCTTATGCAACTCCTATGCATGCCCACTTTCTCACTTGTCTCCATAATGCTTTCATATAAGACATAATGAAGCAACTATTAGAATTCAAGGTCTTGGCTCCATTTAAGCTTTCATTCTAGGTCTCTTGACTCTATTTAGACTCCTTAGAGCCATCACATACTCATTTTGAGAAGCCTAACTAGGAGTTGCTTCATTATACTGCATTATAGAGCCTACACCTCCATCTCACATCCTAGGCTTTCTAAAATTTTTTGAAGCTTCCTTTCATATTTTCCCATCATATATGATGCCAATTTAGGCTTAGAAGAATTTAAAACACTCCCTAGGTGCATGAATAGTATTTGGCCGAGACACCTCCTAAAGAAAGGACCCATGGAGTTTTGTAATTTCTCTTGATGGACGATGCACTTGGGAAACTCCCTAGGGATCTTAAGAACTCATATAGACTCTTAGATAATTGAAAATACCACTAGAAAGCTTCATCTAAACCATAGTGCAATAAAATCTCTAACTTCCATATCTTACATTCTAATGCATTTTAATTGATTCCACTTGCACATTCTTGTTCCTCTCCCATCTAAACCTCTAATTCAAGCATACTTTAGTCACAATTACATCTCCTTTAGTGACTTCCTAGAATGGACAAACCAATAGGGAGAAGAAATACAAGGAAAGAACATGCATTTCATGTGATATCTTACCTTGTTTGATTCCTTGTTCCATGGAGAAAATTATGCTATCAAAAGTTTCCTCAAATTCTTCCCTTCGTCCAAGAAACCAACCCTATTTTGGCTTCTTTCTCCTTCTCTCTCCTCCCTTTTTGGATACCATACTAGACCTGTATGGAGCTACTTCAAATTGGTGGAAATTGAGGAAGAAGAGGATGTGCCACTTTATGAGGGAGAAAATGGATTTTTATAACATTTAGCTTTATTTATGTTTTTACCATTACACTTTGTCTACATTGTTTGAACTCATTTTAGATCTTTTTTTAGAGCCATCTTTTCCATCATAAAATTTAAATTCTCTAAGTTATAAAATATCTTTGTAATCACTCAATTTGGATCCATTTCGAACCATTATATTAAAATTTTAGTCAACTGATAGCCAAAATTGCTCATCGGAGCGGTTTTAACTATTTCAAGGGTTCCTATGGTTTTTAGGACCTCTGAAAAACCCTAGAGAACTCATTTTTCCCATTTTAAAATCTCTCCTTTGAGTTTTTCAAAAAGTATTTGAAATTACAAAAATGCCATTACATTTTTGCTAATTTCCGTCTGACTATTCTGGCTCCATTTTCAGGGCACCTCTAGCCTTGGATCCTTATTATTTGAGGTCTAGAATATTGCTCTAATTTTATTGGACCTCAAATCATTCTATTTAGGGGACTTCCTTTTATATCTAGTGAGTTTGATATGTTTATGGAGAAACTGAATGTTACATTTCTCACGTTTATGGGAGAATTAGATGTTACATCTTGGCTCTATTTTCTTTTTACATCTAGGTCTTTTGACTTCATTTAGACTCCTTAGAGCCATCACACACTTGTTTCCAAGAGCCTAGATACAAGTTACTTCTTTAGGTTATAATATGGAACCTATACCCCAAACTCTCAATCTATGGCTTTTAAATTTTTCCTATGGCTTCCTCTCATCTTCTTCCATTATATATAGTCCTAAACTAAGTTTAGAAAAAATTAAAACACTCCCTGGCCCCTTACTTTTGTCTTGGTCAAACCATAGGGAGTAATTTGAGCCCATGGAGTTTTCAAGTTTTTCTTGATTGAAGAGGCACATGGGAGGCTTCCTAGGGGTCTTAGGAACTCAAATAAACTCTTACATAAGCTTGGAAATTCTTGGATAAAGCCAAATTTT
The DNA here is from genome assembly GCA_032878935.1 of Erythrophleum fordii. NCBI lineage: Eukaryota > Viridiplantae > Streptophyta > Magnoliopsida > Fabales > Fabaceae > Erythrophleum > Erythrophleum fordii. Next base: position 4,958,323 of record JAVQMF010000046.1, on the reverse strand, counting down.
GCTATATGTTTTTGGATCCTTATTTTCCCATTCTTAAATTTTACTAGTTTTCCATCCAATTTCTTTGCATTTTCTAGGTTCCCTTAGCCTAAAACTTAAGTTTCTCACTTGGTTTTGATAATAAATTCCTCCCCTTTGGCTATTCTATATGAGGCCAAACCAAGCACACATAAGAAGCAAAGAGGAAGAAGCAAGCAAGACAAGAAGATTACCTTGAATCCAAGCCTCCTCCAAGAGTCTTTCCCCTTACTATAGCTTCATTCTTGAAATTCTAATCTTCCTCTTCTGAACCAAGCTCAAAACAGACCCACATGACTAGCCAAAACCATAGGAAGAAAGCTTAAGAAAAGGATAGCAACATTAAAGAAGGAAGAGCCATGAAAATCTTCCATTTTCCTTACCTTTCTTGGAGTTTTTCTTCCTCTTTCCTCCTCCTTCTTATGTGTAGCTCTCTCCTAGCCTTTCTCTTTGTTTGGACAAGACATTAAGCCAGTTAGGAGAAGGAAAGAGTAGGACGCCTCTTATGTGGATTAAAAAGGAAGAAATTTGTTCATAAAAATGTCGTTTATGTCCCCACTTTTTGGCTAATTCATTTGAGGCTCATTTTAGCTCCTTTTCAAGAACCATCTTTTCTATCATAAAATTTAGGTCCTCAAACTTATAAAATAGTTTTTGAATCATTTAATTTGGATTTGAAACTTTTATGAACTAAAAGGTCAAAGTTCGGGTCAATGACATTCAAAAAGATACATAAGATAAGTTTTAATTATCCTGGGGCTTCCCATGATATTTAGGGAGAACTCCAAAATGCTCAAAATTTTCATTTAAAAAGCTCTCACATGAGTTTTCCAAAATTTGCTCAAATTTACAAAAATGACATTACGTTATCGCTCAATTTCATTCCATTTTCGTTTAACCATCCTAGCTATGTTTCCAGAGTAGTTTGAGCCTTGGATTCTTATTCTTAAGAGTCTAGAGTATCACTCTAATTTTATGGGACCCTAACTCATTCATTTTAGGGGACTTGCTTTTCTATTTGACTCATTTCATCATTTTTACGAAAACTGGACATTACACTTAACGTTAACTTTATGTGAAATTTATTAATGATCAAAATAAATACTCATGTGCATTCTTTTGTTTAATTGTATTCATTTACTACTAAAAATAGGAATGTCACTATTGAAGTTTTGACTATGCCTGACGAAAGAATTAACAACTATAAAACATAATAATATTGGGGAGATGAGGAAACATATTTTGAAGATAGTCCGCAGACAAACTCAAAGAACATAAGATAGTTATAGGTTTAAAGGTTGCCATTTGAAAAATTATCATATGCTTCCACTGTAAGTAAGTTAGCCACTAGAGGAAGGATTGCATTAGGGTCAAGTCTTTGTTAACAAATATTAAAAAATAAAAGTGGAGGGGGTTTATAAATGTAACATCCAATCCCTCCGTAAACATCAGAAATGGGTCAGATATAAAAGAAAGTCCCCGAAATAGAAAGAACTGGGGTCAACTAAAATTAGGATAAAATTTTAAATATTGTAAAATGAGGATTTAAGGTTTAAGATGACAAAAAAACCTGAGCCAGAAGAGCTCAGAAAATTTGTCGAAGGAAGTAGGGGCGTTTTTGTAATTTTTGGAAAATTTGGAAAACTCACAGGAGGGCTTTTTAAATAAAAAATTTAAGCTTTCTAGGGTTTTCAGAGGTTCTAAATACCATGGGAACCCTTAGAATAGTTGAAACCCCTCTGGTGAGCAATTTCGAGTGTTAGTTGACTGAAACTTTGACCGAATGGTTCAGAATGGTTTCATATCCTTTTTGAGTGATTCCAAAGGCAATTATTATAATTAAGAGCCTAAAGAAAATGATGGAAAATATGGATTTCAAAAAGGAGTTGATATGAGCCTAAAATGAAAAAGCCAAGAAAAGGGACTACAATGTAAAAGTAAAAAGTTGCATAAAGTGACTTTTAGCTCCTTCTTATCCACGTTCTAGCAGCCCCTCATTTCCACGATTTGTTTCTACCCTAAAAATAGAGAAGGAAGCCAGCTCTCTTGGGCACACAAGGAGAGGATATTTTGAAGAGAGAAAAAGCAAGGAAAAGGTTAGAAAAGCATGGAATTTTATGCTCTTCCCTTGAGTAAACTTGTTCCTCTCACTCTCCTCTTCATTTCTATGATTTTGTTGATGGATTTGGTGATGTTTTGAGTCTGATCCAGAGGAGGAATAACAGAATTTGAAGGAGAGGAACTTACTACTTGGAAGAGAACTTGAGAAAAGCTAGTAAATCAAGGTAAGTTGTTGTCTTCTATACTTCTTCTTCCCTTCTCCTCCTTGTGATAATTTCGTCCCATGTAGAGCCCAATCAAAGGGAGATGAATTCTGGTCCTAGCAAGGAAGATTCATAGATTTTGGAGTGTGAGAAGCAAGTAGGTGCAAAGAAATCAAAGAAAGAAGCATGAAAACACAAGATAAAAAAGTTAGGGATTCATGGAGACATTGTGAAATCTGTTTTGATCCATGAATTCCCTAGCTTAGATGAGTGTTTTCTTGAGTTCCTAAGATACCTAGTGCCCTCCCCACACACCTCTTCCATTAAGAAAACAAAGTAAACCTATTACTTCCCTTTTTAATGTGTCATTTCGACCTAGGGCAGAATTATAGGTTAGGGATAGTTTTAATTTGTTCCAAGCTTACTTTTGAGTCATATATGATGGAAGAAGATGAGAGGAAGCCTTGGAAACATTTTAGAAACCATAGATATTGAGATGGAGGTGTAGGCTCTATAATGTAGCATAGTGAAGTAACTCCTAGCTAGGCTCCTTAAAATAATTGTGTGATGACTCCAAGGAGTCTAAATGGAGTCAATAATCATAGATTGAAGGAGAGAAGGGAGCCAAGATCATGAATTTTTGTAGTTGCTTCATTAAGTGCCTTATAGAAGCATAATGGAGTTATAAACCAAAGTAGCATCATGTAAAGTGTGTATAATGCCAAGGCTTGTTCCCATGAGTAATTCATGTTTCTTTTGGTTTGTCTAGGCCAAGAGAAATGGTCTCCACCTTCTTGGGTATGTGAGGACAAAGGAGAGGACTCAAGGCTTAAGGAAAAAGTGTATGAATGCAAGCAAGGTAGCGCTCTCTCTTTTCTCCTATGCATGAATGAATGTCTGCATTGTCTTTGAATGTGTGTACATGTCTTTTAAGCTATGAATTATGTTTTGGTATGATGCCTATGTTCCATGGAACCATAGTATTGCATTATATATTCAAATGATGCCTAGAATGTTTGCATTGGTTTACTTAAATGTGGAGAGGCCAAGAACCTCCTACCTTCGGTAAGGATGAGCCAAGAACCCTTAAAAGCAGTTGAGACTAAGAGAAAGTCTCCCAAGAGCAAGGCTTAGTTCAAGGCCTTTAAGAAAAAGGATGAGGCAAGTCCAAGAACCTTGAAGAAAGAAGGTGAGGCTAATCCATCCATTTGGCAAGCCTAAGTATGTTATGTGTGCTTTGTGTAAATGCCAAGAATTTATATTGCACCGTTTTATTACTTTAAGGCCATAAGAATGGCATATATTGTAAATCCATTGTTATACATGTTTTATGAAGTCATAAATATGTATAAATGTGTTGATGTATCATGTATAAGTGAGAAATTATGGCATGTAAATACTAAAATGTAAAATGAACTTGTTATGTCAATGTAGTCTCTTGAATGATGTTATGGAAATGTACATAAGTGTGGGTGATGTGAACATTGTATTTTGTCTGAGCATGCTCTAAAAATAATGATAAAATTAAACTAATAAAAAAATAGAAAACAAAAAAAAAGACAAAAATCAAATAGGTCCTTTTAGCTTAATAAGCTTAAAGAAAAAAAATCAAAGGAGAAAGAACTCAAAAAAAAAAAAAAAAAAAGCCCATTAATCTAAAATTAAAACAAAAAGAAAAATCAAAGAGGGAGTAACAAAAATCTAAAAAAAATGAAATTAAAAAAATCAAAAAGAGACTAGAAAAAGAAAGGAAAAAATGAATTAACAAGAAAAAAGTAAAATCCCACAAAGAAAAAGAGAAAAAAAAAGGCTAAAATCAATTTAAAAAAATCACCAAAAAATAATTAAAAGAATAATAATTCAAAAAACAAAAAAAATCATAAAAAAGGACTACAAAAAAATACCAAAATAATATATATTAAAAAAAGGGGAAACCCAAAACAAAAAAAAAAAAGATTAAGATTTTGGGGTATAATCCAAGAGAGTCCAAACCAAAACAAAAAAAATCAAAAAAAGAAGGGGCCCAAGAAAAAAAAAAAAGTCCAAAACCAGCTCAAAAATGGATGAAAAATGAAAAAAAAAAAAAAACCAAAGAACAAGCCTAACTCGGATCCAAACCAAGCCTTACCCGCATCCATTTTCTGATCCCTTTTCTCTCTCTCATGACTCTGGCGGAGGAACCACACTCACTCATGCACGCACAGGGCTTTCACACTCCCACTACTCATATGCCTCTTAACAGCGTAGAAAGGGACGATGCTCACATATGCAGAAAGCAAGGACACAGACACAGAAAGGGCAACAGAGGCGTTAGAGTGAGGGAGGGACACACAAAAAAGAAAAGACTCTGAGCACAGAGAAGGAATGAGGGGACGCACAAAAAGAAACTAGGAAGAAGAGATTGAGGGAGAGAAAAAGGAGAGATTGAGAAAAAAGAAAGCGAGAGGAGGAATAGAGTGAGTCTGCGAGATTAGGGATGAGAAAGGAAAAGAATCAAAGGGGGATTCTAAAAAAAATTTTGAGATTAGGTTCGGGTTAGAGTGAATCGAAGGGAAGTGAAGGATCTAAGAGGAGGCGGAGAGTAGGAGAAAGAGAAGCAGCATAAAAGGAGGTTCTCTGGGGGGATTTTGGTTTCGGGTTAGAGCTAAGGGAAACTAAGAGAGAGGATCTAGAAACAGTAATGTGAAGAGACTGAAAGAAGAAATCGAATCAAGTTCAAGTGTAGATTTGGGGCTTGGTGGCAGCGGGATTCGATCAAAGAAGAAAACTCGCATGACTTTTCAAAAAATGAAGTTCTAATCATACTCAGGGATGTTAATATGTTATAAAAAAATGTTGACCTCAGTCGTGGATTTGCTTAGAATGATTTGCTGTTCACAGAGCTAGCTGAATATGGTTAGTGTACTAGTTTAATCATATTATTTTGTCTTTATATTCACAGTAAGTGCAAACCAAGCTCAGGTTTTTATTTGATTATGATATTATAAGGATGAACATATGATTTTACAGATTGAACCTTTGCTAAACTTGCATTTACCTATTTGGAAGCAAACACTGGGTTTTGATTGAGATGCTCAGCCTTGATCATTAATATATCCATGATATGCTCGGGGATATATTTGCATTGTTAAACATGTTCAAATAAATATGTTAATGGATTTTGGGAATGAATGTCAATTCTGATGTGTTTGTTATGAGCTTAAATTTATAATGTTTGTCTTTCAATTTTAAGTGTGAAGATGACTTACCCCTCTATATTTCTTTTGCATATGAGCTCCACTTGGAAAAGAGTGAGAGAATTAAGGAGACTAGTAGGAAGGATAGAGACTCGAGAAGATTAAAGAAAAAGACCCATTGGGACGATGGAAGAATATGGCATGGCAAGCCTAGGAATGGGAGACAACGCTGATTTGACTGGGTAGAGGAGTAGGAAATGGAGAAAAGCAAAAATGCAAACAAGTGATGTCTTTCAAATTCCCACTCCTTTAATTTCTTTTTTTGGTAATTATTGTTTGAAATAATGTACTGTTTGTTTCTTGTACACAGAACACACACTATCACAAATTATCTTATACTTGTGCATATTTTGGCTTCATTTATTTTTTCTTTTAGAATAGTCGTATGGGACCTTGTGTCTCCTCAGGCACATAGAAGTGAACCTATGGGTCATGTGAGGCAATAAAGCCTTCTTGGTACCTATTAGGCTCCGAATTTACATTTTAATATATTTTGGGTTTCAATGGCCCCCATTAGATGTTTTTTTTTAAAAGAAAATTTTCAAAAAAAAGGAAAAAAGGAGCAAGGAAAATAAAAGAGGATTAAAAATATATATTTTTTAAAATCAAGTTGAGTCTTAATTATTTATCTTTTCTTTTCTTAAAGGCTCTTTTGCAAACATTAAAAAATAGTATTTTAAAAATTTGAAATTCATTGTTATTTTTGAAGAGTGTCTTTTGAAAAGAAAAAGGTAAAAATGAAAAGGTTTTATAAACAAATAAAAAAAATAATAGCAATAAAAAATAACGAAAGAAAAGAAATTACATAAAAAAAAACAATAAAAACCAAAAAAAAAGAAGGAAAAAAACAAAATGCAAAACAAAACACCACAATTTCTCGTTGAACTACGTGGACTTTGATCCCTATTTCACCATGTTTTGAGAACCGGACTGGACCGGCCGGTTCGACCGATTCGACCAGGAACCAGTCCCTGGTCGGGTTCGGTTGAGTTGAAAAACCGGTCAATCAAAAAACCGGTCAAGAATCGGTAAAAACCGGACTGAAAAAATCGGTTTGAACTGGTTTGAACCGGTCTGAGGCAAATTTCTTTTTTTCTTTTTTTTTTTAATTTTTTCTTATATAATAGAATAATTCATTTTAAATAAATCTGACAAATTAAAAATAGAAGGTAATAAAAAAGATGAGAGAGTTGAAATATGAATTTTTTTCTTAAAAAAAAGAAAATATAAGAGAAATAAAATATGCATAATTAATTATTTTTTATACTTACTTTTTATTATGTTTAATTTCCTAATAATATTTCTCTCAAATATCAAGATACTTAGCTAAAATTATTATTTATTATTTTATTTTTTAATAATAAGTAGAATCTTAATATGATTTAGAAATTCTAAAAATTTAATATTAAATATTCTTAACTTTTAATCATAGATAATTTTTATTTTAAAATATATTAATATTTATTTGTTATATTAAAATTTTAATACATACATTTTTTTTAAATACTATATTTAATTATTACCAGTTCGACCACGGTTAAACTAATGAACCGTGAACCAGTACCTCCACTGGTTCAATGACCGGTCTGGTTTTAAAAATATTGCTATTTCAGGGTACGTAGGCCCTAGGTTCTTATCCCAGGTCAAGTCCGCCCTTGTAAATAAGTATTTTTTTCAATTTTACTTCCTTGATTTCTTTTCTTTCATTTTGCTTTTATTTTGATTTCTTTAACTTCTTTTCCTTCTTTTTACCCTTAATTTAATTCCCTTAATCTCTTTCTTTCTTATTTTGCATGTGATTTGTTAGGGAGAATTAAAATAGAATAGAGACCATATTAATTTTGCATGTGACGACCCTAGATTCTAATATCAGTGATTATAGCTAAATACACAATTAATAGATAATGATCAAGGTTTGGAGTCATTGCAATTAATTACATTAAGAAAATATAGGGGAAATTTAAACCTTGATACTACTAGGATCATCAACTAACAACCATAATGGGAACATGCATAAAAGGGGTTTGTACCATCATTAAAGGTTTAAGATTCATCCATTAATCAATTTCAACCCACAAAAACATCCCACCAATGTGCTCAAACTATTCCCTAACATTATCCTTACTGAAATTAAGGTTTCTAGGTCAAATATAGGAGTTTGGGGACCTGCGCCGCGACTTGGAACTTTCCCGCCGCGGCTAAGTTAGGTTCTGGAGCTTGAAAACTGAGTTTTTAGATTTACACTGCGGCCTAGAACTCTTGTGCTGCGGCCAAGTTGCTCTCGGGAATTTTCCTGACTTTCGCCGTGGCGAGTTGGACCGGCGCCGCGGCCAACCTATGTGGCGCCGCAACGAGTTTTGCTACTGTAACCTCCCTAATTAATTTTCTCGACTCGCGCCGCGGCGAGGTTACGTTCTGTCACCCCCTGGGTGATTATTTTCACTCCGTGCCGCGGCGAGATTTCTCAAGCCGCGGCGTCCCTCGCCACTGTCACTTCCTAGGCCGCGGCGAAGCCTTCCTGGCCACGGCGTGATTCCCTTCTGTCACTGTTTTCACTATATTTTGCCCCCTACACTCCATTTCTCTTCTTAGGGACACTCTAAGGTCACTTCCTCTCATTTTATATAGCTCTAATGGCATTTATCTACCTTACTTACTTAGCTATTCTTCCATTACCAATTCAAAACTTATATGCCCATTTCCGTTCTCTAATTACCCTCTATCAGCAAGTTTATAAAATAGCAACAACCGAATATACATGAATTACCAGCAACTATCCTTTAATACTCAATCAATAGGGGTTCCATACAATAGGGGTTCATACCAATATCTCAAGAGTTACATTTCCATTGACAACCATATTATAGGTCAACAAAGTTTACAGCAGATCATATGAATCCATACATCAAATACTAAGTCAAGATGGGGTCTAACCCTTTAGTACATACATTCTCAATAAATTAAATGTTCAAGCCTACACTTGGCAATGCGGATACATGATGATGCTATACATTAAGGAATACAAAATTAGCATCTATACTAGCTAAGTCAGCCTAAGTGTAGCCATCTCCCTATAGGTGGGGACTCATGGATTCTCATCCACCTGCTTACCCTTATCCTTACCCGAAGAAGTTTCACCTGAAATATTAATCCCATAAAACGGGGTGAGATACACATCTCAGTAACCAAGGCAATTCCATCATATAATCCAGTTTAATCAACATATATGTATGAATCAAAATCCATATCAGAATCATATCAGTCATTTCAGCAAATGAAACAATTAGGCTATCATGATTACTATCCCATACTAGCAATCATATATTTAACATGTTAAAGGCCATTAACACCGGGAGAGGCCCATTCACGGCACCTACTCCCCATTGAGCACAACCAGGGCTCAGTGCATCTGGGGTTGATCATACCCGGTGCCCGATCGAAGCACATGCACAGGTGGCAGCCGCACCACAGCTCCACCATGGACTCACAAGGTCCAATCATAATACAACAGATAGCCAACCAATTCATTCAACATTTCAAATCATTCGTATATAGCAAATATGAAATTAAATTAGATACATGCATGGAATTAATGTAAACCCCGGTTACCTCACTTGCAGACAATTGCAATAGCCACCATAATTCCCAAATTCGGATTCAAGTATCTCCCACCAGAATTCTCAATGTTTCACCCAAAATCCTAAGCAAATTCGTACCAAGTTAATACCCATAATATAAATAAGCTATGGGGGTCTCAAACCAACAAAGAAAGCATAAAAATAGGGGGTTTAAAGTCACCAAATACCAACCCCAACCTTAACCTACGAATTTCACCAAGAAAACCCCCAAACACTCACTTTTCAGATTTTGGGTATAATGAAATCTTTCCAAATGAAAAACTAATCGGACCAAATTAAAGAGGAAGATGAGGGGATTAAGTTGTATAACTATTACCTTGGCCAAATCTTGCTCCAAATGTGAGAAAATACAGAATTATGTCAAGAACCCTAGCCTCCTCTCCTCACCTCCGAATTTCTCCTCTATTTTTGTGTTTCAGCAAATGAAGGGAAGAGTGGCTGAAGCATTAGGGTTTTAGGTGGGTTTAAGTTGGGTCAGGGGGTTGGGTCATGGGTTGCTCCAAGTCCAAATCCAATTGGGTTTCAGATTTTGCTTGTTGGGCCAGTTTTTAATTGTTGGGCTGCATAATTCTGTTGGGCCAGTTTTCACACATTGGGTTGCTAAGATTTAATGGGTTTTGGGCCTAATTTGAAGGGCTCAAGGGTTTGGGTCTGCACCTAATTCATTGGGCCTCTATTAGCCTCTTATCATGGTTCATTAAATTGGGCCTAGATGCAATTTCTATCCTAATTAATTCTCAAACCATATTAATGATTTATCTATTTAAAATCCCTATTTCCTTAACTAGCCCAATCATCCTATATTAATTATTCTTAATTAATCTTAATCCATGATTAACACCTTAATTAATTTTGGGGTGTTACATTGCACAACTGACTTAGGGTAACTGTTCTCAGTAACAGGTGTAGTAGAGTGCCTAACACTTTCCCCACTCACAATTGACTCCCGAATCTATTATTTGGTTCGTAGACCATTTTTGTTTTTCAAATAAAAGGTTTTTCTAAAGTTTTGCCTTTTCAAAAAATTAAAATTTTGGTAGCGACTCCTAAATCCTATTTCTTTTTTTTATTTTGATTTCGATTTTCGTATTTAACTTTGAAAATTGAATTTTTCTTCTTAAAGGTGCCACGCGATCACATTTTTGGGTGCGATAGTTTGACAACTCCACTGAGGATAGTTTGAGAATCAAACCCAATTTTAAGTTAGTTGTACAAGATATTATAGCTTCATTTTTATTTTGATTCTCCTTTTGTTTGTTGTTTGTCTCACATAATTAGGGTAGATAACATGCTATTTACATGCTAGTTTTATTTTCTTAATTGTGTACATAATATGTGTTAGGATAGATAACATGAGGAATAAAACCTTAGGGTACATGACCATATTTGTATATTTTATATCTTTTTGCTTATATTTGTATATATTTCTCCGCCATTTGTTCTGCCAATTAGTCTCGCAGATGAGGGTTGGATAGTTTATAGGATGAAAGGTAAATGCTCTCCTCACACATATCACTAAGGCACAAATATTTCACACATAATATGGGCCTTATACCTTGGTCTTAATACATCTTAGGTTAGTAGAGGTTTATATTGATTTCTTGTGAAGCCTTGTGCTTCCTAAGGCTGTCATGAAGACCTCACCTAAATTGTACCTTGTTATATGGACTTGACTTATGTAGGATATTTTTCCTCTTAAAGTCAAGTTTATATAGCGAGATCCTCACCTCATGGTGGGGGCAATTTGGGAGCTAACAATTTTAGGAGTCATAGACCTACCCAAAGTCCTACACAGAATAGGCACCCTTAAGTCCTATGCAGAATAGGCACCCTTAAATCTTACGCAGAATAGGCACCTTTAAGTCTTACACAGAATAGGCATTCTTTAATCCTACGTAGAACAGGTACCTTTAAGTCCTATGTAGAATAGGCACTGAAAGTCCTGCACAGAATAGGCATTTAAAGTCTTGCACAGAGCAGGCACTCTTAAGTCCTATGCAGAATAAGCATTCAAAGTCCTGCTAGAACAGGCACATTTAAGTCCTACGCAGAATAAGTACCAAAAGTCCTACATAAAATAGGCATAATAACAGTCCTACATAGAATATGTACCTTTGAGTCCTACACAGAATAGGCACCCAAAAGTCCTACGCAGAATAGGCACCCTTAAGTCCTGCACAGACAGACACCTTTAAGTTCTACGTAAAATAGGCACCCAAAGTCCTACGTAGAATAGGTATTCAAAGTCCTATGCAGAATAGGCACTCAAAGTCCTATGCACAATAGGCACTCAAAATCCTACGCAGAATAGGCATCCAAAGTCCTGCATATAATATGCACCTTTAAGTCCTACGTAGAATAGATATTCAAAGTCCTATGTAGAACAGGCATAATAAAAGTTCTACGCAGAATAAGAACCCAAAGTCCTGCATAGAATAGGAACCCTTAAGTTTTACACAGAATAGGCACCCAAAGTCCTACGCTGAATAGGCATTCAAAGTCCTATGCAGAATAGGCACCCAAAGTTCCACACAGAATAGAAACTTTTAAATCCTATGTAGAATAGGCATTCAAAGTCTTGCACAGAATAGGCATAATAAAAGTCCTACGCAAAATAGGCACCCAAAAGTCCTGCACAGAATAGGCATTCAAAGTCCTATGCAGAATAGACATTTAAAGTTCTACACAGAATAGGTACTCTTAAGTCCTACACAAAATAGGCATTCAAAGTCCTGCTAGAATAGCGGACACTTAAGCCCTGCACCAAAACAGGCATCAAAAGTCTTGCATCAGAACAAACACTTAAGTCCTACACCAAAATAAGTACCAATAAAAGTCTTGCACTAGAACGGCATCAAAAGTCTTACACCAGAACAGACACCTAATGTAACATCAAGTCCCTTCATAAATGTGAGAAACGCAATGTTCAGTTTCTCCGTAAATGTCAGAAATGGGCCAAATATAAAATGAAGTCCTCGAAATAGAAGGAATTGGTGCCAACCAAAATTATGATAAAATTTTAAATATTAGAAAATGAGGATTTGATTAAGATGCCCAAAAGCCAGAGCTAGAAGAGCTCAAAAAATTTGTCGAAGAAAGTAGGGGCATTTTTGTAATTTTTGAAAAATTTGGAAAACCTATAGGAGGGCTTTTAAATGAAAAATTTGAGCTTTCTGGGGTTCTCAGATGCCCTGAATACCATGGGAACTCCTAGAACAGTTGAAACCCCTCCGATGAGCGATTTCGGCCATTAGTTGACTGAAACTTTGACCGAACGGTTTGGAATGGTTTCAAATCCTTTTTAGTGATTCCAAAGGCAATTATTATGATTAAGAGCATAAGGAATATGATGGAAAAGATAGTTCTTCGAAAGGAGTTCAAATGAGCCCAAACGGACAAAACTACGAAGAGGGACTAAATTGTAAATTTTAAAAGTTGCTTAAATGAGTCCCTAGGCTTATAAAAGCGCCCCACCTCTGGTCAGATCTCCTCACCAACTCTCCCACACATTAAAATAGAATTAAGAAGGGCTAAGAGTGGCGCACAAGAAGGGAGCCCAAGGAAGGAAGAAGAAGCTTTGAAAAGTGTAAGTTTTAGCTACTTTTTCCTACTCCTTGCCTTGTTAAACTTCTTCCCCTCTTCTTCCTCTTCCTTCTCATGGTTTTGGCATTTAATTTGGTGCTATTTTGAAGGTAGAACAGAGGTGGAATTTTCGGATTGGGTGAGGGGAGGCTAGCCAAGTGAAGAACAAACCAAGAAAACCAAGAATCCAAGGTATTTTGCTAATTCCTAAGCTTAGGTCTCCTTGCTCCTCTTCTCTTCAATTCCCCCCCATTGTAAGACCAGCCATGAGGGATTAAATTTCTGGCCAAACCAAGAATGAATCACATGAATTAGGGTGTGGGAATTTAGAATATGCAAAGGAAACCAAGTAAAAGCCATTGAATTTCAAGTTAGCAAAGTGTAGGATTCTTGAAGAGTTTGTAAAATCTGTTTTGATTTATGAATTTCCTAGGCTATGTAAGTGTTTGATTGAGCTTCTAAGACCTTTAGGAAGCCTCCCAAGTGGCTCTCCCATTAAGGAAAAATTGGAAACCCCTTGAACCCCAAATGCTTCCATAATGTTGGCCTAGGCTAGAAAGAGTATCAAGGGGAAGTTTTAATTTGTTTCAAGCTTATTTTTGAGTTATGTAGGATGGAAGAGGATGACAAGAAGCCTTGGAAAAATTTTAGAAGCCATAGATAGTGAGATGGAAGTGTAGACTCCATAATGTAGCATAATGAAGCAACTCCTAACTAAGCTCTTTAAAATAATTGTGACGACTCCAAGGAGTCTAAATGGAGTCAAGAATCATAGATTAAAGGAGAGAAGAGAGCCAAGATCATAAATTCTTGAAGTTGCTTCATTAAGTGCCTTATGGAAGCATAATGGAGCCATAAACCAAAGTAGCATCATGTAAAGTGTGTATAATGCTAAGGCTTGTTCCCATGAGTAATTCATGTTTCTTTTGGTGTGTCTAGGCTAAGAGAAATGGTCTCTACCTTCTTGGGTGTGTGAGGTCAAGGGAGAGGAGTCAAGGCTTAAGGAAAAAGTGTGTGAATGCAAGCAAGGTAGCTCTCTCCACCTTCTCTCATGTATGCATATGTGTTTAGCTTGCTTTGGAATGTGTGTATGTGTATTTTCAAGCTGTGAAAAGTATGTTAGCATGCCTTTATATGCCATGATTCTTGATGCCATGTTATATTTTCCAATGATTACATGATATTTATATGAGTTTAGTTGAGTGTGGAAAGGCTAAGAACTCTTCCCTTTGGTGAGGATGAACTAAGAACCTTTAGCTTGATTGAGACAAAGTAAAGAGTCTCCCAAAAATAAAGTGGGCTTCCAAGAGTATGGTTGAGTCCAAAGTGCTCAAAGACTGGATGAGGCAAGTCCAAAATCCATAAGGAGAAGTGTGAGGCCAATCCAAACACTTGATGAGCTCTTGAATGTCTTGTATAGCTTGTTCACATACTAAGCTTGCTTCTTGAATGCTCATGAATTGTATTATGTCCATGCATGCATTTTTAAAGCTTGCTTTACATATATTATGTATGATTGAATGGGAGATGAGCTATTGGGATTCTTTGAATCTCATCCCCTCCTCTCCAATGTTCTAACATGCTAGGTGGACCAAGAGAGCAAGGTAATGGAAGCCAACCCCTTGGAAGAAGAGAGTAGTATATTAAAGTCTATGGAATTGGCTACTTTAAAGCCATATGAATGGAAAATTTTGTAATCCATAGTTGTATATGTTCTATGAGGTCATGAATATGTATAAATATGTTAATGTATCATGTATGAATGAGAGATTATGGCATGTGAATACTAGAATGTAAAATGAGTATGAAATGGCCATTTTTGCTTCTTGAAAGTTTGATGCACTAGTGTATATGTGGAAGTGGCATGGCCAAATTGAGATGCATGAAATTTGGGACCCCTTGGGAAGTTCAAACAAGTCATATTCATGCTTTTAGACTTGCCCAAAAGGAGCCAAACATTGAGAGAAGCCATTTGGACATTTTGGTACCCTATATGGGGCATAAATTTGCTATCTTAGAACCTTATGTCACTTTTTGTCTAAATGAGCTCTTCTTAATCTAAGATTTGGTATGCAATTATATTTTTTTGAGATATTTTTGGGAAGATAAAGAACATAATTTTCGGAGGTCTAAAGAATATTTGATGAATTTTCAAAGTTAGGATTTTCTATGGATTCTGGTATGTGCACTGTTCACACTGGCAGATTTGTATTCTGTGTCATCCGATGTGCAAATGGTGCCCAATGCTTGTGAAATTTTATAGGCATAAATAGAGGTCAAAGCTTTCTGTGACCACTGAGATCACCTCATTTGGAGGTCTGAGCAAAGAGTTATGCATTTTTGAAGTTGGCTGTCAGTAACAGTAGTGTCCTAGGAGTTCAGTCATTGTTCTATAGATTTCTAATGGTTAAATGTATCTATTTCATTCTAGAATCATTTTTAGCATAAAGTTAACATTTGTACATTTCCAGAATGACTAAATGTGTGTGATTTCAATTTTTATAGAATTAGTTATGAAATTTAGCAATTTATATTAGTAATTTGAAACAACAACAACCTCATTAGCTTTTAGGATGTCAAACGCCCTCTGTGATAAATGTTATGATTTTGGCGTATTTTTAATATGAAATAGACATCCATATCTTCCTATAATGACCAAGATTATATAGTTATGATTTTTTTAAAATTAGTTATAATTTTCCAAAGTTTGGACAAAATAAGGGGCAAATCTGACCGAAATTAAACAAACCCATTTCATGCTCCATTTCGGTTTCCATGAGCTGTGAGCATGATTGTATGATGCAAATGAGTTGTAATGATATATTTAAATATGAGAATGCATAGCATGAGCTCCCACGGCCCACGTGACATTAAATGTTACGCAATGCAAATGAAGTCATTAATTTATCCCCCTTTTTCTGATACTTTCATGAATATAATGATATAAGGTATGTGTATATGAAGAGATGAGCTAGAATTTTATGGTGTTACACCTAAGCCTTGCAGCAAAATAGGCACCACAAAGCCTTGCGCAGATCAGGTACCCAAAAGCCTTGCATAAACTAAGTATACACTCAAAAACCTTTTACTCTCAAGCATCTTTGATCAAGTTCCAGCATTTCCAGATAAGTTAGCTCACCTTTATCTTTTAGTGCTCCAAATAAAATATTGTTTCCATCTTTACTTATTCTTAAGCTAAGGATATTAAAAATTACATTTTTGATTCCATTACTTAAAGGATAAGTAAAGAGGGGCAACCTGTAAACACCATATTTTGTTTGGGTTGCTCTTTCCTCTTGCATATTGTCAGAAGGCAATCAAATCACCCTAAACAAAATACGTGTTCTTATCTTTACTTGTTTCTTATGTAAAAATATTAAAAATTACATTTTCAATTTCCTTGCCCAAGAAACAAGTAAAGAGGAGCAACTGTGAATACTGTATTTTGTCCAGGCATACTCTAAAAATAATGATAAAATTAAACTAATAAAAAAATAGAAAAAAAGATAAAAATCAAATAGGTCCTTTTAGCTTAATAAGCTCAAAGAAACAAAATCAAAGGAAAAAGAACTCAAAAATAAAATTAAAAATAAAAGTAAAAAAAGTAAAAGCCCATTAATCCAAAATTAAAACAAAAAGAAAAATTAAAGAGGGAGTAACAAAAATCCAAAAAAAAATGAAATTAAAAAAATAAAAAAGAGACTAGAAAAAGAAAGGAAAAAATGAATTAAAAAGAAAAAAGTAAAATCCCATAAAGAAAAAGAGAAAAAAGGCTAAAAGCAAATTAAAAAAATCACCAAAAAAATAATTAAAAGAATAATAATAAAAAAAAATCATAAAAAAGGACTACAAAAAAATACCAAAATAATATATATTAAAAAAAGGGGAAACTCAAAACAAAACAAAAAAGATTAAGATTTTAGGGCCTAATCCAGGAGAGCCCAAACCAAAACAAAAAAAAAAAAAAATCAAAAAAAGGAAGGGACCCAAGAAAAAAAAAAAAGAGTCAAAACCAGCTTAAAAATGGATGAAAAATGAAAAAAAAAAAAAAACCAAAGAACAAGCCCAACCCGGATCCAAACCAAGCCCTACCTGCATCCATTTTTTGATCCCTTTTCTCTCTCTCATGACTCTGGCGAAGGAACCACACTCACTCATGCACGCATAGGGCTCGCATGCTCCCACTACTCGTATGCCTCTTAATAGCACAGAAAGGGACAATGCTCACACATGCATAAAGCAAGGACACACAGACACAAAAAGGGCAACAGAGGTGTCAGAGTGAGGGAGGGACACACAAAAAAGAAACGACTCTGAGCACAGAGAGGGAATGAGGGGACGCACAAAAAGAAACGAGGATGAAGAGATTGAGGGAGAAAAAAAAGAGAGATTAAGAAAGAAGAAAGTGAGAGGAGGAATAGAGTGAGTCTGCAAGATTAGGGATGAGAAAGGAAAAGAATTAGAGGGGGATTCTAAAAAAAATTTTGAGATTAGGTTCTGGTTAGAGTGAATTGAAGGGAAGTGAAGGATCTAGGACGAGATGGAGAGCAGGAGAAAGAAAAGCAGAGCAAAGGAGGTTCTCTAGGAGGGATTTTGGTTTCAGGTTGGAGCTAAAGGAAACTGAGAGAGAGGATCTAGAAACAGTAATGTGAAGAGACTGAAAGAAGAAATCGAATCAAGTTTGAGTGTAGATTTAGGGCTCGGTGGCAGCGAGATTCGATCAAGGAAGAAAACTCCCACAGCTTTTCAAAAACTGAAGTTCTAATCACACTTGGGGATGTTAATATGTTATAAAAAAATGTTGACCTCAATCCTGGATTTGCTTAGGATGATTTGCTATTCACAGAGCTAGCTGAATATGGTTGGTGTACGAGTTTAATCATTTTATTTTGTCTTTATATTCACAGTAAGTGCGAACCAAGCTTAGGTTTTTATTTGATTATGATATTATGGGGATGAACATATGATTTTAGAGATTGAACCTTTGCTAAACTTGCATTTACCTATTTGGAAGCAAACACTGGGTTTTGATTGAGATGCTTAGCCTTGATCATTCATATATCCATGATATGCTTGGGGATATATTTGCATTGTTAAACATGTTCAAATAAATATGTTAATGGATTTTGGGGTATGAATGTCAATTCTGATGTGTTTGTTCTGAGCTTAAATTTATAATGTTTGTCTTTCAATTTTAAGTGTGAAGATGACTTACCTCCCTGTATTTCTTTTGCATATGAGCTCCACTTGGAAAAGAGTGAGAGAATTAAAGAGACTAGTTGGAAGAATAGAGACTCAAGAAGATTAAAGTAAAAGCCCCATTGGGACGATGGAAGAATATGGCATGGCAAGCATAGGAATGGGAGACAACGCTGATCTGACTGGGTAGAGGAGTAGAAAATGGAGAAAAGAAAAAATGCAAACAAGTGATGTCTTTCAAATTCCCATTCCTTTCATTTTTTTTTGGTAATTATTGTTTGAAATAATGTACTATTTATTTCCTGTACACAGAACACACAGTATCACAAATTATCTTGTACTTGTGCATATTTTGGCTTCATTTCTTTTTTTTTTTTTAGAATAACCGTGTGGGACCTTGTGTCCCCTCAGGTACATAAAAGTGAACATATGGGTCATGTGGGGCAATAAAGCCTTCTTGGTACCTATTAGGCCCCGAATTTACATTTTAATATATTTTGGATTTCAATGGTCCCCATTAGATTTTTTTTAAAAAGAAAATTTTCAAAAAAAAAAAAAGGAAAAAAGGAGCAAGGAAAATAAAATAGGATTAAAAATATATATTTTTTAAAATCAAGTTAAGTTTTAATTATTTATCTTTTCTTTTCTTAAAGGCTCTTTTGCAAACATTGAAAAATAGTATTTTAAAAATTTGAAATTCATTATTATTTTTGAAGAGTGTCTTGAAAAAAAAAAGGTAAAAATGAAAAGGTTTTATAAACAAATAAAAAAACAATAATAGCAATAAAAAACAACAAAAGAAAAGAAATTACACAAAAAAAGTAATAAAAACCAAAAAAAAAAGAAGGAAAAAAATGCAAAACAAAAAAGAACAAAACAAAACACCAATTAAACACAATTTTCCATTGAACTACGTGGACTTTGATTCCTATTTCAGGGTACGTAGGCCTTAGATTCTTATCCTAGGTCAAGTCCATCCTTATAAATAGACATTTTTTTTTTCAATTTTACTTGCTTGATTTCTGTTCTTTCATTTTGCTTTTATTTTGATTTCTTTAACTTCTTTTCCTTCTTTTTACCCTTAATTTAATTCCCTTAATATCTTTCTTTCTTATTTTGCATGTGATTTGTTAAGGAGAATTAAAATAGAATAGAGGCCATATTAATTTTCACAACTGACTTAGGGTAATTGTTCTCAGTAACGGGTGTAGTGAGGTGCCTAACACATTCCCCACTCACAATCGACTCCCAAATCCATTATTTGATTTGTAAACCATTTTTTTTTTCGAATAAAAGATTTTTCTAAAGTTTTGCCTTTTCAAAAAATTAAATTTTTGGTGGCCACTCCTAAATCCTATTTCTTTTTTCTATTTTGATTTTGATTTTCGTATTTAACTTTGAAAATCGAATTTTTCTTCTTAAAAGCGCCACATGGTCACATTTTCAGGTGCGATGGCCAAAATGAAAGGCATGAAGGTTGGGACCATTTGGTCAACTCACACAAGTCCTAATTATATTTTTAGACTTGTCCAAAAGGTGTCAAACCCCAAGAAAAGCCATTTGGACATTTTAATATCCCATATGGAGCTAAATTTCACCAATTTTGAATCCTATATCACTTTTTATCCAAATGAGCTCTTCTTGATATGAGATTTGGCATGTAATTAAAGCTTGTTAAGAGCTTTTTGGGAAGTTAAAGAACATAACTTTTGGAGGTCTACATAATATTTGATAAATTTCCAAATTTGGGATTTTCTATTGGTTCTAGTATGTGCATTGTTCACACTGGCAAGTTTGTATTCTGTGTCATCCGATGGGCAAATTATGTCCAATGCTTGTAAAATTTTACAAGTATAAACTAGAGGTCATAATCTTTTTGTGGCCACTAAGATCACCCCACTTGGAGTCTGAACAGAGAGTTATGTATTTTTGAAGTCTGCTGTCAGTAATAGTAGCATCCCCTGAGTCTAGTCATTGTTCCATTGATTTCCAATGGCTAAAAGTATTTGTTTCTTTTGGGAATTATTTTTACCATAAATTTGACATCTATAGCTTTCCAGAATGACCAAATGTGTATGATTTCAATTTTTATAGAATTAATTATGAATTTTGAAATTTCATATCAATAATTTGAACCAATAGCCCAGACAGCAGCGACCTCAGTGGATTTTCGAATATCGAACGTTTTCCCCTTATTGATTTATGAGCTGAAATTATTTTTACCATGGGGTAGACATCCAAAGCTTTTTAGAATAGTATAGTTTGTTAGATTTTGAGTTTTTGGATTTAGTTATGAATTTCCAATGTGGTGACAGAAAAATTGAAAAATTTGATCGTGGCTAATTCGTGGAAATTGGTGTGTTTCACCCACTTATATAAGTTCCAAGCCACTTTCTTGGATGGTTTTGGATTGTGTAATTAAATATGAGAACGAGTTTAATGAGTTTCCTTAGTCCTTGGGATGCCGAATGAAAAATTTTACCCGTAGAGAAATGCATCTTGATCTATGACTCCCTATACCACTATGTTGTTTCTATAGAAATTATATGAAATGAGGCAGAGAAATTGCAACAATTGAGTCTTAGAAGTATGATGTTTCATTTATTGGTATCAAAACAAAATTCCAGGCTTTTTAGGATTGGGATATGGCTTAAGGATGGGGCTATAGGACTATGTAAAGGCTTGTAGAGTTATAAAAAGGCTTATAGGATGTATTTGGGAATGTGAAGGTGGCTCATGATTATGTTCATGCTAAGTAAGTTATGAAATGGTTGTGAGTAGGTGGTAAGCTGTGGGTGAGGTTGGCCTCTAGTTCTAGAAACAAAGTTAAGTTATCCCATGGCTAGAGCTCCATAATCTATAATAGCTCGCTAGAATTAGTGGCAGGCTTTATATATTAACAACAAAAGAGAATTGTGTAATTGATAGAGACGCTTGCCTAGATGGGTTATGAGAGGCCCAATCTCCCTGAGTACCACACTCGAACCATTCGAGGATGTCCTACCCAATGTAAAAGCAAGCAGTGAGTCAACGCTATATGAGGTAAAGCTGCTACTTTACAGAGTAAGGGTCAAAGGAGTTAACTCCTAGCCACGACACCCAAATATTATGATGACAAAAAAAGCCTAGAAAACTATTCCCTCAAGCTAGAAGTTTGAGTTGCATGTTACACCCCATAGAGCCCCGATAGCCCAGAGATGGTTATTAGTTATACATGAATTAAGCAAGAGGTAGAACCCTCTAGTTTGATGTTGGGCTGCATACAGAGACAGTGAAGCTTAGATTACATAGCTAAATAAGAAGCTTCCAGTGATAGTGGAGTGTATAGCGGTATGGAAGGCCTTGTTGGTCATATTCAGGCTAACCTGAGAAATGAGCTGTTGTGGGGTCAATCGACGCATAAAAAGTGGGAACCCCTAATATAAGCAAAGAAAAAGAGCAATAAATGGTCTATTAGCAAACACGGAGGACCAGTAAGTAACAAATGAGTAGTGAGCCTAATAATCAAGACTATGAAAAGCCCAACATAAGTGGAGGCTTAGCCTGAGAATGTTGTAAGTGGGTAGCAGTTAAAGTTAGAGAATGTTAGACACAAAAATAGTAAGGTTATTGAGATCCACCTACAAGGCATTGACTCTTACCTAGGATGTTACCCTATGTAGTCGCAAACGACGAGCTAATATAATGAGTCCAAGACCCTACTAATAGGATGTTAATATAATCTGAGGGTAATAACAGTAATGTATACAGTGAATATACAAACATGGTGTACCTCATAAATGATACATAAAGATGAGTATGATTGGCCTAGCATCGAAAATCCTGAAAAGAGAATAAGAATAGTTTAAAAGTGTTAAATTCATTATAAACCTATAGGAGTTAATTGGGCTTATTGTACGCTACAGGCCTGATGAGACAAGTAGCCCTGGCTAAATATAAGTTGAAGTCTAAGGAAAGTGACCAGTAGCATATTAATTTGATTGAAAGGACAGTGAAAGTTCTCCCTGAACCAAAAAAGGGAAAATAAGATATCTTGAGTGAGGGAGACCACCCAGTAATGGTTAGTAAATTCCCTTCTTTAGACCCCCTGAATTATAGGGTACACCAATAAGGGAAGCAAGGAAGAGCTAAGAAGCTAGCCATAGAAGAAATACCCTCACTTTAATAGTGATTAAATAAGTAAACTGAGCACAAAAAGGTAAACAGTTAGGGGTCTAATAGTTAATCAGACAAGCTCCCTGATATAAGAATGATACAGGGTTAAGGCACGTGAATGATTAAAGCGCCCAGTAGAGCTTGAGCTTTCAATAAAGTAGCATTCGGACATCGAGAATATGTGTCCTGAATTGGGTCAATGAAACCCTAAAATCAGTATACTGTGCTCCTGGAGATGAGGCTAAAAAGGCTAAACAGAGAGAAACTCTAACTCTAATCTGAACATAGAAATAAGCTGAGACAAATAGTTAGTGCCTTAGTACCTTTAAGGAAGCTCGAGGGAGCTAGAGACCATATGAGAAGGTGAGTCTTGCATTATGTAGAAGCGCCACAAAATGTAATTTCTGGGATTACATGAAATAGAATTCATATTACCGAGGGATGGTCTAATTAAAGGCAAAGCAAGAATATAAGAAATTAAACCCCCTTGATGTTACAGAAAGTGAACAAGTGGAGGAATCTAGGAAAATGCAGGTGCTCTTGAGTGTAAAGAAACACGAACTGGCAACAGAGACAACTAGTAGTAAAGTATCTTTTTACCAAAGTAAAAGGATAGAAAAGGTAAAAAGAGAGAGAATATGACAGTATTCAAACCAAGGACATAATAGATTGAGAATAAATACCCAGTAAATGTGCTTGAGTATTTGATAAAACACACGTGTCCTTGGCATAGATGCCCTTCTAGCATAATAGTACCCAAAGTAAAAATAGTTAATCAATGTGAAGTGATCTCGGGATGAAGTAGAGAAAGAATCCTACTTTCCACGAGTATTTTATGGGAATAGGGCAGATAAAGAAAAGTATGAGAATGATACTTTAGATTATTGGGAAACTTGTAATATACAAGTGATAGTGGCTTTGAGCTCGGTCATGAGGCACCCGTGTATTAGTGTTTGATGTTATGGTTTGCTTGCAACGATAGTTACACAATATTAGGTCTGATTAACCCAGTAGTAATGTGACTTGAGTGTGTAGCAAGTGATAACATCAATCACCAAAGTACCCCGATAATCAAAAGATATTCTACTTAGTGAAAGAATGAGATGAACCAAAAAAGAGAGGCAAAGGGATTCCAGTAATACCAGAGTAATAGTAAAAACATGCAGAGAGGAATCCTTATTAGAGAATGTTCAGATTCAGTATGCATAGCCTGAGTCCCTTATAGTACATGTAAACAAAATGATAAGGGACCAGTGTATAGCCTCTCTCTTGCCATAAACATTAACCACACTTAGAGTGTGAGATGCCCTAGTGCCAAGGCCCTTAAAAGCAGAATGTGAGCATAGTTAGAAACTATAGGATATGAGAGGAAGAAATAGTAGAGTACAATTAAAGTAAGAAAAGTACAATTAAAGTAAGAAAAGAAAGTCCAAGCAAAAAGGGACTAAAGTGGGAACCTGAGGATCCCATGAGGAGTGATGAACAAAAAGTAAGATGTTCCTAAGTATCAGTATGACATGATCCTAGAGAATTAGATAACATAAAACCCACTTTGCAATTAGAGCACGAAGTACTTCTGAGTTTAGTCTCAATTATTATGAGTGATGGTTACTAGACTTAGTGAGTATGTGTTTTACTATCAGATACAGTAATCTTAGGCTTTGACGTCTCCCATAGATGGATTGCAGTAGATCTTGGCATAGCACAATGGGTTACAGTAGACCCTAATAGGGCTCTGAGAGGTCCCACAAAGTTATAGAGAGCCCCCAGTTATAGTATGATGATTCTCTGGTGAGATGACAGCCTGAGATAGTTTTTATAGAGCAGTTTGTCTCAGAGACCAGTACAGTTTCAACTAGCTTTTATCTAAGAGACTAGAGATCTCTTGAGTTTGGTAGACCATTGCCACAAAGATATGCAGGCTTTACTCAGATCGTTAGACCACGGACTAGATCTCTTGAGAGATGAGTATAGTGTATAGGATGAGAAAAGTAAGAAAATAGCTTTTTAGAGTTAGAGTCAAATGAACCACTATCCAGCAAATGTTAACCCTGACCAAAGGATAGAGAAATCCCTACATGCTAGATTATATATTCAGAAAGGGGTCAGGTGCAGTTTCACATGAGGTAAGTGGTACAGTACGTCTCCAGTAAGCAAAACTATAAGTATAGCTAGCATCCCACTAGAGCTAAGCAGTAGTTAGTGGTAGTCACTCTTCGATGTCAGTATGAGACACATATGTTAGGCCTATTAGTGTTGAAATGAGAGATTATAAAACGCCACTATAAGTGAGCAAAGATAGTAAGGAAAAGTCCCAGCCTATAGAGATAGATGTAATAGTAAACAGAAAAATTGAGATCATTAAAAGTAGAAACTCTTCGAAGGAGTAGTATTCCTAATAAGAAATTGAGAAATGAGGCCTGTGATAGAAAAGAAATAAAAATTGTAATTATGGGATGAGCTAGTAAGAAAGAATGTAGAAGTAAATAGTGAACAACATATATAAATAAGTAAGTAGATAGATAGAAATTCCCAATGGCTGTAATGATTAGAAAAAGACGATGAGACCTTATGAGAAGCCATTAGGAGATGATATAGGAGATTGGATACGAAATAAGTTACCTCCCGAGATATATAAGCGAGTCCATTGAAAAGAACGCTAACACCTACAACGGGTTAAGACTAGCCCGATATGATTAATAAGCTTTCCCAGGATAGGCCTCTAGAGTCAGAAACTTCTTTCCCTTATAAGAAAAACAAGCATGTACTTTATAACAATACAGCCTTCATTAAGAGCTAGTAATGAAAATTCTCTAGTTGAAAGAAAAACTCAAACGAGTGAAATCACTGAGAAAAGCATACATAGCTAGGAAGAAGGGAAAGAAAAGAAAGGAATAGTTAGCCAGAATATAAAAGAGTAAAAGAAAGTGTACCCTAAATTTTGAGGACAAAATTTATTTAAAAGGGAGAGAAATGTAACATCCAATCCCTTTATAAATGTGAGAAACACAATGTTCGGTTTCTCCGTAAACGTCAGAAATGGGCCAGATATAAAAGGAAGTCCCTGAAATAGAAGGAATTGGGAGCAAATAAAATTAGGATAAAATTTTAAATATTGTAAAATGAGGATTTAAGGTTTAAGATGCCCAAAAACTAGAGCCAGAAGAGCTCAGAAAATTTGTCGAAGGAAGTAGGGGCATTTTTGTAATTTTTGAAAAAATTTGAAAACTCACAAGAGGGCTTTTTAAATGAAAAATTTAAGTTTTCTAAGGTTCTTAGAGGCCTTGAATACCATGAGAACCTCTAAAACAGTTGAAACCCCTCTGGTGAGTGATTTCGGTCACCGGTTGACCAAAACTTTGACCGAATAGTTCGGAATGGTTTCAGATCCTTTTTGAGTGATTCCAGAGACCATTATTATGATTAAGAGCCTAAAGAATATGATGGAAAATATGAATTTCAAAAAGGAGTTAATATGAGCCTAAAATGAAAAAGCCAAGAAAAGGAATTAAAATGCAAAAGTAACAAGTTGCATAAAGTGACTTTTAGCTCCTTCTTATCCACGCTCCAGCAGTTCCTCCTTTCCATGATTTGTTTTTGCCTCAAAAATAGAGAAGGAAGCCAACTCTCTTAGGTGCACAAGGAGAGGAGATTTTGAAGAGAGAAAAAGCAAGGAAAAAGTAAGAAAAAATATGGAATTTTATGCTCTTCCCTTGAGTAAACTTGTTCCTCTCATTCTCCTCTTCATTTTTATGGTTTCATTAATGGATTTGGTCATGTTTTGAGTCTAATCCAGAGGAGGAAGAATAGAATTTGAAGGAAAGGAACTTACCACTTGGAAGAGCACTTGAGAAAAGCTAGGAAATCAAGGTAAGTTGTTGTCTTCCATGCTTCTTCTTCCTTTCTCCTCCTTGTGATACTTTCCTCCTATATAGAGCCCAATCAAAGGGAGATGAATTCTGGTCCTAGCAAGGGAGATTCATAGATTTTGAAGTGTCAGAAGCAAGTAGGTGCAAAGAAATCAAAGAAAGAAGCATGAAAACACAAGATCGAAAAGTTAAGGATTCATGGAGACATTGTGAAATTTGTTTTGATGCATGAATTCCCTATCTTAGATGAGTGTTTACTTAAGTTCTTAAGATCCCTAGAGACCTCCCCACACACCTCTTCCATTAAGAAAACAAAGCAAGCTCATTATTTTCCTTTTTCATGTGTCATTTTGGCCTAGGGCAGAACTATAGGTTAGGGATAGTTTTAATTTGTTCCAAGCTTATTTTTGAGTCATATATGATGGAAGAGGATGAGAGGAGGCCTTGGAAACATTTTAGAAATCATAGATATTAAGATGGAGGTGTAGGCTCCATAATGTAGCATAATGAAGCAACTCCTAGCTAAGCTCCTTAAAATAATTGTGTG
This sequence comes from Erythrophleum fordii, assembly GCA_032878935.1. Taxonomy (NCBI): domain Eukaryota; kingdom Viridiplantae; phylum Streptophyta; class Magnoliopsida; order Fabales; family Fabaceae; genus Erythrophleum; species Erythrophleum fordii. The sequence continues at coordinate 4,931,815 of JAVQMF010000046.1, read as the reverse complement.
ATGACTCCAAGGAGTCTAAATGGAGTCAAGAATCATAAATTGAAAGAGAGAAGGGAGCCAAGATCATGAATTTTTGTAGTTGCTTTATTAAGTACCTTATGGAAGCATAATGGAGCCATAAACCAAAGTAGTATCATGTAAAGTGTGTATAATGCCAAGGCTTGTTCCCATGAGTAATTCATGTTTCTTTTGGTGTGTCTAGGCCAAGAGAAATGGTGTGTGTGAGGTCAAGGGAGAGGACTCAAGGCTTAAGGAAAAAGTGTGTGAATGTAAGCAAAGTAGCTCTCTCTCTTTTCTCCTATGCATGAATGAATGTCTACACTATCTTTGAATGTGTGTACATGCATTTTAAGCTATGAATTATGTTTTGGTATGATGCCTATGTTCCATGGAACCATAGTATTGCATTATGTATTCAAATGATGCCTAGAATGTTTGCATTGGTTTGTTTAAATGTGGAGAGGCCAAGAACCTCCTACCTTCCATGAGGATGAGCCAAGAACCCTTAAAACCTGTTGAGACTAAGAGAAAGTCTCCCAAGAGTAAGGCTTAGTTCAAGGCCTTTGAGAAAAAGGGTGAGGCAAGTCCAAGAACCTTGAAGAAAGGAGGTAAGGCTAATCCATCCATTTGGCAAGCCTATGTATGTTATGTGTGCTTTGTGTAAATGCCAAGAATGTATATTACACCATTTTCTATATTAATATGTCATACATGCATCCTTAAGACTTGTATTATATTCTTTATGCATGATTGAATGGGAGATGAGCTATTAGGATTCTTTAAATCTCATTTCCTCCTTTCTAATGATCTAATATGCTAGGTGGACCCAAGGAACAAGGCAATGGGAGCCAACCACATGACAGATGAAGGAATGACATTAAAATATAGGAATTTTATTACTTTAAGGCCATAAGAATGGCATATATTGTAAATCCATAGTTGTACATGTTTTATGAAGTCATGAATATGTATAAATGTGTTGATGTATCATGTATAAGTGAGAAATTATGGCTTGTAAATACTAAAATGTAAAATGAACTTGTTATGTCAATGTAGTCTCTTGAATGATGTTATGGAAATGTACATAAGTGTGAGTGAGACGGCCAAAATGAAAGGCATGAAGGTTGAGACCATTTGAACGTCTCACACAAGTCCTAATTATACTTTTAGACTTTCCCAAAAGATGACAAACCCCAAGGAAAACTATTTGGACATTTTGGTATCCCATATGGAGCTAAATTTTATCAATTTAGATCCCTACGTCACTTTTTGTCCAAATGAGCTCTTCTTGATCTGATATTTGTCATGTAATTAGAGCTTACTGAGAGATTTTTGAAAAGGTAAAGAACATAATTTTTAGAGGCCTATAGAATATTTGATGAATTTCCAAATTTGGGATTTTCTATTGGTTTTGGTATGTGCATTGTTCACACTGACAGGTTTGTATTTTGTGTCATCTGATAGGCAAATGATATCCAATGCTTATGAAATTCACAAAAATAAACTAGAGGTTATAACCTTTTTGTGGCCACTAAGATCACCCTATTTGGAGGTTTGAGTAGAGAGTTATGTATTTTTGAAGTCTGCTATCAGTAACAGGAGCATCCCCTAAGTCCATTCACTGTTCCATAGATTTTCAATCACTAAAAGTGTCTGCTTCTTTTAGAATTATTTTTTTTATAAAGCTAACATCTGTAGCTTTCCAAAATGACCAAATATGTATGATTTCAATTTTTACAGAATTAGTTATGAATTTTGAAATTTTATATTAGTAATTTGAACTTGTAGCCCAGATAATAGCAACCTTAGTGGATTTTCAGATGTCATACGTTCTTTCCTTAATGAATCGTGAGCTAAAATTATTTTTACCAGGGGATAGACATCCAGAGCTTTCTAGAATTATAAAATTTGTTGGATGTCGAGTTTTTTGGATTTAGTTATGAATTTCTGAAATTGTGACAGAAAAATTAAAAAATTTTGACTGTGGCTAATTCGTGGAAATTGGTGTGTTTCACCCACTTGTATGAGTTCCAAGCCACTTTCTTGGATGGTTTTGGATTGTATTAGTGTAATTAAATATGAGAATGAGTTTAATAAGTTCCCTTGGTCCCCGGGATGTCGAATGAAAAATTTTATCTGTAGAGAAATACATCTTGATCTATGACTCCCAATGCCACTATGTTGTTTTCATAGATATTATATGAAATGAGGCATAGGAATTGCAACAATTGAGTTTTAGAAGTATGGTGTTACAATAAATAAAAAGAAACCAAGCTAGAAGGAGTTGAAATTAAGAGTAGAAAATGACATAGAAGTTGCAGTCAAACATGAGGGAGAAGTCAAAAGAGTTTTAGAGGCTAGTTTTGAAATTACTTTAGAAAACACATTTATGTACCCTTATTTAGGAGGAATTTAATTCCTATTTCATCCTTAGATAGGCTTGATTTTAGTTTTAATTTTGGTGATGGAAAACTAAAGTTGATATACAATTCACAAAGAAAAGTCTATAGTTTTTCAAATGATGGTTTACATAAATTATTTTTAACTCATGATAGTCCTTAGTCCTTATGCTTATCTAAATATTGAAAATACTACTACAAAGCATTTTAGAATTAAAGATAATTCATTCATGTTATGGCAAAACAATTATACCATTTAAAGAGATAATGACTAGATTAATTAGAAATAATATACTCCTTACCTTAGATATATAAATTTATGTTGATTACATTAGGAGTAAATTAACTAGCATTAAAAGAAAAGGGCCACTCGTAACTCAGGACTTTAGAAATAATTCACACTGATATTAAAGGACCTTATCCTCCTATAATATGTAGCAATAAACATTTTATCAAATTCATTGATAATTTTTTCCAATATGGTTATCTTTATCTAACAAAAGGAAAATTTGGTACAATTGAAAATTTTAAAGTTTTTAAAACTAAAGTAGAAAAATAATTAAGAAAAGTCATCAAACTTGTGAGATCTTACTAATATGGTGAATATTAAGGCAAACATGACATAATTATGAAGCATATGGGTCAATTTTCCAAATACTTGTTGTTGCTTTTTGAAAGTATACATATAAATATACGTATCATAACAGAAATAGAGTGATGAATAGAGTATTGTTCCTACGAGAATTTGTTACTAATATAATTGTTAATTGTTAAAATTGTGCACCTTATTCTAAATTAAGCCAACAATAAAGGTGATAAGAAATTAAACTAAACAAGAGACATAAAAAATAATAAAATAAATAAGAAATATCATTCTAGATGAAATTGAAAAATAAAAGAGTTTGAGATTATGATTTCCCATAACGTTTCATATAAACTAATACCTCTCTTTATCTTACCCTTGATGTCAATAATAACCTAGGACTCTAATTAACTTATAAGCATCTTTTAAATTATTTATAGACATTTCCCTAACTAATCTATAATTTCTTATATAATTGATTTAGAGGATTAAGCAAGAATATGTTTTAATATAGTTATATAAGGGTAGTAGGTATATTGATATATTATAAGCGAATCAATCCACTCAACATTGCAAATTTAATAAATCCACACTATCCTAAAATCCTTTTCCAAGTTATCTAAATCATCTAACGGTTTTCACACTTTTAAAAACATGAAGTACAAGAATTAAGTAAATAAATTATACCATTAATTGCAAATAAATAAAGTAATTACAACATATTACAAATTAGAGTTCATTACAATCCCAAATTAACAAATTTACTCATAACTAAAATAAATAACAACATTAAAATTAGAGCATAAACCAAATGGGCCAAAAATAGATACAAGAAAAAGTAAGGGAATAAGAGAAAATTTGATTTAATTAATGAATCTTCCTAAAACTCAAGCTTCTCCCATGACAAATGAAGCTCTAAACCCTTCTTTTTCCTACCTAAAATTTTTAGAGTGGCAGCCTTTCTAAAGGAATGGTAAAAACTTTCTTAAAACATTCTAAAAACACAGTTAAAAATGATATGTTTTACATTTTTTCTATAAAGCACCACAGCATAGCTAAAGTTTTATCTATAGTGGTCAAGAGCGCTATAGCATAAAAGTTTTACACCTAGGTAGATTTGGTTCTATAACTAGGTGCCATGGTGCTTAATTTTATTGTTGTATCTCTACATTTTTTATAGTAGTTCTTGTAAGAGCCATCTTTTTCTTTTTCTTTTTCTTTTTTTTTTTCCTTTTTAGCCTCCTTTTTTGACAAATCTTATCAACTTTTATTACTTTGCATTTCAAAACTTCAAAACTCAATTATTATTTTTATTTTTAATCCTACAAAAATATAAAATTCCTCTAACTACTATTTATAATCTATTAACAAAAATTAAATAATTTAATAACTTAAAAATCTAAATAAAAAACAAAACACAACTTATACTCAACTAATATAACAATTAACTCAAAACTAAAGAAATAAAACTAAAACTTACTAGATATTAACTTAACTAAAATTTATTAATTTTATATACTCAAAATATAAAATAAATTCAATATTTAAATGATAAGTTCACTAAAATAATAAGAAAAACATGATAATTTAGGAATTTGTCATACTTGCAAACTTGCCTCTTTATTTGCTCTTGGTAACGCCATATTAAACAACAAAATTCTTATCTACTTAAGCTTTCATATCTAGTAATGATAGATAGATGCCTTCAACAAGTGCATTAAGAAGTATAATTAACAAGAAAAGAAAGTAATGCATACAAGCTTTAGAATTTATGAATAATGACAAATTTTCCAAACCCATGATGTATGTGTCTGTGAAGAACCATCCTAAAGTCTAATTTCAAACCTTAGAATAATTTGTGTAAATCAAACTAGATATTAAACCTCTTTCTTAAGAGCTTTATATGCTTGCTCTTTGCAACACCATAATATAGGATCTCTATCTAGCCTCCCTCTGGGCTCGGTTCGATATGATTTCCAAAGAAACAATACCAATCCGTGACATTTTCATGCTATGAAACGGGGTTTCATATACTCATCTTTTGCTCCGTGGGTCCTGTGAACCCATCATTCACATTCTCTACTCACACTCCATTTATACAACTCATACATAGCATAAAACAAGTCATAAGCCACGGGTATGGAGCCAAAAACCAGAAAAATACAATTTTTCACTTGGGCCCAAAAGTCATATTTTGGCTCTAACTTTGGAAAATCATAACTAATTATAGAAAAATGGGAATCTAGCAAACCTTAGCTTTCTGGAAATCTCTAAGTGTTAACTTTACACTAAAAATAATTCTCAATCATAATCTCAGTGTTTAGACCATATTTAACATCGAAAATGGGACAGAGGTCTGGCTGTCCCTATTTCTAGCGCAGCTTACTGTCATGAACTTCGGAAATTCGTAACTAAATCCACAAAAATCCAATCTGGGAAAAATATACCAATTTGGAAAGCTACAGATGTCTACTAGAGGAGACAAATAAGTCCAGATCATTTCAGCAGCCCTTAGCCCCCGAAAAATGATGGAACAGTAACAGAGGTCAGGTGGCTCCCTGATGCTGATACAGAACTTCAGAAGGTTCATTCTCTCTCTACAGACCTCCGATTTAGGTGATTCAAGTTGGTATAGATCACAGTGGTTGTCTAGTTTATGTGTATAAAATTTCACCACATTTGGACTCCATTTGGTTCATGAATGCCACAGACTTCATTTCTGACGTATGGTAACAATACATGACCAAACCATTAAATTTTCCCAATTTCAACAATTTGCTAAATATTCTCTAGACCTCCAAATATTATCCACTTTAGCTTCCCAAGAAGCTCTCTACAAACTCTAGAGGCATGCCAAATTTCATAACAAGAAGAGCTCATATGGTCATACTTTGATGGAACTCACAAATTTGGCAGTTTTGGCACCCCAAAAGGTCCAAAATGGGTCCAAATAACCTCTCACACGTTCTCACTCCTTATGGACAAGTTTGAAAGCATAAAAATAGTCTATATAACATGTCTAAGTGGTCCAAATCATCATACATTCCAAACTCACTATGTTACGGCCAAAATTACACTATCACATACATTCAACAAAAGGGGCAAAACCCACATTTCCATTAATTTGGCTCTCAACATAGTTTGTACATTATATATCCATACATTTACACTTGTTACAACATTTACATCTCAAAAAGAGTGGGTGCATATTCATTTTGGCACCACGTTACATCAAAAAAACCAAAACAAAGCTAAAGTCTAGCTAAGCATGTTTCTAGGCTCCTTGGTGTACACTCGGTTCTCCTTGAGCTCCACCTAGCATGTTAAGATAGGAGGGGAATGGGTGAGATTCATGGAATCTCAGTAGCTCATGCACTCATTCAAGGAAGCAATCAAGGCATATAACAAGTCAAAGCATGCAATATAGCATCCAACCATTCTCAATCGTATAATACATGTTGTATATGCTATGTAAATCACAACAATACCACAAGTAAGCTCTAGGGACTTTTGGTCTAGCCTTATCCGAGTTTAGGGACTTTTGGATGGCCTCACCTGAGTTTAAGGACTTTTGACTTGGCCTCACTCGGTTATGAGACTTTTGGCCTTGTCTCACCCATCTCAAGGGACTTTCGGCACTACCTCACCCAAGCAATTCTCACAATCCATCACACAAGCACATTAGTAACAATGCATCATGACAATAACATATGGCATATCTCACACAACAAGCATATACATAAACATACAATGACTATTACATCCAAGAATGCAACAAAAAAGAATGGAAAGAGAGCTACCTTATGAGCCAACACTAGCTTTTCCTTTCTATTCCTCTTCTCCCTTCTTGATTTCACACTCACACCTTGATGGAGGTGCTTCACTTGAGCCTAGGCACAATCAAGAACATGGAATTACTCTCTTAGAATGTAATCTTCAGAGCAACCCTCATAACATACAAGAACTTATGGTTCTCTCTCTCTCTCTAGAATGCCATCAATTCTTCCTCTCTCTCAAGCTCTCATGGTAGGGGAAACAACATTTTCAAAGAAAACAAAGAGATTCAAGGGTGTTTTCCACTTTTCTTCTTCTGACCCATGCCCAAAATCTAACTAATCTCACAAACAAAACCATAGAAAGAGAGGGCAAAGAGAGGATATCAAGATTCTAAGAAGAAATGAAAGAAACTTGCTTACCTTTCCTTTGTTCTTCCTCCTTCTCTTGGTCCCTCTCACTCTTCACGCCTCTTTTCTCTCCTTGGGTCGAAGTCTAGGGCAAATATGAGAGAAAGAATGAGTTGGGTTGTTTAAAGGAGTCAAATTCTCGCCTTTTACTCTTTTCCAGATTGACTCTCACTACGGCAAAAATTAACCTTCGCTACGGCGAGCTCGTATCAGCTGCCTTCGCTATGGCGAGGTTTAGCTTTTGCTATGGCGAGCACGTATCAGTTCCCTTCGCTATGGCGAGATTTAACCTTCGCTATGGCGAGCTCGTATTAGTTCCAAACTCCCACTTTCGCTATGGCGCACGCTACGGCGAGTAACTCCCTGGTTTCTGTATGGACTGCTGCCCGCACTCGCTATAGCTAGAATCACTTTCGTTATTGAGAACAGGCACTCTCGCTGTAGCGAGACCATTTCTCACTATTGCGAGCAGACTTAGCAAAATTTCTGGATTTCAAAAATTTTCAGCTTTCTTCTTTCTTTTCCTTTTCCCTTTTCCTGGTTGTTACACTCTTCTACCCTCTCTCTACTAATGTAGGCCATTACATAGCCCATTAATCAATATATCTTTTAAAATTATAATGATACTTATGGTTATGACTATTACAAAAAAAAGGTATATGAAAATTTATGAGCAAGATTCAAGATAATAACTATTAAGCATAACAATAAAAGATAGAATTCTCCTTCTTTCTCTTATTTTCTTTTCTTTCTTATATTCCCTTTCATTTTCTTTTCTTCTTTTCATTATTTTCACTCTTACACCTCCAAACTTAGTTCATTTTGATCCATCAAATTTTTCTTTCTTTAGGTTAATTCTTTGACTATTTTTCTTCTTTTTCTTAGTTCCTCTTTCTAATTATCATATCTTTGATGTCCCTCAAGAAACAAAGAATTGTGCAATCATTGTTTCTACACTTCTAATTTGCATCTCTCTCATCAATTATTCATATCAAACTTACATTATACCTTATACCTTATTTTATCCTAAACTTCCTTTTCACACAACATCAATGTTAATTATCCTCTTAAAAAAAAGGAAAGAATATTTTTTTCAAGCTAAAGGTCATTATTATGGTCGAAAGAAGAAATTTCATACAATTATATGCATATTTCACTAAAGGTTTAAAGACTTACTAGTGATATACTTAGAAAAAATTAGGCTAAAAATCTTAAACATAACCAATAAATGCCTAAATCATTTTAATAGATTATACAAAGTCAAAGATTTTGTCTCAAGAGACTATAAAGCAAGTTCTAAAATCCTAGGCCTAAGATCTATCATATATTTTAACTCACATATGTTACTTAAAACTAACAACTATTCTAAGCCTAATATAAGTGCACTAAAAAACATCTTCATGAGTAAGGAAAATATCGCCATTAATAATCAATTTCATTTACAAATTACATTAATAGACATTTCCTATCATTTATACACCATCCAAAAATTAAGTTCCTCAATGGTATCTAACATCAACCAAAAAATAAATAAATACAAGATAGGCAAACAAAACTTAAATTTAGAAATTTTAAACAATAGGGAGTTTTTCAATAAAATTTTGCATTAAAATATGAACAATTAAAAACAACATAATTCACATTTTCAATTTGGACTTCCTACCATCAAACTTAAAATAAACATTGTCCTCAATGTTCAAAATATGACACAATTTAAGATAAGGGATTAATAAAACTAGTTTAATATGTTCTATTCTCTATCCACTTCAAGATCCTCCAAACTAAAAAGCAATAACAACAAAGCACCTTTTTGTGGAATGATTCTCTTAATCTCAACCTGATAATATATCTAAAATTAAAATTGTACAACTTAACTACCATAGCAGTAAAATATTATTAAATAAGGAAAGTGTAGAATTTGTGTTAAAATAGAGTTGTAATGACATTCTATTGGAATCCACATAGCAAACATCTAAATAACCTCATCAAAAAATTTTAGGAACATCTTAACATAGTAATAAACATGATTAAGCTAAATTTGCATGTTGACAACCACATAATTAGTCTTACAAAATTGAAAAAGTGATGTAGCATACAACAAATTCCAGCAGTTTGTTAAGATAGAGCAATGTGGATTCAAATGCAAATAAATAACTCATCTGAACTCTAAATCATATGAACTAAATTTTTCTAGAAACTAGATAGGCAAAGGAAACTGTTGACTCCCATTTCATGCAAAAGTTCAATAAGATGTGTTCCTATTAAATTTGTTAAATCAAGTGACAAAAATTTATAGCAAAATAAAGCAAGTCATGCTATAATGGTCTTACTCATTCACAACAACATAAGAAAAAATAATTGAGAAAGAAAAGTAAATAAAAGGAATAATATTCAACATGCAAGCACACCAAACACAATAATAAACCCAATAGAGGGAATACAAAATTGATTTGAAATCATTCCCTAAATTGCATGCCCTGGCTACTCTGCTCTTCTTTCTAACTTTAACTAACAATTATCTTAAAGATCCAATGCTAGTGGGTTTTAAAAGAAAGAAAGAAAGTCAAAGGTTAGAGAAACTACATAAATAAATTTATTTATTTATTTTACACTTATATATATGTATATTATTTAGTTATGCTTGGGTTGCCTTTGAAGAAGAACTTATTTTATAGTCTTTAGTTTGACTTTACATTAAAACCTAATCATAGGTGTCAAAAACTAGAATTGCTGCTCCCCTTCTTCATTAGGTAAGTAGGCTTCAATAGGAATATGTGTTCTTTCTATTTGAGAATATGCGATTTCTTACCTAATGGCTTCATTAGAATATGTGCTTTAGCTGACATAATAGGAAGCTCATATTTTAATTCATCTTGGAAAATTTTAAGAGCCTCTAAAGGTCTCAAACATCGAGCAAAATCTTTTTAATCCTCTTTAGTAATTAAGAACCAAAGCTTCAATTAGAGGTCTATAGAATCCATGAAAAAAACTTTTCTTCATAAAAAAGAAAAGACTTCTTATCTTTGGGATCTAATACTACTCCGCTGCTCAAAACCTTAAGGGATTAACTTTATTACATAAGTAGATTCTAACTTTTCTATCATGATATAAGTAAGCAATTCTTATTGTATTGGCCTAAAACCTCACTAATTGATCTTTACCATGCTTTCTCTATCAATTAGATCTTTCATCTATAGAAAAAAAGTATCTAGACATATCTATTTCTTCATATTTTGACTTCTATGAAGTTTCTTTCTTTGCTACAACTGATAAAAGTCCTTGTTTTGGACAATATATATGTAGAAAGCCTTTTTTTTTTTTTTCTAGTATTTATTAATGGATTTGCTCTTTCTTTTTTCTTTCTATAATGGAGATAGTTGCACGTAATGATAGATCACGACCATATTATTAAAAGCTTATGGTAAGAATAGGTTTCATTCTAGTGCCCAAAAATAATATTCCAAAGCTTTCGTATGTTCTTTATTACTTATGTGGATAAGGCCTATATTATAAAATATACAACTTTAATCAAAGGGATCAATTTCTAGTCGTACAGCTTCATAATAATTTTGTAAAGCTTCTGCATAATTTCGTTGAATTGAGCCAACATCCATTACGATCATCATTCAATTCAAAAAATCTCCATTCCATAACCATACATGAGATTTTCATCTCGTATGCCTCCTCCTTTATGTGCATAATAATAAAAATATATAGAATAAAAAAATATTGCAGTATTCTATTTATGAACTAAGCAGGGCTAGTGTTTTTATAAGAAATCTCTAGCCAACCTTCCTATAAAAGATCTTTTCTTAACATCAAGTATGTTGATACTATATAAAAAAAATAGTAACTCCAACAATTTCTTTGTCCTTAATGCCTATGAATAATCATCTACTTCTCATGTTCTATGAATAGCCGGGATGTTGAGGAATATCTAAAAAGGCATTTAGGGAATCACTCTAATTCTATCTCTATTAATTCTATTTGAAGAAAGGAAGGATCCCAACAAAGAATCGATCTTTCTTTTAGTTGTTGAATCTCTCTTTAATTGATTAAAGTGTGATATTCTGAATCCTCATTACTAATGGAATCAAAATGATCTCTGGATTGATTAGAAGATCCTTTTAATTGGCTAGAATCCATTACTTGAATGAAACTAGATCTTATGGAATCATATTGAATATTTGACAATGCATTCTTGCTAAAAAAACCAATCCTTGTTTACCACCACACATTGTCTAACCAAATCTAAGTCTCTCTCAATATATTCCTCAAAAAAGCCAATTCTTAACATCAAGAGATTGCTTGGAATCACATTTTTTACTTCTATCTTATTGTAACAATTTTCTAATTCATCAAGATGATCCCTTACCATGGCCACTTGGGAGGTTATCTCTTGGTCTACTAACCTTACAATACTTTCCCTTTCCTCTACTCTGTGCTCATAATGTTCCTCAAATTACATAAGACCCTCCAGCAACTCTTTTTCACTTCTCAAAGTAATTCCATTATAGTTTCCCTCATCTTCTATTCTAGGAGTAATCACTATATCATTTAAAAGACTTTCTTGTGAACTATTATAGATGACATTGGCTAGTTTGCCTATTTCATCTCATAGTTAAAAATTGGGAGGGTGGAATGGATATGTTGTATATAATGGACAATCTTGATGCTAATTCTAAGAAAAATTTTACTCATAAATCCAACTAGAAATATAAGTGTTTTCGCAAAAATTATTTTAATTCCTATTGAAATCATCCTTCGTCTATACATTCTCTACATTATATGGGCATTGCTCTTTATAGTAAATTATCACAAGTCATGTACAAGCATTGAGAATCACTAACATAAGCAACATAACTAATGTTCAAATTAGAGTTATCAAACCTCCTATCAAATTCTACCATTTGAGCTATCAATTTGATAATGATATCAAGTTCATACTTACTAGTTGCCCTATTTGTCATGCATGGATAATCCATAATTAAAAATAAAAATAAAAAAAATTAAAACTAAACACAAAAACAACAAAAACTAAAACTAAACACAAATATCAAAAACACCTATACAAAAACAAAACATAAACCAAAAGACTTAAAACAAAAAACAAACTATATAAGGCTTAAGTGCAAATCAAGTGAGCTTGGTATTAATATTAGTAAAAAGCTTGTGAACATATCCTCAGCAATAGCACTAAAAACTTGTTACTTTTTAAAGGCATACATGTAGGTATACTTGTCACAACAGTAGTAGAGTGATGAATAGAGTATCATTTCCATGAGAATTTGTTGCTAAGGTAATTGCTAATTACTAAAATTGTACACTTTAATCTAAATGAAGCCAACAATAAAGGTGATAAGAAATTAAACTAAAAACATAAAAATAATAAAATAAATAAGGGACACCATTCTTGATGAAATTGAAAAGTAAAAAGGTTTAAGATTGTGTTTCCTCTTAGCATTTCATATGAGCTAATTACCTCTCTTTATCTTACTTTTAATGTCAATAGTAGTGTAGGACTCTAATTTAACTATAAACATCTTATGAATTATCTATAAGCATCTTTTTTACTAATCTATAATTTCTTATGCAATTAATTTAGAGGTTTTATAAAAAAAAAAAGGTCATAATATTGCTATATGAGGCTAGCAAGTATATTCTTAACCTATTGGTGAATTAATCCACTTAATTTCATGAACCCACACTATCCTAAAATCCCTTTTCCAAGTTCATTTAAGTTATCCAATCATCTAATAGTTTCCATACCTTAGAAATGTGACCATAAGAATTGAGTAAACAAATCACAATATTAATTGCAAATAAATAGAGTAATTATAACATATTATAAGCTAAAGTTCATCATAATTCCAAATTAATAAGTTTAGCTCATAGTTACAAGGAATAACAACATTAAGAGCAAAACATAAACTAAATGGGCAAAGAAATACAAAGAAAAGCAAAAGAAAAATTAATTTAATCAATGATCTTCCTCAAATCCAAGCTTTGCCCATGACAAATGATGCTTTAAACCCTTCTTTTTCCTTTCTAAAATATTCAAAGTTGCAGCATCCTTGAAGAAATGGTGAAACCCTCATAAAACTAGATGAAAATAATGCTTTTTTTCTTTTTTCTTTTTTTTTTTGCAAAAGTGCTATAATGACACTAAATTTTTATTTGCAATGATCAAAAACATCATGACAAAGAATTTTTATGCCTACGTAGATTTGGTTTTGTGACTGGACACCATAGTGCTTATTTTTGTCACTACAATTTTGCATTTTTTATAGCAATGCTTGTAAGCACCATCTTTTTCTTTTTTCAAAATTTTCCTTTTTCCTTTAGCCCTTTTTTCATCAAATCTTTTTAACTTTTATTGTATGCATTCTGAAACTTTTGAACTTGTTTTTTGTTTGTATTTTTAATCTTCCAAAAACATAAAATCTATCGAATTACTATTTATAATCTATTAACAAAGATTAAATAATTTAACAATCTAAAAATCAAAATAAAAACACAAAATACAATTTATACTTAACTAATGCAAAAATTAACTCAAAACTAAAGAAATAAAACCAAAACTTACTAAATATTAAATTAACTAAACATTTATTAATTATATACACCAAAAACATAAAATAAATTTAATATTCATATGACAAGTCCCTTAAAATAATGAGAAAAATATGATAAATTAGGGATTTATCACTTAAAGAATGTGGTGTTATTACACAATATATCATATTTGGTAGTCCTAAACAAAATGTGGAGGCCAAAAGGCATAACTATATCTTTAAAGATATGATGAGAAGTATGATGAGTAGAACCAACTTGCTAGAATACCTATAAGTAACCATTTCAAAACTTGGCATCTAGAACATGTTAAGGAATACAAGTTTTATTATTCAAGGTGGAGTAATAAAATAAATAAATAAATTTTTGGAGATGGATGTTCTTTATATTCACCATGGTTAGGACATTTATCCTAACTAAGAAGTGGGTGAAACTATCTTTGTTTCATTACCTACACCATATGAGAATATTATACATGAGCTTGTGGATAAGATAAAGCCTGAAATACAAGATAGTAATGCTTTAGCTCCTATTGCGAATACTCAACTAGTTTAGCCTATGGAGGAAATACCATAAAGAGATCAATGAGACCATGGAAATCCACAATTAATCCTTCATACCATGGTGAAAATGATTATGATATGAGACATGTTATTGACTTGCGATGTACAAAATGCTATAAATTACCCGCAATCAAATGAATGGATGAAAGCTATAAGTGAAGAGATCCTAACTAGTGTGTAGGAACTTATTGAACTTATAGGTTGTAAGGTTGTTATGTGCAAAAGGGTTTACAAAACTAAAGGACTTAAAGGGTAAAATTGAACATTTTAAAGTTAGGTTAGTGGCTAAAGGTTTCACTCAAAAGAAATGAATTGACTACATAAAAATTTTTCTCTCATGTCATCTAAAGGTTCTTTTAGTAGCAAGCAAGCATAGTCTAAAATATGATAAGACCAAGTGTCATTGATGCTATAGGATAATATGATTCTTTTAGAATAATCATGGCTTTAATGAATCTTTTTAATCTAGAATTGAATTAGATGGATATAGGATTTTCAAGAAAGTGGGAGAGAGCATTTAGTTTGTAGGTTAAGGAAGTCTATTTATGGCTTAAAACAAGCTTTCTTTTAGTGGTATCAAATATTTGATAATATGGTGACTTCTTTGGATTTAAATAAGTCGATCAATGTGTGTGTGTATATATATATATCTTAAGATTAATAAAAGCAAGTTCATTTTTCTTATTTTATACATTGATTATATCTTACTTGTTAGTACTTATAAGGTGAGACTAAGCAAATGTTGGCTAAAATATGTGATATGAAGGATTTAAGAGAGAAATCATTTGTTTGGATTAGAATTCATAAGGAAAGATCTCGTTGTTTACTAGGCTTGTCTTAAAAGGCCTATATTAATCGCATCCTTGAAATGTTCAGTATAGGATGGTTATGTCCTATCATGAAGGGTGATAATTTTGGTAAAGTCAATGTCCCAAAAATGAACTTGAAAATAATCAAATGAGAAGCATATCTTATGATAATGCAATAGAAAGCTTGATGTATACTCAAGTTTATGCTAGACTTGACATTGCCTATGTAGTAGAAATCTTATTTATTTACCAATAACAAAGCTAGTATATTTTTTCTTAAAATAAATAAAAAATAGTCTTCCTAATTGTTGATACTATCTTTAGATCTCTCACAATTTATTATGATAATTATGATAATAGAGCTACAGTATTTTTTTTTATATAAAGAATAATAAAACATCTAGTGGGTCAAAACATCTAGAGTTGAAGTACCTAACCATTAGAAATTTTGTAGAAAGTTGAGAGATATCAGTTGAGCACATTAATGTTGAATGCATGTTAGCTGACCTATTAACCAAGGGTTTGAGACCTATATCCTTCAAAGGACATATGGAAAAATTGCGTATATTGAGTTCCTTTGATATACTTGGTTAGTAGAAGTAATATTGTTTTTATCTTAGTTTAATCATTTTGAACCTTTTTGTGATTGATGTTTTGGACATATTCTCAAAATTTTGATGTAAGGCACATATCATTGATTTTTTATCCATGTTTATTATGCATTTAAAAAACATATATCAATTATGATTTAAGTGCTTAAAATTTGTTTAAGATAAAATTTCCTATGATATCTAATGTCATACTATACTTCATTAGCTTCCTTGGACTAGAGTTCATACATAATGCCAAGGAAAAGAAGTAAAAATAATGGTATTTTCATACGTTGTGTAGTATTTTAAAAATTCATACTTCATCTTGTAGACCCTGTGGATCCATTAATAGCATTCTCTACTTATAGTCTATCCATACAAGTCATACATATCATAAAACAATCCATGAACCATGGATTTGGAACCAAAAACCATAAAAATTGCAATTTCCTTGCGAATCCAAAATTCAAGCTTCTGGCATTAATTTTGGAAAATCATAATTAATTTTAGAAAAATTGAAATTAAGCAAATGATAGCTTTATGGAAAGCCCTAGATATCAAGTATAGGTTAAAAATCATTCTAGGCCATAAAAATCCAACTAAACCATGATTGATATTAGAAAATCTCAAAAGGTTTAGCTGCCCAGGTTTGTTATCATAGGTTACTGATATGAACTTCAAAAACTTCATAACTAATTCTAGAAAAATCAAACCCTAGTAAACCATACCATTCTGGAAAGATATGAATGGTAACTAGAAGAGAAAAATAAGTCTAGACTAAAATAGAAGCAATCAAGCCATATAAACTGATGGAACAGTAACGAAGGTCTGACTATATCCCTGATACTAATTTGAAAATTCAAAAATTCATTTCTCTCTTAATATAAATCCAAATAATGTGCCCTTAAGTGCTACAGAAAGCTTATCATATTTAGTATATGCTGTAAAATTTTATAGTCATTAGACACCATTTGGCCCATGAATGATAGAGGTAAAGAATTTGACTATTTGCACAGTAATAGTGCTAATTCTGTCAAAATTTGCCAAATTTGAAAATTCACTAAAAATTCTTTAGAGCGACAAATAATATGCACTTTAACTTTCTAAAAAGCTCTAGATAAGAACTATATGCATGCTAAAGTTTAGGCCAAGAAAAGCTCATTTGGTTAGATCTTAGCATAGCTCACCAATATGGCAAATTTAGCACCATATAAGAGTCAAAATTCATCCCAAATGGCTTCTTACTTCTTCTACCACCACATGAACATGTTTAGGAGCATAAACACAACATATACAAGCTTCCTAAATGGTCTAAACTACCATGAATAAAAAAATCACCATGCCACAAGCCATCATACACATTCAAGAGTGGTCCTCCAAGTATCCAAAACACATATTCTCATTGATTTGGTTCCAATTTCAGTTCATACACTACATATACATATTTTTACATTTGCTTAAACATTTACATCTAAAAAATAATATGTACATATAAACTTTGACATTTCTTTGCATAAAAAACTACATTAATAGCAAAGTATGGTCTATCAAGTGCCTTGGCTTCCACTTTTGGCTTCTTATGCTTCACCTAAACATGTTAAGATAAGAGAGGGAAGGAGATCAGATCCAAGGAATTTCAATAACTTATACACTTATTCAAGTAAGCAATCAAGGCATATGAACACATCAAAGTACACAAATAGGCATCCAACACCATTAAGAATCATTCAACACATAATTAACATGCTATGAAAACATATCAAAGCCAAAAATAAGCTCTAAGGACTCTTGGTCTAGTGTCACCCCATTTTGGGACTTTTAGACTAGCTTCACCCTTGGTCTAGGGACTTTTAACTTGGCCTTACTCATCCATAAGACTTTTGGCCTTGTCTTACCCATGCCTAGGGACTTTTGGCTTTACCTCACCCATTTTAAGAGACTTTTGGCACCACCTCACCCTTAAGAGCAAATTTCACAACCAAAACATAATTTAAGAAACATATGGGTACCAATGCATCAAGGCAACATCAAATGGCATGTCTTTTCATGCAAATGCACATATAAGCATATAATGACAATTACATATCCAAGAATGCAAACACGAAGGAGTGAAGAGCTACCTTACAATCCAACACAAGCTTTCCTCTTGATTACTCTCTTCCCTTTTCTGTCTCACACCCATAAATAGATGGAGCTTGATTTCTTTGGCCTAGAAACAACAAATAACATCCTATTACATTTTCAAAACAAACCTTAGCACTAAGTACACACTAAAGCAACATACTTTATCTTATGGCTACAAAATGGTTCCATAAAAGGCCTCATGAAGCAACTACCCTAATTCAAGCTCTTGGCTTCCTTTTCTTCTTATATCTAGGCCTCTTGGTTCCATTTAAACTCCTTGAAGTAATCACAAATTCTTTTCCAAGGGTCTAGATACAAGTTACTTCTTAAGGCTACATTATGGAACCTATACCTCTAACTCTCAATCTATGGCTTTTCAATTTTTCCCAAGGGTTCCTATCATTTTCTTCCATCACATGAATTCCCAAACCAAGCTTGGAACAAATTAAAACACTCCCTACCCCTCCCAAGTACTTTAGGCTTAGACACAAAGGGTATTTAGAGTCTATGGAGTTTCTAATTTATTTTCTTGACGAAAAAGGTACTTGAGAGGATCCTTAGAAGTCTTAAGAATTCAAAAAAAAACACTCATATATGCTAGAAAATTCTTGAATCAAAACAGATTTCATAATATCTTCAAAGATCCCTAACTTTTTATTCTTGAAATTCAATAGTTTTTCCTCCACTTTCTTTGCATTTCCTAGGTTTCCACACTCTAAATCATTGGATTCTTACTTGTTCTAAGTTAAAACTTCCTCCCCCTAGCTATTTTGTATGAGGCTAAGACACCTACCCAAAGAGCAAGAAAGAAAAAGCAACAAAGGTAAATGAATTACCTTGATTCCAAACTTATCTCAAGAGCTTCCTTCCTTGCTTTAGTTTCCCTCTTGAACTTTGAAATCTTCCTCCTCTGAACTAAGCTCAAAACAGATCCATATCATCCATCAAAACCATGGAAAGGAAGAGGAGAAGGAGGAGAAGAGAAGTTGTAAAGGAAGAATGTAATGAACGTAATTTTCATAAAATGACAAAATGAGCCATATAAAAGCAAGTCCATTGGAATAAGCTAGAAAATGTCCAAGAAAATTTGAGTAAAGTCCTAGACTCCTAAAAATGATAATTTCAAACTTAGACGGAAAGAAAAATAGAGCTAAGATAAAGAATCAAAATTGTTATGAAATTTAACAAAATGTAATGGCATTTTCGTAATTACATAAAATTTTTGAAAAACTCACAAGAGGGCTTTTGAAATGGAAAATTTACGTTGCTTAGGGTTCTTAGAGGCCCTGAAAATCATGAGAAGCCTCAGGACCGGTAAAGCCCCTCCCGTGTACTTTTTTTAATAGCGGTGAACTTAAACTTTGAAGGATTCGTTTGAGAAGGTTTTAGCTCCCATTTGAATGATTTCAAGAGCATTTTATTAAATTAGAAACCTAAATTTTATAATGGAATATATAGCTCTAAAAAATGAGCTAAAAAGAAGGTAAAGCAAAGTTGCCATTATAGAATGATGAAATTAGAATTTTTGAAAAAGTGAATTTCTTGAATGTTCCATAAGCTTCATGACTCTTCCTCCTCTCATATAGGTCGACTTTCTTCTGCCCAAAATACAAAAAAATAAGCTCTCTCTTAGGCACACAAGGGGAAGAGAGAAAGGGAGGAAGAAACTAGGAAAATGTGAGAAATATCATGGAATTTCATGCTTCTCCTTCTTCTAATCTTGATCCTCTCCTTCTTAGCTCCCTTTCTATGGTCTATTTAAGATGAATGATTCTATTTTTGGTTCAAAACTTAGAAGAGGAGTTCTAATTGCTTGAGGAGGAACAAACCAAGAAGGAAGAGCCTTGAATACACACTTGGAATATAACGTAAATTCTTGTTTATGTTGCTTTTTCCTCTTGCCTCTCTATGGTGTGTGTTTCGGCCTTATACAAAACCATGAGAGGGGAGGGAATTTTGTCCAAAAAAAAGAGAGGAACTAGGGTTTTAGACCATGGAGAAGAGGTATATGGCAAGAAATTACAAGAAAAACTAAAGGAAACTAAGATAGGAAAATGTAGGATCCTTTAGGGTTTTATGAAATCTGATTTTATACATGAACTTCCTTGGCTACTTAAGTATTCCCTTGAGCTCTTGAAATCCCTAGAAACTTCCCCAAGTGGATCTCCCATCAAGGAAAAATCAAGAACTCTATAAACCTCTATTATGATACATGATTTGGCCAAGGCAAGAGCATTAGGTTAGGGAATGTTTTAATTTATTCTAGCCTTGGTTTGAGACTCCACATGATGTTAGAAGATGGGAAGAACCATTAGAAAAAAATTAGGAGCCATGGATTGGGAGATAGGACAATGGTGTCCATAATGGTACCTTATAAAGCAACTTGATTCTAAACTTATGCAAATGAATGTGTGAGGGCTCCAAGGACCTTAAATGAGGTCAAAAGGCCAAGAAATGAAAAGAGAATGGAGCCTAAAACTTGAATTGTGAAGGTTGGTTGAAGGGGCTAATTATGGAACCATTATATCACTTGTAAAATCAAGTGTGTTCTTAAGAGTAAGATTAATGTCTTGGCTTACTTCAAGTATATAATTATGTGTTGTTTATGGTACTTAGGCCAAGAGGATCCTAACTTACCACATTGTATGTCTAGAATTGAGAAAAGGAAGGAAGTAGACAAAAGAAAGCTTGCATAAATTTAAAGTAGCTCTCCACTTCATTCTCTTGCATTCTTGATTGCATATATTATGTCATTGTATGCTTATATGTCCTCTTGTGAATTGAGAACATGCCACTTGATGTCTTGAGATTGCATTGGTACCAATGTGTTGTATTGAATGTCATGAATAGTGGAAATAGCTCATAAGGGTAAGATAATGCTAAAAGTCCTTTAGTGAAGGTGAGGAGATGCCAAAAGTCTCATAGCATGGGTAAGACAAGGCCAAAAGTCTCTTGGATGGGTGAAGCTAAGACAAAAGTCCCTAAGCCAAGGGTAAGACAAAACCAAAAGTCCTTAGAGCATATTCTTGAATTGAAAATGAATTGGTGGCATGAGAGTATATGTTCTTGCATGTTTATGGTGAGACATGTTCTAAAAGTGTGCCTTTGATGTATGTATGCCTTGGATGTGTGTGTGAATGGGTGTGTAAGCCACTGAGATTCCATGAATGTCATTCCCCTTCTCTTCCTCATCTTAAAATGTCTAAGTGGCATATAAGAAGGGAGAAAAACAAGCCAAGAGCCTTGAAAAGCCATACTTTGTTTATTATGTAGTTCTAATTGTAATTGCATGTCAAAGTAAGGTTGTACATATTATTTTTATGATGTAATACTATGAACAAATTTAAAATGATGTATGGATGTTATGTAGACTATATATGACATTAAATAAATGTAAATGTGAAATTTGGCTTTTTCAATGGCTCATGTATGTAGTTCATTAAAGGATGTGGAATAGCCAAATTGAGATGCATGAGGTTTGGGACCACTTGGATAGTTTATACAAGTCATATTTGTACTTTTAAACTTGCCCAAGGGGTGCCAAACAATAAAGGAAACCATATGGGTAGATTTGGTACTTCATATAGAGCAAAATAAGCCATTTTGGTGAGCTATACCATTCTCTATCCAAATGAGCTTTTCTTATTTTTAAATTTGGCATGCATCTAGAGCTCGTTGAAAGCTTTCTAGGAAGCTAAAATTCAGAATATTTAGAGGTATATGGAATTTTTGGAAAATTTTTGAAATTGAAAAATTTTTTGGTTTTTGGTTTAGTGTACTGTACAAATAGTTTGAAATGAATCTTTGTCACTCATGGGGCAAATAATGTCCAAATGCCTTAAAATTTTATAGGTAGAAACTAGACCTTCCTAATGACTTGTGCCAATTAGAAGTACCATATTTGGATGCCTAGAGATGGAGATATGAATTTTTGAAGCTGCTATTCTGTTCTAGGGGCACCTCTAGATCCATGTTACTATTTGATGGGTTTTTGGGGCATGAATGCTCTTGGATTAGTCTAAAAATTTTTTTCCCTCTAGTTAACATCTTTAGCTTTCCAAATTGGTATAGATTTCATAGATTGGATTTTTGTGTAATCAATTATGAATTTCCAAAATTTATATTAGTAAGCTATATCAGATTTCTAGATAGCTCAACCTCCCTACATTTTCTGATGTCAAGCATAGTCCAGATGAGATTTTCATAGCTAGGAATTATTTTTATTGTGAATATAACACCTAAAGATTTCTAACAAGCTATGGTTTGCTTGATTTTGATTTTTCTAGATTTAGTTATGATTTTTCAAAATTTCCCCTGAATTCTACTATATGCTATCCGAGAAAAATAAGGGAAAATTCATGGTTTTCACCTTGAGATCTATGGATTATGTGTTGTTTTAGATTATTTGTGACTTTCATAAGTAGTAAATGACTATAAAATGTTGTTGGAAATTCCACAAGACCCATGTGACGTGAATTGAAATTTTAAACCTCAACATAACACAAAAAAGTGCATTAAATAATGGATTTTTCCTTGCTCATTTCCTAAGAATTTGTACAATTCCTCTTGAATGAGAATGTATGATAATGGAAAGTATATGGTATGACAAAGAACTAAGAAAAGCTTTAAATTTCTATACCTTTAGCCTTGCTTTTTCGTCTTCTTTGAAGCTCTCCTTGTGCGTCCTTCTTTCTAGATTCTTTCTCTATTTTAGACAAAACCATAAGTCAGTTAGAGGAAAAAGCAAGTAGGATGCCTAATATAAAGAAGAACAGAGAAGGAATTGTTTATTAAAATGACATTTATGTCCCGCGTTCATGGCATTTTCCTTTTAGGTTCATTTTAGCTCTTTTTTTAGAATCGTCTTTTCCATAAAAAATTTAGGTCCTCAATTTTATAAAATAGCTTTGGAAGCACTCAATTTGGATTTAGAACTTTCTTGAGTGAAATAGCCAAAGCCTGAGACAACTGACATTCAAAAATGTACATCGGAAGAGTTTTAACTGTTCCAGGGCTTCCTATGATTTTCAATGTAACACCATAATTTCTAACTCACATCCATCATCATGAAAGAAGTGAGAATTTTATTGAAAATAACTCCTCATGGTCTAAAACCTACAATTCCTTCTTATTTCTAGACAAAAAGCCTCCCCCCAAGTTGGTTTTGTTCTGGCAGAACTCCACACACAAAAGGCAAGAAAAATGAAGCAACCAAGATAAAAAAATCACCTTGAGTTCAAGCTTATCTCAAGAGCTCTCTTTCTTGCTTTAACCCTCTCCTTGAATTTCAAAATTTTCCCCTCAATTATGGGCGCAAAATAGAACCAAACATCTTACTAAGTCCATAGGAAGAAAGAAGGAAAAGAGGGGAAGAAGGTTAACAAGGCAAGGAGTAGGAAAAAGTGGCTAAAACTTACACTTTTGAAAGCTTCTTCTTCCTTCCTTGGCCTCCCCTCTTGTGTGCCACTCTTAGCCCTTCTTAATTTTGTTTTAACATGTGAGAGAGTGGGTAAGGAGATCTGAGCAGAGGAGGGGCGTTTTTATAAGCTAGTGCTTCATTTAAGTAACTTCTAAAATTTACAATTCAGTCCCTCTTCATAGTTTTATTCATTTGGACTCGTTTCAACTCCTTTTTGAACTTTGTATTTTCCATCATATTCCTTAGTCTCTTAATCATAAGAATTGCCTTTGGAATCACTCAAAAAGGATCTAAAATCATTCTGAATCGTTCAGTCAAAGTTTCGATCAACCGACGGCTGAAATCGCTTACCGGAGGGGTTTCAACTATTCTAGGGATTCCCATGGTATTTAAGGCCTATGAGAACCCCGGAAAGCTCAAATTTTTTGTTTAAAAAGCCCTCCTATGAGTTTTCCAAATTTTTCAAAAATTACAAAAATGCCCCTACTTTCTTTGGCAAATTTTTTGAGCTCTTCTGGCTCTAGTTTTTGGGCATCTTAAGCCTCAAATCCTCATTTTCTAAGGTTTAAAATTTTATTATAATTTTAGTTGGCCCAAATTCTTTTTATTTCGAGGACTTCATTTTATATTTGGCCCATTTCTGACGTTTACAGAGAGATCGAACAATGTGTTTCTCACATTTACGGAGGGACCGAATGTTACATTTAGAGCCTCTGAGAACGACTGAAAACTCAAATTTTCTGTTTAAAAAGCCCTTATGTGAGTTTTTCAAAAGTTGCATAAATTTATGAAAATGCCATTATACTTTTATCAATTTTATTGAACTACTCTGACTCTGATTTCTGGGTAACTCAAAGCCTAAATCCTTATTTTCCATTATTTAAAATTTTATCCTCGTTTTATTTGGCCTTAAATCATTTATCTTAAAAGACTTGCTTTTACAATTGACTCAATTCTGACATTTAATGGAAAACTGGACGTTACATCTAAAGCTTCTATACATGTTCTTCTTGTCTCAAAGTGTATAACATGCTGAAAGTATAAGGCAACTTAGCTTGATTGTTAAGCTTAGAGAATTTTTCCTAGCCTATTTACTTTAAGGCATATTCTAAAGGAAAATTCTATAGACTTTGAGATTGAGTGCCAAGTCTTAAGGGATTTTGCATTGTCTTAAACATAGACACCATGTTGAATATAAAAACAACTATTATACCTTACTATATGTTTATTGGTAATAAAAGTAAACATAACCAACCTTTTAATAGTAGAATTTCAATTACTAGATACATCAATTGGATTCATAATGTTCAAAAATAGATCTTTGTGATTCCATCTCACAAATTCATGCTCAAGTATTTAGTTCCATCCAACTTAGCATGTACATAGAGCTCAAATATATAAAAGGAGTCATTTGCTCATTTAGACCATAGAACATTAACTTCAAAAATTTATAACTTAAGTTACACAAGTCTAATTAAACCAAATTAAGTGTCATTTCAAAGTTTATGATGTGAACTTTCTATTGTAAAAATTTTAAATGAAATTGAATCATTGGTTCCCTCAAATTCCATAAAAATCAAATATAGTGCATAGTGCATAGTACTAAACTATGACAGTTTTTAGGGGTCAACTTTGAAAACTCACCAAATATTAAATGTTATACCTTACTATATTTCATTTGCCATATACCATTAGATATCCATTTGGAGTAAAAGTAAACACAACAAAATCTTTAGTAGTAGAATTTCAATTACTAAATACATCAAATAGATATATATTGCTAAAAATGGATCTTCATAATTCCATCTCAAAAATTCATGCTCAAATATCTAGTTTCATCCAAATTAATATGTATGTAGAGCTTAAATATATAGGAGTCATAGCCATAGAACATATAATAGAGAATCGACTTCATAAATTCATAATTTCAATTACATAACTATGATTAAGGCAAATTAGATGTCATTTTAAAGCTTATAATGTGAATTTTCTACTACAAAAATTTCAAGTCAAATTAAATTTATTTGGTCTCTCAAATCCTATAAAAATTAGATCTAGTACAGTATGAACAATAACTATCATGATAGCTTTTTAGGGCCAATTTTGGAAATTCATCAAATATTATACATAGCTCTAAAAGTTATAATATTTAGTTCTATAGAAAATTCTAAATGTCCTCTAAATGCTCACCAAATTTTACTCCCAAATTCATTCATTAAGGTAGTCAAGGATAAATAAACATTTTATGACTCAAATGGTCAAAATTTTGGTTCCAAAACCTACCAAATGAGCTCTAAAATGCTATTTTTTATCATGAGCAAATTTCAATTCATACATGCTTCAACTATCAATAGTTCATCACATAAAATTTTTTTTGCATCTAAAAATCACTATTCCACATCAAATATGTATATAAACTCATTGGACTTCCATATCCTAAACTATGTTCCAATGTCTCATGCATGCATCTAATGGTCATATATTTATGGTCTAACACTTTTGCATATATTGGTATTACATTATATGAAAATATAAGTTTACATGATCATATATACAATATAAAATCATAACCCAATCTCTTAAAATAATAGACCTTTCTGTCTTTGTCTCTTCCTTGTCCTTGCTTTGCATATCACCTAGCCATGGTTAATGAAGATAATGGTTAATGAAGATAGAGAAATATAAGATTTAGGAAATCCTAGTAGCTAAACCAACATTTAAACATACATATGGTTCACTCAATCATTTGGAAGCAAGCATGCATGTTATGCAATCATAGTCAATCACAACACAAGAAAGCAAATTCATGCTGTAGGGGTTTTTTTGGTTTAGGCAAAAGCAAAAGTAAATTCATGCCCTTATGTGATTTTTGACCTTAGGTAGTCAAATTCATGCTCACTTTCCTAGCTCACTTAACATTAGAGCCATTGTTCTCATAATTTCAAGTGGGTCTCATGCAATTGCATAGTCCACTTAACCAACTAATAAGCCAAACAATCACAAACAATACACACAAGGAACTAATGACTCAAGCAAACCAATCACATATAAGAATGAAGAAAAAGCTACGTTATCAAGCAACTTCAATTAATTCCCTTATTCTTCTCTTGATCCTATGGCTTCACATGTAACACCATACTTCTAGGACTCAATTCATGTAATTCCTATGCCTTATCTCATATAATTTCTATGGAAGCAATATAGTGGCATAGGGAGTCACGATTCAAGATATATTTCTCCACGGGTAAAATTTTTCTTTTTGAGTCTTGTAGGCCATATGAAATCATGTATCACATTCTTATATTTATTTACATAGATACAACTTAAATCCATCACCAAAAGTAGCCTAGAGGCTATGTAAAGCAAAGGGAAGCATGAAATCTCATGAAGTAATTTCAGCCAAAATTTTGGCTTTTTCTACACCAACTTTGAAAAATCATAACTAATTTTAGAAAAATTGAAAATATGCATTCTTTACTATTATAGGAAGCTACACATGTCTACTTTATGCTAAAAATATGATCAGGCCATGAAACATCACACAGAGGATGTTTGACATTCAAAAAATCCAAAGGTCTAGCTGCCTACTAGTATTTGTCACAGGTTTCTGTAGCAAACTTCAAAAGTGTCCAATTAATTCCAAAAAAATCCAATCCATGCAAATGATACTAATCTAGAAAGCTACAGATGTTAGCAACTCCAAGCCATTTCAGGCACGCCCAAACCTTAAAATACAATCAAACAGTACTTGAGGTCAGTTTGAGCGCCTGATACTGAGTAGAAACTTCAAAAATTCATATCTCCCTCTCTAAACATCCAAATAGGATGGTTCTAGTTGGCACAAGTCACTGGGAGTGTTTAGTTTCTTCCTATAAGCTTTTGTGGCAATTGGACATTAGTTGCCCCTTGAGTGGTAGAGTTCATTTTTTGACTTGAGTGAACAGTACATTAGACCAAAACTAAAAAAATTTTTTAACTTTGAAAATTCATCAAATATTCTCTAGACCTCCAAAAATTTTGTTCTTTAGCTTCCTAAAAGGATCTCAATAAGCTCTACATGCATGCCAAGTTTCAAATCAAGAAGAGCTCGTTTGGTCAAAAAGTGACATAGCCTAATGAAATAGTCATTTTTGCTCCCTATCAAGAGTCACTTTAGTCCAAATAGTCTCATCTTGAGTTTGGCACCTCTTGGACAAGTTTAAAAGTATGAACATAACTTGTATGAACTACCCAAGTGGTCTCAAATGTCATGTATCTCAATTTGGCCATTCCACTTTTATTATTACACTAATCTATCTAACCATTCAAGAGCTAAACTTGCCATTCAATATCCAAAATATGCTATCTCATACATTTGGCATCAAATTTCATTCATACATCATACATTTGGGTATTTACATGTGTTCATATGGTTACATAACAATTTCATCATGGGATTACATCATATGCCATATGTATGGCTAAAAGAAGGCAAAACTAGGCATATTCATATATTTTAATGCCCATCTTCTTCATCTAAGCTTGGTGGCCTCTAATACCTTCCTTAATTGTTTCACCTAACATGTTAAGACATTGAAAAGGAGGGGATGAGATTCAAAGAATCCCAATAACTCAGCTCCTATTCAATCTCACATAAAGCATGCAATACAAGTTTCACAAATGCATGCATGAGCATATTAACATGTGCAGTCATTTAAGAAGCATTTTCAACATTTGAACAAGTCATACATAGCATACAAAGGCTTGTCAAGCAAGTGGATTGGCTTCATCCATGGTAGCATGGCATATAAAATCATGCTAGAATACTTTTCATGGCTTAAAACATACATATATACATTCAAGACAATGTAAGCATACATCTATGCATGAGAGAAGGTGGAGTGAGCTACCTTGCTTGCATTTACACACTTTTTCCTTAAGTCCTAGATCCTCTCCCTTGACCTTATACGCCCAAGAAGGTGGAGATTATTCCTCTTAACCTAGACATATCATATGGAAGCTAATTATACTCTTGAAGCAAAGTCTAAGGCCATACAATCATTAGAAAAGGTATGTAACAACCAGGAAAAAGAAAAGAAAAGGGAAAAGAAAGAAAGTGAAAGCTGAAAATTTTCGGAATCCAGAATTTCTGCCAAGTCCTCTTGCAACAGCCAGAAATGGTCTCGCTACAGCGAGAGTGCTTGTTCGCAATAGCGAAGGCGATTCTAGCTATAGCGAGTGCTGGCAGTAGTCCATACAAAAACCAGGGAGCAGCTCGCCGTAGCGTGCGCCATAGCGAGAGTGAGGTCTAGAACTAACGCGATTTCGCCATAGCGAAGGTCGAAACTCGCCATAGCGAAGGGAACTGACACGAGTTTGCCGTAGCGAAGGTTAAGCCTCGCCATAGCGAAGCCAGATTACACGAGCTCGCTATAGCAAAGGTTAATTTTCGCCGTAGCGAGGGTCAGTCCGAAAGAGAGTAAATAGCGAGATTTAGAATTCATTAAACGCCCAAACTCATTTCTTCTCTCATATCTGCCCTAGACTTCGACCCAAGGAGAGAAAAGAGGCGTGGAGAGTGAGAGAGATCAAGAGAAGGAGGAAGAGCAAGGGAAAGGTAAGGAAACTTCCCCCATTTCTTTTTAGATTTCTGATCCCCTCCCTTTACCCTCTTTTCCTACGGTTTTGTTTGTAAAAATGGATGGTTTTTGGGCATGGGTCAGAAGAGGGAAAGCGGAAAACACCTTTGAATCTTTGTGTTTTCTTTGAAAATGTTGTTTTCCACTACCATGGGAGCTTGAGAGAGAGAAAGGGTTGATGGCATTCTAGAGAGAGAGAGAGGACTCTAGGTTCTGGTGTGTAGGAGAGTTTGATCTGATGATTACATTCTAAGAGAGTAATTGCATGCTTTTGTGTGTCTAGGCTCAAGAGAAACACCTCCATCAAGGTGTGATTGTGAACCTAAGGAGGGAGAGGAGAAATTGAAAGGAAAAGCTAGTGTTGGCTTTGGCTCATAAGGTAGCTCTCTTTTCCCACTCTTTCTTGTTGCATTCTTGGATATGATAGTCAATGTATGATTATGTATATGCTTATTGTGTGGAATATGCCATATGCTATTGCTTTGACGCATTGATGCCAATATGCTTGTGTGATGATTTATGAGAATTGCTCGGGTGCGGTAGTGCCGAAAGTCCCATGAGATGGGTGAGGTGAAGCCGAAAGTCCCTTGAGATAGGTGAGACAAGGCCAAAAGTCTCAAACGAGTGAGGCCAAGTCAAAAGTCCTTAAACTCGAGTGAGGCCATCCAAAAGTCCCTAAACTCGGGTGAGGCTAGACCAAAAGTCCCTGGAGCCCATTTTTTGGCATTGTTGTGATTTCCATAGCATGTACATTATGTGTTGGATAATTGAGAATGGCTAAATGCTTATTTACATGCTTTGACTTGTTATTGCCTTGATTGCTTGCTGGATTGAGTGCATGAGCTATTGAGATTCCCTGAATCTCACCCCTTCCCCTCCCAACTTAATATGCTAGGTGGAGCTCAAGGAGAACCGAGCACACACCAAGGAGCCTAGGAGCATGCATAGATAGATATTACTTTCTTTTGGATATTTTGATGTAATTTTGATGTAAAGTGGTGCCAAATGAATATGCGCCCACTATTTTTGAGATGTAAAGGTTATAACATGTGTATAAATGTGAAAGGATGTTGTATGAACTATGTTTATAGCCAAATGAATGGAAATTAGGGTTTTGCCCCTTTTGTTGAATGAATGAAGTAGTGTATATTTGGCCGTAGCATAGCGAGATTTGAATGTATGATGATTTGGACCACATGGACTTGTTATATATCCTAATTTTATGCTTTTAAACTTGTCCATGAGTGGCTAGAGTGTGTGAGAGGCCATTTGGATCCATTTTGGACCTTTGGGGTGCCAAAACCGGTGTTTTTGAGAGCTACGTCAAAGTATGACCGGATGAGCTCCTTTTGCCATGAAATTTGGCGTGCCTCTAGAGTTTGTAGAAAGCTTCTTGAAAAGCTAAAGTGGGTAATATTCAGAGGTCGAGAGAATATTTAGTGAATTGTTGAATTTGGGAAAAATTAAGGAATTGGTCATATACTGTTCATATAAACCAAAAATGAAATCTGTACCACTCATAGACCAAATGGATTCCAAATGTGGTTAAATATTATACACATAAACTAGACAATCACAGTGACTTATAGGAACTAGAATCACCTAAATCGGAGGTCTGTAGAGAGAGATTGAACCGTCTGAAGTTTTGTATCAGCATCAGGGAGCTCTTCTGACCCCCGTCACTGTTCCATCGGTTTTCGTGGTGCAGAAGCTACTGAACTGATCTGAACTTATTTTAATTCTCTAGTAGACATCTGTAGCTTTCCAAATTGGTATAGTGTGCCCAGATTGGATTTGTTTGGATTTAATTATGGATTTCCGAAGTTCATGACAGAAAGCTGCACCAGAAACAGTGATAGCTGGACCTTCCTCCACTTTTCGATGTCAAACATGGTCCAAATGCTAATATTTTGATTGAAAATGATTTTTAGTGTAAAGTCAACACTTAGAGATTTCTATAGAGCTAAAGTTTTCTGCATTCCCATTTTTCTACAATTTCTTATGATTTTTCAAAGTTAGAGCCAAAATAAGACTTTTGGGCACAAGTGAGAAAAGTGCATTTTCTGGTTTTTGGCTCCATACCCGTGGCTTATGGTTTGTTTTATGCTATGTATGAGTTGTATAAGTGGATTTTGAGTTGAGACTATAAATGATGGGTTCACAGGACCCACGGGGCAGAAGCTGAGTGTATGAAACCCTATTTCCTAGCATAAAAATGCCACGGACTAGTGTTGATTCTTTGAAAATCATATGCAACCGAGCCCAGTGAGAGGCTAGGTAGCGGTAGTAGATTAAGGTGTCACAAGGTAGGTGACTTATAAGGCTCTTTTATGGTTCCATAATACACTTAATGAAGCAACCTTTGAAAAACATCATCTTGGCTCAATTCTATCCAGTCATTTATGATTCTTGACTCCATTTAAACCTTTTAGA
Source organism: Erythrophleum fordii (assembly GCA_032878935.1). Classification (NCBI taxonomy): domain Eukaryota; kingdom Viridiplantae; phylum Streptophyta; class Magnoliopsida; order Fabales; family Fabaceae; genus Erythrophleum; species Erythrophleum fordii. Next base: position 4,900,520 of record JAVQMF010000046.1, on the reverse strand, counting down.
GTTATCATATAATCAATTCTAGGAGTCTACCTTAGTGTTGCTTCTTTAAGCCATATTATGGAACATATAAGGCCATCTTGCTATCAATGACTTCTAAACTTCTTCCAAGGCTTTCTCTCATACTCTCCCATCATACATGATACAAAACTAATCTTGGAGAGAATTAAAACACTCCCTAGGTGCATGGACTCTCCTTGGTCGAAGTTATGCTTCCATGAGGCACCAATGGAGTTTCCTTGCTTCCTTTGATGGGAGAATCATGTAGGAAGCTCTCTTAGTGTCTTCGGAACTCATATAAATACTTAAACATCATAAAATATGGCTAGGGTTCATGATAGAGCTCAAGGTGCAATCAAAACCCTAACTTTTCTATCTTGCAAACTCATAGTTTTTACTTGGATTTCTTTGCATATTTTTACTCTCCTCTCTTAAATTCATGGAATTCACCATTGGTTTTCCTCAAAATTTCAACCCTCTTGCATCTACATACATGGGGTGAAATAGGAAGAAAGAGGGGGAGGAAGTAGCTGCCATGGGATGGAAGACTCACTTTATTCTTCCTTATTTTCTTAGTTGATTCTCACTTTCTTTGGCTTCCTCTCTTCAAATCTGAATTTTTCCTCCTTGGCCTGACCTTAAAATAGCACTAAAAACTCTAAGAAAACCATAGGGAGAAAAGGGGAGAAGGAGGAGAAGAGATTTTCTAAGAAGAAGATTAGTAAATTCTAACAATTTCTTACCTTTTTCTTGAAAATTTCCCTTCTCCTTTGCCTTGTCCTTGTGTGCCCTCCTCCCTTGAGTCTTCTCTGGTTTTGGGACAGAATTTGGTTGACCTAAATGAGAGGAAAGAAGAATGCCTCATATATATATGGGTTTAACAAGGACTTTTTCAAAAATTTCCATTTTGCCCTTCATTCGTGGCATTTTCGTTTCTAACTCGTTTTAGCTCCTTTTTTAGAACCTTCTTTTCCATTATGAATTTTAGGTCCTCAATTTAGTAAAATGCCTTTGGAATTACTCAAATCGGAGCTAAAACCTTCTCGAACTAATCAATCAAAGTTCAGGTCAACTAATGTTGGAAAACATCCACCAGATGGGCTTTAACTGTCTCAAGGCTTCCTATGATTTTCAGGGCTTCTGAGAACCCAAGAGAACTCAAAATTTTCATTTAAAAAGCTCTCCATATCCAATTCCATACCATACAAGCTTTAACACATTATACAAGAAGACCTTGTATTTATTGGCAAAAACCTTGTCGAGAAGGTCTTAGAATTTACACTACAAATTATAGGATCTTGTCGACAAGATCTTGGACCTAGGTGACGAGATATTATCTCAGCCCTTAAATTAACTTAGTCCACTACCATACTTCATACTCAATATATATCTAATGGTCATATAACATAATCTCTTGTTTTTGAAGAATCTGATATTACATCACACACACAATTTAATCTCTCATTTTTTAAGAATCGGATATTACATCACACACACAATTTGGTGTGGTTCCACTTATTTGGTCTAGACATATCAATTAAGTTATAAAGAAACAAATTAGGACATATTAAATCTCATTCTATCAATACATGTGCATATTAGAAGTTAAAGTATGATTTAGGTTACTTTAAGTGTCTCAAATTTCATCCTATTTGCTACACTTTATATAGCAATTCCATTATTTATCTATCTCATTTGACTCACTTTTCATGGCTTAAACAAGTCTAAAAACTTGGCCATATCACTCATTCCATTCATAGGGCTAATTAGAGTTTCTATAGAACTATAATCACAACATCATCAAATCTCATTCTTTTCCTTAAACCAATGGTTCATCTAACTTAAGTCTTTTAAATTATTAGACTAAATTAAAAACATCTCTAGGTATCTTTTTCTTCCCTTGGCCAAAACTCGCTCCATTTGCCTAAATCATAAAATTTTATTTATTTAACCAGGAATTTAAAGGTTTTAGGATATCAATGATTCATTTTTGGTTCAATTGTGGTATTATAGGGTTTAACTAATTGTACTAAAGTTTTGAAATACTCAAGGCCAAACCAAACCCTAATGGAAACCAAAATGCAATTTCTTGGATTTTAGGTGAATCTCTTAGCTTATTCTTACTCTTTATCCTTCTAAACATTTAATTATACCAAGTTTTCATCAAACACATATTCCCTTCCCTCACTCTCTCTCTTGGCCAAACAAACACAAAGCTAAGATTCCAATAATACAAATTTTTTTTAGGTTAAATCATATCTTGCTTTGATAAGCTTTTGATGGAGATTCTTTTAATGTAATTGGCTTCTTTAAATGGGCTCTTTCACTCAAGGTAATAGCCATAAACTTCACTTTTTTGAGAAACCAAACCCACCATGAGAAAGAGTATAAGGAGTAGAAAAAGTTTCATAACTATAGCATAGCAAAATTTGGCATGCTTCTTTACCTATTTTGACTTGTTTTCCTTTCTCTCTCCTCCCTTCTTCACGCCATTGTGGAAGCTCCTTAAGGCTGCCCAAAGTCAATTATAGGAGGAAGAAAAGATAAGGCATGCTATATATATGAAAATCTAGAATTTTATAACTTTTTCAAAAGTAATTGTTTTGCCCCTACAATTTAATGTCTCTATTTGAACTCATTTTTTAGTCTTTTTAGAAACCAACTGCTCTGTACCAAATTTTCGACTCTCTTCTTCGTTAAAAACATATGCTTAAAGTTTACAGGGATTTAGAGCAATATGAAAAAGTTCGACAAAAAATATTCCCAAGCCAAACCAATCTCATATGGTTAATCTGCTAGTTTTATCTTGTAATATTATGATGAGGGATATTTATTTTTCAAGTCAATTTTCATATTTTCTAAATCATTAATTTTTCCTTCCGTTAAGCCCAAATCAACTCTTTTGGCTTTGACTAGTATTTTTCTTCCTGTGAATTGTAACACCATATCTATATAGCTCTTAACTCATGGCATACTTGGCATATGATACATATTTACATGAAACTAGCACATTTTGTCGTGGTATTTTGCATAATTAAAAGCCTATTTAATTCATTCTTGACATTAGGAATAGTGTGGGCATGCCAATTCCATTATCCAATTATAACATATCCATTTATATTAGAAACATCACAAATTAATGCACAAAGCTCGAATGTTGAACCATACATCACAATATCATAATTTTGCTCTCAAGTGAATTTTGAAAAATCATAACTAATTCTAAAAAAATTAAAATCATATATGCTATGGCTTTCTAGAAAGCTCTAGATGTTAGCTAACTAGTAAAAATAATTCCAAACCAAGACAATCACATCTAGCCCTTAAAAATTAATAGAATAGTAACCTAGGTTGTACTCTCAAATTGAAGCAAACCCTGAGATTCAAAAATTTATAAATCTCTCTATACTGATCCAAATTGAGTGCTCTTAGTGACTATAGAAAGGTTATGATGTCTAGTTTATATCTATAAATTTCATGAATATTAGACTTCATTTTTCTCACAAGTGACACAGGAATGTAAAATGATCATATAAACAATACCCTTGATAGTTTCTATATAATTTGGCCAACTTTGAAAAATCACAATAAATTCTCTAGATCTCCAAATTGAGTTCTCTTTATCTCTATGAAAAGCTCTAGAAGAAACCTATTTTCTTGCCAAAGTTTATGCAAAAAATCATCCATTTGATAAAACTTTGGTTTAGCTCAAGAAAATGGCTAATTTGAAGTCCATAGAGGGATAAAAAGGCACCAAATGGTCTTCTATTCAATCCATAACCATATGAGCATGTCCAAAAGCATAAGCATAGCCTATGAGAGTATCCTAAATGGTTCAAATCATCATACATCTTAAAACCACCATCCTAGTTGCTAACATACACATGTATATCATAGGCCTAAGATGTTAAATTCTCACATAAGCATACATTTAACTTCAAATCGCATTCATACATGATCATTACATACATTTACACATGCTTATACATTTACATCTCATATACATCATAAAATTACAAATTTTGACATCAAATTACATTAAAAACTATTCTATTGTTAAAGTATTGCTAATCATGCTCCTTAGCTTCCATTTTTTCTTCCTTGACCTTCACCTAGACATGGTTAAATATAGGTAGGGGAAGAGTGAGATTTAAAGAATTTCAATAGTTTACCCTTTCAAACATACATAAAGGATACATTTATATGTTAAAGAATGCATACATGTCCTAAAAGTTTCTTGTAAACATACATAAATTAATTTCCTTGTCATATGAACTCATACATGTTAAACATAGGCTCTAAAGGGTGTTGGTCTAGCCTTACCCAATTTCCTTGAGACTTTTAGACTTACCTCACCCATTTTAAGGAACTTTTGACTTAGTCTTACTCATTTTTGAGACTTTTGGTTTTGTCTTACCTATTTTTAGAGACTTTTATCATAACCATACCCATTCAAGCCACTTTGCATTCAAAATCACATTTTAAGAAGCATAATGGTACCATATTATATAATCAATTGCTAGAAACATATCTCATAGTTTAAACATACACACAAGCACTCAATGACAAGTAAACATCCAAGAAATGCATGCAAGAAAGGTTAGAGAGCTACCTTGTATCAAGAAGCAAACACTTTTTCCTTTATTCATTCCTTCCCCTTTTTGGCCACACACTTGCACTTAGGAGAACCTTAATTTGCTTGGCTTAGACACATCAAATAAGACACAATTCAATCATTGGAACTAATTGTAGCCTTACATAAACCCTGTGCAGGCTTACTTTATCTAATGCCACCAATATGGTTCCATAAAAGGGCATAATAAAGCAACCCCTAGAATTTATGATCTTGGCTCCAATTTCTCATGCAATCTAAGTCTCTTGACTCCATTTAAACTCATTAGAGCCATCATAAGTTCAATTCAAGAAGCTAAATACTAGGTTGCTTCTTTATGCCTATAAAGGGGCTTAAACTTTCATCTCATTAACCATAATTTCTAAATTCAAACTAATACATTTGTTTGGTGTCTCTAGCTCATATCTACTCTTAGAATAAATTAAAACTCTCCCTAGGTCCTCTTCCTCTTCCTTGGCTGAAACACACACACACCTTGGAGCCATAGGGTTTTGTTTGTTGTCTTAGAGAATTAGCCACTTATGCAACTTCCTAAATACCTTAAGAGCTCATTCTTACCCTTACATAAGCTATACAACCCTTAGAAAGTTTCAAAATTTAACATACATCTTAAAATCCCTAGGTAAAAAAACTTGTATTTCAAGGCTTTTCTTTTACTTCCTATTGCATATTCCTACTCCTCATGCTTCAAAACCCTCCTTTCTACCTTTCTAAGACTCGAAATTATTCCCTCCTATATGGGTCTTGAGCTAGACAAAAAGTATAAAAGGAGAACAAGCAAGGAGAAGCATGAGAAACCATGATGTCTTACCTTGATTTCAAGCCTTGTTCAAGTGGCTTTCTTTTGCTTCTAACTTATCCTTCAATGCTTCTCTTCTTCCTATTGAACCAGCCATGAAACATCTTCAAATCAATCACCAAAACCATAGGAAAAGAGGGGAGAAAGAAGGGAAGAACATTGGTGAAGGAGAAGACATGAAAAAGCATGAAAATCTTACACTTTTGCCTTGAATCTTCTTCTCCTTACTCCTTTGCTTGGTGTGCCACTCAAGACTCTATTAAAATCTATTTAGACCAGAAGTAAGTTCATGGTGAAGGCTGGAGCAGAAGAGGATGTGTTTTAAGAAGTCAAAAGGTCCACTTTTGCAACTTTTCAAATTTGTAATTTAGTCCTTCTTAATTTTGTTCATTTCATCTCATTTCAACTCCCTTTTGAGAACCTTCTTTTCTATCATAAAATTTAGTTCTTCTAACTTATAAAATGCCTTTGGTTTCACTTAAATTGGATTTAAAACTATTTCAAACTATTCGATCAAAATTTTGGTCAACCTTTTACTAAAATCATTCTCTAGAGGGGTTAAAATTGTTCTAAGGATTCTTATGGTTTTTAGGGCCTCTGAGAACTCCATGAACCTTAATTTTTCTATTTAAAGATTCATCTTTTGAGTTTACTAAAAAGTGCCCAAATTTACAAAAAATGCCACTGCATGTTCGTTAAATTTTGTTTAGCTATTCTGGCTCCATTTTCAAGGCACTTTTGGCCTTGTATTCACATTCTTTAATGTCTAAATCATTGCTTTAATTTTGTTTGGCCTCAAGTCTTCTCATTTATGGGACTTCCTTTTATAAGTGATTAGTTTCAGGTCTTTTTATAGAAGAACCTAGTATTAAATTTCTATCTTCCATACAAAGCCCTCAGTGGTATTGTCTCTATTACGAAACCCGACACATTGGCCTGGTAGGATTTTGTTTTAGGGTACCTCAATTGGTCACAATCCAAAACGCATTGTCAAGATGGAGAGCACTTCTCCCACTTATATGGACCTAGCCCAGGATCCTCTTATTTGATATAGGACATTACATTTCACCCCCTTTTGAGGCTAACTCATCCTTAAGTTGCACAAACAGCTAGGTCAGCTTTGATACTATTTCCATACAAACCCCTCAAAGATGTTGTCCCCGTTACGGCACCCAACACATTAGCCTGGTGGGGTTTTATTCTCAGGGTCACCTCAATCGGTTACAACCCAAAATGTGTTGTCGAGAGGAAGAGTACTACTCCCACTTATATAGACCTAGATCAGGATCCTTCTATCCAATATGGAACATTACATGAACCCTTTTTTAACTATTTCTTTTCATTCTTTAAGGATTATATTACTTTAAAAATATATATAATGTTCTAACGACAATGGATCTCTCTTTATTCAAATATGTCGAAGAAAAATTAGTGGACTGACAATGAAGATAACTTTGTAGATTACATCTTGATGCTATACTTCCTATTACACTGTCATATCATGATTTACATTAATAGTGTTGGCAATGTTAGTGACCATGGATAAGTCTTGTATCAAAGGAAGAATACAATGGCTACCATAATTCAACATTGTTTGATATTAGTAGACTAAGTTAGTTAAAATATTGTCCATGGATATAGTTCTTTTGAAAAAAAAAAATTATGACCATGTACAATTTGTTTGTTTGTTCAACTCGAGAGGCATTTCATAAAAAGTTTTTAAAATTTGGAAACCATAATTAATGTTGCCTAAGTGGAAGAATGTAAGAGTTTTATGGGCTTCCACTAATTATATTTTTATGATTTTATAAAAAAGGGTTGTTATTTATATAATCCATATTAGACAACTATAATGGGCCTAATTATATTAGTGATTAGTTTTTTGACCTACACATCTTTATTAGTTGATGTGATTAAATTATATAGTGTAGGCTCTTACCCTATTGTGTCTATGATGAATGCGATTTTAGAGTTATAGTAATAAAATGACTAGATCCCATCTCTACTTCCTATAAATATTGAGAGAACATAATATCTAACTTGCCTCATCAAATAATCACCTTTCTTGAGTAAATTGGAGAGAAGGATATGGTTCAAGGTATTTGGGTGAGCACTTATAGTGTCAATTTTATTATAACAAATGCAGGTATACTTTTGCTTAATATTATTATGGTGTTCTAAATCCATATAATTAGATAATTTATCACACGCAAACTACTCCTTGGTCATGTGATCACTATATAAATATATATTAGTCTTTTTGTCAAAGTGATTAAAACTAACTTGTAACAAGTTTGTTAATTTTAAGGATTAATTTGCATATTAACTAATTTTGAAATATAAAACTAAGTTAACTTGATAGTTTAGACATTGATTATTAGTTTATTTTTTTAAAATGTTAGAAGATGGAAATATCTTGATTCATTTGAAGAAATTAATTTTAGAAAAATCTATATCACTTAAAATGTTTTGTTAAAAAAAAAACTATGATGTATTAAAAAGCAATTTTCAAAATATGCTTATTATATCATGTTATATATAATAAAACTTATGATGCATGCAAAATTATGACAAATGAATACTCTTGCATGAATATTTGTAAACATTATATAATCATTAATAACAAGATAAATGAAAAAGAAATTACAAACTTTTTATGAAAATTATACAAACTAAGTGGATATTAAAATTATTATAAATTAGCACATTGTTAATAAAAACAATTAGCTCAACATTGTATTCAAATGATGATTATATTATAAAAAGATAAATCAAAAGAAAATATCCTTTTTTTAAAGGTTTAGTAAAAATAGGTAAAAAAATTAAATAGCTTAAAGATATATTAAATATTATTACCAATTGGAATGAAGAGAGCGAGAGAGTAAAGAGATGAGAGAGAAAAAGAGAGAATTCTTTCTTGTATTATTCATTATACATTGAGCTATTAATACATGTGGTATGTTAGTTGTTGTACAACTCATTAGTTCTAACTAATTAACTTAATTAGGAAACTAACTAACAGACTTAGAAAATGAACTATTTTCTCATGTAGACTCTATCATCCCCTCCCCCCAATGCAACCTAGAAAATGTATATCATGCATTCCCAATTTGGATAGCAGAAGCATGAATGGAGCAGGGTTGAAGGGCTTGGTATAAATATCCGCAACCTAATTAGCAGACTTGATGGGCAACAAATGAAAAACATAAACTTAAAGCTTTTCACAAATAATATAGTAGTCTAGTTCGATGTGTTTTATGCGTTCATGAAAAGTTGGGTTGGCAGCAATGTATCTAGTTGATTGATTATTGCAATAGACAAGAGTTAGTTGTGGATGTTGAATGTGAAGATCACTAAGTAAATAAAGTAACCATTGAAGTTCACAAGTAATTGAAGCAAGTGCCTGGTACTTCACCTCAAAGGAAGAGTGAGATATGGTGTTTTGCTTCTTTGAATCCAAGAAATGAGGGCGTGGTCAAGAAAGACATAGAAGCCAATGATGGATTGTCAAGAGTTAATGTAGCCAGCCCAATCAGAGTCACTAAACGCTTGTAATCGAAAGTCTAAAGTAGAGGGAAATAAGAGACCTTTGTCAGGACATGATTTAATGTATCAGAAAATCGAATAAGCAGCTCGAAGGTGTTAGTCAATAGGGGAAGACATAAACTGGTTGAGTTGTTGCACAGCAAAAGATATGTTAGGACGTGTGGTTGCTAGATATAGTAGGTGGCCAATGAGAGTACGATAAGGCCGTGAAGGAGTTATCAATCTTTTGCACAAACAAAGAGTAGTCTGATTTTGATTGGGTGTAACCATATGAAATCAAAGCAGTAGACGGCTTGGACTACCACTGAAGGCTAGCTTCTTTAAGACCGTATTATGATTTTTGTAATTTGCAAACCATATTGGGCACTGGTGATAGGAACCCTAGAGGTGGCACCATGTAAACCTTCTCATCCAAATTACCATGCAAAAATGTGTTGTTGACATTGAGCTATTGTAAATACCAATGTCAAGCAAAAGCAAGAGCAAGTAATAAACAAACAGTGGAAGGTTTAGCAATAAGGGAGAATGTATCAAGATAATCAACTCCTTCAGTTTGCATGTAACCTTTTGCCACAAGCTAGATCTTATATCTTTCAATGCTTCCATCAGCTTTGTGTTTGATTTTGTAAGCCCAACGAAAGCCAATAGGAGTTTTGCCAGGTGGTAATTCAATTAGAGTCCATGTGTTGTTCTGTTCAAGTGCCAAAATCTCAGCATCCATGGCCTTACGACAAGCTTCATTCTTCACTACTTGAGAGTAACTCTTAGGTTCAAAAGTGGTAGAGATAGATAAGCTAAAATGTTTATAAGAAGAAGAGAGGTTAGTGTAACACCATATTCATCTAGCCTTTTTCCCCATCTCATTTCTAGTTCCTTCCCTTAGATAGCAACTTCTAAAAGAAAATTCAATTAAAATAATAGATTATTTTGCGTTGCGTAGTACTTAAATTTTTCGTTTCACATTTTGTGGACCATATTAACTTACCCATATCATCTTTCAATTAAAATATATTCATACAACTCAAAACCATTTCAAAATGTCACAAGAATCCTGAGTTTAGAGCATACATACATAAAATCACACAATTAGCCTCAGGTTCTACTGCCAGATTTCTGGTGCCAACTTTGGAAATTCATAACTAATTTTAGAAAAGTCAAAATCAAGCACACTATACCATTTTGGAAAGATACAAATGCTAAATATAGGCTAACAATAATTTTAAACCAAAACAGAAATGTTTAGCCACTGGAAATCAATGGAATAGTACCAAAGGTACTACTGCATTACTGGTACTGATTCCAAACTCCAAAAATTCATATCTCTCTGGTCATACATCCAAATGAGGTGATATTAGTGGCCATAGAAATCTTATTATGTCTATTTTATACCTATAATATTTTAGAAGCATTGGATACCATTTGGCCCTCGAATGATATAGTAGAAGAAACTGACCATATGAATAATAACCATATCAATTTAGCAACTTTTTAGTAACTTTGAAAATTCATAATTAATTCTCTAGAGCTTTAAATAATCTAGTCTTTATCTTTCTAAAAAGCTCTAGATGAGATCTATATGCATGCCAAATTTTATGGGAAAATTCATCTATTTGGTCAATTTATGATATAGGGTTACAAAATGGCACTTTTATGCCACCTTAAAGGTCCAAAATGGTCCAATTTAGCTTCTAGCTTTGCTAAGGCCACTTGAACACGTGGGAAAGCATGAAAATAGCCTACTAAACATCTCTCAAAGGTCCAAAAACCCAAATCTCACAAATTCACTCTCCCACGTAATGATATACACAAGGAACATACATGCATCATCTTGCATTTCCATGTCAAAAACATACACTATCATTCATATGGATCCAATTCTCATGCATACATCACATATCCAATCTTTTACAAGTGTTCAAGAGCTTATACATCATATACATCATAGGAGTACATCGTTTGACAATATTATAGTTACACAATGTACAAATAATAATTCCTTTATCAATCTTATTGCTCTCAAGTGTGATGGCTCCCAGTTCTTGGCTCACTTGGTCCACCTAGATATGTTAGGCAATGAGGAGGGAAGAGTGAGATTCTAGGAATTTCAATAGTCCTTCTCCCTTTCAAACACATATAATGGATGTAATTTCAAGTCTAAAAATGCATGCATAGATATCTTGACATTCATAAACATACATGGAACATTTTCTTCATTCAAGAAGTCACATACAACATACATAGGCTTGCCAAAACAATGGTTTAGCCTCACCCATTTCTCAAAAGACTTTTGACTAAGACTCACTCTTTTAGAAACTTTTAGCTTTGTCTCACTTATTCATAGTGACTTTTGGCTCATCTTCACCCTAACTAAGGGACTTTTGGCATCATCAAGCTCATACAAGCCAAAACATGTTCATAAGGTATCTTTTAAGCACATAAACAAATATCATAGTACCATGGCATGTACATATATACTAGAAACATTTTTCATAGCTTAAACACACACACACACACATATTTAAAGATAAGAAAACACCCAACCATGCATGAGAGAAAGAAGTAGGAGCTACCTTGTATGCAAAAACACATTTTTGTCTTTGGACTTTCTCCCTCTCTGTAACAACCGGGAAAAGGGGAAAAGGAAAAGAAAGTAAAAGCTAGAAAAATTCGAATTTCAGGAAATTTTCCAAGTCTGCTCGCAATAGCGAGAGTGCCTGTTCACAATAGCGAAGGGGATTCTAGCTATAGCGAGTGCGGGCAGCAATCCATACAGAAACTAGGGAGTTGCTCGCCGTAGCGTGCGCCATAGCGAGAGTGGGAGTCTAGAACTGGTACGAGTTCGCCATAGCAAAGGGAACTGATACGTGCTCGCCATAGCGAAGGCAGCTGATACGAGCTCGCCGTAGCGAAGGTTAATTTTTGCCATAGCGAGGGTCAGTCCAGAAAAGTGTAAAGAGCGAGAATTTGACTCCTTTAAATGCCCCAACTCATTCTTTCTCTCATATTTGCCCTAGACTTCGACCCAAGGAGAGAAAAGAGGCGTGGAGAGTGAGAGAGACCAAGAGAAGGAGGAAGAACAAAGGAAAGGTAAGCAAGTTTCTCTCATTCCTTCTTAGCATTTTGATCTCCTCCCTTTGCCCTCTCTTCCTATGGTTTTGTTTGTGAGGTTAGTTGGATTTTAGGCATGGATCAGAAGAGGAAAAGTGGAAAACACTCTTGAACCTCTTTGTTTTCTTTGAAAATGTTATTTCCACTACCTTGGGAACTAGAGAGAGAAGAAGAATTGATGGCATTCTAGAGAGAGAGAGAGAACCCTTAAGTTCTTGTATGTTAGGAGGGTTTGTTCTGAAGATTACATGCTAAGAGAGTAATTCCATGCTCTTGATTGTGCCTAGGCTCAAGTGAAGCACCTCCATCAAGGTGTGATTGTGAAACTAAGAAGAGAGAGGAGAAATTGAAAGGAAAAGCTAGTGTTGGCTCATAAGGTAGCTCTCTTTCCACTCTTTCTTGTTGCATTCTTAGATGTAATAGTCATTGTATGTTTATGTATATGCTTGATGTGTGAGATATGCCATATGTTATTGCCATGATGCATTGTTGACAATATGCTTGTGTGATGGATTGTGAGAATTGCTCGGGTGAGGTAGTACCGAAAGTCCCTTGAGATGGGTGAGGTAAAGCCGAAAGTCCCTTGAGATGGGTGAGACAAGGCCAAAAGTCTCATATCGGAATGAGGCCAAGTCAAAAGCCCCTAAACTCAGGTGAGGCCATCCAAAAGTCCCTAAACTTGGGTGAGGCTAGACCAAAAGTCCCTAGAGCCCATTTTTGGCATTGTTGTGATTTCCATAGTATGTACAACATGTAATGTGATTGAGAATGGTTGGATGCCAAATTGCATGCTTTGACTTGTTATATGCCTTAATTGTTAACTTGAATGAGTGTATGAGCTACTGAGATTCCATGAATCTCACCCCTTCCCCTCCCAACTTAACATGCTAGGTGGAGCTCAAGGAGAAACAAGTGCACACCAAGGAGCCTAGAAGCATGTATAGTTAGATGATAGTGTATTTTGTTCTTTTGATGCAAAGTGGTGCCAAAATGTGTATGCACCCACTATTTTTGAGATGTAAAGGTTGTAGTAAATGTAAATGTATGGATATATGATGTGCAAACTATGTAGAGAGCCAAATTAATGGAAATGTGGGTTTTGTCCCTTTTGTTGAATGTATGTGGTAGTGTACTTTTGGCCGTAGCATAGTGAATTTGGAATGTATGAGGATTTGGACTACTTAGATACTTCATATATGCTATTTTTATGCTTTCAAACTTATCCATGAGGAGTGAGAACGTGTGAGAGGCCATTTGGACCCATTTTGGACCTCTTGGGTGCCAAAACCGTTAATTTTGATAGCTCCGTCAAAGTACGACCAGATGAGCTCCTCTTGCTATGAAATTTGGCATGCCTCTAAAGTTTGTAGAGAGCTTCTTGAAAAGCTAAAGTGGGAAATATTTTAAGGTCTAAAGAATATTTAACGAATTGTTGAAATTGGGAAAAATCCATGGTTTGGTCATGTACTGATCCTATAGGTCCAAAAAGAAATGCATGTCTTTCATAGACCAAACGGTGGCCAAATGTCATGAAATTTTATACACATAAACTAAAAAACCACAGTGACCTATACCAACTAGAATCACCCAAATAGGAGGTCTGTAGAGAGAGAACGAACCTTCTGAAGTTCTGTATTAGCATCAGGGAGCCACCTGACCTCCGTTACTGTTCCATCAGTTTTCAGGGTGTAAGAGCTACTGAACTGATTTGGACTTATTTGTCTCCTCTAGTAGACATCTGTAGCTTTCCAAATTGGTATAGTGTGCCCAGATTGGATTTTTGTAGATTTAGTTACGAATTTTCAAAGTTCATGACAATAAGCTGCACCAAAAACAGAGACAGCCGGACCTTTGTCTGATTTTCAATGTCAAAAATGGTCCATACGCTAAGATTGTGGTTGGAAATTATTTTTAGTGTAAAGATAACACTTAGAGCTTTCTAGAAAGCTATGGTTTACTAGATTCCCATTTTTCTATAATTAGTTATGATTTTCCAAAGTTAGATCCAAAATATGACTTTTGGGCCCAAGTGAGAAATTGCATTTTTATGGTTTTTGGCTCCATACTCGTGGCTTATGGCTTGTTTTATGCTATGTATGAGTTGTATAAATGGAGCCTGAGTAGAGAATGTGAATGATAGGTTTACAGGACCCACGGGGCAGAAGATGAGTGTATGAAACCCCGTTTCATAGCATGAAAATGCCACAGATTGGTATTGGATCTTTGGAAATCATATGGAACCGAGCCCAGAGGGAGGCTAGATAGTGGTAGTAGATTATGGTGTTATACTCTCCCTCAGCCAAACACCTATAAGGAGGTGGAGCTTGATCTCTTTGGCCTAAACACATCAAATGGGATCTAATTACACTATTGAAATAATCTCTAATGCCACACACACTCTATAAAAACTTTAGCACTCATATAGTTCAATTATGGCTCTAGAAAGTACCTAATGAAGCAACCTTTTGAATTCATGATCTTGGCTTTATTCTTTCCCTTAATCTATAACTCTTGACTCCATTTAGACTCCTTGGGGCCATCACACATTCATTTCAAGGAGCCTAACTATGTGTTGCTTTATTATACTACAATATGAAACCTATACCTCAATCACACTTTCTAGGCTTTCTAAACTTTTTCTAAATCTTCCTCTCATACCCTCCCTTCATATATGATGCAAATCTAAGCTTGAAAGAAATTAAAACACTCCCTAGGTGCTTCCCCCTTCTTGCCTAAGACATGACTTCTTGGCACCAAGGAAGTTATTTTGTTTCCTTTGAAGAGAGATGCATGTGGGAGGCTTCCTTGATATCCTAGGAACTCATACAAACTCTTAGACACCTTAAATTATGGTAAGAAACTTTCTTACAGACCAAGGTGTAACTAAAACCTTAGGTTATGCATCTTGAAAAATCATGATTCTTTCTTTATTTTCTTTGCATATTCTTCTTTCCCACACTTTAATTCCTAAGATTCATCCCTAGTTTGGTTAAAAAATAACTTCCTCTTAGCTGTCCATATAGTGGTTGAACCATACATAAAGGAAGCAAGGAAGAAGAAGCACGAAAACTAATGGATTTACTTTGAATTCAAGCTTTTCTCAAGAGCTTTCCCCTTTACCTTAGTCCTCCTCTTAAAATTCGAACCCCTCCCCTCTGGTTTGGATTCAAAATAGAACCACATACTTCAATGAAACCATGAAAAGAAAGAAGAAAAGGAGGAAAATAAGTTTACTAAAGGAAAGACCAAGAAAATCCATGAATTTTCCTATCTTGTACGCCCTTTCTTGCTGTCCTCTCTTCTAGGTCCGTTTTAACTCCTTTTTAAGAGCTATTTTTTCCATCATAAAATTTAGATTCTCATTCTTATAAAATATTTTAAAAATCACACAATTTGGAGCTAAAACCTTCCCGAATGAAAAGGTCAAAGTTTGGGTCAATCATCATTAGAAAACGTACACCGGAAGGGTTTTAACTGTCCAGGGGCTTCTTATGGTTTTCAAGGCCTTTGAGAACCCTAGAGAGCTCAATTTTCCATTTAAAATACCTTCCTGTGAATATTCTAAAAATTGCCCAAAAATTAGAAAAATGTCATTTCATTTCATAACTATTTCATTAAATTTCGTCTGGTTATTTTGGTTTTGATTTCAGGGTACCTTTGGCCTCCTATTTTCATTATTTGATGTGTAGATTATTATCCTAATTTTTTGGACTTTAACTCTTTCATTTCAGAGGACTTGCTTTTAAGACATATTCATTTCCGTCATTTTTACGAACCCAGACATTACTGTTATCATAAGAAAGAATTGAAGACAATGAGTAAGGATAGGAACATATACTTGAACCAATGGAAGGTGGAGGAGTTGAAGAAAGTAAGGCATGATGGTAGTCATGCAAATACATTGGTAGCTATCTTTGTCTAATGGATTGACAAAGTGCAGTAATAAGTGAAGTATCATTCATATGTGAAGTAGAGGGGTTAGGTGAAGAAGGTAAAAGTGGAGAAAGGGGAGAGGGTGATGTTGTTATACAAGAAGGGTATGGGTTAAGAAAGTCAAGAGTAAAAGTAGGTTGAGGTAAAGATATATCTAAGGTGCCATGAGAGTTAATAGTGTCAATGAAAGGGAAAATGTGTTCATAAAAGTAGACATCACATGAAAGAAAAATGCTACGGAAAGAAAGGTCTAAGAGAACATAACCCTTGGTACAGGTTTTATAACCAAGAAAAATGCACTTTCAAGCACGAGGATCGAACTTAGTCCTATTTTAAGAAGTAGTAGATGCAAAGCATAAGGAACCAAAAACCTTTAAATCAAACAAATCAAGATAGGTGTTATGAAGATGAAAATAGGGAGAAGCATTATGAAGCAGAGGAGTTGGAAGATGATTAATGATGTAAGAAACATGTATAATGGCATATGACTAGTACAACTGAGGGAGATGAGACAGAAAAAGTAGAGAATAGGAAACATTTAAGAGGTGTTTATACTTTTGTTCAACAATACTGTTCTATTGAGGGGTTTCAATGCAAGAAGTCTGGTGAAGAATGCCTTTGGAGTTAACAAAATTTAGTCATGGCAAATTCTATTCCATCGTCAAAACACACAATTTGAACAAAAGTTTGAAATTGATTTTCAGAGAATATAATAAAATTTTGTAAAGCTGAACGAGTTTTAGATTTGTTATGTAAAAGAATAATCCATGTGTATCTAGAAAAATCATCAACAATAGTTAAAAAATATTTATCACCATGTATTGACACAAGGTGATAGGGACCCCATATGTCAACATGAAGTAAAAAAAGGATTTTATTATAATGAGATGAGCTTACAGGGAAAGGTAGCCTTTTTTGTTTGGAAAAATGACAAATAGCGCAATGATCAAGGTGTCTATTACAACCAACGTACGGATATTGTTGTTGTATATATTGTAATGTAGAGGAAGATAAATGAACTAATCTTAAATGCCAGAGATCAAATGTCTTGGACAAGTTAGTCAAGGTAGAAACCAGACAAGTTGACGTAGAAAAAGGGGTAGCATGATGCGTCATGATATAGAGTCCTTCCTTTTCTTTAGCCAAACTAATCATCTTCCATAGTTGTAGGTCCATGATGAAGTAGTACTAGGTCTGAAAAATGGCACAACAGTTTGAAGATTTAGTAAGTTTAGAGATAGAAATCAAATGGAATTTAAAATCAGGAATAAAAAGACATCATGAATAATCAAAGAATTTGAAAGGTTAACAATTCCAAATTGGCTAGCAATGATAGACGTTGCATTGGGCAAGTGAACAACAATAAGGGCAATATTTTTACAAGCAATGAAGAAAGAAGAAGAAGAACAAATGTGATCAGTGGTTCCTATATCTAAGATCTAGGAGTTTTTAAAGGAAAAGGAAGCCAATGAAACATGGTTACCTGCACTAGAAGACATATGATTGACAGAGTGAATAGGAGGAGAAGAATCATTTTGAACCAATTTCAAGAGTCTTTTATATTGTTTTGCTGTGAAGCCAAGATGGGCAAAAGGAGTAAAAGTAATGGAATGCTGAGGTTGAGACACTGGATCAGAGTTCTCTCAGTTTTCTTGTATAACATTATTGACAGTCGATGTATGATTATGAAATTTAAAGCCTAAGGGATATCTATGTTTCTTATAACATGTTTCCACTATATGTCTTGGCTTTCCACAAAATGTGCATTGTTTAGTATTACTATCTTGACCAAACATAAGATTGGAGTTCTTCCTAGCCTTAATAAACGTAATCTTTGAATTAGTTGGTAGATCAAGAATCCCCATTTTGTGTTCCTGTTGTCACACGAGTGAGAATACTCTGTTCACAGATGAGAGAGGTTCAAGGATCATGATCTGAGATTTGACTATTGAATATCTATCATTGAGCCCCTTTAAAAATCGTATAACATAATCTTATTGCTGATACAATTGCATGCAACTTACAGTGCTGTAAGAACACTAGGGATTATAAGAACGAGAAGGAGGAAAATAGAGATTAACAAGTTCATCCTAAATGATTTTGAGTTTAGTAAAGTAATCACTTACTGACATATCACCTTGTTTTAAAGTATAAGGTTCATCTTGTAGATCAACACTGCGAAAAATATCACTCTGTGAAAAATGACTCTTGAGGTCATCCCAAATGTCATAAGCTTCATTGATCTATAAGATACTCTGAGCGATGCTGGGAGACAATGATCGAGTAAGCCAAGTAACCACTATAGTATTACAACATTTCCCTATAGGAAATAAAGCATTAGCTAGACTTGATGCTTAGATTGATTTGTTAACAAATTTAAACTTGTTTTTAGACTGCAACACCATTTTCATGGCTCTCAATCATGAATGATAATTGGAGCTGAAGAGGACTGGTCAGATGAGAATCAATGCTAGATTCTCATTCAAGTGCAAGTAATACAAAGTCGTTAGGTTTTAAGTAGCATCGGTAGATTGAATAAGAGAAGACTCAGCAACAATACTTGTCGAATCAGCCATGGTGAAAGGAAAGCCAAGAACGAATCAAGAAGAAAGAGAAGAACAATGGTATTTCTCTAATACCATATTACCAATTGAAATTGTGAGAGAGAGAGAGAGAGAGAGTAAAGAGATGAGAGAGAAAAAGAGAGAATGTTGTCTTGTATTATTCATTGTACACTGAGCTATTTATACACATGTTGTGTAAGTTGTTGTAGAACTTATTAGTTCTAACTAATTAACTTAATTAGGAAAACTAACTAACAGACTTAGAAAATGAACTATTTTCTCATGTAGACTCTATCAAATATTATAGATCATCAACATGTAAAAAGAAACTGTATTTAAAAAAAAACACACACACATTAATTATAATTTCTTCCCTCATCGATCTTTTTTGGTAATTAACCATTTCATTCATCTTTCTTATTGCAATTATTCAATTTGGGATAAATTGTAAATGGGGTAAATATTGAGATGGATGAGTGTAATTTCCCTCACGTGATTCACATGTGATGTTAATTAAATAAATTAGAGATGATATCTAGTTTAGATGGAAGAGTGCTTTGTAACAAGATACATAAATCAAGGGTCAATTGTAAAAATTGATTGATTGAGAAAAACAAATTGCACTTAAAGGCAAAATCAAGGTGGTAAATGCAATTATTTCTCATTTAAATAATTACCTACATCTATATTTGTATGTTTTCTAAAACCATGTCTTCTAACTATTTACTACCTCTTTATACTGGAAGTCAACTACGAAAGTTACATACTTATTTGACCTTATTTATTCCTTTTTCCCTTTTTATGAAAAAAATTGGTAGATAATAAAGATAGCTTGCTTTAAAACTACCAGACAGGACATTAATGATATGCTAAGGATAGTGGTAAGAAAAAGGCCCAATCCAAAAGATTATCTCCAAGGACCTTTCTGGCTCGACACAAAGACTACTCAACTAACCTTAGTGCCAGGAGATCTTCCTAAAATGGGCTAACCATCAATTAAGACTACTAGTTAAAAAGGCTATAATTAATTTACTAAAAAGGATGCAAGTTGTAGCCTAGAGAGCAAATGGTCACTAATCTAAATAATTTTAATTAACTACTATTACTTTTAATTGTCTAATATTAATTAGTAAGGGACTTGAACCAAGAAAAAAATAGGTAAAGCATAGATAATATAGTTTTCATACTTATTTTGTTTATGAAAATCTTGAACACAACAAGAAAAATAAAAATCAACAAGAAAAAATAGTGGGGGAAAACTTCTATCACTATATTGGCTAGATTTTAAAAGTAAATTGCACAAATATTAGTGCCAAATTTTGCAATTAATTAGCAAAATATCAACAAGATTGGTGCTCCTTGTGATTAAAATTTCATTGTTATAGGCATTTTCCTTCACTATTGACCATAATTTTAGTGAGCAAATTTATGATTGCTAATTGGCAAGGATTTAACGAGAGACTAGTGAAGAATTCATCTCTTGCTAAATTGTTTGTTTTTTTTTAAAGAGGGAATATTCCCTTGCTAATCCCTCAGTAAAAAAGTAGACTTAACCTCCTTCTCTTTCCTTCATTTTTACTTTTTAACCCTCTTTCTCTCTCTCCCTCTCACATCTCTCCCCCCTAAATTGTTGCCTTTGTTGATGCAAGGGCAAATAAAACTTTTCTATTTTGGAAAAGCATTTTTTTAACCAGATCTAGATCTATATTTTTTACCATTTTTTTCTTAAACTTCATACTTGTTAACATAGGCAACTAACTTTACTTTGTGCATGTTAATTTTTGGTTTCAATCCAGTACCTTTGTTGCCGTGGTTTTTGTTAGGATTGCTAATATTTGTTTCATTCAACAAGGTTATACATGTGAGTGCCCTTTCTTGACATTTTGATTTGTATGGATATTGAGAGATATAATCTTGATTAAATGCTAGAGTTCTTTATACTTAGTATAGACCAATCTTTTCATTTTTGTGGATTTGTACTATAAATCTATGAATGTGTTATGTTGTTACAAGTTAGTAGTCTAAATTGACAATATAAATTATAAAAGAGTCCTTCTTTTAGGGAAAATTTTGCCAAATTACTATAAAAATCTTAAGGTCTTAGTTATAGTAAAACATTGGTATTTTGTTCAAGATTGATACAAGTGAGCACACCTATCTTTCAAGGCATGTGTCATTGTATTGAATCTTGAATTGTCCAATATTAGATAGTTTTGGAAGACCCTTTTCCTTCTTCTAAATAATAGTACTTATAGAAATGCCATCCATTGTATTTGATGAAATCTTCAGACATGACATCTTCATTTGTTCTCCAGGTGCATACCTGATTAGGTTGGTGTTTCCTTGATCTTGTAATGAACTTAAAAGACTAATGGGAAATGTTGCCCAAATTTTGACAAGTACTAGATGTAGGATTTTTATGGGTGCTACTAATTAGGTTTGGAAAAATGTCTTCCTAAAGGGAATAAGGTCATACCTTCTTATCACAAAGCTAACAATGTTATGCATTGATGTGTTTTAGTAACTATGAGACCCATAGATGTTATAAAGAAAGAATCTTACTTCTTGTCAAGTAACTATAGAGATTGAATATAGGGCTAATAATTTCCTAAAGTTTGTGCATAAGCATGAAAGAGTGATGGATTATGAGGATGCCTTCCATGTCCATGCAAAAGGTGCAAGAACCTTTTTAGTAGGGAATTGTATTAGGTAGAAAAACATTTGTATACTCATGGGCTTATGGAAGGGTACATAAATTGGACATGTCATAGGAATGAATGCTAGGGAAACAATGGTTTAATCATGGACATTGTTAGTGTCAAGGCAAAAAGCAAGAACCCTTTCCTTCAAATAGTTATAGATGTACAAGGCAATGATATGGATCATGATGGTAGGGAGTTTAAAGAGGAATTAAATCAATTGGTGTAAAAGTTCTTTGACTTGTTAAGGGATGCCGACAAACTGCTATGAGAATGTGGTTTTATGGCAAATCATGTTTTTCATGGAAGCCCATAGTATATTCTTTTAAATAACTATTTTCTTGTTATTTTAATTTTGATTTTATAGTTTAAATACTTATATATGGTGTTTATTTGTTTTGTAGGGATTTATATGTAGATAAAGGAGTTTTACACACTTTGGAGGTGATTTTGAAGAGTTCAAAGATTGGAGTGCAAATTCTTTGAAAAAGCCCATGCACTTTGCTCCTTGATCAAGACAAGAATAGCTATTTGTCATGAAGAGTGACTTTAGATTTAAAAAATGTGACGATGGTTTCTAATCGCAATGAGATTCAAAACTTGTCTTGATGATTAGGATTTTTTTTTTTTTACATATTGCTTCCAATGAGCAAAAATGAGGGACCTTTTCTTATTCTTGTGATTTATTTAAAGTATTTCTTCCAATTTTCATTGCATCTAAAAGCACTAAGAGAGGATTTTGGATTGGATCATCTTAAGGAGATAGTTCTTAATATTCGTTTTAGTAGATTATGCTTTGTAATGATGAATTCTAGGTTCTACCTTGTTTTAATTTGATTTCCTATGGATTTTCATTAGTCTTTTGATATTTTTAATTAATTTCACTAATCAAATCTTGTTTTATGTTGATAAAGCACTAGTAATGATGATTTTCTCTAGCTCAATATATGATTTATAATGTATTTTTTTATATTTATTGTTCCTATTTGATTTTTCTTGCATCTAGTTTATTGATTAGCCTTTAAATACCATGGGCATGATTTTTTAACTTGATGAAAATGTTTGATTCTTGATTAAGTAAGGATTAGAAAATATAAACACAATGGTATTAGTTAGTGCTCACTAATGTAGATATAATGTAATCACTAATTTTCATGCAATTAAGGTGTGTTTGATAAATTAAGGCCTAAGCAATTAGTATAGGATACATCAAGATAAGTTCATAGATCTTAATGCACCTAGTTCTAAAAAGATGATATGACATCTTAGGAATATGTATGGTTGCTATATCAAGGCCAAAATGGCAATGATAAAAGATGAATTAGCCTACCATAGCTATTGCATTGTTAGGAATGAACTCTTGATGTGATGCATTTCTTACATATTAATTGAACTTTAATCCTAGTTACTTGTAACACCCAGCTTGTCGAAAGGGGGGCTAGAAATGGGCAATTTTCAAAGGAAGTCCCTTAAAGTAAGGGGAAAGTAGCCAAATAAAATTATAGTGATAATCTAGACCCCAAAAAATGAACATTTGAGACTTGAGTTGTCCAGAAATATAAGCCAAAAAAGCTAAGAAAATTGGCAAAAATAAATTGGGGCATTTTCATAATTTCTAAAAATTTTGAAAATTTCGCAAGAAGAATTTTTAAATGAAAAACTTGAGCTTTTTGGGGTTTTCAAAAGGCCCTAAAAACTATAGAAACTCTTAGAATAGTTAAAACCCCTCTAACGAGAGATTTCAGCTGTTGGTTAACTGAAACTTTGATCAAATAATTCAAAATGGTTTTAAATCCATTTTGAGTGAAACCAAAGGCGTTTTATAAGTTAGAAGACTTAAATTTTATAATGAAAAAGACAATTCACGAAAGGGAGTTGAAATGAGGCTAAATGGAGAAACTATGGTTTATGGACTAAAATAAAAAGTGGAAAAGTTACAAAAAGTGACCTTAAGCTTCTTAAAAGATGTCCCATTCTACCCTCTCTCTTAACCCATGTTTTGGCAAGTTTGAAAAAGATCCAAGAATTGTTCTCTAAGGTGCACAAGAGGAGAGGCCAAGGGAGGAAGAAGAAGCTTTGAAAAAGTGAGAAAACCATAGATTTTCATGCTCTTTAATCTTATTCTCCTCCTTTTTCTCTTCCTTCCTATAGTTTTAATAGATTAATTGGGACTGGTTTGTGGTTGGTCCAGAGGAGAGAACTCAAAATCTTAAGGAGAAGTTTGAAGCAATGGAAAGAACTCTTGAAAAAGGCTTGAATACAAGGTAACTCCATAGCCTTTCATGCTTCTTTTGTTTGTTCTTCTTCCTTGAGGTTTTGGCTAGCACTAAGCCTAAGCAAGAGGGAGAAAAATTTGGTCTTAGCAAGGAAGAACACATAGGTTTTAGGGTTTGAGAAACAAGAATATGTAAAGGAATTCAAAGAAGAAACATTAGAATTAAAGTTACGAAAGTTAGGGATTTTGTTGCACCTTGATATGTAGGAGACTTTCTAATGATAATTTAGGTTGTCTAAGAGTGTGAATGAGTTCTCAAGATACCTAGGAAGTCTCCCAAATGTAATTGCCTAAAGAGAAGTAAGCAAACTCCATAGGTCCTAATGCTCTTTCATGTCTTGACCAAGATTAGTTAATGCACCTAGGGAATGTTTTAAATTTTTCTAAGGATAGAAAGGGACTAAATATGATAGATAAATATCAAAGGACGCCTTGGAATAAATTTAGAAAGCTTGGTTTGGAAGATGAAGGTGTAGACTCTATAATAAGATATAAAGAAGCAACATATAGCGAGACTCCTTAAAATGAATGCGTGATGACTCCAAAAAGTCTAAATAGAGTCAAAAGACTTAGATTGAGGAAGAAAATGGAGTCAAGAATATAAATTCCTATAGTTGCTTCATTAGGTATTGTATGGATCTATAATTGAGTCTTAGAACAAAATAAGCTTCGATAGTGTGTGTGTGTGTGTGTGTGTGTGAAAACAAAGCTTGTTTCAATGATGTAATCATGTCTCATTTGATGTATCTAGGCCAAGAGAACCAAGTGCCACCTAGTTACAAGTGTGTGATCGAGAGAGGGGAAGAATTAAGCAAAGGAAAAGCTTGTGCTTTTGCTTTAAGGTAGCTCTTTAACCTTTCTCACATACATGGTTTAGATGTTTGTTTGTTTTTAAGTGCTTGTATGCATGTTTGAACTATGAAATATATCTCTAGCTATTGCTTACTTACTATGGTACCATTATGCATCTTGAAATAAGTTTATGAATGTATTTTGGCTTGAATGGGTATAGTGATGCCAAAAGTCCCTTAACATAGGTGAGGATGAGTCAAAAGTCCCTTGAATTGGGTGAGACAAAGCTAAATATCTCAAGAAGAGTGAGACTTAGTCAAAAGTCCTTTAAAAATGGGTGAGGCTAGACCAATGCTCTTGAGAGCCTATGTATGATATGTATGAGTCTCTTTGACATGGAAATTGCTTTATGTATGTTTATTAGTAGCCTAAATGCCATACATGCATTCTTTGACATGTTAATACATCCATTATGCATGTTTGAAAGGGTAAAGAGCTCTTGGGATTCTTGGAATCTCACTCTTTCCCCATAAATGTGTAACCATGTCTAAGTGAGCCAAATGGTTCAAGAAATAGAGACCAACAACCTTGAAGACCAAGACTTTGACAAATGAGTAATTATTTAGCTATTTTGATGATATATTGATGTCAAGATATGTAAATACATAATGTATATATGATGTAGATCATTAAACATGCCCAAATATGTATAATGATGATGTATTTACTGATTTTGGAATTATATGAATGAATATGTAAGTTTTTGCCACCAAGGAACCTTTATATGCATATGTATAATTGCAAGTAACATGGTGAATATTAGCTCTATGATGATTTGAACCCACTTGTATGCTTCCATAGGTTGTAAATATGCTTTTGGGCATGCCCAAGTAGCTATGGAATGGTAAGAAGGTGATTTGGTGTGTGCTGAATTCATTTTAGACTTCAAAAGTGGCCAATTTGTGAGTTAAACCAAAGTATGACTAAATGAATGAGTTTTCCCATAAAATTTTTCCAACAAGTAGGTCTCATTTCATACCATGTACTTTCCATTATCATAATTCTCATTTATGGGGAATTGCACAAATTCTTAGGAAATGAGCAGGAAAAATCCATTATTTAATACACTTTTTTTTAGTTACGTTGGGATTCAAAATTTTAATTCACATTACATGGGCCTTGTGGATTTTCCAACATCATTACATAGTCATTTACCACTCATACAATTCATAAGTAATCCAAAACAACACATAATCTATAGATTTTATGAAGAAAGCCCCAAAATTTTCACTCATTTCCTCGAATAGCACATGGTAGATTTCAGGGGTAATTTTGAAAAATCATAACTAAATTTAAAAAAATTAAAAGTAATCAAACCATAGCTTGTTGGAAATATCTAGATGTTAACCTTATAATAAAAATAATTTCCAATCAAAAAATCTCATCTGGACCATGCATGATATTCGAAAATGCAGTAAGGTCTAGCTGTCTAGAAATATGATATAGCTTACTGATATAAATTTTGGAAATTCATACTTAATTCCAAAAAATCTAATCTATGAAATCTATACCAATTTGGAAATTTATAAATGTTAATAAAGGAAAAAAAATAGTTTTAGACCAATCCAAGAGCATTCAGACCCCAAAAATCAATCAAACAATAACATGGGTTTGGAGGTGCGCCTGAAACAGAATAGAAATTTTAAAAATTCATATCTCCCTCTTTAGACATCTAATTGAGGTTCTTCCAATTGATGTAGGTCACTTGAAAGGTCTAGTTGCTCTTGTAAAATTTCATGGCAATTGGACATTGTTTGCCCCATGAATGACACATATTCATTTTCAGACATATTGTACATTACATTGACCAAAAACCAAAAAAAAATTCAATTTCAAAAATTCACCAAAAATTCCATAGACCTCCAAACATTTTGCACTTTAGCTTTTCAAAAAGCTCCTAACAAGCTCTAGATGCATGCCAAATTTCAAATCAAGGAGAGCTTATTTGGATAAAAAGTGACACAGCCCACCAATATGGTCATTTTTTACTCCTCATAATGCAACTCTTTGGTCCAAATGGCTCCTTTTAATGTTTGGCACCTCTTGGGCAAGTTTAAAAGCATAATTGTGACTTGTATGAACTGCTTAAGTGATCCCAAATCCCATGTATCTTAAATTGGCCATCTCACATCCAAGAATAAATATATCAAAGTAAGCATTCAAATACTCAAAATCCACATTTACATTGATTTAAGGTCACATATAGTCTACATAACATCCATGCATCATTTTACATTTTTCTATGGTCTTACATCACAATAATAATATGTACAAGCTTAATTTGACATTCAATTACAATTAGAACTATATAATTAACAAAGTATGGCTTTTTAAAGCTCTTGGCTTACATTCCCTTGACATTGGGTACCACCTAAACATTTTAAGAAGAAAGGGGGAAGAGGAGTCAGATTCCTAGAATCCCAATAACTCACATGCCCATTCACACACACATTCAAGGCATACATACATCAAGAACACAAATATGGAAGGTGCCTTAAGCATAAAACACATGAAACCACATTTCCATGCCACCATCTAGCATCAAACTCAAGGAAGAGCTCTAGGGACTTTTGGATTTGCCTCACCCCATTTTTAGGACTTTTATATTTGCCTCACTCTTGGCCTAGGGACTTTTGAATTGGCCTTACCCATTTAAGAGACTTTTGGCCTAGTCTCACCTATGTCTTGAGACTTTTGGCATCTCCTCACCCACATTAAGGGACTTTTGGCATCACTTCACCCTTATAAGTAATTTTCACAAACAAAGCCATTCAAGAACACATATTGGTACCAATGTAATATCAAGACATCAAGTGGCATGGTATCAAGTTACAATAGCACATATAGGCACATAATGACATACATATGCACACAAGAATGCAAGGAGAATAAGGTATAGAGCTACCTTGAATTTATGCAAGCTTCCTTTTATCTTATCCTTCCCTCTTTTCAGCCTCACAAGTGCACCTAGGTATTTGGATGTTCTCTTGGCCTAAACAACATAAGTAGCACACAATCACATACTTGAAGCAAGCCAAGACACCAATTGCACTCTTAAACACACACTTAATCCTACAAGTGACATAATGATTCTATAATTGGCCCCTTAAAGAAACCTTCACAATTCAAGTTTTAAGCCCCATTATCTTCCTATTTCTAGGCTTCTTGACCTCATTCAAAGTCCTTAGAGCCATCACACATTCATTTACACAAGCTAAAAACGAAATTACTTCACAAGGCACCATTATAGACACTATAATCCCATCTTCCAATCCATGGCTTTTAAATTTTTTCCAATGGCTTCTCCTATCTTCTAACATCATATGAAGTCCCAAACCAAGGCTAGAACAATTTAAAACACTCCCTAACCCTTCCAAGTAGCCTTAGCTAAAACTATGGACAAGAATGGGGTTCTTAGAGTTTTTTTATTTTTCCTTGATGGGAGAGCCACCTGGGGAAGTTTCTAAGAGTCTTAGGAGCTCAAGGGAACACTTAAATAGCCAAGAAAACACACACATAAAATCAGATTTCATAAAACCCTAAAGAACACCACACTTTCCTATCTTAGTTTCCTTTGGTTTTTCTTGCAATTCCTTGCCACATACCTCTTCTCCATAATCTAAAACCCTAGTTTCTCTCTTGTTTTTAGGCAAAACTCCCTCCCCTCTTATGTTTCTATATGAGGCCAAAACACACACAACCAAGGAGTAAGGGGAAGAAGCAACAAGAACAAGAACATACCTTAGATTTCTAGCTCCCTTTTGATGCTTCTTCCTAGGCTTGAGTCCTCTTCTCAATTTTTGAAAATTTCCCCTTGGTTCTCATCCAAAAATAGAACAATCATCTCAAGAAAACCATAGAAAGAGAGCTAAGAAGGAGAGGAACAAGATTGGAAGAAGGAGAAGTATAAAATTTCATGAAATTTCTTACCTTTTCCTTGGTTTCTTCCTTCCTTTCTCTCCTCCTCTTGTGCGCCTAAGAGGGAGATTATTTTTTTTTGTATTTTGGGTAGAAGAGGGTTGAGCTATATGAGAGGAGGAAGAGTCAAGAAGCTTATGGAACATTCAAAAAACTCACTTTTTCAAAAATTCTAAGTTCATCCTTCCGTAATGGCAATTCGTTTTAGCTCCATTTTTACTCTTTTTTCAAAACCATCTTTTTCATTATAAAATTTAGATTCTTAATTTAATAAAATACCTTTGGAATCACTCAAATTAGAATTAAAACCTTCCCAAACAAATTCGTTAAAGTTTAGGCTTACCGCAGTTGAAAAAAGTATACCAGAGGGGCTTTACTAATCCCAGGGCTTCCCATGGTTTTTAGAACCCTTGGGAACCCTGGGAAACTTAAATTTTCCATTTAAAAAGCCCTCTTATGAGTTTTTCAAAAAGTTACACTTTTGTTTCTCTGTCCTAACTCCATTTTTCTTTCCATCTGAGCCTAGAATTATTATTTTTAGGTGTCTAGGACTTGACCCAAATTTCTCTAAACATTTTCTAGTTCATCCCAATAAACTTACTTTTATAAGGTTTATTTCATCGTTTACGAAAATTACGTTTGTTACATCTCATCTAGAGTTTTTCACAGAGATAAAGAGCACCCAATTTGGAGATTAAGAGAATTTATTATGATTTTTCAAAGTTGACAAAATTCTGCAGAAATGGTAATAGCACTATTCATATAGTCAGTTTCTTCCTTGTGCCATCTGAGGGACAAATGATATCCAATACTCATGAAATTTTACAAATATAAACTAGACATGATAAGCTTTCTATAGCACTTAAGAGCACCCTGATTAAAGGTCTGTAGAGGGAGAACCGAATTTTTAAATTTGTATGATAGTACTAATAATACAACTCAACCTTTGGTACTATTCTATCAATTTTCATTAGTTACACACCCAAGATGTCTCATACAAGGCTTTACATAACTATACAAACCTTTATATGGCCTTGTTACCACATCTTCATGCCAAATCCAACCTTAGAGAGCCTGGAACTTTGCTCTTATAACAATAAATGTAACACCATAAATTCTAATACTCAACTCATGCAAATTCCATGCCTTATCTCATGCTAATTCTATAGGAAGTAATATAATGGCATTGGAATCATGGATGAGGTTGCAATTTGTCATGGGTAAAATTTTTCTTTCGATGTCTCGTGGATCATATAAACTTATCCATCTTATTCTCACATTTAAACACACCATTACAACTCATAACAAGCTCAAAAAGTGGCCTACACCTCAAGCAAAGGGAGTGGATACACAAAATGGGATGGTGCAGCCTCAGACTAATTTTCCAGATTATGTGCCTGAATTTTGAAAAATCATAACTAATTTTTTAAAAAAATTGAAATTAGGCACATTATACCATTCTGAAAAGCTATAGATATCTAATTTATACTAAAAATAAATCCAGACCACAATAGAATCTGCTAGCTACCGAAAACTGATAGAATAGTACCAGAGGTTGACTATCATTACTAATACTGACCTCAAACTTCAAAAATTCATATCTCCCTACTCAGAGGTCTAATTGAGGTGATCTTGTAGCCATGGAAAGATTATCATGTCTAGTTTATACCTGTAAAATTTCATGAGTATTGGACATCATTTGGCCCACGAATGACATAGCCCAAGTTTCTGACCATATGAATAATGTTTGCATCAGTTCAGCAAAAAAATGTCAATTTTGGAATTTCATAATTAATTCCATAGAACTCCAAATAATCTGGTCTTTAGCTTCCCAAAAAATCTTGGATAAGATCTATATGTGTGCCAAAGTTTATGGGCAAATTCTTTCATTTGGCCAGATTTTGATATTGGGTTGTGAAATAGTCATTTTTAAGTCTTACAAAGGGTCTAAATGGTTCATTTTAAGTTCCAAAGTAACCGTAACCACTTGAACACGTGGAAGTGTACCAAAATGACATTCTAAACTTGTCTTAAAGGTGAAAAAACCCAAATTTCTCAAACTCACTCATTCACCCCATAATATACACAAGAATGCATATATCTAATCTCGTCATTCCAAACCCAAATCATGTTATATCATACATATGGTATTAATTCTCATTCATAAAACATACATATGAGTAATTACACATGTTCAAATGGTTATACAACATTTCTATCATCGTATTACATCATATGCCATTTGTATGGCTACAAAGGAGACAAAACTAGGCAATTCTAAATACTTTGATGTCAATCTCTCATCTCCCAATTTGGTGGCTTCCATTACCTTGTTTATTTGCTCCACCTAGCATGTTAAGACATTGGAGATGAGGGAATGAGATTTGAAGAATCTCAATAGCTCATCTCCTTTTCAATCACACATAAAGTATGCAATACAAACCTTGAAAATGCATGCATGAGCATAATGACATGTATGATCATTCAAAAAGCATTTTTAGCATTTGAACAAGTCATACAAAATATACATAGACTTGCCAAGTAAGTGGATTAGCCTCACCCATTCTCTTACAGATTTTAGATTTGTCTCACCTATTTTCTCTAAGAGGTTTTGACTCAACCTCACTCTTAGGAGTTAACCTCACTCTTGGGAGATTCTTTACTTTGTCTCAACCAATTTTAAGGGTTATTGGCTTATCCTCACCATGGCTAAAGGATTCTTGGCTTTTCCACACTCAAGCAAACTAAGGCAAACATATAAAACATTATTTAAATGCATAAAACATCATCATGGTACCATGGCATATGAAGTTATACTAGAACACTTTTCATGGCTTAAAATGTACATACACACATTCAAAAACAAGTCAAGCACACATTCATACATGAGAGAAAAGTGGAGAGAGCTACCTTTGATGTAACCACACACTTTTTCTCTTGAAATTACACTCCCTTCCTCAGCCACACACAAACTATAACACCATAAATTCTAGCTCATTTCATGACATTCATAAGCTTCACATCATCATTTCCATGAAAGCACATGAAAAAGGGCATGAAAATAATGAATTTATTTGCGTTGCGTCAAACTTAAAAATTTGCAATCGGTGTCACATGGACCGTGTGAGCTCATGCTATGCATTCTTATATTTAAATACATCATTACAACTCATTTGCATTACAAAATCATGCCCATAACTCATAGAAACCGAAAATGAGCATGGAATGGGCTTATTAAATTTCGGCCATATTTGCCTCTTATTCTGCCCAACTTTTGGAAATTCATAACTAAATCTAGAAAAATCAAAATCATGTAATCCTGGTCATTCTGGAAAGCTTAGGATGTCTACTTCACACTACAAATATGCCCAAACCATAACATTCATCACAAATGACATTTGACATCCAAAATGGTCCAAAGGTCTAACTAAATTTTGGAACTAATACAGAATTCTGCAGAGAATTTTAAAAATATCTAATTAATTTTACAAAAATCTAATCCATGCCACTCTAGAAAGCTAAGGATGTTAACTAGAGAGAAAAAATATCTCCAGATCAGTTCATCAAACCCAAACTCTAGAATTCAATGAAACAGTACTTCTGGTCGGGCAAGTTTACAGATACTAGACAGAAAATTTAAGAATCCATATCTCCATCTCTAAACCTCCAAATGAGGTGTTTCTAGTTGGCACGAGTCACTGTAATTTCTTAGTTTCTTTGTATAAAATTTCATAACATTTGGATATCATTTGAGCCTCATGGGATGGAAAATAATTTCGGACCAAATGAATAGTGCAGTAGACCAAAACCATAAATTTTGCCAATTTTGAAAAATCATCAAATATTCTATAGACCTCCAAAAATTATGATCTTTATCTTTCCAAAATCTCTCAATGAGACCTAATTGCATGCCAAATTTCAAATCAAGACTTACTCATTTTTCTAAAAAGTGACATAGGGTTCTATTATGATCAAATTTGACTCCATATGAGGTACCAAATTTGCCAAATGGCCTTCTCTTAGTTGTGGCACCTTTTAGGCATGTCTAAAAGCATATTTAAGATTTTATGAGCTGCCCAAATGGTTCCAAACCTCATGCATCTCATTTTAGCCATTCAACCCACACTTATGCATATTTCCAACAAACTTCTATATTGTACACTTTGGCATTACATACTCAAAATAGGTTCTAGAGGTCATACATCATATCCATATATTTAAGCATCACATAATAGTATATTTACACATGTCTCAAGGTTCATAGTACATATACAACATCATATACATTATGAACCATCATTATGGTTCTAAAATGGATAAAACAACGCATAAGCTTGTTAATCTTTCCTCTTCATGATTGTT
This sequence comes from Erythrophleum fordii, assembly GCA_032878935.1. Lineage (NCBI taxonomy): Eukaryota > Viridiplantae > Streptophyta > Magnoliopsida > Fabales > Fabaceae > Erythrophleum > Erythrophleum fordii. The sequence goes on along the minus strand of JAVQMF010000046.1, from coordinate 4,867,834 downwards.
GGCTCCCTTCACCATAATTACTCAGTCTACCTAGCATGTTAGATCATTGGAGAGGAGGGGATGAGATTCAAAGAATTCCAATAACTCATCTCCCATTCAATCATACATAATATGTGCAAAGCAAGTTTTTCAAATGCATGCATGGAGAAATTAGAAGTCATGGACAATTTAAAAGCTACCTTGGCATGTAAATCAATCATACAAGACATTTAAGAGTTCACCAAGTGTTTGGATTGGCCTCACACTTCTCCACATGGGTTTTGAACTTGTCTCACCCATTCTTTGAGCACTTTAGACTCAACCATACTCTTAGGAGCCCACTTTGTTTTTGGGAGACTCTTTACTTTGTCTCAACCAAGCTCAAGGGTTCTTGGCTCATCCTCACCAAAGGAAAGAGTTTTTGGCCTCTCTACACTCAAACAAACTCATACAAACATCATGTGCTCATTTGAAACATAACATGACATCAAGAATTATGGCATATAAAGGCATGCTAGCATACTTTTCATAGCTTGAAAATGCACATACACATATTCTAAAATAAGTTAAACACACATCCATGCATGAAAGAAGGTGGAGAGAGCTACCTTGTATACACTCACACACTTTTTCCTTGAAATTCAAGCCTCCTCTTTCGGCCACACACCCACAAATTTGTGGAGACGGTTTCTCTTGGCCTAGATACAATTTATGGAAGCCAATTAGGTCCATGAAACATATTCTAAGGCTACATAACTTAATGCAACACTATTGCTCTATAGGTTCCATTATGATCCATAATTGCACCTAATAAAGCAACACCCCTCAAATGATTTCTAGGCCTCATTCTTTCTTTTCAAATATGATTCTTGACTCCTTTTAAGCCTCTTGGAGTCATCACATCATTAAAACAAAAGGCCTAGCATCATTGATACAATATCAGTAGACATGCCCATTGGAGCGCAACAAGTTCGAGAAACCCTCATCCATCAAGAACTTCAAAGAGCTCAAGTGGCCCAAATTGTGCACTATGACAAAAAATTTCAAAGAGTTCAAGATAATATCTATGTTGGACGTCGACCCAAGTTTAGAGCCTAAGATCCATATTTGATCAATTCAAAATATGCTAAATTGGACTTTGGACATGAGATCTCCTTAAAGATGCAAAAATGGAAGTCCAAGTGGAAGCCCAATGTCCTAAGAAGGTCCATGGAGCAACTAGAATCAATATCCAACATGTTGAAGGCCCAATAAGAAGAGCTAAGGCCAAAGCAATGAAAGAAGCTTTCAATTATTTGATTCATAAGCTTCATAACTTAAAGCCCATTCATTTAAGTCAAAAGAAGGCCCAAGAAGATGTAAAAGGTGTGATCATGCTAATCATTCTTCAAGAGGAGTGCCAAGGCCCAATTGGAGTCCAATTGCAAGAGATTAAGAATCATGTGACAACCATGTGATTTTTAATGAAGCATGAGTATCCCATATGACAACTTAAAGAAGTGATTAGTTTGACTAGGATTCTTTTTTTTGAAATTTCGTTTTTTATTATTTTATTATTTTTTTGAACTTGGTCAAAGAGCTTATCTTGGAGATCAAGTTAAAATTAGTATCCTAATCTAGTTCCTTAATTTTAGGCACTATTTAAAATACTTTTAATCAGATTTTAGAGTTTTACTTTCATTAGGATTTTAGACTTTTAGAAATTTTGCCTATAAAAAGGCTCCCTATTGTACTCTATTTTGGAAGACCATGAATGAAATTGAGTATTATTCAATTATTTGTGAGGCTTTTGCTTCTTTGTGTTCTCTGAGAGTTCACATGACTTATCAAAGGATTGGTCTTCCTTTGTGGCATCTTGAGGCTAGGGTTCTAAGAGACAAGTTCTCTTAGGATCTTTCCTTTGACCAACATTCTTATTTTCTAGCCGGTCTCGGGCAAAGTGTCATCTTGTTGAAGGTTCCTAGGACAAGGTTCCTAGAGGGTCTCTCATCATTTGGTATCAGAGCTTTGGTCGCTAGTACAAGGTATATCTTTGTATTTTCCCTTTTCATTATTCTTTATACTTTCTCTCCTTCCATTAGTATTACCTTTTCCATCTTCGTCTTTTTCTTCTATCTTCTTCTGTCTTCCATTGTTGTGTTCCTCCATCCTCAAAAAAAAAAAAAAAGAGTGAAGAAAAAAAAAATTTCAAATTGCAAAATTCAAAATTGCAAGTCGTGCCAATTCAAAAGTTGAAAGCAAGTTTTGGAGTTAATTTCCTAATTGGAGTTAGTTTCCTAATTGGAGTTAGTTTCCTAATTGGAGTCAATTTCCTAATTGGAGTTAGTTTCCTAATTGGAGTCAATTTCCTAATTGGAGTTAATTTCCTAATTGGAATTTGTTTCTTAATTTGATTGCATTAAGTAGCTACCAAATTATCTACTTTCCTATTTGCATTCAAGAAATAATATTCTTTCCTAATTGTTCTAAACTTGAATTGCAAGTAGTTTCCTATTCTTAAATTTTCTTATTTTCAGAATTTTTTTTTTCTTTCCTTCTCCTTCCTTCCAGGCCTCCCCTTCTTCCTTTCTTTTTCCCCTTTTTGTTACACACCTCTTTTTCTCCTTTGTTTGATTCTTTGGGAATTTATATTTTAGGATTCTAGTTTTTTGATTGCCACTAGTCTGATCTTTTCATTTGATTTGCTTGTGACTTGCTTAGAACACTTGTAAGAAGCAAATTATTGAGTGGTAAAAGGCAAGAGTGTTAACATTAAAGAAAAAGCTAAAAAGAGAGTTAAACACGAGTGAACTTATCATCTTTTAAGTGTAAACACGTGAGAAGAGTGCGTGAGGTCCTATTCCTTCTTTCTTTCTTTGACTAACTTTTCAGGTGATAAGATGTCCAATGAGTACAAATTCCTTGAAGAGGCTAACAAAGAGTGATTCAAGCAATCTTGTGCAAGGTTGGATGCATTCCAATCCAATACCAACCCTACAGGACAAGATAAGGAAAAGGCATCATCTGATTTCCATACTAGATGCCTTATAAAAGAGAAAGTTTGTAGCATGGCTATTGATAATAGTAGCTATATAAATGTTGCTAGTACCTTACTAGTTGAGAAATTAAACTTGCCGACTATGAAGCATCCTAGGCCCTATACATTGTTGAAGGGTAATGCTGAGTTTAGAGTTAATAAGTAAGTTTTGATTTCTTTCTCCATTGGTAAATATCATGATAAAGTGTTATGTGACGTAGCTCCAATGTATGATGGACATATTATGCTTGGTAAACCATGAAAACATGTGAGAAAAGCTAAATATGTCAAGAATAAGCACAAATATTGCTATTGCTATTCATTTGTATTTGATAACCTCCAAATTTAGGATTCAAAAAGGCTATATTTGACACTAAATTAGGGAGGTAAAATACTTTTCTCTTGATTAATATGATTAAAAGTGTATTCAATCAAACAAAGCAAAGAAAATACTATAATTGTAATATTTCTATCAGTTTAAGCCTCATTTTACGTTTGATTTCAATTTCAGGGAAAAGTAGCAAAAGGTAGAAAGAGTTGAATATAGATGAAGGAAGCTGAAAATAGCCAAAGAAGATTTAACAAGTCCTCTCGCTACAGCGAGACCGCAGTTCGCTATAGCGAGATGGCATTTTCGCCATAGCGAAGGGGAGGCTTCGCAATAGCGAAGTCGTGTTGCATAGAAATTCCAGAGATCAACTCGCTATGGCGTGAAGGTAGCGAGCACAGCGGGAACCTGAGCACTTATGAGACCTCGCTATAGCGAGAGATGTTCCTCGCCATAGCGAGAGCGGACCTGAAACGCACAGTTTTACTTTTCTAGCTTAAAAAGAAGGAAGAGAAGTTAGGGTGAGAGACATTCGGCGGCAGAGGAAGTTCTGAGCGTCCAGGAGGCGATTTTGAGAGTTCTTTTGAAGGTTCTTTAAGCTTGGAGGGTGAAGGAAGAGAAGAATCAAAGGGGGAGCTCCACTTTCTGCATCTCATTCTTCCCTTTGTTTGCTTTCTTTGTTCTTTTCATTTTCTCCATGTATTTTGATTGGGAATTCTCTGTAGATTTAGCTATGTGTGGCTAAATTCCTCTTTACCTAGAGCACTATGAACTTGATGTGAACTGAATCATTAATTGTCTTGTTAATTGTGATGATTGGAATCTTGTGTATCCTTCTCTTGCTTAATGCTTTCTTAGGGATTGGCCACCTCTTTGATTTGATTTGGGAAATTGGAATTTACCTTAAAAAAGGGATTCTAAATTGGACCTAAGAGTTGGATAAATTAAGTTTAGAATCATCTAATTTGTAATTGGGATAGACATATACCTGATTACCTTAATTGGTTTGTAGAGGGATATAGTATCTAATGCATTCTAACCTAAATCTAAGGACACTTAGATTCTAGGGGATAGTAGGGCTGTAATTACATCGATGGACGGTTATAGCTTCTGAACTCTTAACCCACAAGGCGATAATTAATTGCAATTGAACAAGAAATTAAGTTTTAGTGAGCATCAAGGGAATAGTGACTCTAGGTAATTTCAAACCTTGGATTTTATCTTAACTACCTGTGCCAACCAAGTTTTCTTTAAATTGTTTTGTTTTAAAATTAGTTTTAAGTTCATGATTCACTTAATTGACAGTTTAACGTGGATGAAAATGGGTTATACATTGCCTAATTGCAATTAAACCTTTCCTCGTGGGAACGATACTTTTACTTATCACTGAACTACTTGATCCGACCCGTGCACTTGCGGACACGCATAAAAATTTTTGCGATCAGTATTCAATGAAAAAAATCATGTATTGGTACCTCTTGATCCTATAGATGCTTATAAGGATCAAATAAGAATAGTACAAGCATACAAAATGAAAGAAAAAGAGAGAACAAAAGAAAAAGAGAGAGAATATGAGTTAGAGAGAGAAAAAGATAAAATTGAAAAAGAAAAGAGTGTGAGTGAAAAGAAAGAGCAAGAGAGTTGTGAAAAAAGTGAGAAAAGCATAAGTGTGAGCTTGTTTGATGAAAAAAGAGAGGTTGAGAGCATATGTAAGGATATTTGTTTATCTACTAACAATTTTAACCCATATTTGCCTATTGTTAGTTCTAGCTCCTTGCAGGTATGTAGAGATTTGTTTCCCAAGAAACCACCTAATGGCGAAGATTCGAGGACGAATCTTTTCAAAGAGGAAGGGAATGATACAATATCAGTAGACATGCCCATTGGAGCGCAACAAGTTCGAGAAACCCTCATCCATCAAGAACTTCAAAGAGCTCAAGTGGCCCAAATTGTGCACTATGTCCAAAAATTTCAAAGAGTTCAAGATAATATCTATGTTGGACATCGGCCCAAGTTTAGAGCCCAAGATCCATATTTGATCAATTCAAAATATGCTAAATTGGACTTTGGACATGAGATCTCCTTAAAGATGCAAAAATGGAAGTCCAAGTGGAAGCCCAATGTCCTAAGAAGGTCCATGGAGCAACTAGAATCAATATCCAACATGTTGAAGGCCCAATAACAAGAGCTAAGGCCAAAGCAATGAAAGAAGCCTTCAATTATTTGATTCATAAGCTTCATAACTTAGAGCCCATTCATTTAAGTCAAGAGAAGGCCCAAGAAGATGTAAAAGGTGTGATCATGCTAACCATTCTTTAAGAGGAGTGCCAAGGCCCAATTGGAGTCCAATTGCAAGAGATTAAGAATCATGTGACAACCATGTAATTTTTAATGAAGCATGAGTATCCCATACGACAACTTAAAGAAGTGATTAGTTTGACTAGGATTCTCTTTTGAAATTTCGTTTTTTATTATTTTATTATTTTTTTGAACTTGGTCAAAGAGCTTATCTTGGAGATCAAGTTAAAATTAGTATCCTAATCTAGTTCCTTAATTTTAGGCACTATTTAAAATACTTTTAATCAGATTTTAGAGTTTTACTTTCATTAGAATTTTAGACTTTTAGAAATTTTGCCTATAAAAAGGCTCCCTATTGTACTCTATTTTGGAAGATCATGAATGAAATTGAATATTATTCAATTATTTGTGAGGCTTTTGCTTCTTTGTGTTCTCTGAGAGTTCACGTGACTTATCAAAGGATTGGTCTTTCTTTGTGGCATCTTGAGGCTAAGGTTCTAAGAGACAAGTTCTCTCAGGGTCTTTTCTTTGACCAACATTCTTATTTTCTAGCCGGTCTCGAGCAAAGTGTCATCTTGTTGAAGGTTCCTAGGACAAAGTTCCTAGAGGATCTCTCATCAATCATGTTGCTTCGTTAGGTCATAATATGGAACTTAAGGCACCAAATCACTTTCCATGAGTTCTAAAATTTTTCCAAGGCCTCCCTTCATTTTCATTCACCAAATATGACTCAATAATGGCCTTAGAAAATTTTAAAACTCTCCCCCACTACACAAACATGCCTAGGTTGAGACTAGGACACCAATTGAGTTTCTTGGAGTTCTCTTGATTTTCTTGAAGGAGGAAGCTTGTGGGGAGCATCTTAGGTGCCTCAAGAACTCATTTGTACTCTAAATTAGACCTAGGAAGCATCACATAAATTCAGAATTTGAAAGGTGCACTAGAAACCCTAGGTTTTGCATCTTGAATTCTAATGGCTAGTTTGTTGTTTTCTCTACATATTCTTATTCCTCTCAATCAAATACCTAAGAATCATGCTTGGTTGGGCTTGAAAATAAGATCCTGCTAGGGTTCTTAGTGTAGGTCAAAATGGAGAAGAAAGGGACATCAACTTAGCTACCATAGAATGCATTTTTACCTTGTTTCCTTAGTTAGTTTGGCTTGAATCTTGCTTTCTCCAAGCTCTTCTCTTCAAATCCGAAAATTCCCCTCTATTCTTCCTTCAAAAAAGCCCTCAAAACTTCAGAAAAAATCATGGAAAAGAAGAGGGAAAAAGAGGAGAAGAGATTGGTGGAGAGAAAGTATGAAAAATAAGCAAATTTCCATACCTAAAGACTTGAATTTTTTCTCCTTCTTCTCTTCCCTTGGTGCACCACTTTCCTAAGGTTTTGCTTCTGGTTTGGGGCTGGAAAATCTAAAGATAAATAAGGGAGAGTGTGAGGCACCACCTATATATAGTTAGGGCAAAAGGACTTTTTCAAAAATTTCAATTTTACCTTTCATACTTTGCATTTTCGTTTCTCTTTCATTTTAGCTCCTTTTTTAGAACCATCTTTTCTATTATAAAATTTAGGTTCCCAATTTAATAAAATGCCTTTGGAATCACTCAATTTGGAGCTAAAACCTTCCTAAACGAACCAATCAAAGTTCGAGTCAACCGATGTTGGAAAACATTCACCGAAGGGGTTTTAACTGTCCTGAGACTTTCCATGATTTTCAGAGCTTTTGAGAACCCCAGAGAACTCAAAATTTTTGTTTAAAAAGCCCTCTTGTGTAAATTCCAAAAATTGCTCAAAATTACGAAAATGTCATTACGTTTCGTAGGCTTTTCGTAGGAAATTGTTTCTTTATTCTAGCTCCATTTTTCTTCCCTTCTGAGCCTAGGATTTTCATTTTTAGGAATCTAGAATACTTCTCAAATTTTTTTGGGACTTTAACTATCTCATTTTGGGGGACTTCCTTTTATATCCGATAAGTTTCGTTTGTTAACGGAGAAACTATATATTACGTTTCTCACGTTTTCTTTTATTTTTAGAGAACCAGATGTTACACTCACAATGGTAGAGATTATTTCTCTTGGCCTAGACATATCATATAGCAGCTAATTATACTCTTGAATCAAATTCTAAAGCCATATATTAACTAAAAAAGCTAGGTAGTTCGTATGACTCTTTTATGGTTCTATAATACACTTAATGAATCAACCTTAAGAAAAAATCACCTTCGCTCCATTCTCTCCATTCATTTACAATTCTTGACTTTAATTAAACCTCTTGAAGTCATCATACAATTAAATCAAGGAGCCTAATTAGGTATTACTTCTTTAAGCTATAATATGGAACCTATAATATCATCTCACTATCCATGGCTTCTAAAATTTTTCCAAGGCTTCTTCTCATACTCTCCTATCATACATGATGTAAAACTAAGCTTGGAAAGAATTAAAATACTCCCTAGGTGCATGAACCCTCCTTGGCCAAGGCTATGCTTCCATATGGTGCCAATGGAGTTGTTTTAATTTCTTTGATGGGAGAGCATGTGGGAGGCTCTCTTCGTGTCTTAAGAACTAATATATACTCTTACACAACTTGAATTATTACTAGGAAGCTTCATCTTAGCCTAGGTGCAACCAAATCCCTAAATTCCATAACTTGTATTCTAAAGCTCCCTTTTCAATTCTAGTTGTATATTCTTAATCTTCACACTCCATAACCTTTGGTTCCATCAAGAACACATAAGAAAAACTCTTCTCTCTTTCTCTCTCTTGACCAAAGCTTAAATGGCTTAGAAAAATAAGATTTTGCAAGTGTTTCAAGTAAAGTCTTACCTTAAAACAGAGCTCTCTTCGTGTAGATTATTTTTCACCAATTGATTTCTTGAAAAGAGTTTCTTTTTGCCTTGGATTAAACCTAAATCTTCAAGTTTTCAAGAAAAGAAAACCACCATTAGAGAGCTCTTAGAGAGAGGAACAACATTCCTAACTAGCGCGGGATGAAACGGAGACGTTTACTTACCTAAACAGAAGCTTAAACTTCTTCTCTCTCCCCCCTCTTAAGTTCATGCCATGGCTGCTTAAATTTCTATAAATGGAAACTTGGAGAAGGTGATGAGGTGTAATCTTACTTAAGAAGTCTCTTTTACAATTTTTCAAAACAACCATTTTGCCCCTATGCGCCTATTTGCTCGGTTTAGGCTCATTTTAACTCCTATTTTAAAACTGACTTTTTCATTATGAAATTTAGGTTCCCAATTTAATAAAATGCCTTTAGAATCACTTAAATCAGAGCTAAAACCTTCCCGAATGAATCTGTCAAAGTTCAGGCTCACTTCTATTAGAAAATATCCACCAGAAGGGTTTTAACTATCCCGGGGCTTCCTAAGATTTTTAAGGCCTCTGAGAACCCCGAAGAACTCAAAAATTTCATTTAAAAAGTCCTCCTATGAAGATTCCAAAATTTGCTCAAAATGACCAAAATACCTTTACATTTCGTCAACCTTTCGTTAAAATTCGTTTCTTCATGTTTAAACTTGGGATTCTCATTTTTAGGAGTATAAAATATCACATAAAATTTTTGGGACCTCAATTTACTCTATCTGAGGGACTTCTTTTTGTACCGGGTGAATTTTGTACGTTGACGGAGAAATCGTACATTATGTTTCTCACATTTTCTCTCATTTTCAAAGAATCAGATATTACATAATTGGCTTCCATATGATGTGTCTAGGCCAAAAGAAACAAACTACACCTTATTGTGTATGTGTGGCTAAGGAAGAGAAGTCAAATTCAAAAGGAAAAGTTTGCAATTGTAACAAAGGTAGCTCTCTCTCCTTTCTCTCATGCATGGATGAATGTTATCTTGTCTTTGAATGTGTGTAAGTATGTGTTAAGCCATGAAAATGTGTTCTAGCATGATTTTATATGCCATGGTACCATAATGTTGTTTATACATTCAAATGATGTCTTGTTACTTTTCTTTGGTTTGCTTGAGTGTGGTGAAGCCAAGAACCCTCTAGCCATGGTGAGGATGAGCCAAGAACCCTTAAGAATGATTGAGACAAAGCTTAGAGTCTCCCAAGAGCAAGGCTTAATTCAAGGCCTTTGAGAAAAAGGGTGAGACAAGTCCAAAATCCTTAAAGAGAATGGGTGAGGCTAATCCACTTACTTGGCAAGCGTATGCATGCTATGTATCGACTTTTTAAAATGCCAAGAGTGCTTCTTAAATGCTCACATGTTTCATAATAGTCATACATGCATTTTTAGACAATGGATTTGCATTCCTTATATGTGATTGAAAGGAAGAAGAGCTATTGGTATTCCTAGAATCTCATTCCTTCCTCCTTACATGTTTAATATGTCTAAGTGGACTAAGGGAACCAAAGAGTGAGAGCCACCAAGCTAGAAGAAAAAAGTGTGACAATCAAGTGTGTAAAAATGAAAATTTGTAGCCATATGAGTGGCACATGATGTAATCTCTTATCATATATGTTGTATGACCTTATGAACACATGTAAATATGTAAATGTAATATGTATGAATGAGATTTGGTGCAATATGATGATATAGCATGATTTGGGTATGGAATGGCAAGACCTGACATATGCATTCTTGTGTATAACTTGGGGTGGATGAGTGAAATTGAGAAATCTGGGTTTGTACACCTTTTAGTGCTTTCCCATGTGCTCAAGTAGCCATAGTTATCTTAGAAGCAATTTTGGACCATTTGAGACCCTTAAATGACACAAAATGAGCCATTTTGCAACCCAATATCAAGATCTGACCAAATGAACGAATTTGTACATGAAATTTGGCATGTAAATAGATCTCATTGAGATATTTTTAGGGAGCTAAAGACTATATTATTTAGAGCTCTATGGAATTAATTATGATTTTTCAAAATTGGCACTTTTCTGCTAAACTGATGTAGACACTGTTCATATGGTCAGTAAATTAGGTTGTGTCATTTGAGAGCCAAATAGTGTCCAATACCCATGAAATTTTATAGTCATAAACTAAACATAATAAGCTTTCCATAGCCACCAAGATCACCCCAACTGGACATTTGAGCAGGGAGATATGAATTTTTGAAATTGAAGCATAGTACTAGTAGTGATAGATGACCTCTAGTATTGTTCTATCAATTTTCAGTAGCTAAATGTCTCTGTTGTGGTCTAAAATTATTTTTATCATAAAGTAGACATCTCTAGCTTTCCATAATGGTATAGTGTGCATGATTTCAATTTTTCTAGAATTAGTTATGATCGAAGTCCAACCTGAGGCTACACACTTTATTTTCATGTATACCTTCCACTTGCACGAGTTCTAAGCCACTTCTTGAGATGGTTATGAGTTTTATTTGTGTAATTAAATATGATAATGACATAGATGAGTCCATATGGGCCACAAGACATGAAATGAAAACTTTATCTGTGACGTAACGTAATTAAATTGAATATTTTCAATGATTTTCCTTGGCAAGCTTGCATAGTTCAAGGAAGTGAACCTAGAAATAATATGAGGTGAGCTAGAGAATTATGGTGTTACACTAACATAAGAGGAAGCCAATTAGACCAAGTTGGTGTCTTATAAGAGGCAAAATTGACCATAATGGTGAGCTATGTCACAAATGGTCCAAATGAGCTCTTCTTGGTCTGAAATTTGGCATGCATGTAGACCTTATTGAGATATTTTTGGGAAGTTAAAGGGCATAATATTTGTAGGTCTATAGAATTTTTGGCAAATTTTTGAAGTTGGCAATTTTTCTAGTTTTGGCTCTATTACAGTTCATTTGGTCCAAAATTTTCTCTCTATCATTCATAAGACAAACAATGTCCAATTGCTATGAAATTTTACAAGAAAAAATTAGACCTTCCCAGTGACTTGTTTCAACTAGAAGCACCTCATTTGAGTATCTAGAGAGGGAGATATGAATTTTTGAAATTTCTATTTTGTTTTAAGCACACAGCCAGACCTTCATCACTATCCCATTAATTTTTTGTGGTCTAAATGCTCTTGGATTGATCTGGAGCTCTTTTTCCCCTCTAGCTAACACTCACACCTTTCCAAATTTGTACCTTTTGTACAAATTAGATTTTTTTTAAATTAATTATGAATTTTCAAAGTTTATATCAGTAAGTTGTATCAGTAATTCTAAACAGCCAGACCTTTATGCATTTTTGTAGTCAAGTGTGGTCCAAATGAGGTTTTTGTAGCTAGAAATTATTTTTAGTGTAAATTTAACATCCAAAGCTTTCTAGAAAGTTATGGTTTGCTTGATTTTAATTTTTATAGATTTACTTATGATTTTTCAAAGTTGCCCTATAAATTTGTCACCTTAGAATCTGAGGTGAATGAATTAATTTCAAAGTTTTTGCTCTTAGACCCATGGATTGTGTGATGTTTTAGAACATTTATGACTTGTGTAGATGAAAAATAAACAAAGAATGTTGTTGGTAAGTTTCTGGGGTCCACAAATAAAAATGTGAATTTTAACCCCGCCATAACGCCATTAAATTCATGGTTTTAATGCGTATTTCTTGAGATTTCTTTGCTAATTTGTGTAATCTCATTTGGATAAAGGAAATTGATGCTAGAAACAATATGGTATGAAATTTAGACCATGGGGAAGTAGAATATGCCAAGAGAGCTTGCATAAATACTAAGGTAGCTCTCCACCTCATTCTCTTTGCATTCTTGGTGGTACATATGTCATTGTGTGCTTGTGTATGCTTTTATGACTTGAGAACATGCCACTTGATGTCTTGATATTGCATTGGTACCAATGTGTTGTTTTGAATGACATTGATTGTGAAACTTACTCATAAGGGTGAGGTGATGCCAAAAGTCCTTTAATGAAGGTGAGGAGATGCCAAAAGTTTCAAGGCATGGGTGAGACAAGGCCAAAAGCCTCTTGAATGGATGAGGCTAAGTCAAAAGTCTCTAGACTAAAAGTGAGGCAAATCCAAAAGCCTTAGAAATGGGGTGAAGCAAAACCAAAAGTTCTTAGAGCTCATTCTTGAATTTGATGTGAAATGGTGGCATGGAAAATGTGATCTTGTATGCTTTGTGGTTATGTTACCTTCCACACTTGTGCCTTTGATGTATGTATGCCATGAATGTATGTGTGAATGGGTGTGTGAACTATTGAGATTTCATGAATCTCACTCGGCTTTCCTCCTTCATCTTGATATGTCTAGGTGGCACTCATGAAGGAAGAAATGCAAGCCAAGGGGTTTAAGAGACTAGACTTTAACAATTATGTAGTTTTTCTTATACTTAAATGTCAAAGTGGATGTGTACACACTATTTTTGAGTTATAAACTATTGAGTAAATGTAATATTACGTATGAATGATGTATAAACCACATGTGGCACCAAAATCAATGCAAATGAGAAAATTTGACACTTGATGGCATGTATGTATTAGTGTATTTTTGGATCTAGAATGACCAAAATGAGATGTATGAGGTTTGGGACCACTTAGGCAGTCCATACAAGTTGTATTGATACTTTCAAACTTGCCCAAGAGGTGCCAAACACCAAAAAGAGCCATATGGACCAAGTTGATGCCTTATATGATGCAAAAATGACCATAATGGTTAGCTATGGCACAAATGGTCCAAATGAGCACTTCTTGGTCTGAAATTTGGCATGCATCTAGACTTGTTGAGAGCTTTTTGGTAAGCTAAAGTGCATAATATTTAGAGGTCTATAGAATTTTTGGCAAATTTTTTAAATTGGCAAATATTTTGGTTTTGGCATTGGCACTGTTCATATGATCTGAAAATAGATCTCTGCCATTCATGGGACAAATGATGTCTAATTGCTGTGAAATTTTATAAGAGATACTAGACCTTCCCTGTGACCTGTGCCAATTGGAAGCACCTCATTTGGATGTCTAGAGAGGGAGATATGAATTTTTGAAATTTTTATTCTGTTCCAAGCGCATAGTCAAACCTTTATCATTGTTCCATCAATTTTTGAGCTCTAAATGCTCTTGGATTAGTCTGAAACTATTTTTTCCCTTTAGTTACTATCTGTAGCTTTCCAAATTCATATATTTGAAGTAAATTGAATTTTTTTAGAATTAATTGTGCATTTTCAATATTTATATCAGTAAGCTATATCAGTAATACTGGATAGCCTGACCTTTGTGCCTTTTCTATTATCAAACGTGGTCTAGATGAGATTTTCATGGCTTGAAATTATTTTTAGTGTAAAGTTAACATCTAGAAATTTTTAGAAAATTATGGATTGCTTGATTTTGATTTTTTTCGATTTAGTTATGATTTTCCAAATTTGCTAGCACAAAATTGAAATTCTAACCCAAGGCAAAACATGAGTATTTGTGATTTTTACCTCTTAGTCCGTGGGTTATGCAAAGTTTTGAGATTTTTATAATTTTTATGGATGGAAAATAATTAAATAATGTTGTTGGTAAGTTTTTGGGGTCCACAAATCAAAATTTAAATTTTTAACCCCGACGTAATGCAAATAAATGGCATTATTTTATCCTCTTTTGTGATTTTCTTTATTCGCACATGAACGTTTCCTTGAATATGGGAATATAGAGTATAATAAAGTATGGTGTGACAATTATGAGATTTAACAAGGCCTAGTATAAATACATGTTGTAACATCCGATCCCTCCGTAAATGTGAGAAGCACAATGCTGGGTTTCTCCGTAAACGTAAGAAATGGGCCAAATATAAAAGGAAGTCATCAAAATAGAAAAAATTGGAGCCAACTAAAATCATTATAAAATTTTAAATATTAGAAAATGAGGATTTGAGGTTTAAAATGTCTAAAAACCAAAGCCAGAAAAGCTCAGAAATTTGCCGAAGGAAGTAGGGGCATTTTTGTAATTTCTGAAAAATTTTGAAAACTCACATGAGGGCTTTTTTAAATAGAAAATTTGAGCTTTCCAAGGTTCTCAGAGACCCTAAATATCATGGGAACCCCTAGAACAATTGAAACCTCTCCGATGAGCGATTTCGGTCATTAGTTGACCAAAACTTTAACCAAACAGTTCAGAATGGTTTCAAATCCTTTTTTAGTGATTCCAAAGGCAATTATTATGATTAAGAGCCTAAGGAATATGATGGAAAAGATGGTTCTTTGAAAGAAGTTGAAATGAGCCCAAATGAACAAAACTACGAAGAGGGACTAAATTATAAATTTTAAAAGTTGCTTAAATGAATCCCTAGGCTTATAAAAACGTCCCACCTCTGGTCAGATCTCCTCACCAACTCTCCCACATGTTAAAATAGAATTAAGAAGGGCTGAGAGTGGAGCACAAGAGGGGAGGCCAAGGAAGGAAGAAGAAGCTTTGAAAAGTGTAAGTTTTAGCCACTTTTTCCTACTCCTTGCTTTGTTAAACTTCTTCCCCTCTTCTTTTTCTTCCTCCTCATGGTTTTGGCATTTAATTTGGTGCTATTTTTAAGGTAGAACAAAGGTGGATTTTCGGATTTGGTGAGGGGAGGCTAGCCAAGTGAAGAACAAACCAAGAAAACCAAGAATCGAAGGTATCTTGCTACTTCCTAAGCTTAGGTCTCCTTACACCTCTTCTCTTCAATTCCCCCCATGTAAGACCAGCCATGAGGGATTAAATTTCTGGCCAAACCAAAAATGAATCACATGAATTAGGGTGTGGGAATTTAGAATTTGCAAAGGAAACTAAGTAAAAGCCATTGGATTTCAAGTTAGCAAAGTGTAGGATTCTTGAAGAGTTTATAAAAATTGATTTGATTCATGCATTCCCTAGCTTATGTAAGTTGTTTGTTTGAGTTCCCAAGACCCCTAGGAAGGCTCCCAAGTGCCTCTCCCTTCAAGAAAAAATTGCAAAATCCATGAACCTGAAATTCTTGCATTGTCTCGGCCAAGCATGGAGGGAGTAGCTAGGGATTGTTTTAATTTGCTCCAAGCTTATTTTTGAGTAATATATGATGGAAGAGGATGAGAGGAAGCCTTGGAAAAATTTTAGAAACCATAGATAGTGAGATGGAGGTATAGGCTCCATAATGTAGCATAATGAAGCAACTCCTAGCTAGGCTCCATAAAATAATTGTGTGATGACTCCAAGAGGTCTAAATGGAGTCAAGAATCATATATTAAAGGACAGAAGGGAGCCAAGATCATGAATTTTTGTAGTTGCTTCATTAAGTGCCTTATGAAAGCATAATGGAGCCATAAACCAAAGTAGCATCATGTAAAGTGTATATAATGCCAAGGCTTGTTTCCATGAGTAATTCATGTTTCTTTTGGTGTGTCTAGGCCAAGAGAAATTATCTCCACCTTCTTGGGTGTGTGAGCTTAAGGGAGAGAACTCAAGGCTTAAGGAAAAAGTGTGTAATTGCTTCTAAAGTAGCTCTCTCTACCTTCTTTCATGCATGGATGTATGTTTAGCTTGTGTTAGAATGTGTGTATGTGTATTTTCAAAGTATGAAAAGTATGCTAGCATGCCTTTATATGCCATAATTCTTAATGTCATGTTATGTTTTCCAATGATTACATTATGTTTATATGAGTTTACTTGAGTGTGGAGAGGCCAAGAACTCTTCCCTTTGGTGAGGATGAGCCAAGAACCCTTGAACTTGGTTGAGACAAAGTAAAGAGTCTCCCAAAAGCAAAGTGGGCTCCCAAGAGTATGGTTGAGTCCAAAGCTCTTAAAGAATGGGTGAGGCAAGTTCAAAATCCATGAGGAGAAGTGTGAGGCCAATCCAAACACTTAGTGAGCTCTTGAATGTCTTGTATGATTGGTTCATATGCTAAGCTTGCTTTTTAAATGTCCATGATTTTTATTTTCTCCATGCATGCATTTGTAAAGCTTGCTTTGCATATATTATGTATGATTGAATGGGAGATAAGCTATTGGGATTCTTTGAATCTCATTCCCTCCTCTCCAATGATTTAACATGCTAGGTGGATCAAGTGAGTAAGGTAATGGAAGCCAACCACCTTGAAGATGAGAGTATGACATTCAAGTGCATAGTTTTTGCTTCTTTAAAGCTATACAAGTGGCAAATGTTGTGATCTAATGTTTTATATAACATATGACCCCATAAATATGTGTAATTATACTAGTGTATCATGTACAAATGAGAAATTATGTTATATGAATGTTGTAATGGAATTTGGGTATGGAATGCCAAGACTAGCCTTACGGAAATGTGTGTATGGTATGGGCTGAGAGTGTGAGTTCCTGAATTCTAGGTTTATACACCTTTAAGACAAGTTTAAAATGTCATTTTGGTGCAATCTTACATGCTCAAATGGCCACACAAGCTTGGGAAGCAAAGTTGGACCCTTTGATACCATTATGGAGCTTAAAAATGACCAACATGGAACCCCATGGCACAAACTGACCAAATGAAGGAATTTGCCCATGAAATTTTGCAAACATGTAAGGCTCATCAAGAGATTTTTGGAAAGATAAAGTGCAGAAAAATCAGGGCTTTATAGAATTAATTATGAATTTTCAAAGTTTAGATTTTTCTGCTGTCATGAGGCATGTAGTGTTTATATGGTCAGATTTGTGTTCTATGTCATCCGATGGGCAAATGGTTTCTAATTCTTGTGAAATTTTACAAGAATAAACTAGAGGTCATAAGCTTTCTGTGACCACTGAGATCATCTCATTTGGAGGTCTGAGCAAAGAGTTATGCATTTTTGAAGTTTGCTGCCAGTCACTATTTCATAGATTTCCAATGGCTAAATGTATCTGTTTCATTTTGGAATTATTTTTATCATAAATTTGACATTTGTAGCTTTCCATAATGACCAAATTTGTGTGATTTTGATTTTTATAGAATTAGGTATGAATTTTGAAAGTTCATATCAGTAATCTGAAACAGCAGCCCAGGTAGCAGCGACCTCAAATGCTTTTCGAATGTCAAACCTCTTCCCCTTAATGATTCATGAACTGAAACTATTTTTACCATGGGGTAGGCATCTATAGCTTTCTGGAATGGTAAAGTTTGTTGGTTTTCAATTTTTTTGGATTTAGTTATGAGTTTCTAAAGTTTGGCCAAGAATAGGGGACAAATCTGGCCGAAATTCACTAAGCCCATTTCATGCTTCATTTCGGTTTCCATGAATTGTAGGCATGATGTTGTGATGCAAATGAGTTGTAATGATGTAATTAAATATGAGAATGCGTAGTATGAGCTCACACGGTTCACATGACATCGAATGGATTTTTTATACACGACGTAACGTAAAAATATTCATTATTTTTATGCTATTTCCTTGATTCTTCCATGAGATGTCTAATGGGAAGCATAAAGATAGGATGAAATAAGCTAGAATTTATGATGTTACACATGTGATTTATCTCAAGAAGGAATTTCACATAATTTAGGAAATTAGTTGTTAATTGGGATAAAAATAAATTACATAAGTTAGTAATATTCATTCATAAAAAGAGACATTGAAATCCAAATCTTGGATCATTTTTCAATTAGACAATTAGTTTTTCTTATTTCCACAATTTGTGTGTTCTTTAGATTTTAGTTTTTTTAATTTAATTCTAGCTAATTTTCTAAATAATAGGAATTAATTTTTAGAAATTGGTAATTAATCTATCTTCCTTATGAGATGACTTAGGACTCATTTCTATTACTACTTGTGTGATCTATACATTTACAAAATTTTCACAATAGCTCTACATTTAAGGATGCATCTAATTAAGATTTATTTAGTATTTTGGTGTCTAAAGCCTATGCTAGAGAGTCTTGAATCACACACTTATTAGACTATATAACATTAAGGATAGTGATAGTCCTTCTCTCCTTTCAATCCCTAGTGGTTTGGCTTATTCTAAGACACTAGTTAAGTTAGGTTAATATAACTTAGGCTAATATAAAAATATTAATTAGTTAAATTTGTCATTTAGATATACAGTCTCTGTGAGATTGACCTCATACTTGAGACATTAGATTACTTGGGACAATCAATATACTAAAGGAAATATAGCAAATTATGATAGTTTTTTTTTGGACGTTGCGATAGTTGCAAAGGTTGCTAAAATGTTTAGCAACGATTTGTACAATTCGTTGCTAAAGGCTTTGTGGGGCAACAATTGTTTTTATCTAATAGACCAACCATTACAATAAGTTTATTCTAATAATGAACACAACTGCTACAACTAATGAAGCAAATTTAACAATGGTTATGCCAGAACTACCACATAAACAAGCTTGCCTTATAGTGACAATTAGAATTATCACTAATATAACTGTTGTTATTGTGAATATCGTATTTTGTCCGAGCAAGCTCCAAAAATAATAACAAAATCAAATTGAAAAAAATATATATGAAAATAAAAAAAACAAATAGAAAACAAAAAAAGAAAGACAAAAATCAAATAGGTCATTTTAGCCCAATAAGCTCAAAAAAAAAATCAAAAGGGAAAGAATCCAAAAATAAAATTAAAAATAAATATAAAAAAAAAAAAGTAAAAGCCCATTAATCCAAAATTAAAACAAAAAGAGAAGTCAAAGGGGGAGTAATAAAAATCTAAAAAAAAAAATCAAAAGGGACCAAGAAAAAAAAAGGAAGAAAAGAAATGATGAATAAAAAAAGAGAAAAAATTAAAACTCACAAAGAAAGAGAGAGAAAAGGCTAAAAGCAAGTTAATAAAAAATAATAACTAAAAGAATAATAATTAAAAAAAATGATGAATGAAAAAAGGGGAAGCCCAGAACAAAAAAATTAAATTAAGATTTTGGGACGTAATGTAAGAGAGCCCAACCTAGAAAAAATAAAAATAAAAAAATAAAAAAAATAAAAAAAAATAAAGAGAAAAGCCCAAAAAAAAATGAAGCTCGTGAGAGAGAAAATGGGTTAAATAGGTTGAGGTGAAACAGAGGCCCACAACCCACAATCTAGATCCATTTTACCAAACCCTACCCGTAGGTGGTCCCCTGTTCTGGTATCCAAAAGACCACTTTCTCACTCACGTACAGAGCTCACAACGCTCCCAGATGCGGAAGCAAGACGCTCGTACGTGCACAAAAGAGAGAGGACGAGGGAGGAGCACCACTCGAGTATGGAGTGGGAGACGCAGATGCAGAAGGAAAAAGGGACCACACTTAAACAGTGGTCCCTGAGAGAGATTCGAAGATAGCGCTACAAAAAGGGAAGACGATTTCCTTTTTTCGAAGAAGGGGCTTCGGAGAGATGCAGACACACAAAAAGAAAATGACTCTGGATGCGAGACGAGCATGGAGGCACAAAAAAGAAAAGGTTCTGAGCGCAGAGAGCAAAGGAGGGGGAGGAGTTTTGAGATTAGGAGGGGAAAAAAGGAGGATTCGAGGGCCGAGAGAAAGACGAGGAAGGGGAGCGAAAGATCGAAGAGAAAACGAAAGGAGATTCGGGAGAAATCGAGAAGGGGGAGATTCGAAGCTAGGGCGACAAAAAAGAGAAGAGGATTTCCTTTTTCCGGGGAAAAGACGGAGAGAGGAAGAGAAAAGGCGAGGGGGCTTTGAAGGTTTTCATCTGGAAAGGAAGCTGGTGAGGCTTCAAATTAGGGAGAGTAGAGAAAGGCAGAGAGGACAAATGTGAGAGAAGGGGCTTCTAAGATAGAGGAGTCGTGGGCAAGATAGAGGCTGAGGGTTTTTCAGAGAAAAAAAGAGAAGGGAATGAGGAGACCAAAGGGGGAGTGAGAGATTGGGATGGAGGATTTCTGATTAAGAGGAACAGAAAGGAAGAGAGGTAGAGAAAAAAAGGGGAGATTTTCAGATTGAGAAGGAGAAGCAGAGAAGGGAGAGGGATATTTTGGATTCGGGAAGAGAGGATAGAACGGAGAGAGGCATGGGGTTCTGGGTTGATTTCGAGTTGGAGAGCGGATGAAAGATCCCGAGCGAGAGGCTTGAGGGTTTCTAGATTGAAGAGGAGGAAGCAAGGAGAGTAGAGGAGCTACAACAGCAGAAAATCAAAAGGAGCTGAAAAAAAGCTAAGTTAAGTTAACTTTATTTGCAAATTTAATTTGGATTAGAAATGAAAATCTGATGATTATATGGTCCCTGTCTCATTCTCCTTTCTGTTTTGTGGCATGTGAAATTCTATTCAAATGATGGCTGGACTTATTGGCAGAATTATAGGCATGGTTTTATCTTGTGTTGTGAAGGTGTGCTGGATGTCCAAATATGGACCTTATTTTCTTTCCATCTTCTGTTAGACATTGATGGTTTTGTGAGATGCTGCCAAAACTAGGGAGAAGATTTAATGGTTTTAATTTTTTTTTTTTTGTACCATGAATGTATGCCTAGTAGGTTGTATTTAGGATGCTCTTACGTAGCTTAGTTTTTCCTACCCTTTATGGAGAATGCCATTTTGATTGGGAGTTCGATATCTGAGTGGGGGTTCTATCTGCACCTTCGTCGTAGTAAATCTTGATTAATCGAATGAGGCCCTTTCAATAGGTGCCTATAATCGATATGGCTTTGTTGGAATATGGAATATGATTTTGGGTTTGAATATTTGCTTGATACTACCCCAAAATTGTTTGGTTACATCTGTACTATAAGCCACGAATGGGGATTTGGGTTCTCTTTTAGACCTGATAGGGATTTGTGCTCTCTGTCCTACTAAATTGAAGTGGTCAAGATCATGAAGGTGTTAATCTGTGGATGTGCGATTATTGAACCTTAATTAAGCGATTCGTTGCTGAGGCCCATTAATGTTGAAAATCTTACTAAATTGTGCTTTGCATTTCTGTCTGGTAAAATATTTGGATTCAGAGATTTGGATAGCCCGCGTTAAGCTGGAAGTATATAGGAATGTGAGTTGAATTTTAGTTTGCTCCAAATTCTGTTTGATAGTTTGTTGTATAATCATTTAGCTGGATTTGTCTATCATGCATGATAATGGGTTTCTTATTTGGCACTATCCTCTGGAATTCTAAGTTGGAACGAGAACAAAATGATGGCTTCTCTTCCGCTGAAAACAAATTGCTATAATTTTTATTGGGCTGAAAAATTTCATACAAGTTCAAGAGTTTCTAGAAAATCCCCTTCTACACGCTGATTTTTGTTTCTGTTTTTTTTTTTTTAAGGCATGTGTGGTTTAATAACTTAGCCCTATGGAATTTCCTGTGTTTTGTCCTTTCTGTGAGAGGTTCATTACTTGGTGGTCGCACCCTAGAGCTGATATACGTCCTTTCTGTGTGAGGTTCATTACTTGGTGATTACTGATATACGAAGGAAGCTGAGGGACACAACTTGGGTTCAACTTGGTTAGGAGTGTCACACCCGAAAATGCGACCGCATGGTGCCTTTAAAACGAAAGCAAAAAAATAAAAAGAATGATGTAGAATTAAATAAGGTTCAAAAGTCGTCTAAGTTTTATGCAATGTAATGCACCTATATGAAACATGCAATGCATCTAAAATACTTGACTTTTAAGCTTAACAACTCAATTTTGCCCCAATATGAATCAAGGTCATTGCAGGTGTTGGAAGTATGAAGTATGTGGGACGTTGCAATTTATAGAATGCACATTTTTCATTTTTCTTTGCCCCAATATGAAATTGAGGTCCACATAATGTATGCCCAAGTGAAATGCAAGAAGCATATAATATGCTTTATAAAATGCAAAATGTTTGTTTTCACTTGCCTCAGTATGGATTGTGGTCTATGCAAGTGTGAAATGCATGAAACATGTACTGCTTCCTTTCATGACATGTGGATTTTTCTTTTGCTTGCCCCAGTATGAACTAGAGGCTATGTGATGTATGTAAACATGGAATGCCTGATGTATATGAGATGCAAGTTGTTCTACTTCCCTCAAACGTATGTTTTTCTTTGCCTCTGTATGGATCTGGCAATATGTATACATATGAGATGCAAGTTTTTTTTTTTTTTTTTGACTTTTTAAGCTTGAAAATTTTTTATTTCTAGAATATGCACAATTTATGCGAGTGACCTTAACTCCAAATGGAGACAAAAAAGATGAGGACATTATCTTTAAATATCCTTAAATAGATTTTGAGTTTTGGACTCCTTTTTTCTTCAAGATCACCTCAAAAGAAGGAGGAAGAGAAGGAGCATTATTTCTAAATGCTTTTAGATTGATTTTGAACTTGGAGCCCTTTTTTTTTTTTAGTGAACAGAATCATCTTGAAGGAAAATGGTAAGAGAATGAGCATTATTTTTTTAATGTCCTTAAACTGATTTTGAATTTTGGACTCCTTTTTTGTTTTTTGGAAAATGAATTGATAAGAAAAATGTGATCCCCCTTAGTGAATTGATGAGAATAAATGTGATCTTATTTTTTTTTAATTTTTTTAATTTGACTTGAAAAGGAAAAATATGCTTTGTCCATGTACAAATTCAATGCAAGCATATGATACATAAGAAATCTCAAAATTTATAAAACGTAGGATTTTTAGCCCTTGCTTTTGGAAAAATTTTACACTCTTCACCTGCCACAATGAGAAAGATTAAACTTTTGATTATCCTACCAAATTTGCATTTTGTCATTTGTATGAAAGAAGTTATTAATAGCTTTTGGCTAGCTAAGAATGACCCTAAGGGAGTATCCTGAGCTAAGAAGACCCAAGGCTCTTGCTTTGATTTATTTCTAGATGATTTTTCTCCAAGTGATTTGTTTGCTATCAACCTTAAACTATTAACTTGATAAGGCAATCTCCTCTTGTCAAGTCTTCATCATTAATGCTTGAAAGGTCAATAAGTTAAATCTATACTTACCTTATTTAACAATGTCAATACAATCATGTATTAAGGGATACAAACACATAAGCTTGGGAAGGAAAAAAAAAATCCTCAACATTAGAGGGATGCAAGGGCTGATGAAGAAGGTGATCATATAAAATGGTTTAGGAGTGGAGAAGTGGAATAGACAATGGCTAGACACAATGTACAAAACAAGAATATGCCCAGTCCTACACTTGAAGCATTTTTCTCTGAACATTGGAGAAGTGAAATGCTAAGAAGATGGATATGGTAGGTTAGAGAAAAGTTTCACTTTTGGATTTGAACTCCTTTTGAAAGAAGCAATTGATATAATTCAGAGTATTTGCTCTGAATCAAACTTTTGGTCCCAATTCCAATTATTTTGATTTTTTTTTAAATCATTCCCTTCAAGAAAATTTTGCCCCATTGTTTTGCAAACAAGTTAAACCTCAACAAGGACTTTTGATGTTTGTAATGTGGCCTTGGTAAATAGGTTTACGAAATAAGAGATATTAGGCTCAAGAATTAACATGCCCCCGTCAAGTCTCCTATTAATCTCCTTCTCCTATTGCTTTAACAAAATTCTATACTCAAAATTCACTTAGCAAGAGAGGACGTCTCAAGGTTGTAATGGGGTTTAATAGGTAAAAATGTAGCTTGAGAAAGAAAGGTGACAAGGCCCAAATATTCATGTAAGTTCACAATGAGAATTTTGCTCTAGTAATTGTACCATCTTGGCAAGACCAATTGGCTTATGACAGTTAACTCAACCTTTTCTTTTAAAAGATATTTTTTTTGTTCAGCTCAACTCTCCTCCAGAAACTTTTCTCCCTTTTTTTTTTGACCTCTTGTGTTGCCTAATACTCTTCTTTGAGAATTTTGCCCCTTAATTGCATGCTAAGGTGAAGCTCCCTTTTAAAAGATTTTGCTTTTTCAAAATTTAATCTGTGGGAGCTGTCTTTTGAGAATTTCCTTCCTCCTGTGATTTTTCTATTCTTTCTCTAATTTGTTTCTGTAACACCTTAATCTACTACCGCTATCTAGCCTCTCACTGGGCTCGGTTCCATATGATTTCCAAAGAACCAATACCAATCCGTGGCATTTTCATGCTATGAAATAGGGTTTCATACACTCATCTTCTGCCCCGTGGGTCTTGTGAACTTATCATTCACATTCTCTACTCACACTCCATTTATACAACTCATACATAGCATAAAACAAGCCATAAGCCACGGGTATGCAGCCAAAAAAACCAAAAAAATGCAGTTTCTCACTTGGGCCCAAAAGTTATATTTTGGCTCTAAATTTGGAAAATCATAACTAATTCTAGAAAAATGGGAATCTAGTAAACTCTAGTTTTCTGGAAATCTATAAGTGTTAACTTTACACTAAAAATAATTCCAAACCACAATCTCAGCGTATGGACCATGTTTGACATCGAAAATCAGACAAAGGTCCGGCTGTCTCTGTTTCTGGTGCAGCTTACTGTCATGAAATTCGAAAATTCGTAACTAAATCCAAAAAATTCCACTCTGGGCAAACTATACCAATTTGGAAATCTACAGATGTCTACTAGAGGAGAAAAATAAGTCTAGATCAGTTCCGTAGACTCTAGACCCCGAAAACCGATGGAATAGTAACGGAGGTCAGGTGGCTCCCTGATACTGATACAGAACTTCTGAAGGTTCGTTCTCTCTCTACAAACCTCTCATTTGGGTGATTCTAGTTGGTATAGGTTACTATGGTTTTCTAGTTTATGTGTATAAAATTTCATGACATTTGGCTACCGTTTGGTGTATGAATGACATGGTTTCATTTTCGGACTAATGAAACAGTACATGACCAAACCATGGATTTTTCTCAATTTCAACAATTCGCTAAATATTCTCTAGACCTCCGAATATTATCCACTTTAGCTTTTCAAGAAGCTCTCTACAAACTCTAGAGGCATGCCAAATTTCATGGCAAGAGGAGCTCATCTGGTCATACTTTGACGGAGCTCTCAAAATTAACGGTTTTGGCACCCAAGATGTCCAAAATGGGTCCAAATGGCCTCTCACATGTTCTCACTCCTCATGGACAAGTTTGAAAGCATAAAAATAGTCTATATAACATGTTCAAGTGGTCTAAATCCTCATGCATTCCAAATTCACTATGCTACGGCCAAAAATACACTACCACATACATTCAACAAAAGGGGCAAAACTCACATTTTCATTAATTTTGCTCTATGCATAGTTTGTACATCATATATCCATACATTTACACCTGCTACAACATGTACATCTCAAAAATAGAAGGTGCATATTCATTTTGGCACCTCTTTACATCAAAATTATATCAAAAGACCAAAATAAACAAACACCTAGCTACACATGCATCTAGGCTCCTTGGTGTGCACTTGCTTCTCCTTGAGCTCCACCTAGCATGTTAAGTTGGGAGGGGAAGGGGTGAGATTCAGGGAATCTCAGTAGCTCATGCACTCATTCAAGTAAACAATCAAGGTATATAACAAGTCAAAGCATGCAATTTGGCATCCAACCATTCTCAATCACATTACATGTTGTACATGCTATGGAAATCACAACAATGCCAAAAATGGGCTCCAGGGACTTTTGGTCTAGCCTCACCCGAGTTTAGGGACTTTTGGATGGCCTTACCCGAGTTCAAGGACTTTTGACTTGGCCTCACTCGGATATGAGACTTTTGGCCTTGTCTCACCCATCTCAAGGGACTTTCGGCTTTACCTCACCCATCTCAAGGGACTTTTGGCACTACCTCACCCGAGCAATTCTCACAATCCATCACACAAGCATATTGTCAACAATGCATCATGGCAATAACATATGGCATATCTCACACATCAAGCATATACATAAACATACTATGACTATTACATCCAAGAGTACAACAAGAAAGAGAGCTACCTTATGAGCCAACACTAGCTTTTCCTTTCAATTTCTCCTTTCCCTTCTTAGGTTCACAATCACACCTTGATAGAGGTGCTTCACTTGAGCCTAGACACATCAAAGAGCATAAATTACTCTCTCATAACTTAACAACTCTTAGGAGTTCTTTAGAGCAAAACCCCCTAACATACAAGAATCTAGGGGTTCTCTCTCTCTCTCTAGAATGCCATCAATTCTTCCTCTCTCTTAAGTTCCCAAGATAGTGGAAACAACATTTTCAAAGAAAACAAAGAGATTCAAAGGTGTTTTCCACTTTCCCTCTTCTGACCCATGCTCAAAACCTCACGAATCTCACAACCAAAACGGTAGGAAGAGAGGGCAAAGAGAGGAGATCAAGATTCTAAGTAGAAATGAGAGGAACTTGCTTACCTTTCCTTGTTCTTCCTCTTCCTCTTGGTCTTTCTCACTCTCCACGCCTCTTTTCTCTCCTTGGGTCGAAGTCTAGGGCAAATATGAGAGAAAGAATGAGTTGGGGCGTTTAAAGGAGTCAAATTCTCGCTTTTTACACTCTTCGGGACTGACCCTCGCTATGGCGAAAATTAACCTTCGCTACGACAAGCTCGTATCAGCTGCCTTCGCTATGGCGAGGTTTAGCTTTCGCTATGGCGAGCACGTATCAGTTCCCTTCGCTATGGCGAGGTTTAACCTTCGCTACGGCGAGATCGTGTTAGTTCCAGACTCCCACTCTCGCTATGGCGCACGCTACGGCGAGCAACTCCCTAGTTTCTGTATGGACTGCTGCCCGCACTCGCTATAGCCAGAATCACCTTCGCTATTGCGAACAGGCACTCTCGCTATAGTGCACGCTACGGCGAGCAACTTCTTGGTTTCTGTATGGACTGCTGCCCGCACTCACTATAGCCAGAATCACCTTCGCTATTGCGAGCAGGCACTCTCGCTATAGCGAGACCATTTCTCGCTATTGCGAGGAGACTTGGAAAATTTCCTGAAATTCGAATTTTTCCAGCTTTTACTTCCTTTTCCTTTTCCCCTTTTTCGGTTGTTACAGTTTCCTTTTTTTTAATCTTTTTTTTCTAGAAGGAATCCACTATGGTGCCAAAATCGCTCTTTCTTTATGTAGAATTCTCATTACTTCTCGGGTTCGATTCATGTTTGGTATTTGAAGAATTTTTTTCAGGCCCAAAGTAGTTAGCAACAATTAAAAAGTGTTTGGATGATTGAAAAAACTTGACCTTCTCTTGATTGAATTACTAGCATAAAAATTTGTTAAAGACCTCCCATCCCAAAGGTTGCATGATTAAGGTGAAGGAAATGAACGTCACTCCCGACTCAAATGAGGTAACTAGAAGTTACTTCTTTGTATTTTGGAAGACAAAGAATGTCTTATATCATAGGCATAGCTTGCTTGTGGGACATGTATTCATTTTTAATTTGGTTTTTCCTCTTCTGTTTTCTTTGGTAATTGAATTTGGGGCATATAATTAGTTCCAGATTTAATCCTTCTTCATATCAATTAAATCTTTTCATAAGTAGTTCTGGACATTATATTTTTAGGTTTTTGGTTATTGAGGAAAAACGCGCAAGGAAAGAAGTTGTGTCAACATAATTGATGGAATGGAAGGATGCGTAAAAGGTGAGATCAAAGCATATGACCATTGTATTGACAAGGTTAAATCAAATAAGGTCCAATGAATCAACTTTTGTTAGCCTTGGATTTTAGCTAGACAGAAGAATATCGAACAAACAAGCATTAACTGATTATGATATGATAATAACTTCTTTGAGAGTTCAATCACCAAGAAATCCCCATGAAATCTTATTTCTTATGTCATTTTACACCTTGTTCATGAAGAGGTTGCAACTTTTCTTTTAATGGGGTGTCTCATTGCCTTATGATCAAGTTTACAATCTTTGAGTAATGCCATTTTGGGTGTGAAGGTTGTGGCTAGTGTAAGAGGCATCCTACTTTTGTTAAAGTTGCTAATGTGAAAGTTAAGCAAATGGCTAATATTGTAATTGAGGCAAATAACAAGTGTCTTACTTGGAGTAGTTCATGATTCTTGGAAAGGTTAAGTTTGATGGGTGTTGATGAGTTTGGAGATAGATTATTTAAGTTTCTTTAGAGTGAAGGATATGGTGATAGGCGAGAGTCATAAACTGAAGGATATGGTGGTATGGAAGGTTAGGAGGTGATAAGCAACCTTATCAAGACCTTTGATAACTTTTCTTTTGCCTAATCAAGTGACACACCTTTACTTTTTGCACTTGTACCTCAGTTTCTCATCTTGGCTATTCATGAGTGTAGGTTTTTATTTGAATTTTTTGGATGAAGCTAATATTTCCATTACAAAGGGCCAAGAATCTGTATTTTATAAATTTTAGGGTTTTTGACAGGAAATGCATTATGACAAAGCAAAAATACAATTTTATTACTTGTTTGATTTATGAACGGATGGCTGTATTTAGTGTGGGAGCTTTTCAAGTTATAGGACCTTTATTTCTTTTGTGGAATTCATTGCCCCTAATTGACCTAAGAATAAAGTTTATAATTTTCTCACTCAATATTAACCCAATGAAAATCCCTTCTTTTTAAAGTTATTTGACCTCTATTTTCCTCAGATGCTTTATTGCATATAGGGATAAATAAAGTTAACAAATCATTTTAAGAGAATATACTAAATTCTACATGAATGATATCTAGGAAAAAGTACAACCAATTTGGTTTTCTTCTGACAATTTGTAAGATTATTTTCATATCCTCCTATTTCCTCTAGGACCTTATTGTTTCACCATGAAGGGTAGAGTTAACAAAATCGACTTGCAAGGAATTTCAATTTTTTTTTTGGCAAGCAATTCAAATTGAGCTCTTAACTTGCTTGACTCATGTGTCAACTTGATCCTTATTTATCTTGAAAATAGCCACCGATATGGTGCCAAAACTTACTATCCCTATGTAAGTTACCCAAGATTAACTTTTTCAATTAACCAGTAAATTACTAGTATTAGTTGATATTTTTCTACGTTCCTCTAAGAGCTTATTAACCCATTGGGAGTCATGGCTTACCACTCATTTTGAAAAGGGATAATTTCTACACAATTGATGTTTAAAACTTTGGTTGATGATATTTAGTACAAACAAGCCAATTTAATGATCCACTGATGTATACTGGATTTAATGTTGCATACTCACTCATACAGCATTGAGAATTATGTCTTGGTATAAGAAAAGAAGAAAAACTTTATACTTTTTCTCAAGAAACTTATTGCCTCATTGGACAAAAAACAGTTGACAATCAAACCGAGAGAAATATACTTATCTACACGATTGATGCCTTAAAATAATTCTAATCCTTACCCAAGACATGACACTCACTTGATGATGCAACATACTTATTATAATTTCTCAGAATTTTAAAAAAATTCTTTCCTTTTCTATGAAGGAAAATTTTTATTTTATGGGGTGGAGGTTTTAAAGAATGAAAATGGGTTGTGTACTATTTATTATTTTATTTTATCTCTCTTTCTCTCTTTGTTTTTTTTTTTGGCATGTATATGAAGAAATGAATGCATGTTTAAGGTTTTTCTTCGTGAGATCATGACAAATGTGATTATTGACCTTTTAAGGGTTGGAAACCCACTAAATAATGGTTAATTGCACTAATGTATACTTTCATCATAGTTAACATATGCCCAACTGTGCAATGGCATCTTGTTAACTACTCCAGTGAATTGTAACAATATGTCACCTCCCTTATGGCTTTTATTGAATGCCTGAGTACGATGAGAAGAAAATATCAAAATGCTCCCCTTTGTCCTAACATGGGTAGTCCCTAGGTTGAGATCACCGGTTTACAGAAGTCTGACTCTAACGATTCAGGAGGTGTCTAGAGCTTGACTATTAGTGCATTTTTTAAGGTAGATCTATGACCCCTAGGACATTGGTTCCCAAATTGCCCTCGCCATAAGGTGAGGATCTCGCTATATAAACTTGACCTTGAGAAAATAAAATATCCTACACAAGTCAAACCCATTTAATAAGGCACAATTTAAGTGAGGCCTTCATGATAGCTTCAGGGAACACAAGGCTTCACAGGGAAATCAATATAAACCTCTGTTAACCTAAAGTGTATTAAGACTCGGGTACAGAGCCCATAATGTGTGTGAGATATTTGTGTCTCAGTGATATGTGTGAGGAGAGCATTTACCTTTCATCCTATACATTATCCAACCCTCATCTGCTAAGTAGATTGGCAGAACAAAAGGTAGAGAACTGTATATACAGATATAAGCAAAAAGAAATCTAATATACAAATATGGTCATCTATCCTAAGATTTTATTCCTCATATTATCTATCCTAACACATGTTATATATACAATCAATGAAATAAAGTAATGAGGCAAGTATGTGAATGGGATGTTATCTATCCTAATCATGTGAGACGAACAACAAACAAACGGGAGAACCAAAATAAAAGGAAGGCTATAACATTTTGCACCACTAACTTAACTTGGGCTTGA
Organism: Erythrophleum fordii; assembly: GCA_032878935.1. NCBI lineage: Eukaryota > Viridiplantae > Streptophyta > Magnoliopsida > Fabales > Fabaceae > Erythrophleum > Erythrophleum fordii. The sequence goes on along the minus strand of JAVQMF010000046.1, from coordinate 4,837,073 downwards.
CTCTCTAATTGTCCCCAGTGGAGTCACCAAACTGTCACACCCGAAAATGCGACCGCGTGGTGCCTTTAAAACGAAAGCAAAAAAATAAAAAGAATGATGTAGAAATAAATAGGGTTCAGGAGTCGCCACCAAAATTTTAATTTTGAAAAGGTAAAACTTTGGAAAAGCCTTTTTAAGTTGAAAAATAGTCTGCAAACCAGATTCGGATTTGGGAGTCAATTGTGAGTGGGGAAGGTGTTAGGCACCCCACTACACCCGTTCTTAAGAACGGTTACCCTAAGTTAGTTGTACAAAATTATCATGGCCTTTAATCTATTTTAATTCTTCCTAGTCAATCACATGCAAAAACAGAAGAAAGAAATTCGAGGAAATAAAATTAAAAGTAAAAAGAAGAAAGGAAATTAAAAGTAAAACAAAACGAAATTAAAGAGTAAAATAAGGAAAAAAAAAGGGAATAAAATTAAGTGTAAAATAAGATTAAAAGCAATTAAAGAAGTAAAATTAAGCGAAATAAAATTAAGAGGAAAATGTTTATTTATAGGGTCGGACTTGACTTAGGATGAGAGCTTAGGGCCTACGTACCCTCCGGAGGGATCAAAGTCCACATAGTTCGAATAAGGAACTATATTGGTTGGTTGGTGTGTTTTTTTTTTTCTTTGTTTTATGTTTTGTTTTTGTCTTTTTTCTTTTTTTTCTTGTTTTTGTTGTTTTTCTCTTTTTGCATGTTCTTTATTTTAAAATTTTTCCTTATATTTAATTTTCTTGTTTGGATATTGTTTTTTCGCAAAAAGACAGAGAAAATAAATTACTTTTTCCTCTAACAAATAAAACAAATTTTGAAATTGGTTGATGTGTTTTGATTTGCTAAAGGATAATTTAATTTAATTTTTCTTGCATTTTCAATTTTTCCTCTTACTTATCATTTTTTTTCCATCATTTTCATTTCATTTTTTTGTTTGTTTTTTTTATTACCCTTTTTTTTGTTTTTGTTTTTTCGTCTTATTTTGTTTTTTTTCATTTTTCTCTTTCTATATCTCTTTTTATTATTGTTTTGTTTAATTTTTTGTTTTGTTTTATTTTATTTTTGAGTTGTTGTATTTTTTGCTTTTGTGTTTTCTTTTTTTATTTTTTTTAATCTTTTTTTTCTTTCCTTTTGTTTTCATTCTTTCTCTTTTCCTTATTTATTATTTCGTTTTGTTTTATTATTTTTTTGGGTTTTTGTATTTTTTGTTTTTTTGTTTTCTTTTTTCATTTTTTTTATTTTTTTCTTTCATTTTGATCTTTATTATTTTGATCTTTGATTTTTATATTTTTATCTTTCTCACTTTTTCTTATACTTTCAATTTTTCTAAATCAGCACAAGTATGAAAATTTTACTTATTTCTTTTTTTTTTCTTGTTTCTATTTTTGTTAGTTGCTTTTCCTTTCATGTATAGTTTATTTTTTATCATATTCTTCTTTTTCCAAAAGACATGCTCCAAAAAAAGGGATAATTTTCTTTGAAATTCTAACTCCTTATTTTTTAGAGGAACCTTAAACCTTTTTTTTTTTTGTAAATTAATAACCAATTGTTGAAAAAGATTTCTTTGTTTCCTTTTTGTTTTTTGTTTTTAAATATTCTTCTAGGGAAAACTATATATATATATATATTTTAAACTTCAATTGGTTTTTTTTCTTTTTTTTCTTTTTTTTTTAGGCAAAATTATTTAGATAGGGTCATTGGAACCCCAAACTTGTCCACAGATAAATAAATAATAAATAAAACCACATAGTACCAAGGAGACTTATTGCCACACATGGCACCAGGATTCGTTCCTATGCATCCGAAGAGATGCAAGATCCCACATGACAATTCTATTGGAGAAAGAAATAAATAATTAAAAGAAAATTAAAAATATTTTTCAAACCATGGTAAATAGTGATTTTGTGTGGCTTTGTACAAGCAATAGGGTTATTTAAAGCACTTGCAGTGCATAAAGAAATAAGATTTTCTCCCAACCAAGTTGAACCCAAGTTGTGTCCCTCAGCTGCCTTCGTATATCAGCAATCACCAAGTAATGAACCTCACACAGAAAGGACGTATATCAGCTCCAGGGTGTGACCACCAAGTAATGAACCTCGCACAGAAAGGACAAAACACGGGAAATTCCACAGGGCTAAGTTATTAAACCACACATGCCTTAAAAAAAACAGAAACAAAAATCAGCGTGTAGAAGGGGATTTCTAGAAACTCTTGAACTTGTATGAAATTCTTCAGCCCAATAAAAATTATAGCAATTTGTTTTCAGCGGAAGAGAAGCCATCATTTTGTTCTTGTTCCAACTTAGAATTCCAGAGGATAGTGCCAAATAAGAAACCCATTATCATGCATGATAGACAAATCCAGCTAAATGATTATACAACAAATTATCAAACAGAATTTGGAGCAAACTAAAATTCAACTCACATTCCTATATACTTCCAGCTTAACACAGGCTATCCAAATCTCTGAATCCAAATATTTTACCAGACAAAAATGGAAAGCATAGTTTAGTAACATTTTCAACATTAATAGGCCTCAGTAACGAATCGCTTAATTAAGGTTCAATAATCGCACATCCACGGATTAACACCTTCATGATCTTGACCACTTCAATTTAGCAGGACAAAGAGCACAAATCCCTATCAGGTCTAAAAGAGAACCCAAATCCCCATTCGTGGCTTATAGTACAGATGTAACCAAACAATTTTGGGGTAGTATCAAGCAAATATTCAAACCCAGAATCATATTCCACATTCCAACAAAGCCAGATCGATTATAGGCACCTGTTGAAAGGGCCTCATTCGATTAATCAAGATTTACTACGACGAAGGTGCAGACAGAACCCCCACTCAGATATCGAACTCCCAATCAAAATGGCATTCTCCATAAAGGGTAGGAAAAACTAAGCTACGTAAGAGCATCCTAAATACAACCTACTAGGCATACATTCATGGTACGAAAAAAAAACAAAACCATTAAATCTTCTCCCTAGTTTTGGCAGCATCTCACAAAACCAGCAATGTCTAACAAAAGATGGAAAGAAAATAAGGTCCATATTTAGACATCCAACACACCTTCACAACACAAGATAAAACCATGCCTATAATTCTGCCAATAAGTCCAGCCATCATTTGAACAGAATTTCACATGCCACAAAACAGAAAGGAGAATGAGACAGGGACCATATAATCATCAGATTTTCATTTCTAATCCAAATTAAATTTGCAAATAAAGTTAACTTAACTTAGCTTTTTTTCAGCTCCTTTTGATTTTCTGCTGTTGTAGCTCCTCTGCTCTCCTTGCTTCTTCCTCTTCAATCCAGAAACCCTCAAGCCTCTTGCTCGGGATCTTTCATCCGCTCTCCAACTCGAAATCAACCCAGAAACCCATGCCTCTCTCCGTTCTATCCTCTCTTCCTGAATCCGAAATATCCCTCTCCCTTCTCTGCTTCTCCTTCTCAATCTGAAAATCTCCCCTCTTTTTCTCTACCTCTCTTCCTTTTTATTCCTCTTAATCGAAAATCCTCCATCCCAATCTCTCACTCCCCCTTTGGTCTCCTCATTCCCTTCTCTTTTTTTCTCCGAAAAATCCTCAGCCTCTATCTCGCCCACGACTCCTCTATCTTAGAAGCCCCTTCTCTTGCATTCGTCCTCTCTGCCTTGCTCTACTCTCCCTAATTCGAAGCCTCACCGGCTTCCTTTCCAGACGAAAACCTTCAAAACCCCCTCACCTTTTCTCTTCCTCTCTCTATCTTCTCCCTGGAAAAAGGAAATCCCCTTCTCTTTTTTGTCGCCCTAGCTTCGAATCTCCCCTTTCTCATTTTCTCCCAAATCTCCTTTCGTTTTCTCTTCGATCTTTTGCTCCCCTTCCTCGTCTTTCTCTCGGCCCTCGAATCCTCCTTTTTTCCCCCTCCTAATCTCGAAACTCCTCCCCCTCCTTTTCTCTCTGCGCTCAAAACCTTTTCTTTTTTGTGCCTCCCTACTCGTCTCGCGTCCAAAGTTGTTTTCTTTTTGTGTGTCTGCGTCTCTCCGAAGCCCCTTCTTCGAAAAAAGGAAATCGTCTTCCCTTTTTGTAGCGCTATCTTCGAATCTCTCTCAGGGACCACTGTTTAGGTGTGGTCCCTTTTTCCTTCTGCATCTGCGTCTCCCACTCCATACTCAAGTGGTGCTCCTCTCTCGTCCTCTCTCTTTTGTGCGCGTACGAGCATCTTGCTTCCGCATCTAGGAGCGTTGTGAGCTCTGTACGTGAGTGAGAAAGTGGTCTTTTGGATACCAGAACAGGGGACCACCAACGGGTAGGGTTTGGTAAAATGGATCCAGATTGTAGGTTGTGGGCCTCTGTTTCACCTCAACCCATTTAACCCATTTTCTCTCTCACGGGCTTCGTTTTTTTTAGGCTTTTCTCTTTTTATTTTTATTTTTATTTTATTTATTTATTTTTTCTAGGTTGGGCTCTCTTACATCATGTCCCAGAATCTTAATTTAATTTTTTTGTTTTGGGCGTCCCCCTTTTTCATTCATCATTTTTTTTAATTATTATTCTTTTAGTTATTATTTTTTATTAACTTGCTTTTAGCCTTTTCTCTCTCTTTCTTTGTGAGTTTTAATTTTTTCTCTTTTTTTTATTCATCATTTCTTTTCTTCCTTTTTTTTTTCCTGGTCCCTTTTGATTTTTTTTTAGATTTTTATTACTCCCTCTTTGACTTCTCTTTTTGTTTTAATTTTGAATTAATGGGCTTTTACTTTTTTATATTTATTTTTAATTTTATTTTTAGGTTCTTTCCCTTTTGATTTTTTCTTTGAGCTTATTGGGCTAAAATGACGTATTTGATTTTTGTCTTTCTTTTTTTTTCTATTTTTTTTTTATTTTCATATATTTTTTTTTCAATTTGATTTTGTTATTATTTTTGGAGCTTGCTCGAACAAAATACGGTGTTCACAATTGCCCCTCTTTACTTGTTTCTTGGGCAAAGAAATTGAAAATGTAATTTTTGATATTTTTGCATAAGAAACAAGTAAAGATAAGAACACGTATTTTGTTTGAGCTGATTTGATTGCCTTCTAACAATTAAACAATAAAGAAAATGTAAGAGCGACCTAAACAAAATATAGTGTTTACAGTTATTTTTTTTATTATTTCGATATTTGAACTCCAATATAAACATAACAAAAAATGACTTGTACATAATAATCACAAATAATATAAATTTTAAATTATAATTAGATATAAAATTAAATTGTCATTGAAATTAAAAATTAAATCTAATACATACAATAATACTATCATAGAAACAAAAGTCCTATAATTCAATAAATAAGTCCTACAATTTTCATGTCATTTAACAAAAGATCCTACAAATCATGAATCTACTAATAGTCTTCTTGATTGGAAAACAATGAAGAATGATTTGTCAAACTTGCTCAATACCTACTTTCTTAATCAAATGCCTAAATTGAAAATATTAAATGTCTTTAAAAATATATAAAACTTAAATTACAAGAGATAAATATTTTTTAATAAATATATTATAAATTGAACTATGATAACGTTTATGATAACACTTAGTTATGTTTTTAGAGAAAACAAACTATAATATTATGAACTATCAAAAATTCAATTTCACACAGCCAGACATTTCTATGCTTTCTTTTTTACTATTGCCAAGAGAAAAAAAAAAGGTTAAATTATAAGGATAGTTTAACTTTCTTTTTCTCAAGTGGCTCAATAGAGAAAACATACGTGACAATCAAAATGGTCAAAATTTTCAAATGGAGGAAAGAAATTGTCTAACTAAAAGAGAAAAGAAATATGTCTTCTAAATAATTAACAAAGAAGTTTGTGTAAGAAGTGACAAAATTTCTAAGTGAAAGAAATTCTCCTAAATTAAGAGTATTTACTTCTATCAATCCAGCATTAAGGTCAACAGGGATATATGCTAGGAAATATTTTATTTTTCCTACATTAGTGAAGGATAAGAGTAGCTTAGAGTAATTAATAAAGATTAAATGAAAAAAAGAAAATAGAAAGATAAGATACTTTATTGCCACAATTTCTTTTGGATTATATGAAGCAAACACCTCACAATTAAGAATATGAAAGGAATATGAAAGGTAGGTACTAAAAAGTAGAAACCAGCATATTATAGATCGTATAGAAAGCCCTTGTCTTGGAAGCTTCTAATGCAATCATGGATTATAATACATATATATATATATATATATATATAAACTCAAATTTTTTAAATACCTTTAAAGTTATCATGCCTACATACTAAATAAGATCATTTTATTTTATTTAGTTGGAAATACAAAATCAAATTAACTATTGTCCTACAAGTGTTATTCTACATAAAGGTATTCATAGAACCTGGTGACTTAAGAAACTTGATTCAAACCAACTATCTTTAGCTGGGTTAAAAAAAAAAAAAAAAAAGAGATATAACATTGGATTGAGCTAAGTGACCAAGCCAAGCCAAGCCAAGCTGGATGATTAGGCACCAAGTTGGTAGCCTAACCTACCTTGCCTCGCCTCGCCCCTCCCCTCTATAAAAAATTTAAAAAATATATATAAAGACTTAAATAAGAAGAAATTTTTTTATTTTTTGTTTTTTGTAATTGTAGCAAAAAATTTTTAAATACATTTAACAAATTATAAATAGTTAAGGGGTCCAAGCCCTTACCAGATATAAGTATCACATTCAGACAAAAGAACACAAGATAAAAAAGAAACATGTATTTTTTTAATTTGAAACAATGTTTTCAAAATTAGATCAATCATTAAATTAATAAAAGCATTAGTTGATTCATAATTAACTGGTTTGGCTATGATTGAAACGTAGTCGAATAGGTTATAATTAAATATATATTTTTTTATTTTATATATTAAAAATTTGATATAATAAATAATAACAAGTAAATATTACTAAGTTTTAAAACATGTTATGACTAATTAAAACATGACATAATATTTAAATTTTAATTTGTTCAAAATGTATTTATATATTTTAATAAGCATTATATGAATTTTATTTTTGTTTTTCATCTATTATATTAAAACTCTATTGGTGGCTTAATGGGAAAGCTATAGTTTATCACTTCAAAGGTTAGGGATTTGAATCACATGTTGGCTATTTTGCTTTGCTAAAATAGAAGCATAATAAAGGCTTTATATTAAAGATTACATATTATAATTGAAGAAGTTTACTGGCTCAATAGAAAAGGCATTCATTCACACAATGGAGGAACCAAGGTTCGAGTCTTCACATAATTGATTTTACCACCAAATTGGTTTACACCGGTTTTCACCTAAAACTAGCCAATTTAACCTAGGGGCACTCCTTAATTGGACAAGTGGCTAACTCACTAGTTTTCCTATTGAACTAGTTGATCCAATCCAGTTTTGATAACATTAATTTAAAAGGAAAAGCTTAAATAGTAAATGACATTTTTTGGAAAAAGTATCTAAGTAAATAGCCTTTAAACTATATTCATCTAAAAAAACTTAAAATAAGAAAAAATCCCAACTAGACCTTATGCTTTAAAGTTTTAGCCTCTACATCTGTATTTTCTTTATATTTTCTTCTCGAACGCCACCTTTTTCTTTTTATGTCCATTGAGTAGATCTTGAAAAAATGTATCAAACCGAATGATTATCTACCCAAATTGGTTGAGTAGATAATGATATGAGTTTTTAAAGTTTTAAAGTCTTTTCAGAAAAGAAAAGAAAAAGAAACTAACCCAGTTTAGCCTGACTAGCCAACCTGGCCTAATTCCTGCCCAAGCTAGGTCTTAGGCTCAAAAATTTAAACCTAAGTTAAAACCAAGCTAAGCTCTAAAGTAAGGTAAAAATTGGCCTAACTCTACCCATGTGCACCCCTAATCGTAGGTGTCAAAGCCACATACTCTCCTTTTTGTATACCTTGACACATGTTCTACTACCACCATATATAAGCATCAAAATTCCCTGCTTATCCTTGATATGAGCTCTAAATTGTCTAGATTTGATTTAGATAACCAAAATTTTTTTATTTTTAATCTAAATTATCATTTTTTTAAAGTTTGAATTAGAAGACTGTTTTTATCATATATTCTGTTATCTTTAAAATAAAAAAATCTAAATTAACAAAAAAAAATCTAAATCATCCAGATCTATTCTGGATATTCTAAATCATGATGAACACTCCTTGCTCATCCCTTACGTTCATCTTCCTTTAAATTAATAGATCTCTAAAAGATTTGGATGGTCTAGCTTAAGATGAGTAGGGATCCATCCTCCCATATATAAACATATAGTTCATATTCCTCTAAATTAATAGATCTCCAAAAGGCTCTACCAACTCTTTTCAAAAATAGTAGACATAAACAAAATGTAACATCCGGTGCTCTAAAAATAATAGAAATTGTGAGAAACATAACGTATGATTTCTCCGTAAATGAACAAAATTTACCAGATACAAAAGGAAGTCTCCTAAAATGACTTAGTTAAGGTCTCAAAAAATTTGGGAAGTATTCTAGACTCCTAAAAATGAGAATCCCAAGCTCAGACGAAAAGAAAAATAGAGTTAGAATGAAGAAACAATTTCTTACGAAAAACTTACGAAACGTAATGGCATTTTTGTAATTTTGAGCAATTTTTGAAATTCATACAGGAGGGCTTTTTAAATGAAAGTTTTAAGTTCTCCAAGGTTCTCAGAGGCCCTAAAAACCACGGGAAGGCCCGGGATAGCTAAAACCCTTCCAGTGGACTTTTTCTAATATCAGTTGACCCGAACTTTGAATGATTCATTCAGGAAGGTTTTAGCTTTGATTTGAGTGATTCCAAAGGCATTTTACTAAATTGGGAACCTAAATTTCATAATGGAAAATAAATTTCTCAAAAAGGAGCTAAAATGAGTTAGAAACAAAAATGTCAAAAATGAAGGATAAAATTAGAATTTTTGAAAAAATGGAAGCTTCTTGAACACACTTTAAATTTCTTATTTCTTCTCTCCTTCATTTGCATGACCCATTTCCCTAAAAATCAGAGAAAACACCAGCTCTCTTAGGAGCATCATGCAGGAGAAGAAAGGAGGAGAAAAAGCAAGGAAAAGGTAAGGAATTTCATGGATTTTCATGCTCCTTCTTCTTCCAAACTTGTTCCTCTCCTCTTGAGCTTTCTTCCTATGATTAAAATGAAGTTTTCAAATCTATTTTAAGGGAGATATTAAGGGAAAATTTTGGATTTGAAGGGAGGAGCTTGGAGAAAGCAAGATTCAAGTGAGAAAAGGCAAGAAAACAAAATAATTTCTTCTTCCATGGTTGATATCTCTTCCTTCCCTTCCTCCACCATTTCACCCCACTCAAGAAACCCTAGAAAGGTTTGATTTTTAGGCAGAACCAAGGGTGATTCTAAGAAAAAAGGGTGTGGAGATTAAGAATATGTAAAGGAAATTAACAAAAAATCATAGAATTTCAAGATACAATTTCTAGGGTTTCATGTGCACCTTGTAAAATTTGATTTTATACAATAATTTTTAGGCTTAAATAAGAGTTTAATTGAGTTCCTAAGATCCCTAAGAGGCTCCTCACATGCATCTCCCCTTGAGAAAACAAAGCAAAGTCCATAAAGGCCATTAAGCTTCATGGTCTTAGCCTAAGGAGGTTAGGGTAGCTAGGGAGAGTTTTAAATTTTTCTAAACCTTATATATGATAAATGAATATAAGGGGAAGCCTTGAAAAAAATTTACGAAGCATAGAAAGTGAGATGGTGCTTTATGTTCCATAATATGACTCAAAGAAGCAACATGTAGCTAGGCTCTTAATTTTAATTGCGTGATGACTCCAAGAGACTTAAAAGGAGCCAAGAATCATATTTGAAAGGAAAGAATGGAGCCTAGAATTTATTTGAGGGTTGTTGCTTCATTAAGTCCATTTATGGAACCATAATGAGGTTTATAGATCAAGCTAGTGCTTAAGCAAGTTGTATGGCCTTAGAATTAATTTCACGAACCTAATTGGCTTCCGTGAATTGTGTTTAGGCTAAGAGAAATCATTCCCACACTTTTGTGTGTGTGTGTGGCCGAAAGAAGAAGCTTGGATTCAAGAGAAAAAGTGTGTAATTGTATCCAAGGTAGCTCTCTCCACCTTCTCTCATGCATGATTGCTTGTTTTACTTATCTTTAAATGTGTGTATATGTATTTCAAGCCATGAAAAATGTTCTAGCATGAACTCTTACTCCATGGTACCATGATAATACATTATGTTTTCTAAATGATGTTCATGATGTTTGCTTTGGTTTACTTGAGTGTAGTGAGGCCAAGAATCCCTAACCATGGTAAGGATGAGCCAAGAACCTATAAGATTAGTTGAGACAAAGTAAAGAGTCTCCCAAAAGTGAGGTTGACTCCCAAGAGCATGGTTGAGTCCAAGAACCTCTAAAACAATGGGTGAGGCAAGTCCAAAATCCACAAATAAATGGGTGAAGCTAATCCACTTGCTTGGCAAGCCTATGTATGCTGTGTATGACTTTTTCAAATACTAAGAATGCTTCTTGAATGATTGCACATGTCCACATGCCATACATGCATTTGTGAGACTTGTTTTACATGCTTTATGTATGATTGAATGGGAGATGAGCTATTGGGAGTCTTTGAATCTCATCCCCTCCTCTCCAATATTCTAATATGCTAGGTGGATTAAGACAGCAAGGTAATGGAAGCCAACTACCTTAAAGATGAGAGCATGACATCGAAGTATCTTGAAATTACTACTTTTATGACCTATGATGTTATGAGCATGTATAATTATGTTAATGTATTGTGTATAAATGAGAGCCAGGGTTATATGTATCGAAATACTCATTTTGGTCATGTAATGGCAATTTTGCATTATGGAATTTCATGTATGAATGGAATTGGAATAGCCAAAATGAGATGTATGAGGTTTGGAACCATTTGGGTAGCTCACATAAGTCCTAATTATGCTTTTAGACTTGCCCAAGAGGTGTCAAACCCCAAGGAAAGCCATTTGGACATTTTGGTATCCTATATAGAGCCAAAATTGATTATAATAGAATCTTATATCACTTTTTGTCCACATAAACTCTTCTTAATCTGAGATTTGGAATATGACTAGAGATTGTTGAGAGGTTTTTGGGAAGATAAATAATAGAATTTTTTAGAGGTCTAGAGAATATTTGATGAATTTTCAAAGTTAGAAAATTTTCTAATTTTGGTCATGTCACTATTCATACTGGTCAGAACATGAAATTTGTCACACAGGATCCAAATGATGTCCAATTACCACGAAATTTTATACAAAGAAAGTAGATATTTCCAGTTACTTGTGCCAATTAGAAGCACCTCATTTGGATTTCTAGAGAGGGAGATATAAATTTTCAAAGAATCTATCTAGTATCAGGAACTCCAGCCGACCTTAATAATCGTTTGATTGAGTTTTGAGGTCTGGGCATGCCTAAACCAGTCTAGAGTTATTTTTTCCCTCTAGCTAACATTCATAGATTTCTAAATTGGTATCATTTGCATACATTGGATTTTTTTGTAATTAATTGGATATTTTTTAAGTTTGTTGCAAAATTTTGTAACAGCACTAATGAATAGTATGACCTCTAGAACTTTTCGAATGTCAAACACATTTTGTGATAGATTTTGTGGTCTAGAAATATTTTTAGCATGAAGTAGACATGTGTATCTTTCCATAATAGCCAAGAATGTATGATTTTGAGTTTTGTAGAATTAGTTATGATTTTTCAAAATTTGTGATAGAAATGTGAAAAATCTGGTCGAAAATATATGTATGTATTTTGTGCTTCCCATTGAGTTCCACAAGATGTAGGTCACTTTTAGTGATGAAAATGAGTTTATCCATGTAATTAAATATGAGAATGTGATACATGAGTCCATATGACCCACGGGACTCTAAAGGAAAATTTTATACACCATTCAATGTTAAGAAATGCATTATTTTAATGCAATATTTCTTACACTCTTATGGATTGTATGATATGAGACATGGAAGTAGTATGAAATGAGTTAGAAATATATGGTGTTACACAAAACACACTAATGGCCACAAAAGAAAAAACATAATTAATCAATCAAATTTATCAACAACTGCTAGAGTAATGCCTTGACTTGTGCACTCTTCTTGAGAACGATGTTAATTGATATCATTATTGAAATTTATTGAACTGTTTAACATAATTTTGTGTGTGTGTGTGTGTATTTGTATAAAAAAATTTGTAAGTAATCAATAGTGCATTAGTAAGAATTAACATATATCTTTACAAAATATAATGGCCTTTTTTCTAGAGTCTAATAATTAAAACATATGGTATAAGATTCTTCTAAGTATAATATGTGACAATGTGCAAGTGTAGCTCTCTCTCTTTCTCACACACACACACACGCATATGCTCTTTCAACTACAAAAATAATGACCATGCAGAAGCAAAAGCATAACTTTCATTGTATCAATTAAATCTTTGCAAAGATTAAAAAAATGACAATAAAACCAAAAGAGAAAAGGAAAAAATAAAGAAAGAAAGAAATCCAGGGAAAATTAAAATGGCAAGCAAAGTTACCTTACTAGTTGTGATTGCATAATTTTGGTCATTTTTGAAAACTCCACATAACACTTTTTATGTGATTGCATATTCCATTGTGCAACTTAGATGGATCCATCTATTTTCTAAGGAGACAAAGGAGGTTTTAGGCACTTTCAACCTACCCAAAGTTGAAGAAATTCCATATCTACTTAAAGGTTAAACTTAAATGAGCCAATAAAAATTCCAAAGTCAATATAAGTAAAGTGAGCATGCCTCGGTGTATGATGAAAACCTGGAAAGAAAAATCATATGATCCTTTATTTAATTTAATTAAAGTGTAATCTTAAATGTACTAAAAGACGAATATAATGTTGAATAAATGTTTTGATGAAGGATAAAATTATTGTAGAATAGGAAATTCATATTACAATATCAAATGGATAAGCAAAGACAAATAGTTTAAAGTTACACAAAAAAACTAAAAAAAATTATTAATTGTATATTCAAATTTCACAATATATAGCATCAAATCCAAATGATAACCAGTATCAATCATTCACATATCATAACGAAGTCCAAAGATAAAAGATGAACAAAGTAGGGACACAAAGAAAAATACCTAGAAATGGTTGAAAATATAAGAAAAATGGTGAAGAAGTAAAAAGGAGGTGGATCTAATGGATGGACAGATGCTACTTGTGTAACACCATAGTTTGTTAGCTTTATTCATGCAATTCTTATGTCTCATGCCAAGTATTTCATAAAGAGACAAAGAAAAATAGCCTTAAAAGTGAATATTTTCACGTTGCGTAGTGTATAAAAATTTCTTTCGGTGTCACGTGAACCATATGAGATCATGTATCATATTCTCATATTTAATTACACTAATACAATTCAAAACCATTCAAGAAAGTGGCTTGGAACTCATACAAGTGGGTGAAATATATCAATTCCCACGGATTTGCCATGGTCAGAATTTCAATTTTTTTATCACAAGTTCGAAAATTCATAACTAAATCTACAAAAATCGAAATCTAACAAAATTTACTATTCTAGAAAGCTCTAGATGTCTACCCCATGGTAAAAATAATTTCAGTTCATGAATCATTAAGAGGAAGACGTTTGACATTCAAAAAGCCACTGAGGTCGCTGCTGCCTGGGCTGCTATTTCAGATTACTAATATAAATTTCTAAAATTCATAACTAATCCTATAAAAAGTGAAGTCACACAAACTTGGTCATTCTGTAAAGATACAAATGTTAAATTTATGCTAAAAATAATTCTAGAATGAAACAGATACATTCAGCTATTGGAAATATATGGAACAGTGACCGAACTCCTGGGGCACCACTGCTACTGATAGCAGATTTCAAAAATGTATAACTCTTTGCTCAGACCTCCAAATGAGATGATCTTGGTGGTCACAGAAAGCTTATTACTTCTAGTTTATTTTTGTAAAATTTCACAAGTATTGGACACCATTTTCCGCTCAGATTACACAGAAAACAAATCTGACCATATGAACAGTACATGCCTCATGACAGCAGAAAAATCTGAACTTTGAAAATTCATAATTAATTCTATAGAGCTCCGATTTTTCTGCACTTTAGCTTCCCAAATAGCTCTTGATGAGCCCTACATGTTGGCAAAATTTCATGGGCAAATTCATTCATTTGGTCAGTTTGTGTCATGGGGTTCCATTTTGGTCATTTTTGTGCTCCATAATGGTATCAAAGGGTCCAAATTTGCTTCCCAAGCTTGTGTGGCCATTTAAGCATGTGAGATTGCACCAAAATGACATTTTAAACTTGTATTAAAGGTGCACAAACCCAAAATTCAGGAACTCACATTCTCACGCCATACCATACACACATTTCCATAAGGCTAGTCTTGGCATTCCATACCCAAATTCCATTACAACATTCACATAACATAATTTCTTATTTGTACATGATACACTAGTATAATTACACATATTTATGGGGTCATAGGTTATATACAACATTAGATCACAACATGTACCACTTGTGTAGCCTTAAAAAAGCAAAAACCATGCACTTGAATATCATACTTTCATCTTCAAGGTGATTGGCTTCCATTACCTTGCCCACTTGGTCCACTTAGCATGTTAAATCATTGGAGAGGAGAGAATGAGATTCAAAAAATCCCAATAACTCATCTCCCATTCAATCATACATAATATATGTAAAGCAAGCCTTAAAAATGTATGCATGGACATAATACAATTCATGAGCATTCAAGAAGCAATCTTAGCATGTGAACAAGTTATACAAGACATTCAAGAGCTCACCAAATGTTTGAATTGGCCTCACACTTCTCCTCATGGATTTTGGACTTGCCTTACCTATTTTTTGAACACTTTGGACTCAACCATACTCTTGGGATGTAACAAACAACGAAAAACGTAATAAACATGAAATAAGCCGTATAAAAACAAGGCCATTGGAATGAGCTAGGAAATGTCTAAAAAATTTTGGGTAGAGTCCTAGACTCTTAAAAATGATAATCCTAGGCTCATACAGAAAGAAAAATAGAGCTAGGATGGAAAAAGAAATTTCGTCAAAAATTGACGAAAATGTAATGGCAATTTCGTAATTACATGAAAATTTTGGAAAACTCATAGGAGGGCTTTTTAAATGAAATTTTTTACTTGTCCAAGGTTCTCAGAGGCCCCAAAAACCATGGGAAGCCCCGGGACCAGTAAAGCCCCTCCAGTATAATTTTTCTGATGGCGGTGAGCCCGAACTTTAACGAATTCATTCGGGAAGGTTTTTGCTCCAAATTGGGTGATTCCAAAGGTATTTTATTAACTTGGGAACCCAAATTTTATGATGGAAGAGACAATTCTCAAAGAAGAGCTAAAACGAAGCTGAAACAAAATTGCTATTACGAAAGGGCAAAATTAGAATTTATAGTTTCTTGAATGTTCTAAAGAGTTCCATATTTTCTCCCTTCTTCTCCTCTTTAATAAGCACGACCCTTTCTGCCCAAAATACAAAAAATCTTCAGCTCTTTTAGGTGCACAAGAAGGAGGAGAAAAATAGGAAGAAAGCCAAGGAGAAACTAGGTAATTTCATGGAATTTCTTGCTCCATCTTCCTCCAATCTTGTACTCCTCTCTTCCTCCTTTCTTTCCATGGATTTTTTGAATGATTTGGTTCTGTTTTGAGGTCAGACCAAGGAGGGAAATTTCGTGTTTGGAGAAGAGAAGCCAACCAAGGGAAGAAACATCTAAGAAACTAAGGAAAAAAAGGTAAAATCTCATTCCTATGGTAGCCTCTTCTTGTATGTTTTGGCCAACCTAGGATGGGATAGGAGGGGCTAGATTTTAGGCAAAATCAAGAGACAAACCTAGGAAAAAGAGTGCAAGGATTAAGAATATGGCAAGAAATTCAAGTAAAAACCAAAGGAAAACAAGTTAGAAAAGTGTAGTGCTTTCTAGGGTTTTGCAAAATCTGATTTTGTGTGAATGTTTCTTTGGCTACTTGAATGTTCCCTTAAGCTCCTAAGACCTCTAGAAAGCCTCCCAAGTGGCTCTCCCATTAAGAAAAAATCACAAAGTCCATGAACCTCCACTATGGTGCATAATTTGGCTAAGCTAGGTTTATTAGGTTAGGGGATGTTTTAATTTGTTCTACCCTTAGTTTAAGACTTTATATGATGTTAGAAGATGGGAGAAACCATTGGCAAAAAAACTTAGGAGCCATGAATTGGTAGATGGGATAATGGTGTCCATAATGGTGATTTATGAAGTAACTTAGTTTTCCAATGGTGCAATTGAATTGGTGATGGCTCCAAGGACCTCAAATGAGTCCAAAAAGTCTAGAAATAACAAGAGAATGGAGCCTAACACTTGAATGATATGAATTACTTCAATAGGCCATTTATGGAACCAATATGTCCATTATGGAACCAAGTATGTAATAAGTTTTAGTTTAATGTCTTGGCTTGCTTCAAAGATGTGATTATGTGTTATTTGTGATGTTTAGTCAAGAGAACCTTACTCCACCTAAGTGCTCTTGTGAAACAAAGGAGGGGAAGGAAATTGCAAAGTGATCTTGCATAAATTAAAGGTAGCTCTCCACCTTATTCTCTTTGTATTCTTGTGTGCATATGTATGTCTTAGTGTGCTTGCATGCATTCTTAATGCTTGATAATATGCCACTTGATCCTTGTTGTGCATTGGTACCAATGTGTTGTCTTGAATGACTATAGTTGTAGAAAAAGCTCATAAGGGTGAGGTGATGGCAAAAGTCCCTTGATGAAGATGAGGAGATGCCAAAAGTCTCATGGCATGGGTGAGACAAGGCCAAAAGGCCCTTTAATGGGTGAGGTTAGGTCAAAAGTCCCTAGGTCAAGAGTGAGGCAAATCTAAAAGTCCTAGAAATGGGGTAAGGCTAAACCAAAAGTCCCTAGAGCATGAAAGTAGTCTTGACATGTGAATGTGGCATGGAATGGAATTTATTGCACACTTTATGCTTGTATAGTTATGAATTTGATGTATGTATGCCTTGAATGTGGTGTGAATGGGTGTGTGAGCTATTGAGATTTTTGGAATCTCACTCCCCTTTCCCCCTCTTCCTTGAATTGTCTAGGTAGTGTTCCAAGTCAAAGAGATGCAAGCCAAGGACATTGAACATCTTTATTTTGGTACATTATGTACTTTAAGTAGTGGTTGAATGTTAAAGTAATGATGCATGTAATTTTTTTGTGATGTAAGACCATGAACAAGTGTAAAATGATGTATAAATATGATGTAGACTTTATATGACACTAAATTAATGGAATTGTGCAAATCGGCTCTTTGATGGTTTGATGTAACTATGCATAAATGGATGTTGAGAGATCAAAATGAGATACATGAGGCTTGGGATCACTTGGATAGTCTCTACAAGTCATATTTGTGCTTTGAAACTTGCTCAAGGGGTGCCAAACTCAAGAAGAAGCCATTTGGTGTAAAGTGACTCTTGATAGGAAGTAAAAATGACCATTTCATGTGGTTATATCACTTTTTGTCCAAATGAACTCTTTTTGGTCTGAAAGTTTCTAGGCATCTAGAGCTTAATGAGAGATTTTTGGCAAGCTAAAGTTAGTAATTTTTGAAGGTCTGTGGAATATTTGGCAAATTATTTAAGTTGGAAATTTTTCTGGTTTGGTCCTTTGTACTGTAGCACTGGTCCGAAATTAAACTCTGTCACTCATGGGCCAAATGATGTCCAATTGCCACAAAATTTTATACAAAGAAACTAGACACTCCCAGTGACTTATGCCAACTAGAAGCACCTCATTTGAAGGTCTAAAAAGAGATATATGAATTTTTGAACATTCTATCTAGTATTAAGACCCTTACCTGACCTGAGTTACTGTTCTATTAAATTTTGAGATTTGGCCTACCTGAGATGGTCTAAAAGTATTTTTTCCCTCTATTTAACATCTACAGCTTTCCATATTAGTATCATTTACATTGATTTTATTTTTTTGGAATTAATTAGATATTTTCAAAATTTGCTACAGAATCTGTGATAACATCAGGAGGTAGCTTGACCTCTGGACCTTCACAGATGTCAAACACCCTCTGTGATAGGTGTTATGGTCTGGGCATATTTTTAGTATGAATTAGGCTTTTTTAGCTTTCCATAATGGCCAAGAATGTGTGATTTCAATTTTTTTATAATTAGTTATGATTTTTCAAAGTTATGTCAGAAAAGGGGCCAAATCTGGCCGAAAACAAACCTCTATATTCTAGGCTCCATTTCGGTTTTCATGAGTTGTGGGCATGATTTTATGATGCAAATGAGTTGTATACATGTAATTAAATATGGAAAAGTATAGTATGAGTTCACATGGTCCATGTGATACCGAACAAAAAAAATTTTTTTACGCGACGCAATGCAAAAAAAAAAAATTACTACTTTAATGCCATTTTCTTGCTTCTCATATGAATTGATCGATATGAGGTATAAAAAAAACATGGAATAAGTTAAGAAATTATGGTATTACATGGGAGTCCACTTTACTTTTGGGAGACTCTTTACTTTGTCTCAATCAAGCTCAAGGGTTCTTAGCTTATCCTCACCATAGTGAAGAGTTCTTGGCCTCTCCACACTCAAGCAAACTCAAGAAACATCATACATTCACTTGAAAACATAACATGATGTAACAACCGGGAAAAGGGAAAAGGAAAAGAAATAAGGAAGTTGAAAATTTTTTAAATTCAGAAATTTTACTAAGTCTTCTCACTATAGCGAGAGTGCCTGTTCGCAATAGCGAAAGTGATTCTAGCTATAGCGAGTGCGGGCAGCAGTCCATACAGAAACCAGGGAATTGCTCACCGTAGCGTGCGCCATAACGAAAGTGGGAGTCTGGAACTAATACGAGTTCGCCATAGTGAAGGTTAAATCTCGCCATAGCGAAAGAAACTGATACGTGCTCGCCATAGCGAAAGCTAAACCTCGCCATAGCGAAGGCAGCTGATACGAGCTCGCCGTAGCGAAGGTTAATTTTCGCCGTAGCGAGGGTCAGTCCAGAAAAGAGTAAAAGGCGAGAATTTGACTCCTTTAAACGACCCAACTCATTCTCTCTCTCATATTTGCCCTAGACTTCGACCCAAGGAGAGAAAAGAGGCGTGGAGAGTGAGAGAGACCAAGAGAAGGAGGAAGAACAAAGGAAAGGTAAACAAGTTCCTCTCATTTCTACTTAGAATCTTGATCTCCTCTCTTTGCCCTCTCTTTCTATGGTTTTGTTTGTAAGATTAGTGAGGTTTTTGGCATGGGTCAGAAGAAGGAAAGTGAAAAACACCCTTGAATCTCTTTGTTTTCTTTGAAAATATTGTTTCCACTACCATGAGAGCTTAAGAGAGAGAAAGAATTAGTGACATTCTAGAGAGAGAGAGAGAACCCCTAAGTTCTTGTATGTTAGGAGGGTTACTCTGAAGATTACATTCTAAGAGAGTAATTCCATGCTATTGATTGTGCCTAAGCTCAAGTGAAGCACCTCCATCAAGGTGTGAGTGTGAAATCAAGAAGGGAGAAGAAGAATTGAAAGGAAAAGCTAGTGTTGGCTCATAAGGTAGCTCTCTTTCCACTCTTTCTTGTTGCATTCTTGGATGTAATAGTCATTGTATGTTTATGTATATGCTTGTTGTGTGAGATATGCCATATGTTATTGCCATGATACATTGTTACCAATGTGCTTGTGTGATGGATTGTGAGAATTACTCGGGTGAGGTAGTGCTGAAAGTCCCTTGAGATGGATGAGGTGAAGCCGAAAGTCCCTTGAGATGGGTGAGACAAGGCCAAAAGTCTCATAACCGAGTGAGGCCAAGTCAAAAGTCCCTAAACTCGGGTGAGGCCATCCAAAAGTCCCTAAACTCAGGTGAGGCCATCCAAAAGTCCCTAAACTTGGGTGAGGCTAGATCAAAAGTCCCTGGAGTCCATTTTTGGCATTGTTGTGATTTCCATAGCATGTACAACATGTAATATGTGATTGAGAATGGTTGGATGCTAAATTACATGCTTTGACTTGTTATATGCCTTGATTGTTTCCTTGAATGAGTGCATGAGCTATTGAGATTCCATGAATCTCACCCCTTCCCCTCCCATATTAACATGCTAGGTGGAGCTCAAGGAGAACCAAATGCACACCAAGGAGCCTAGAAGCATGTTTAGCTAGATGAAAGCTTATTTTGGTCTTTTTGATGTAAAGTGGTGCCAAAATGAATATGCACCCACTCTTTTTGAGATGTAAATGTTGTAACAAGTGTAAATATATGGATATATGATGTACAAACTATGTTGAGAGCCAAATTAATGAAAATGTGGGTTTTGCCCCTTTTGTTGAATGTATGTGATAGTGTAATTTTGGCCGTAGCATAGTGAGTTTGGAATGTATGATGATTTGGACCACTTGGACATGCTATATAGACTATTTTTATGCTTTCAAACTTGTCCATGAGGAGTGAGAACGTGTGAGAGGCCATTTGGACCCATTTTGGACCTTTTGGGTGCCAAAATCGCTAAATTTGTGAGCTACGTTAAAGTATGAACAGATAAGCTCCTCTTGTTATGAAATTTGGCATACCTCTATATTTTGCAAACAGCTTCTTAGGAAGCTAAAGTGGGTAATATTCGGAGGTCTAGAGAATATTTGGTGAATTGTTAAAATTGAAAAATTTTAATGGTTTGGTCATGTACTGATTCATTAATCTGAAAAGAAATCCATGTCATTCATAGACCAAACGGTGATCAAATGTCATTAAATTTTATACACATAAACTAGACAACCACAATGACCTATATCAATTAGAATCACCTAAATCAGAGGTCTGTAGAGAGAGAACGAACCTTCTGAAGTTCTGTATCAGCATCAGGGAGCCACCTGACCTCTGTTACTGTTCCATCAGTTTTCGGGGGCTAACGGCTACTAAACTGATCTGGACTTATTTTTCTCCTCTAGTAGACATCTGTAGCTTTTCAAATTGGTATGGTTTGTCCAGATTGGATTTTTTTGGATTTAGTTATGGATTTTCGAAGTTCATGACAGTAAGCTGCGCCAGAAACAGAGACAGCCGGATCTTTGTCTGAGTTTTGATGTCAAAAATGGTCCAAACTTTGAGATTATGATTGGAAATTATTTTTACTGTAAAGATAACACTTAGAGCTTTCTAGAGAGCTATGGTTTGCTAGATTCGCATTTTTCTATAATTAGTTATGATTTTCCAAAGTTAGAGCCAAAATATGACTTTTGGGCCCAAGTGAGAAATTGCATTTTTCTGGTTTTTGGCTCCATACCCGTGGCTTATAGCTTGTTTTATGCTATGTATGAGTTGTATAAATGGAGTGTGAGTAGAGAATATGAATGATGGGTTCACAGGACCCACGGGGCAAAAGATGAGTGTATGAAACCCCGTCTCATAGCATGAAAATGCCACGGATTGGTATTGTTTCTTTGGAAATCATATGGAACCGAGCCCAGAGGGAGGCTAGATAGAGATCCTATATTATGGTGTTACACATGACATCATGAAATCATGGCAAACAAGATCATGCTAGCATACTTTTCATGGCTTGAAAATACAGAAACACATTTTAAGACAAGCTAAACACACATCCATGCATGAGAAAAGGTGGAGAGAACTACCTTGCTTGCATTCACACACTTTATCCTGAAGCCTTGACTCCTCTCCCTTGACCTCACACACCCAAGAAGGTGGGGACCATTTCTCTTGGGCTAGACACACCAAAAGAAACATGAATTACTTATGGGAACAAGCCTTGGCATTATGCACACTTTACATGATGCTACTTTGGTTTATAACTCCATTATGGTTCCATAAGGCACTTAATGAAACAACTATAAAAATTCATGATCTTGGCTCCCTCTCTCCTTTAATCTATGACTCTTGACTCTATTTAGACTCCTTGGAGTCATCACACAATTATTTTAAGGAGCGTAACTAGGAGTTGCTTCATTGTGCTACATTATGGAGCCTACACCTCCATCTCATTATCTATGGCTTCTAAATTTTCCTAAAGGTTCCTCCCACCTTCTACCATCATAAGAAGTTCAAAACCAAGGCTAAAACAAATTAAAATAGCCCCTAGCTCAATGGTTCTGTCTTGGCCGAATTGATGGAGGAAGGAGGAATCCATGGGCTTTTTGATTTTTCTTTGATGGGAGAGACACTTGGGAGGCTTCTTGGAGGTCTTAGAAGCTCAATTAAACACTTATATAGCCTAGAAAATTCATGAATCAAAACAGATTATACAAACTCTTCAAGAATCCTATACTTTGCAAACTTGAAATTCAATGGCTTTTACTTGCTTCCAATGATAGATTCTTAATCCTTGCACTCCAAAACCTCTAATCCCCCCTTGATTTAGATAGAAAATAGCTCTTAAGAATTGGGCTCATGGTGGCCAAATCGTGCAAGAGGAAGGGGGAGGAAGAAGCTACTAAAGAATGGAAGTTTAACCTTGTTTTCTTGTTCTTTCTTGATTGCTTTTCACTTTCCTTGGTTGCCTCACTCTAAACATGAATTTTTCCTCTCTGTTCTGCCCCTAAAACAACACCAAATATATCAATAAAACCATAGGAGAAAAAGAGGGAAGGAGGAGAACAACTTTGCTTAAGGAAGAACTAAGAAAATCTATGGATTCCATACCTTTTTCTTGGCCTTTTCTCTTTCTTTTGTCTCCTCCCTTGTGCACCTAAAATTTCTGGTTCTCCTCTCTGTTTTGGGCAGAAGAAAGTCAGTCTAAAGTGAGGGAAAGTGAACGTGAACTTTAAAGAAGAATAAAGAAGCTTCCTTTTTAAAATTGTTTCCAATTTCGCCCTTCGAAATGGCATTTTTAGTTTGGCTTTGTTTTAGCTCCTTTTTTAGAATCATATTTTTCATTATAAAATTTAGGTTCCCAATTTAGTAACATGCCTTTGAAATCACTCAAATCAAAGCTAAAACTTTCCCGAACGAACCAGGCAAAATTCGGGTCACCTGACGTAGGAAAACATACATTGGAGGGGTTTTAACTGTCCCGGGCCTTCCTTTGATTTTCAGGGCCTCTAAGAACCTCAGAAAACTCAAAACTTTCATTTAAAAAGTCCTCCTATGTGTTTTTCCAAAATTGCACTTATTTACGAAAATGCCACTGGCCTTTCGGCAAATTGTTTGAATCACTCCGACCCTAATTTTTAGGCAACTCAAGGCTCAAATCCTCATTTTCCATTATTTATAATTTTATCATAATTTTATTTGGCCCCAATTCCTTCGATTTCGAGGACTTCCTTTTGTATCTGACCCATTTCTGATGTTTACGGAGACGGAGAGACTAGATGTTACAACTGGCCAAATGGACAACGTTGGCAACTTTTAACTGAACATGCATTGCTGACATGGTTGAACAATAGCTAGAGTGGTTGGGGGGAAGGGTTTCTTCAAGTGGTGCTATATCAAGTGTTCAAAACTTTTTTGCAGACACAAGGTCTAAATTAGGGGGTTGGTTTTTTTAAAATTATTTAGCAAGGTTGCAATTGCTACAAAGGAAAAAAAATTATTTTTTTGAAACTACAGTAAATCACTACTATTTAGCTATGATTTTCTTAACAACCATTGCTAAATAACAATGATTGAATAAAATGTAATTATTTTACTATTTAAAAATATTTATTGCAACTATTACCATATAACTATCACAAAAGATTTTTTTGGTAGTGGTATACTTGCCTAAGTAAGGATTGTTAATTTAACTAGTTTGTTTAACTTATTAATTTTATTGTATATCTGTAAGCCTACCAACCACTCAAAGCTTAATGCTAACAATTTGTACCATTCAACATTCATTGGTACTTCTATAAGTGATACTGTCAATGGAGGTGTAAAAGTCATGTCTATGAGGTCTTTGAAAATTTTCACCATGGAAGTCAAATTTTCTACCTAACCTCTCCTTGGTCGACGGCTTAAGTCGTGGTTCTTCTTTCTTTTTATTTTGAAATTTCCTTTCTTCTCTCTTCCTTAGCCTTAAGGTAGCTTTTAGCCTAGATGTGCTTGGATAATTTCTCCATTAGCTCAATGATAAACACATATTTTATCTATTTTCATCCTCCTAACTTAGTCATTTTAATAATCAAATGTAGCTTAATGCATGAAATTGAATGGAAATTGATTTTATTAGCCACTTATGCACGTTGTGAATTAATTAGCAAAATTATTGAGTTTTAAGGCATGAAATTCTTTTGAATAATTTTATGAATAAATCTATTGAATATTCTTTATTCTTTTGTGCAGAATTTTCTATGGGCAATTAGCTTGAGTGTGGAAAAATGAATGAAAGGTGAAGATTGAGTTTCAAATGTTCTTTTTGTGGAGCTAATAACTTGAGAAACTAAAGCAGAGAAAAGATGAGCAGAAGGTGCAATTGAGAGGAAGAAAGCAACGCATGAAGAAGCTTTTAAAAAGAACCAGTTACTGCATGAAGGAAGCAACGTCCAGATGAACGTTGAGCTACACGAAGGAGGCTGCTACATGCACAAACTCGAGCAGAAATGGAAGAATCACGTGGAAACAAGAGGCACGAGCTGCTGGTCTAAAGAAACGCTGGAGCTACTGGAATCAAAATACAGAAGAAAAGGAAGCAACGTGCTGGGCAGCTGGACGTGAACTGGAGCACGAGCTGGACGTGAAAACCTAAAACGAGTTGAAGCCTGTGAGCAGAATCTGCACGAAGGAGAAAACAACACACAAGAACAGAACACGTTTTTCATGAAGAAAGTAAGCTGGATCTAGCTACTGGTTGAGCAGAAACAGATAAGAAGACGTAAAAGTCTGAGCTGGAGATTGAAGAAGTGCAGCAACGTGATTACAGAACAGAGAAGGAGAATGGGAGCTAAGATTCGAAGAAAGCAAGAGGCTGAACTCGAGCAGCTGATTCAAGGAAGCAACACGAGCTAATAAAGGCAGCACCTGGGTTTAAAACACGAAGCAACACGAGGCAGAACGAAGAGCTGCAGAAGACGAAGAAGTAGACAAGAAAATCACGTCTGGACAGAATGCAGAAGCTATAGCATGCATGTGGAATATAATAATAAAAAGAAGCGGGACCCACATCTTATTTCACATGCAAAGCTACGGGTAATTGGCACAAAGGAATAGCACGTGAATATCTAAAGCAAATGGAATTAAAACTGAAGCACGTGAAAGGGGAAGAGAAATACACATCCAGACGCTACTTTGGGCTGACGTGGGAATTAAGCTGGAGGATGAGGATTATTTGCGGGATTTCAGCGTGCAGAAACAGAAGAAGAGAGACGTGAATAAAGAAGAGAGACGTGAACAAGGAAAGAGACGTGAACAAGGGGGGAAGGAGAAAATAAAAACCTGAAGGGGACGCTGGGAAAGAGGAGAACGAGGAGAACGTAGAAAAAAAGGCTGGAGACATCGAGAGGAAGAGGCAAGACGCAGAAACAAAAAGGGAGGTTCCACCGTTGAAAAAGAAGAGTTTTTTTTTCTCTCAATGGCTGCCTCTTTGATTGATTCTCCTTCATTTGATCCTTCCATGACAGCTTAAATTCCTTGTGGTGGCTAGCTGAAGATTGAATTCTCCTGGATGAAGATTTGAGCTCTACATCTCCTATTGAATTTGGATAAAACTCTCTTGCCCAATCTTTTGATTTTAGCATTATTTCCTTCATCAATTTGTCTAGGTTTAGCTTTTTGGTTTAGAAATTTAATTGCTGGAATTACCGGATTGAATTAATTCTTGGATTGAACTTGATTTGAATTTTGGAATTATTTATGATCATCATGTGTTTGGAAAAAATTCCAGAATTACTGCTGTGCAATTGAACTCTAAATTCCTCTTAACTTTAGGCTAATTGATGCAATGGTTATTGGGTTAGTTAGCTGGAACTTTTGTGCAAATTAATTGCTTGAGGAATTAATTAACCTAATTGGTGAATTAGCATCTTGAGTGAATTGTGCAGTAGCTTTCATAAATTAATCAAATTTAGTGTAGTGTGTTCTTATTCTTAATCCAATTAATTAGTTGTTTAAGGTTTCTTGTGGTTGCAAAATTCTTTGAACAATTGATGAATTGAATCTTGGATGGTTATTCAAGAACCTTATGAGGAATGCACTAAAGAACAAGAACTTAATCCTAAATTGATAAGCTAAATAGAGCAAGGATAATTGAACTCTAGGGAATCCAATTGAAAGCTAGTTACCACATTTATTTGATTAATCACTTGAACTTAGTTTTAGATTTCTAATTTTTGTCAATTAATTTTAGTTCGATTAAATTCTAGCATATCAAACCCCCAAGTTAAGTCCTAATTAGTAATACTTAGAACTCTCTTCCATAAATAATTTAAGGCATAAACTCCTTGGAAAGATGACCTAGGTTGCACCATTATCTACAAACTTATTTTGCTACCTAGTTTTATTTGAGATTGCACGACACGATCATCACTCAACCACAATCTCAGGTTAGATCTTGGCCAAAAATTATTTCAACTTTTTCAATTTTAACCCCTTATAAAGGATGATATAACTATGCCTTGATCCAAGTTTTTAATTGCATATAGCTTCTCATTCAAGCACTTGATAAAGTCTCCAAGGCCTTCTATAACACCATAGTGATCTAGTCTTTCTTTTTTACAAACAAGCCTCATACATGAGATTCATGGAAAAATGCAATAAAATAATATATTATTTTTGCGTTACGTAAGACCCCGATTGTCCATTTTATGCCTATGGATCATATAAATTCATTCATATCATTCTCTACTCCAAATACATTCATACAATTCATAACCATTTCCCGAGTTTAAAACCATCATACACAAAATAAATGCTTTGGCCTTGGATTTACTGATACAGCTCTCTATCATCAATTTTGAAAATTCATAATTAAATCTAAAAAAAATTAAAATCAAGTAAATGATAAATTTTTGGAAAGCTTTGAATTTTTAGGTTGAAAATCATTCTAAACCATAAAAACATCAACTAGACCACAATTAACAACAGAAAAGCACCAAAGATCCAACTGTCCAAGTTTGTTGTCACAAGTTACTAATATAAACTTCAAAAATTCATAACTAATTCTAGAAAAATCAAAACCTAGCAAACCATGCCATTCTGGAAAGCTATAAATATCTCTAGAGGCTGAAAATAAATCTAGACCAAAACAAATGCGTTTAGCTTATGAAAATTTATGGAACAGTACCAGAGGTCCTACTACATCCCTGATACTGTTATGAAATTTTAAAAATTCATAACTAGTTCTAGAAAAATAAAAACCTAGCAAACCATACCATTCTGGAAAGCTATGAATATCTCTAGATGCTAAAAATAAATCTAGACCAAAACAAATGCGTTTAACCTATGAAAATTTATAAAACAGTAGCAGAGGTCCTACTACATCCCTGATACTGTTATGAAATTTTAAAAGTTTGGTTCTCCCTTTACAAAGCTCCAAATGGGGTGATCTTATTGGCTATGTAAAGCTTATAATATATTTTATGCTTGTAAAATTTCATGGCCATTGGACATCATTTGGCCTATGATGACAAGGAAACAAAATCTGACCATATGAACAGTGCACTCTACTATTCAGCATATTTTTGCCAACTTTGAAAAATTATAATAAATTCTCTAGAGTCTCAAATTAGATGATCTTTAACTTTGTGGAAAGCTCTAGATGAGACCTAATTGTTGGCAAAATTTCATAGAAAAACTCACTCATTTGCTTAAATTTTGATTAAGCATACAAAATGGTCAAATTTGATATTTCAATTGATTCAAAAAGGGGTCAAATTACTTTCTTCCTTATCTATGGCTACTTGGGCACGACCAAAACCACATTCATAGCCTAGGGAGACATTTAATTTAGTTCAAAATATCATAAAGCTCATATCCACTATGCTACATGTAATCATATACATTGGAAGCATAACACATAATGGGTCTTTGGTGGCCAAATCATACATACTCTTTCATATGAACCCAAAACCATTCCATATATTATGTCTACATATATTTGAGTGTGCTCAAGTGTCTACATCACATATACAACTCATGGTTACAATTTTTGACATCAAAATATATTTACAAGGCTCATTTCTCTATACATGTGCCAAAGTCTTGCTTCTTATGCTTGTTGGCTCCCATTCTTTGGCCCACTTGGCTCACCTAGACATGGTTAGATATTGAAGAGGGAAGAGTGAGATTCTAAAAATCTCAATAGCTTTTAACCCTTTCAATTATATATAATAGACATATTTTCAAGTCAAAGAATACATGCATGAAGATTTAGGTGCAAGTAGCCATTCATAAAACAATTTCTAGGTTTAAAAAACTTATATACATCATACATTGGCTCTCAATAGTATAGGTTTAGCCTCACTCCCTTTCCTTAGAACTTTTAGATTTGCCTGGCTCATCTTTTAGGGACTTTTGACTAAGTCTCACTCTTTTTGAGACTTTTGGCTTCGCCTCACTCAATCTTTGGGACTTTTGGCTCATCCTAGCCTTTGTTAAGGGACTTTTGACTTCACCAAATTCATTCAAGCCAAAACACATTCATAAAACACAATTTGTGTGCATAATGGTACCATGGCATGTAGAAAATAGCTATACACAATTCTCATGGTATAAGCATACATACATACATACATACATACATCCAAAGACAAGAAAACAATCAAAAATATATGAGAGAAAAGTTAGAGAGTTACCTTGAATACAAACACACACACTTTTCCTTGATTGCTCTTTCCTTCTTTTGGTCACACACTTACAAGTGGGTGAAGTATGATTCTTTTGCCCTAAACACATCAAATAGTACCCAATTATATTTTTGAAACAAGCTATAATACTACACACACACTATGGAAGCCTACTTTCTTATATGGCTTAATTATGGTTCTATAAAGCACCTAATGAAGCAACTATAGAAATTCATGATCTTGGCTCTATTCTTTCCTTCAATCGATGACTCTTGACTCCATTTAGACTTCTTGGAGCTATTACACACTCATTTTGAAGAGCCTATCTAGAAGTTGCTTCATTATGCTACATTATGGAACCTACACCTCCATCTAACCATCTAGGTTTCATAAATTTCTCTCAAGGCTTTCTCTCATATTCTTCCATCATATATAGTCCCAAACTAAGTTTAGAAAAATTTATAAGACTCCCTAGATTTGTGAACCTCCTTTGGCCGAGCCTACACTTCCTTAAGGAGCCCATGAAGTTTTGCAAATTCTCTTGGAGAAAGGGACGCTTAGAAGGCTTCTTAGATATCTTAAGAACTCGTACAAACTCTTAGATACCTTAAATTATTACTAGAAAACTTCCTACATATCAAGGTACACTTGAATCCCTAATCTTGGTATCTTGAATTCTTCTTTGATTCTAATTCCTCAATCTTATTCCCTACACTCCAAAACCTAAGTTTCTTAATTGATAGTGTTTAGAAATTGCTCCCTATTACATGCTCTCTTCAAGGCCGAAATACACACTCAAAGGAACAACAAGAAGAAAGCATGGAAAGCAATGAAATTACCTTGGTTTCTAGCTTGGTTCAAGTGCTCTTTCAATTGGCAAGCTCCACTACTTCAAACTCTAATTTCTCTCCTCTAAACCTAAAGTAGCACTATATCACACATAAAAACCATGGAAAGAAAGGTGGGAAGAAGGAGAACAACATTAAAGAAGGAAGAACCATGAAAACTCTTCATTTTCCTTACCTTTTTGCCTTGTTTTTTCTTCCTCTTCTTCTCCCCCTTTGGTGCGTCACTCTTCCTTGGTCTCTCCTTCTATTTTGGGTAGAAAAATGGCTGGTTAATCAAATTAGGGGATGGCTACATGCTATATGGAAGGAGAGGAGTCACTTTAACAACTTTTTACTTTTACATTTTAGTCCCTTTTCTTGGCTTTTTCATTTTAGGCTCATTTCAGCTTCTTTTCGAAATCCGTCTTTTCTATCATAATATTTAGGCTCTCAACTTATAAATTGGCTTTGAAATCATTCGATTTCGATTTAAAATCATTCCAAACCATTTGGTTAACTGACAGTCGAAATCACTTATCAGAAGGATTTCAACTGTTTTGGGAGTTCCCATGGTTTTCAGGGTCTCTGAGAACCCCAAAAAGCTCAAATTTGTTGTTTAAAAAGTCCTCCTATGATTTTTCCAAATTTTTCAAAAATTACGAAAATGCTCCACTTCCTCTCACAAATTTTTCTAGCTCATCTGACTCAAGTTTCTTGATATCTTAAGTCTCAAATCCTCATTTTTCATTATTTGAAAATTTTATTCTAATTTTATTTGGCCTTAAATCATTTATTTCAAGGGACTTGCTTTTCAAACTAACTCATTTTGGTATTTTTATGAAAAACCAGATGTTACACCTTCATCCTCTCTTTGATACATCTTAAAAAGAGTTGATACATCTTGAGTATGTAATCTATTAAGCACGAATTGGGTTAGGTAGTGATCACTAAATTGATCAAATCTTCCTATTGAGTTTCAAGGGATATTATTAAACCACATTCTTACTTCATCCTCTAAGGGGGTTGTGTATAGCTTACATTGGTACTCAATCAAAACATAAGCTGGGTCCTTTCAAACCACAAAGCTTTGTAGATTATAAATAGGGTCAGCCTTCCCATCATAAAGTTCCAGGGTTGCTAGTTTGTACCTTATTAGGGATTGGGCCTTCAAGATTTCTAAGGTGAAAGTAGAGTTGACATCATATGCTAGGTCATTCTCTTTTTTCCTCATGGCTTCTAGAGCTCATTCCCTCTCCATGAATCTATGGGCAAGTTTGCCATTTTCTTCCTTTAAGTGATTGTTGTATGAATTGTCATTTTTTTTTAGTATTTTGGTCAACTTCTTCTCGCCATCTCCTCATGTGGAACATATCATACTATTCTCTCATTGTAGTGTGTTTGTGTAAGTTTAGGTCTTTTATGCTCTAAACAAGGTGTAGTTTGGATCCTTAGATAAGGCATATTTTAGATCAGAGTTTGCACCTATTTCATTCACCCTTCATTTTCTCCTTCTACTTTTAGCCCAGTTGGCCTATGATTATTCATCATTATTTCTTTCCTACCAAGTGCCTAAATCTATTATTTTGTTGCCTATTTTCATGGATGGTCATCGAGTATCTCTTGCAAGTCTATGATACTCTATTGTTGCTGGTGTAGTAATGGCTTGATGGGTAGTGTTATCTACTTGTTTGATTTTAGCCAAGGGTTTGACATTCAAAATGTCATGGGAAAGTGGAACTTTAGGGCATCCTTTTGTTTCACTAAGGTTATTTAGATTTTAAGAGGAGGTCATGCTTCTCGCACTCTAGGTATTATTTTGGTTATCAAGGTGGTTTTTCCTTATTAGGGCCACTGTCCTCACTCAAACAAAGAGAGAGAAAAGGGAGGTAAATGAATAAAAAGAGGCGTGTTATTTGTAGGTCCTTATCTTGCAGGCCAAATGTTGAGGATGGGGAATGGTTATAGGCCTAAAAAGAGAAAGGGCTATATTGCTTCAAGATGTGAGTATTACAATAAGAGTGCCGGAGTCAGAGTGTTACAAGGGTAATACGGGTTATGAAGAACTTGTCCTTTACAATGCCATAAGGGGCCTAGTTATACTAAGGGAAAGCGAAATTAATCATTGGTTTGATCAAGTTGGTTAGTATTTCTTAGTTAAGCTACACTATTCAGGACAACTTACAGCTGGCGAAGCCACACTATTAGAATAACTTGCCATCCTAATCTGTTGCATGTAGGTTGAGGGGACTTCAAACCTTTGTGACCGAAGGTTTTCAAAGCCTTAGTCATTAGCTTTGGGCTGTTTTTGAACCTCTAAAATTTAAGACCAGTACCCATAACAAGAAAAACCGAAATGAATATGTATTTAAGTTGATCAATGATGAGGTACATTTATACACCTACTTCATGCACTTCAAATTAATGGCCCATCACATCAATTAGTGTAATCTTATTGGACCTCTTTTACAACTGAACTTATAAATAAATTCTGTAAAAATACATTTTAATGTCTTATGTTTAGAGTAGATTTTAATTTAAAATCTTTTTTTTTTAAATTCAATCCAATTTTCTTAAAGAGTAACGATATGCAATTAAAATTTGCAACTCACAAATCACAATTATTGAATCAAGAATATATTCCATTTGTAAAGAAACTTTCATTAAAACAGATAAGTGAACACAAATATGAAGAAATTGAATCTGAAATTTTATTCAATGATAACCACTGTCAAATTTGGACAAAAAGTCATCTATATGAAGTTAACCTTAACTAATCAAGAAAATATTAAAATGGCCAAAAATATAAATAAAATAGAAAAATAATTAAAATAGCCCCCAAATGTGCAAAAACGAAAGATTTTGAACTCAAAAATTGCCCCTAATCAAGTAACCCTAAGTTGGCCTGATGATCATATACTCTAAAAGAACTTTTTATTGATATGTAATAAGGTCGTAAACTTCTTTCAGATTAAAAGTTAAAGCTATTTTAAATTAGGGTGCTCATTTATCAATAATGGGCATTTCTTTTGGGTTTCTAACATTTAGCCCACCCTATAAAATCATTTGCTAGACATTCTATATCAAAGTATGACTCAAATAACTATTTAGTAATGAATAAAAACATTCTCTATGTCATTAAAAGAGTTTATTAAACAAATATATGGTAACTAGTTAAATTCTGCCGCAAAAAAATGACATATTATGATCAATTAAGTTTAAGCGATGTGTTATTTTAAAAAATAAATAAATAATGATGCCAGCCTAGCGAATAAAATTACTCATCATTATAGCCAATCCAAGTTTACAATCTGATTGTTTCTTGATAAAGGTAAAAGGAAGAGCTAAGTGTTGAGGTAATTGTAGTGACCAAGACTGTTTATGCAAAGCTTTATAAATAAGACCATGTGTCATTTGAAGAAAAGAAATAAATTTTGGCTCTTTACCTATACTGTTGAAGCTCTTATTTTCTGCATTGATTGAAAAAGCATTAATCACTTCAATCAATCAAGCATATTCAATAAGGCTTCATAACTTTGAAGTTTATTTTGAAATTTTGCATCTATTTTGTGAATCAAGCTCTTTAATTTAATTCCTTAAAATTGAAACCATACGAAGAGAAGAATCATAGGATTTTATATACTACAATAAAAAAATTATTTGAGATTGTATTCACTTGAATCAATAAAAATATATGTGCTCATTCAATTCTTCCTTCTTCTTTTTTTCCCTTTTAACACAATTTGTGTGTTCAAGCTGATCCTTCAATCAATGCAAATTTTTCTACAACTTGTGACACACACTTTCGATCCTCTAACTCTATGCAAGACATGAACGTTAGTAAAAATACAAGAATAAAAAAAAATTGTGACTTCAAAATCTTCTAAGATTTTCTTGACCTCGTCCTTGCAAGTTCTTTGTGTCTTCTACATCCAAAATGGAGGTATATCCAATAATTATAGCAGGTATGATTAGCAATATTTTGGTTTATATCTTGCAATGTCAAGAGGCCCCCTACTTTTTTTTTTTGGGTGTGCGTGTGTGAGAGAGTTAGTATTCTTTTTTTTTTTCTATAAATAAGAATTTCATTCAAAACTAACAAGTTTTGTACAAAAAAATTTAAAATAATAAATAAATCAACTCTTACTTTATATGGGAACGCAATCCCAATAGATTTACCTTAAATGCAATAGAGAAAAAATCGGGAACCACATAAAAAAAAATTAGTGAAGTCTAACTTCTTGTAGATCGCATAACTACCTAGTCCATTGGTGTAGGTGTCCTTTCCTTGTGAATATGATTAATTAAAACATAGAACAATTTTCTCATCCTTTTCAACTGCCCTTTCAAAATGCCAACTGCCAAATGTAGGAGGATTAGGAAAAAAAATTAAAAAATTAAATGGGCCAACTTGCAAATAGGTAGATTGCCTCATTTAACAAAAGGCTTTATTGAGTTTCGCCAATTTAATTATAATATTATACAGGTTTCTAAAATGTTAACCTAACCCACTAGAATAATGGGTTAAATGATAATTCTAATAAGAATAATCGGAAACCCAAAAAAGCCGCATAGAACATGAAATACAATCACTAAAAGCTTAGCAAATAATTAGAACTTGGTTGCTAGCAAGTCACAATGGTGCTTGAGAACAAGGATCAAACATGCAAATTCAGAGCAATTTACTATTTAAAAAAATTGTCAAATGCTGTAGTACCAAGAGTATTGTATTCATATGCTATACATTTCAAAACTGGATGACATTGCACCAAGTTCTTGAAAAATGTGTTAGAAAAGTTGAAACTTAATGTTATCGAGTTCGAAAATTTTTGCTTCAGGTAGTATTTAAAATTTTACCAATATTAAAATTTGTTTGAGTACATGTGTCTTGTTGTATATAAATTCTCTAGATATTGAAAAACACAACATTGTGTACTGTGTCTTTCAAGAAAAGGGGCCATCAAAAATTAAATCTCACTTGTAAAATATGTAATTTTTGAAGGTATATCAGTGACTCATACCTAAACTAAAACAAGAGCCACCGTTTCAAGTGGTGCCAACAATGTCGTGAATGGATGCTTAGGAGGTTAAATTTTAAGGCGGGCTGCGGCTCGCAACCCCCTCTCCTTTGCCTTCGAAGGCTTTTACAGTTTCACACTGACAAATCAATATTGCCCTCTAAAGCTGATGGACTCCTTGGGTCGTTGATGGAAGCACGTTGGAAATGGATGATAACGTTGGCTTATGAGGCGTGCAGCTTCTCTACATTTGATGTGCTAAATAGATGTAATTTTGTAGCAATTATGGACCATTTGATCTATCTAGTAATTTTAGACCGTCCAATGGTAGTGAGTGGCAATTGGTGAAGAAAAGGTTGACAAAAAAGATAAAAATTTTTAATGACAAAGATAAAAATTATAACAATAAAAAAATTTTAATTCTGAAAACAAAAAATTTTAATTACAAAGATAAAAATTTTAATTGTTATGAAAAATTATAATGTAAAAATTTGAATTATAAAGATGAAAATTTATTTTAAAGACTTAACGGATTTTTAATTAAAATTTTTATTATTATAATTAAATTTTTTGAAATATAATTTTTTATAACTATTGAAATGTTGATATTTATAATTAAAATACTTTATAGCCAATTTTAAATTTTTTTATTATTAAGATTTTTATTTTTACTATTAAATTTTTTTATCTTTTTATAAATCTTGTTTTTCCCATCAAATGTCACCTACACACCAAAACGGTCCAAAATTACTGGACAGATCAAACGGCCCGTAATTGCTAGAAATAACATCCATTGGTACGTTGATGAGAGAGCATACTGAGAAAAGCCTTTTTTCACATCTTTTGATGCAGAGTTTTTGAAAATAAAAATAAAAATTAGGATTATCTAAATTGCACTTTGCATTTTAGAAGAGTCCGCAATTTAGAAGATAATGCGCATAAATCTCATCAATCATCATTTATATATATATATATATATATATATATATATATATATATATATATATATATATATATAATATATAACATTTTTTTTTCTATTCTTTCTCTTTTCTCCTCCCACCAGTATATGTAAATTATACTGAATAGCCCAAATCCATGGTGATAATAAACCATGTTCTCCCTCAAGTATATGCTTCGTCTCGCTATCTCTCTCCTCTTAATTTCTCTCTCCCATCCCTCCCTATAATGTTTTAGTCATTACTTTCTTTTTCTTCAATTCAAACATAAGATATTAAAGCTTTGCTTATCCTTGGCGTAAAAAAATTAGAAGAAAAATGGTACGCGTTCCAAAAAAGGCATGCCTATTCAAAATAATGTGTGAACTTCAGCTAATTTAAAATATATATATATATATATATATAGAGCACCATTATAGAATGAAAAACTTGGTGATGTCGAAACAACATTAATTTAATACTTTTTTTCTTTATATGAATTATAGTTAAAGAAAATAATAAACGAAACACTGTAATTGTTATTAAAATTAATACTCATAACTTTCACATTAACCCACAAAAAAATGTATTGCTTAACATTAACAAAAGAAAAGGAAAAATAATAATAAAACTTTGTTATCTATTACATTGAAAATGTTGCAAGTAATTTCTTGAAAAACATGCCTTCAATATACAATGCATAACCATAAGTGGATATCCTTGGAGTCTACATCATCTATAGTCACAAATTGATTTTAATATAATACAATTAGGAAAAGATAAAGGGAAAAAACAAAAGAAATAAGTATCAGAAAAGGAAGTAAATCTCATTCATACTCCTACTATTTTGTATTATTCTCTCTTCAAATATATGACTTTATGATTGTAAAAAATCTAATTTAATATCCATATGGATTGCACAAGGAATTCTAGAAAGTTAAAGAATGGTATATTTGTTTCTTCTTCTTCTTAAATTGGTCTTGTTCTTCTTAAATAGGTCTTGTAGTTGTCTCACCTTAGTAAGTGCTTTAAGAATCTTTACAAAGTTCATGGGAAGCAACTCTAAATTCCAAACATACAAAGTTTGAGTCCCATTTCCCATAACTTTAACTCTAAATTCAAGAACGTTATGGCCTCATTGTAAACCATAACTTCAACCTTTATTTTCTTTTGGTGAAATTTTCAACTAGAATTGGCAAGGGGGCGGATGGATTTTTCACTATCCATCCTTGCCATTTTTTTACTCTATCTTGCCCTATACCTACCTCATCATCTTATAAGATTTTTTTCCCTTTGCTCCATACCTAAAACTGTGGGTATTTTGTTGCCCTGTACTCACCCCATCCTGAAAAACTTAATTCTACATAATTTTAATTGTTGAGATTTGAACTCAGACTCCATCAAAAGCACTCCACCTTTGTAACCATAATACCATATATATATCTTTAATAAAGTATAGCAAACTACTATATAGAAACAAGTAGAAAATAAATAATATGTATCTTTCAGCTTTCTTTATGGCCCTTGTGTAAAAATTTTATTAATATATTTAAAATACATATAAATAAATTAGAATTTTAAATTTTTAAATCAATATAATTATTAAAATGACTTATACTACCTTTTTTGGGATAATATTCTTTTCTTTTTTATTAACACATATCTTTTTCTAAATGACTTATACTATTGGTAGAGAAATCATTAATTTTTTATTTTTAATTATTTTTTAAAAATCTAATAATGAGTGTTAAGACTATAACAAATTACTAATTAATTTGATCTTTTTTTGTCAAGTAAATTTTTATTACATTTTTACTATTAACTTTGTAATAAGCTGTTTAGTCTTAAATCATCTTTATTGAAAAAATGATTACTTTACTGATAATTTTACTACTTTAGAAATATGCATTTAGTTAATAAAACTAATAATCAAATAGAATGAAGAAGTGGATGGTTCTCATTTGACTATATTAGTTGTTTCAATGCTCCGTAATGACTAATCACTTAGATAATAGTCATGTTAATTTCATGAAATATAGGAAGTATTTAATGCTTTATATCCTCATTCAATCATTTGAGAAGTTTGAAGAAATTGAAGATACAATGGGGATGCCCAGAGACTTAGAATGCATATGTTTTATGAATATTACTTTTTACTTTGCAAATATGAAAATCTTACACCTAGATTATCAAATTTGTTAAATTTTAAAAATATTTGATTTTATACTCTTTTTATAACTCTAAATTATTATGTTAAATTTAATAATCTTAAATATATAATTACTAGAGTGTAAAATATCAATGTATTAATAACCAATATAAAATTTTCAATTACGTACAATTCTATTATATAGTAGTCTAATGGTTCAAGTTAACTAATGACTACAATAATAAAATCAAGAAAAGTCTTAACATCTTTTGACTAGTGACTTAATAATATATATCCTCCTACTTTTTCTCAATAAAATTCAATAAAGAATTACCTATGACTTAATAGTATATGTAAAGCACATTTTAGAATTTGACTATTATTAGAATTTAATTATATCATTTTAACAGAGTCAATATAATTTTTTAACATTTTGTAGTTAACTTTCATATATCTATTTATTTAGATTATATGAATTTTTTAAATCATAAGAAAACAAACAAGATGACTATCAATTTTACCATGATTGAATTAAGGTAGATACAATTGGAAATTTATACAAAAATATATGTTTTTTTAAATATATTAAATATAATTCTTAACAAAAATAAAATAATCAATGTTAAGGATATATTTATAAATGATTAAATTTTGTGTGTGTTATTTATATGTTTATATATATATATATATATATATATATATATATATATATTGCATTTATATAACTAAGGTATAATTTTGGAGAGATAGTCAGACAGGTGTACTTATTGTCATAGTTTCAAGTCTTACAAGATTGATTTTACATGTTAACATTTTGTGGGATTACAAGATGGGTACGGAATGAGGCCACCCCACCCCAAACCTAAACTACAAATTTTGGTTTTTCCTATCCAAATATCTGGTCAATTATTGACTTATTTGACATGTATAAAATGAGATAGATTGAGTACCCATGGGTCAAGTCCAAATTACCATCCTTATCTTCAACCTTACTTTATTGCGAATAAAAAATGCATGCAGTACTAGAGACAATTATTAAATTTTTTAACTACAGTTATTTGATCTCAACTCATTGGTAAATAATCCCCATCTCTCTCAATTTTCTCACGTATATTTATTTATTTATTTTCAATTTAAAGTGGTTTGGTTAGGAGATCTGAGATGATATTCAATTACCTAAGCTGTAATATTTCCTTATCAAACAAATACATAAACATATATACTCAAATTCCACGGATGATAGTCCTTTGCAATTTTTTTTTTCAAAGAAGCCCAAATTGTAGAACCACTACCCATACTGAAAATGTAGAAGCCCAATATACATAACTAACAAAAGCTACTACGGACAAAACAGCCACTAAACTTTTTAGCCATCAACTTGCAACTCACTGAAAATATAAATATAAGAGCAAATTATACAATTGTTTTAATTTTTATTAAAATTACATATGTTTTTCTTTAAAAAAAAAAGCTTATTTTAATCTTTAATTTAATTTTAAAATTTTTAACTAAAATATCATTCATTAACTTAAATACATATTTTCTAACTAATAAATAAATAAATAAAAGGAGGATTTTAAAAAAAAAATTAAAATTGGACTAAAATGTAAACTAACTTTTTATTTTCAAAGGCACTTGTATATATTTTGAAAATATGAGAGAGATTTATATAATTTTAGTAAAACTCAGGTCTTAATAATTTACTTAAAATATAATTGAAGAATAACATATGAAATTGTCACCAAAAGCTTGAGTGACATCCCAAAAAAGTGTGGGTAAAGGCTTAACATTTATTATGACAGAATTACAAACCATCACTAAAGCTTTTTTTATTTAGGGTGTGGATCACTAAAACTTAAAATGCTGATTTGATATGCAAAATTGTTAGAATAGAAAGAAAATTTCTTTTTAAAAGAAAAAGTGATTTTAAATATGAAAAAAAAAACCCTCATGCCCCTACTTTAAAAAATAATTACAAAAAATAAATATTATTAAATAATAATTACAAGAATATAATAGACAGAATTTTACTTTGCTTTTTACTTTACATTGGCCAACCAAATGGGTTATATAGGGACAAACAAAAACCGTAGGCAAAGAAAAGTATATGTTATGAAAATTATACTTGTAGATATATGTATTTTGAGCTATACCCATTAGAGGGTAAACTCTGTACAGGCACTGAAGTGACTATAGAGGATGCATTCATTCTAAAATTAGTTTTTTTTTTTTAATTTTTTTTTAAGATTTAAGTCTTAAATTATAAATTTAAAAATAAAAATTATAACTGGAAGATCAAAAATTGAAATTAGAGGGTGCATAGTTAGTGGTTCATTTTAAATATCAAAACTTTATATATATTAATTCTTCTTTTAAATAAAGGAAAAATTTATTAATTAGATAAAACAATACAAAAACTAGAAAGCCCTTTTACACAAGGGCCATAAAGAAAGCTGAAAGATACATACGAACCTACAGAAAAGGGGATTGAAAAAGATGAAGAGATTCTTAAGGATGTTTGCATCATAGAAGAAGCTTTTCGCTCTTGCAGTGGACAACGGAGTTCAAAACTTCAAGGGTTCCACAATCTCGCTTCGTAAAACAACGAAGGGAATGTAGGTTCATAAAAAGAATGGGGATGGGATCTGATTTCTAAGGATGTACTCAGATCAAGTTTTAGGAGAGGGGTTTTGGAAGGTGGGAAGAGAAAACGTATCATGGTCCAAGAGAAAATTTCAAATCAAAAAGACTTCAGCCATTAATTCCTTTTCAACATTTGGTTAAAAAAATGTTAAGTATATAAAGAAAAAAAAAAGAAATAGATAAGTAAAATAAAAAATGATATTTGTCTTTCTATTTTTAAAATAATAATAATAAAATATGTAATATTAAATAATGATTATAAAAATATAATAAATATTACCAAAAAAATTACATCACCGACTATATTGTTGCAAATTAACCAAACAGACCTTAGGATTAATGTGAAGTGATCAATACTCCTTTAAAACTATATATATATATATATATATATATGAGAGAAAGAGTGTGTATATAAAACAAATAAATTTTAAGATTTTGTATATATCATAAGAAACTGACTTGGCTTTATTAACACCCAGCACTTGACAAATATGTTTTACCAAAGGATCCGCTGGATATTTATATTTTATATATAGTATATTATTATATATTATAATATTATATAATATATATATATATATATATATATATATATATTGTTGGAATGCATTGCCTTCCCGAGCAATGCATATACGACTACAATTTGGTGGAAAACCACCGATTGCATTGCAGTCAGTAACTTTTTTTTTTAATATATATATATATATATATATATATATAATTTAATAATTTTAATATCAAAAAATATGTAATAATTTTATAAAATATATTTATTATTAAGTAATTTTATCATAAAAATTTACATAAAATAATTATAATATTAATTAATTAATTAAAATATTTAAAAATTTTAACTAAATTAATAATTTCAAAATTTTTTAACTTATTTTTTAACATCCGACTAAATGGCAACTGGTATACATTACCGATTGCCATTTGGTTGAAGCAGTCGATTGGGTTTTTTTAAATATATATATATATATATTTATTAATTTTAATATTAAAAAATATATTATTTTTTTACAAAATATATTTATTATTTAAGTAATTTTATAATAAAATTTTAAATAAATAATGCTAATATTAATTAATTAATCAAAACATTTAAAAATTATAACTAAATTAAGAATTTTAAAATTTTTAAAAATATTTTATCTTCCGACTATAATATAATTGAAATATGCATCAACTTCTACCTTTCCTTTCCAAAATCTCTCCATATTTGGAAAGAAATTTGTTCATTGAAACCCACGCATATTTTCTCCTCAATTTTTCTTTTTCTCTTGCTTTTCTCTTCAATCCAAACGAGAGAAAATTTTTTTCTCTCCCATTTTCTCCTCTAATTTTCTCACCCCTCTTAAACACGTGCAATGCTTGTACTCTATATTATAGACTAGAAGTTCATTGTACGTTAAATTGGCAAAAGAGATACTTTCTATAATTCTATTTGCCTAAGTCTCACAAAATCCTGTTTGATTTTTTGTTTTTAGAACAATATTTTATTTTTAAAAACAAAAAATTATTTGATAATATATTTTTAATAAAATGTTTTGTAAAACAAAAAAAATAAAATTATATTTTCAAAAACAAAAAAATTAAAACATTTTTTAGATGTATTATTAACTTTTATTCTGTAAAATCAAAAACAAAAAAGTCATTATTCAAAATAATAATTCGAACAAATTTTTAAATTTTTTTGTTTTCAAAATTTATTCTAAAAAATATCTATTTTAAAAATATTAAATCCAAAACAGAATCAAACAGACCAATTTTTAAGAAACTTGTTTTGTTTTTTTGGTTTGTTTTGCATTTTGTTTTTCCCTGCCAAATGTTTTATGGGTGTCAATAACCTTTACTGTATGTTCCAGGTGAAGTTTCGGAGATTCCATGCATGCATAGCTTTAGCTTGTAATATAATTTAGCATATAGTTATTGTCCTACGCCACATTTGATGTCTCCTACTGAATACACCTTAAACCGTAACTTGATATTGGAATTTGACAATTGAGAAAAGATGAAATTTCTCAAAAATTCCAACCTACTCTCTCCTGGCTTGGTGAAAATTCAGTTTTCTGCATCAGACAAGCTAGATGGGCTTTCCGGTTCTGCCATGCTAGCCCTAGCAGAAGCAAAAGACTCCGTAGATTCCATTGAAGAAAGGGATGAAGCAGTGTCTGAATCTGAGATAACTTCTTCATGTAAAATGATGTGATCTTCATCGATATCGGATGTCTCTGACCCAGATGCCCCAAGCAATAGCTTGTTTATTGCTGACTTTGCAGTTTCCACAAACCATTCATCCTCAGGAAGTGCACTAACAGGAAATGACAACTGGGAGTAGTCAGATACAAGTGGAAGTCTGATGAGGTTCCTCTGATGCGAGGATATCTCGTGAAATAGTCATTTTAGTTGCATTTTACAATTCATTTTCAGTTAGAAAACAACCAATATAAGGGGTGACACATAAGATGATAACTAAAATTTTCAGTAGTCATTGTTTTACCAAGTCAAATTGTAAATTTTAACCGTCAGTATTAGAAATTTTATTTATTATTTGATGTGGCTCTTCACATCCATTGATTTACTTTTAACTGAAATAAAATGTGAGATCAACTAAAATGACATTATCATATTATGTCATCACATGAGAGGATCCTCATCCAGCAGAAAACAGGTGAGGATAGGAAAGAGGGAAGAATGTAGGCTGGAGAAATGAAGAATACCTTTGTAAATCGATGCCCCGAGCAGAGAAGGTCCTGATAGCGCGAGCAATTATAGCCGATGCTATTTGATGGACATGTCGAGATGGATATCCCGCAAAGCGTGCAATTTCAACAGTGAAGTGCATATCAAGAATCAACTGCCACAAAATGTCAATTATGACTCACAGGAGGACAGAAAAAAACAGCCATCCACAAGTATTACCAATGTAAATTAGTCAAGAGTAAGTACCTAACAATTTTCTAGTGGCATGGGCAAACAAGTAGAGAGGCTTAAAACACATCCATTATAGACACATGTTCTATGTTATTAGTAGTTTTGAAATGCAATAACAGATTCCTATCAACAACCACAGTAATTATATTTATGGGAGAAGCCAAGAATGCAAGAATGCTGTTAGGAAATGAGAATTTGAACGTGAGATGATCAATACGAAGCATCAAAGTTGTTTGAGTATAACTCAATCTGATTTAGGCTTCAGATATTAACCGTGGCATTTTCCAGTGACTCATCTAATATCGCATAAGCCTCAGTTTGTATTTGGAAATAGACGTACTTCTATTACGGTTTTCATATAGTTTACTTAACCATAGAAATGAATAATCTAGGATGCATATGAGACTCCTAGAAATATAAGATTGTCATATTTGGTATGACAAGTTAAAATTATCCTAAATTTAAAAGAATATGTGATGCCCATGTTTTATGTTTACTAGCATATAGCAATCTCATATTAAAATGTAAGGGGCTGTTTGATTCTATTATGATTTTAATGTTTTTAAAAAAGATATTTTTTAGAACAAATTTTGAAAACAAAAAAAATTAAAAAATCTGCTTAAATCATTATTCTGAAACATCGTTATTTTCTACCTTTTCCCTGATTCTACTAAATAAAAGTTAACGAAATATCTAAAAAATGTTTTGATTTTTTTGTTTCCGAAAATACGATTCTATTTTTATATTTTACAAAACACTATATTAAAAACACATTATCAAACAAATTTTTTTATTTTTTTGTTCCTAAAAATAAAAAATTATTCTAAAAATAAAAAATCAAACAGGCCTTAAATTTCTTGGATTCCCTAAATTTTTACAAGTATGAAATGCCCAATATGTTAAGATTTAATATCACATGGGCATTTTCAAAAATGAAACACCAACATATCAAATATAGGAATGCAAGAAGCAAGATACCTAGGAATCTTGCATGCCCACATTAAAATGCCAGCATACAGAAACAAAGCGGAAGTTCTAGATTAATAAACATGTGAACCAGCACGGCCATTTAATGCTCCCAATAAAATATTAAGG
This sequence comes from Erythrophleum fordii, assembly GCA_032878935.1. NCBI lineage: Eukaryota > Viridiplantae > Streptophyta > Magnoliopsida > Fabales > Fabaceae > Erythrophleum > Erythrophleum fordii. The sequence continues at coordinate 4,792,664 of JAVQMF010000046.1, read as the reverse complement.
ATCCAAGGAGAATAATTAGACCAAAAAAATTGATTATTTAAGCTGCAGAAGCTTCTCATATTCATACAGCCCTTATTTGTCAAATTAATGGATTTTAATATGGTAGCTGATGACCCAATCTCAGATATGACTCTAACCCAAACACCACTAAATTTTAAAGAACATTGCAAGTGTATATAAAATTCAGGAAAAAAAATACAAGAAAAATCCCATGACCTTTGGGCCACTGCAATAAGCCTTCTGAACTTTCAAAACTGGGAAAAAAAAAAAGAAAAAGAAAAAGAAAAGTCCCTCAACTTTCATACACGAGGAAACAGGTCCTTCTATCCATTTTACCCATTAACTCGCTACCTTGTATGCCACTTCAAACTCCTCCATAAATGATGTGGCAAGCTTCTATTTGTCCCCAATTCTAGCATCTCTAGTTCAGAGTGTTATAGGAGAATCTAAAGTGGCATATGAAGTGATGGTGTTAAAGGTGAGATAGACAGAAGGACCTATTTTCTAGAGTGCAAAAGTTGAAAGACCTATTTTTTGGTTTTGAAAGTTCACAGGCCTATTTGCAAGTCACCCAAAGTTTAAAGAAGGCTTTTGCATTTTCCCCAAAATTTAATGCATAACAACATAATTATTAATAAAAATAATCTGAGACAATGAAATTATTAAAATTTGTTCCAGAAGAAGATAAGGAAATTGACAAGGCAGCTTGTAGATAAAGAAGCACCTGCTGCAAGCCTAGTGGCTGTAGAGGTGCTGAATTATCCTCTAACACGCCCCAGAACTCTTGCTCATCAGACAACCACATAACAACAGTCTCTGTTAACCTAGCAAGTAGAATTTTCTGTATTTTCTCTTTCCCAAGTAACACATCCCCAGCCACAGTGGCTAATTGCTGCAGCTTTGCAAATAATGCCTGCACATATCAGCATCAAACCCACAAGATAACAATTATAAACTTTGATAGGAAGGATAGCAATCACTCAATTTAATGCCTTATCCAAATCCAATAGATCTCAGTTCATTCCTTGTCTAGTGAATCTTCAATTGAGACCACCCTAACACTGCAATTTGATCTCAAGTAGTCTCAAGTAGCCAATTTCTCCATACAGGCTTCACAAAGGATGGGGTTATCAGCAAACAAAAGTTGTTCTGTCAAAATGGTCCTGTTTTTCAATGACTACTCAAAGCCACCTACCGACAACCACTTAAATAAATATCATGCTGACATTCTAAAGTATACAAATTTGAGAAGGGAAAAAAATGTGACCATGGTGCAACTTAATCAAGGACTGGTACATTATCCAAAAGATGTGATGAAAGTAGCAATATGTATAAAATATTAAAATTTTAATACAGATAAACAAAATATAGACACCAATTTTATATAAGCATCAAAATTGTGGCAAGATGGAGACTACTTGTAAGATTGAAGTAGATAAGGGCAAAGAAGAATCAATACTATGAAAAAGTAAGCATGGAAACACAAAAGCAACATCTAACCATCAAAAATCCTCCCACCCCCAAAAGAGAAAAAAAAAGATTAGAGAACCGAAACAAGTTCAGCAGCTGAAGCAGAAGAAAAAGAGGAATGACCTGAAATGGAAGCGAAGGCAGAGGCTCAGAGCCCCAATAATGATCCTCTCCATTTTCACTCAAGTAAATTTGTGCATTCAGTCGTGTTTTTCCTTCTCGTGAATAGATGAAACTCAAAACATACTGCCGACAGAAGTGATCCCTAAGTTTGTCAAAAGAATGCTGAAGATGTTTTCTCCAGTCCTTGAATTCTACACTAGTATTTGCATTGGGCACAACATTCTCAGTGTTTGCACTCTTTGGTTCATTGCTTTCACTTTGTTGCTTCCATGTTGATATTACAGCATTTGGTAACAGTTCATCCAAAATGGTAAATGCTACTCCTAATACTGCAAGTTGTTCTGAATCTGCCTCAGCTCTGAAAGGCATAGCCTCTTTCAGCTCTGGAAGATTGTCATCATCAGAAGGACCTGGCAGGGCTTTGATAAGAGCATCCATGTACTTATCAAATAGCTGTGAAATTCTACTTAGTACACTTCCTCCAAAATGTAAGATGGCCAAGGGCGTTAACTGTCCCAATATCTCCTGTAAATTGTACCATGGGTCCCTGAGTACAGCATTTGTGTTTCAATTGATAAAAGGGCAAAGTAAACTTCCATGCAAGTTCAATTATAGGCATTCATTCAAATGCTCATGCTCATGCTTGCGTACAAACAGACACAATAAAACACAGCAACTGGAAATGCTGACACAGAGAGAAAAGGGGGGGGGGGGGGGGGGGGATGGATATAGCAAAATTCAAGACAAGAACATAAATATGGTGAATAAGGAGGCTTACACACATGTAGAACTCTCACACACATTGTGGCAGCCCCTCTCTTCTATTGTTTTTAATAATAATCTGAAGATAGAAATTAACTACAAGATAAACTCTTAAAGGTTATGATAAAAGATAACTCAGACTCTTAAATAATAATAAACTCTAAGACTCTAGATAAAGATAAACTCCTAATCCATTAGGATTTTGACCTAGATAGGTATCTCAAGGGATATGACGAACAAATCCAATCATTGCTTTAAGTCCACACCACTATTCATGTGAAACTAGTTGAATTTGTGAAGGCAGCAGCACTAATAACCACAATCTTTCAAACTATTCATTATATCATTACTATTATTTTCCATTGAGGTAGTTGAGACGGTAGGGAAATGAGTCTATACACATGCATGTATGCAGAAGGCATATAAAAGACAAAATATTAACCAAACTGCCATAATGTAAATTGTACTATCATTGCCGCTAGTTATGCATCAACAGAAATAAATGCAATAAACTTTCCTTATGCACCACAGAAGAACCAAAATAAGCACTAAAGAGCATGGCTATCAAGGAAGATTTACTAGAACCTGATACATCGTCAAGACTCTATTTTATTAAATACTTCTTTCAGCAAATGACAAAGATATTATGTTTTGAGTAGTTGAGATAATGCTCTGCTGCATGCTCTGTTGTTAAGATAACAAACACATCTCTTGTAAAAGTCTTCTTTATAACAGAAATAGCAAGGGGAAAATGCAAAAAGAAAGAGAAAAAATGAAGATAAAGGCTTTTATTGATCCTCATGCAATGTTCACATGATTGTAGCACATAGAAGAGTAAACCTCAGGCATCATAAGGACTAAATGATTGTCTATTTGATTAGCTAAATTATATGATGAAACCAACTTACTTCATTTATGTGCATAAATCGCATTCCACTATCAACAAGAATGCTACTAGATGATGTTACTATTGCAGACAGTGAGGATGCAAATTGTGTTGACAATGGGAAGCACTCATCAGATTCTGTCAAGCCAAGAACCACTCTTCTAGCACGCCTAAAATTAGATTCTAAAACTTCTTCAACAGAAGGACGCAACAGCACCAATAATAACTTAGACATTTTCAGTCCTTGTGACTCCAACATTGAGCAATAGGTCAGACTAGCCTGCATGCCGATGCTTGCAGCACGTAAGGCAGAAACAGTCTCAGATGAGGGTAAATTCTCTTTTACTAACCGTACAAAATATTCAATTTCCCATTCTGCCCACTGAACAACTCTATTAGTATAAACAGGATTGTCTCCAAAAATTGAAGCAGATTCCTTTGTTGTCAGTGAAATTATAGAAAACACAAGCCTAGCTAATGTAGAAGAAAACATTTCAGGACAGAGAGAACATGAGGGAAGCAAGGCTTCCATCCTCTTTTGGAGGTGAGACGTATAAAATTTAAGCAGCAGCTGATGTGCTAGAGGGCCTTTTCCAAGTTTGATTAAAGCAGACAAGGCCTTCTTCAGTTCATAAAAACTAATGGAAGGTTGTTCGGTAATTGCAATCAGCTGGTCCTCAAGCATTGCCTTTCTTTTCAAGAAAGCTGACTTGTATGAGGACACTTCATCTGATGAGTTCCCCAAGCCTTTTAACTCCGCAGAATTCCTCTCTTCAACATCCAATGCCTCCAATGCTTCTTCCAACTTATGTTCAGCCAAGAGCATATCAATGTTCTCCAAAAATATTGTTTTGTGGTCATATTTTTCATTTGTTAAGGGCTCAAGAAGTTCACATATTTCAGGTTCATGCTGAATTTGATCAACATCATCGCTTGACTGGTTCCATTTTTCCAATTCATGGCAAACACCAGTCACCAAATCCTGCACAAGAATACCTTGAGCTGAAATATGCTTTCGCAGCTCAATCAATTCATGCTTTACTTCCACAGCCTCTTCAGATATCCTACAATGTCAACAACAAATAGAAAAAGATTCAATAATATATAATATTGAGAAAAGTGATTTAAAATAATTCAAAATTTCTTGCTTTACAGTTCACGTACTGAACTTGTTCGAAATAATAATATAAAAAGTTAACCGTGAGCCTTTTACTAACAGCTTAGGCTTTTCAATGGCTTTGGTACCATCAAGATATCAAGAGTTTGATTCTCATTATCGCATTCCGCAACATGGGATTTCAATACCACAAGGTGAAGGTGGGTTTATGTTTTGTCCATGCTTCAAGCCTAAAAAGATTTTGCATGAATGGATGTAAATTAGAGATATTAATACAGAAAAACTGTTACATGAGATTAGTATTAGTTGGCATTAATAATTAGTTAATAATCTACTAGTTTGTTAATATTGTTAGAAAGGCCCAATTGTATCTCTATTAGTATAAATAGGAGGATGAACAATTGTACTCATGCAAATGAATTGCATACAAGCGTGTTATGTTTTCTATACCAAGGATCTCCATCTTGTTTCTGACAAGAAGCAGCTTTATGACCATGCCTTGCTTCCTTGTACGAAGAAACTCATACCACTCTTGGAAATGCATGAACATTCATGCCATTTGCCTTGCTATCTTCTCTACTAGTTTAGCCACCTTGAGGTAAAGCAGTGATGATGAAGCTCTGATGAACACAAAGTGAGCAGAAGAAAAAGCAAAGGAATTGTCACTATAGAAGCCAACATTGTTGGTGCTGCTTTTGTGTTCGCAAGCATTAGGGATGTCATCTTTGAAGTCAATGATCACACCCACAATACTAGGAAACTCCTGTGATCTTGATTCAAGCCTAACATCAACTTAAACGAAAATTGGAATGCTAGGAAGCTTTGAGTTCACACTATCAACCGCTTCTACCAGCTCCAAAATAGTTGTGGTCTACTTCCTTCTCACTGTTTCTACTTCAATCACCCAATCCTTGGGTTTTGTGTCACACTTGATTATCAAACCCTAGGTTCGACCAACACGTTCTTGTTCGATGTCCTTCTTGATCAAAAGGTTCACGCCGGTTTCACCATCTTTGGCTCCTTCATAGTCATCTTCTTCACCAAACTTTGGATTTAAAAGAAATGGAACTTGTTTCTCTTCTTTTGAGTTAGCCCAACATAGAGTCTTTCTCTTCCTAAGTTGAACAAGAATCTTGATATGCAACCTCTGATTAAATTTTGGTTTTCTCCTTAGCTGTTCCTTCACCTTCTTCGCCCTCAACATTTCTTTCCTATTTGCCTTATAATGGAGACCAAGGTAGTGTAAGATAAAAGTTTCACATTGAGTAGTATGAGATGCTCAACGAGATATTTAGGTAAGGTAGTTCTCCCACTTCAATTGCTAGCTTTTAGAAGAAAGTTCTCCACCTCGTTTAGATGCCCATTAATTGGTATCAAAGCTGATGGTTGACAACTATGAAGGTTATGACCATTGGAGGGCTCTGACTAATGAAAGGCCGAACAAAGTGTCGCTAAGAGTAGTCACTCAGACATCGACTTTCCAAAGATACTCAATTGATGGAAACCAAGGTAGTACAAAATGCCAAAATCTCACAATGAGTAGTATGGGATGCTTAATAAGATACTTAAGTAAGGTGATTTTCTCATTTCAATAGCTAGCTTTTGGAGGAAGGTTCTCCACCTCAGTCTGAATCACCCTATCCTTAGTTTCCATCTTCTTGTCGATTAACGCCTTGTGAATTCAGTCAGCACATTATTGCATCAAGTTGTCTTCATACTCCTTTACTTCCTAGTAGTCATTCTCTCCATCATCGTAATTGGAAGGTTCCTGCATCTTGTCAATCTTTGGGTCTTCAGATATTGCCATAGACAGAACCTTCCTCTTCTTGAACTTCCTCAGACAAAGGATCTTGAAATATGGTGGTTTGTGTCTAGCTCTTAGGCTTCACCTCAAGGTCGAAAAGGATTGCTGCAAGTTTCTCCAGTCACTTCTCTATTCGCATCATGGAGTTTCACAATTTGGTAATATCAATTTCCACCATCAAACCACGGCTCTTCTTCCATCTTGTAGGAATGAAATTGCTCTAATACCAATTGGTATAGAGAAAAACGTGACAAAATTGTTTTTAGTTCATTCACACCATTACACTCGTACATCCTCCTGTTTATACTAATAGAGATACAATGGGGCCTTTCTAATTAACAAACTAATAAACCAACAAATTACTAACTAATTATTAATGCCAACTAATACTAATCCCACGTAACAACAACATTCCTGAACCTTCTACTAATTGCTTAAGCTTAGTTCTTGACAAAACTAAAGAAAATAAAAAATGAAGTACCAACTTGTAACTCATCTTTTATTAAAACTTCCATATTAGGGCAACTATTAACAAACTAAACCAGAACTGTGATTCTCATTCTGGATAATGATTAGTATTTTAGCATAAAATTTTGATATACTTCACCACACCTCAAGATAAATATAGTGAAGAGTGAAAGCAAATAAACCAGTATGCTACACAGCGATTCTCCCTCTAGATAATAATAGTTTTTCAAAAAATTTTACCAGTATTCCCTCTTTCTTCCACACCCCCCGGGGGGATGCAGGCATTAAAGTTGATGATTTATTCAATAGGTTTCCCATTTTTTGTATATGAAAAATTATGTTCTAAAGTTTAAAAAATTGAATTCTATGCATGCCTAATCCAATCAAGAAGCTAAAATTGCCAGCTCCTGTTTCTACAGCAGAATCAATGAGCAGCTGTATATTGCACATTTTGTTTTACGTATACCTAATAAAAGACAAGAAAATGATTTTATTTAACAGAAAATTTAGACAGCATTACAATTTTCTCGGCATACCTTATTGGGTAACATCATAGAACTGTGTTAGTACATCAATGCTACCTGATTAATAAGGAAAGAATAGATGGAAAGGATTTGGAAAAATGTAATGAAGATGATATATGTCACCTCAAGAAAGCCAGGAACTTCGTGTGCATATTGCCACATAAGTTCTCTACAGCATCCTTCAAATCTAAGAGCTCACAGCAAAGCTTTCTAATCCCCTGCAAAGACGGAGTTTCATCATAATCTAAACATAAATTCACAGTGCTATTTATGATGATTATGCTTTTTGGCAATCCCTAGAAAGGAACTCACCTAACATCTAATAAAAATGCAGATTATGGACATTTGTATGCCTTACAATGGAGCCACAAGGTGAGGAATTTTGATATAGTATTAAAACACATATATCAATATTCAAAAGCACATTACAGGCATCAAATTTAAAATGAGATGAATTTTTCATTGCAGTTTATAACAAAGACAATTATATTAAAAAATTATAACTTCAATTCTTCACAAAGAATTTGCCTTCCATATTGATGTACAACATTAAAAAGAGACTGAAAATTTTCATTAGTTAATGTATTTTACCACTGTATTTACCTAACTTGATGAAAATCAGAATATGGGTTTGGTTGATGGCAAACATGAATTCTGCATGCATTAAATCACTTGGAAGCCATGGTTAGAAGCTCAAACACAACTCAGTTTATTTGCAACCATGTTAGACAACAATTATCATTTATGTCAAATCCAAAATCAGGTTTTGCTCAGGTAAAGAAGGCCTTGAGCAGGGACATATAGGCATAAGTTTACAATTTAAACCCAAACCATGAATACAAAAGTAAAAAAAAAAAAAAAATGCTTTATATACGCATGGCATATTACTGAAATTTTGAAGGTAAATTCAACAAAGCTTTTGTGGAGTAAATTGTTTGGAGGTTTTGGAGAACATAGGATGTGTCCTTGAACACTGGAAGTTCTCTATTGATAAGGTTTAAAGGGTTTGGAAGGAAAAAAGAAGTTAAATCACCGTGGCAATGTGCAGTATTATGGTGTCTTTGGTTGGAGAGGAATGCTCAGATTTTAAAGGGTGTTTCTTTTGTCTATGGAGCTTTTGAAGGAAAGGAGGGTATTCATGTCCTCAATATGGTGTTCTGCTCAGTCTTGTCAAGGGGATTGGTATCTCAGATCAACACAGAGATTGAGCTGCTTAGCTGCACTTTTGGTTTAAATATATACCTCTTTTCATCTTTATTTTTTAGGTTACTTTTGGATATGCCTTATTCTCTTCTTCCTTACTAAAATTTCTTTTTGCTATTAAAAAAATTTATTTTAAAAAAATGGAACAAAGCTAAACAAACAGAGGCTTTCTATAAATACATTCAGTTTCTATAGATCATAAGCTTTGCACAGGTAAAACAAGTAGATTCACTATAGTCATACAAGGACGTGGCTAACACTAAAAGGAATAAAGAAATTTTTTCTTTACTAATTCTTGTACAATAAATGAGAAGAAATTATTTAAGAAAATTATGAATACCAAAGAAAAATAAATAGTCAAACAAACTGTATTGATAGGGATAGTATTTGCAATGTCCTTTATTTAACCAAACAGAAGAAAACCTACATCCCAAAAATGTTAAGAATTTTAAAGGGAAAAAATGGTCTTTATTCAAAGATGGATCATCACTAACTAAAACCGTTTATTATTACATAGTATATACTCATGCAGGAAGTTCCTCAAATTACTTCAGAATGAAAGATAAAAAAAGCTATAAAGAAGCCCTACAAGTATACTTTCTATCTAGACTAATTTTGGCAAGAGGAAAGAAAGAAAGAACAGACTAAGGATATCCTTTTAAGAAACACAATCAAAGGTGATATAGAGAAAGAAGAATCTATAAAATATTGGCCCAACAATTCTAGACTGATAATATAACAAGAAAATTTCAAGGACAAACAAATTCTTCCTGTCTTTTCTTCTTGTTTAAATTATAGGACCTACAAAGCTGAAAGAAAGGAAAAAGCATAATGACAAATATATAAAGTGGATTAAGAAGAGAACAATAAATTTTTCTTTTTCTTTTTCTTTTTTTCTAAAAGAATACAATACTAATCAAAGATAAGAAATTGACAGACTTATGGAACAATTAATTTGACCAGTCAAACAAAGGAAGCCAAGGAGGAAACAAAAAGAATTATTAGTATTTGGCCGAGGATCGGGAAGGTAAGTTTGAAAATGTAATAGATCAGAAAGCTGTATTGGATGAACTGATGCAGACTAACTTTAACGTTTGGAAATGCTCCAATGAAAAAGGGCATAATGCACTTTACAATAAATTTTTAAGAATTTAAGGTTGACAGGAGATTAGGTTTGCAAATGCTCATACAAAATTTTATTGGAAAAAGAAAAAAAAAACAACAACAACGAAAAAACAAAAGATCAGACAAGAATAACTTTTTGAGTTGAACTGCATCAATCAACACAGAGATAAGTTTATAAATTGTAGAATAAAAAGTTGGAAAGAACGATCAAGCAAAAATTAAGACTGAATGTAATGATTTTGATCATCAGCTTTGGTTTCATTCCAAGCTGATTTCCCACGTAAGTTATATATTTATAAAAATACTTAGAAAGAAATGAAAAGATCGTCATTAGGGCTTTATTGATTTAGAGAAACATTGACAAAGTCCCTGAGAATAATTTGTCTTGAATATCGAAAGGAAAAAGATCAGCCAAAATTAAATGAGTAATGATATATATGTAGTAATAATAAATAGTATAGGTTCAGCGAAAGAAATCTGAAACAATTTATAGAAACTTACAAAACTATGCTTCTGTCCTCTGCTTTTCACTTTGGTGATGGATGAGCTCATGAAACATATCCAAGAAGGGTCACTTGGTGAAGAAGAAAGAGCTCCAAGGAATTTTTTATTTCTCTATAACAACTTCTATATAATGAGCTTAGTTATTCATAGGCCTAGAGCCAAAAAATATTTACAATAAGTTCCTTGAGAATAAGGTATTTACGATATACTCCCCGAACCAAATAATAAAAAATATGAATAATTCCACACCCCCCCTCAAACTAGGGGGGAAATGTCAATCATGCCCATCTTGGATAAGTGAATATCAAATTGAGTTCTTAGAATAGCTGTAGTCAGAACATCAGCTGTTTGTTGATGTGTTGGAGTATAAATCACCTCAATGATTCTCTTCTCTATTTTTATTTTGATAAAGTGTTGATCAACTTCAACATGCTAGATTCTATCATGATGGATAAGGTTCTTTGCAATGCTTATCATTGCTTGGTTGTCACATATATGGTTGCTGAATTAGGGACTTGATGTTCCTCAAGGAGCCTCTTTAACCCTATACCTTCACAAATTCCATGAGCTCTAAATTCAGCTTTAGCACTGCTTTGGACAACAACTAATTGTTTCTTACTCCTTCAAGTAAGATTTCCCAAGATGAAGATATAGTACCCTGCGTTGACCTTCTATTAGAAAGAGATCCAGCCCAGTCTGTATTAGAGAGCACTTTTATGCTCTTTTTGGTTCTTTTCTTGAAAAACAACCCTTTTCTTGGTGTCATTTTTATATACCGGAGTCTTTAATTTATTGCTTCTAGGTGTTCTTTAGTAAGAATATTCATAAATTGGCTTGTCACACTCACCATAAAGCTGATATCTAGTCTAGCATAAAAAAGTGTTGGAATTTAATGTCTTGACCATTGGGCCCAATAGACATTAAGTCATGATTTCCTTTGATTGGACCTAACAGCTACCTTCCTTTTATGGACCTCAATCTTTCTTCATTTCCCGTTATTCTCTCTTTCTATTGTGTATTTCCCTTTTTCATTCCTCTCTGTCTTTATTTCCACTGCATCGAAGACGTGTGTGTGCATGACTTTGTATCCTATATATATCTATACCATTTGATCTCAAGAGGCAACAAACCTCCTTTTTGCATTTATCTGTGTTATTTTGTGCATTTACCTTCATGGGATCAGGGCCATAGTGCTTGATCCACTTCCATGCCTAAATTCGGGCTTTAGGCCACCAAAACTAATAAGGAAGCTGAATCCTCAAATGAAATGTCTTCCTCGGCCATCACCCAACCAGGAATGTCTCAGCACACTGCCATGTTTGAGCCCTAGCCTAATCTGATTATCACATACAAACTAAATGGACTGAACTACTTTCAATGGAGCCAATCAGTCATGATGTTTGTGACTGAACTACTTAACCAGTAAGCCTGTGCAACTTGCTAGAGGTGATCCCAAATTCAAGACATGGCATGCTAAGAACAATTTAGTCATGTCCTCACTTATAAACTCCATGGCTACTAGAATTAGAGAAAATTTCATGCTCTACAAAACTACTCAAGATATTTGGGAGAGTGCTTGTGAATCTTATTCTACCCAGGAGAGTGCAACTGAGTCCTACAAGATTGAAAGCCTAATTTAGGAATTCAAACAAGGAGATATGATGGTAAACAAGTACTTTAACACTCTTACAAAATATTGGCAGCAACTAGATGCATTGGAAACTATTTCTTGGCAATGCACCTCAGATGCTGCCACCTATAAAAAAATTGTTGAAAAGAAAAGAATTTACCAATTTTTTATGGGCCTTAATCCTAAATTCGATGAGGTTCAAGGGAGAGTTTTGGCCCGCACTCCCCTTCCCTCTCTTAAGGAAGTGTTTTCTGAAGTAAGGCATGAAGAACATTGAAAGAAAGTGGTACAAAGTTCAAGACCAGCACCTAACCCAAGTGAAGCATCTGCCTTGATCTCAAAAAATATGGCTACACATGAAAGAGACAATAAACAGCCAAAACAAGAAAGAAGATGGTGTAATCACCGCCACAAAAGTGGTCAAACTAAGGATACTTGTTGGAAAATACATGGGAAGCCATCTAATTTGAAGAATAAATCCAAAGTTGATATTAAAGCCTTCACCGCTGGTACTAACACTTCAGCTGCCCCTGAAACATCTTTGTCCAGCCATGAGCAACTTAAGCTTCTATAGGAAATTTTTGTGTCCCAAAACTCATCAACTAGTGATAATAAGGGTACCAATATTACTAGTAATATTGCCCTCTCAAGTAACCTTTCTTTAGCTTTAACCACTCAAATTTTATCCACACACACTTAAGTTGTTGATTTAGGTGCTTTTGACCACATGACAAGCAATCCATTGCTGTTTGACTAGTTCAGCACATGCACCAAACCTATAAAGGTCAAAATAGCAAATAGATCCGTTGTAAATGTCACTGGTGTTGGGACAGTTCACATTTTAGAAAATTTTGTGCTTAAGAAAGTCCTCTTAGTTCCTACTATTACTTGTAACTTGCTGTCCATAAGCAAAGTCTTCAAAGATAATAATTGTATGGTTTATTTTACTAATGACAGCTGTGTGTTTCAAGATGTGAAATCCAAAAGGATGATTGGCAATGTTAAGGAGGTAGATGGACTCCATCTCCTATGTACCACTCCTATAATAAAATGGCCCTATCTACTAGTAGTTCTAAGATCCTTCTATGGCACAATAGGCTTGGCCATCCTAATTTTCATTACATGCAAAAGATGTATCCCTCTTTATTCAATAAAAATTCTACAATTTCTTATTGTGACTCATATCAATTAGCCAAGCATATTAGAGCAACCTACCCTCCCACACCTTATAGACAATTCCATCCTTTTCAACTTATCCATAGTGATGCGTGGGAACCATCTAAAATTAATAGTCTCACAAGAGTTAGGTGGTTTGTGACCTTCATTGATAACCACACTAGAACATGTGGGTTTATCTTATGAGGGAAAAATCTAAGGTTCCAAACATATTCACCAACTTATTTTGAATCAATTCCAAACTTCCATAAAGGTTCTTCATAATGACAATGAGACTAAATATTTCAATACCAATCTTACCTCTTACCTAACCTGCATTCACCACCAAAGTTTCTATGCCTATCCACCACAACAAAATGGGATTGCCAAGAGGAAAAATAGGCATATCCTTAAAGTTGCCTATTCACTTATGTTTACTATGAATGTTCCAAAGATATTTTAGGGTGATGCTATTTTAACCTTGGTTTACCTTATAAACCATACGCCCGCCAAAGCCCTCAACTTCCAAACCCTGTATGACACCTTTGTCAAACACTACCCTCGCACTTCCATAATCACTACCCTACCCATAAAAGTCTTCAACTGCACAATTTATGTTCACCACCACACCAACTCTAAACTAGATCCCAAAGCCCTCAAGTGTATTTTCGTTAGGTACTCCTCCACCCAAAAAGGGCATAAGTGCTATTTCCCCACATTACAAAAATATTTTGTCTCTATGTATGTGACATTTCTAGAAGACCAGCCATACTTTCACCAAGTCTCCATTCAAGGGGAAAATCTTAATAGTTCTCAAAGGGAATGGAGCCTTTGTATGAAAGAAGCTACTCCTAATACCCTTATCTTTTCCCCTGCTCCTATTCACACTGCTAGCCTTATTCACACTAGTGAACTCACAACCCAAACCAATAACGAACCTAATTCTACTCCTAAGACCAATAGTGAAGTTGAAACACAAACCAATAATGAATATGATTCTACTCCTAAAACTAAAACTGAACACCACGTAACTAGAACTACCAATATGCCTCAAAAAGAGTCTCTTGTCTATACTAGGAGAAAGAAGGTTCTAGAGGATGAAAACAATGAAAACATTTCCCTACCTGAGCTAATCAGTCCCTCCACTCCTAGGCATGATCTGATTTCCCTTAACAGGAATGTTTAAAACTTCCTATTGCCTTAAGGAAAGGGACAAGAGCATGTATTAAACATCCTATTAGTAATTTTGTTGATTATAATAAGCTCTCACCCTCCTACAAAGTTTTTGTGGCTAAAATATCGTCTATAAAAATTTCTAACACTATTTATGAGCTTTGAAATAGGAAGTTTGGAGAAATGCAATCAATGAAGAGATGAGTGCACTCCAACAAAATCATATGAGGGATCTTGTGGAGCTTCCTAAAAGGAAAAAGGCTATGGATTGCAAGTAGAGTTTTGACATCAAGCATAATCCTGATAAAAGCATAAGCAGATACAAGGCAAGACTTGTGGCAAAAGATTTCACCCATACTTACGGAATTGATTATCAAGAAACCTTTGCTCCTATAGACAAATTCAACTCTATAAAGGTTATTATCTCTCTTGCTAGTAATTTGGATTGGCCTCTCTATCAACTTGACATCAAAAATGCTTTCCTCAAAGGAGACTTAGAGGAAAAAGTTTACATGACCATCCATCTTGGCTTTAAAGACTATGGTCAAGGGAAAATTTGCAAGTTTAAGCAATCTCCTCATGCCTGGTTTGAAAAATTCACCTTAACTGTAAAAAAATAAGGGTATACTCAAGGGAAAGCTGATCATACAATGTTCACCAAGTTCACTAATAGAAAGGTTGCTATCCTAATTGAGTATGTCGATGACATCATTATAACCGAAGATCATGTTGATGAAATCAAGACCCTAAAGGATGCCTTAGTAAAGGAATTTGACATGAAAGACCTTGGGACACTAAAGTACTTTTTTGGTATGGAAGTTGCTAGATCTTATAAAGGCATCACCATATCCCAAAGGAAGCACACCCTTGATTTCCTAAGTGAAACCGAGATGTTGGGATGTAAACCTGCTAACACTCCTATGAAGGCCAACTACAAAAGCAAATTCTCACAAGAAAGTCCCCCCGTGGATACTGAGAGATATCAAAAACTTGTTGACGAACTCATCTACGTAACTCACACTAGGCTAGATGCAAGTGTTATTAGTCAATATATGAGCAACCCCACTAAGACCCACCTCGAAACTACCCACAGAATTTTGAGGTGCCTTAAAATGACTCCTAAAAGAGGGATATACTTCAAGAAAAGCAGTAATTGTGACATAGAAATTTATCGTAATGCTGATAAGGCTGGCTCTATCTCAGATAGGAGGTCCACTTCCAACTACTGTATCTATGTGTGAGGGAATTTGGTTACTTGGAAGAGTGAAAAACAATCTGTGGTTGCTAAAAGCAATGCTAAGGTCAAGTATAAAGCTTTAGCTCAAGGGATTTGCGAAGGCCTATGACTGAGTATACTTCTCAAAGAGTTAAGAATCAAGTGTAAGAATTCTACGCAAGTTTTATGTGATAACTTGGCTGCCCTTAGCATTGCAAGGAACCTGGTGCATCATGACCAAACCAAACACATCGAAATTGACTAAGACTTCATTAACAAAGAAATTGATGCTGGTATCACTAAACTCGATCATACCCTATCTAAGTTACAAGTCACTGATATTCTTACTAAAACTTTGATTCGGGCCAAATTTGAAGAACTAGAAGTCAAGCTAGGGATGATCAACATCTACTCCCCAGCTTTAAGGGGAGTGTTGGAATTCATTGTCATGACCATTGGGCCCAATGGACTTTAAGTCATGATTTTCTTTTATTGGCCCTAACAGCTACCTTCCTTTTATGGACCTCAATCTTTTTTCATTTCCCGTTATTCCCTCTTCCCATTGTGTATCTCCCTTTTTCATTCCTCTCTATCTTTATTTCCGCTGCATCAGACATGCGTGTGTGTGCGTGACTTTATATCCTATATATATATCTATACCATTTTATCTCAAGAGGCAACAAACCTCCTTTTCACATCTATCTGTGTCATTTTGTGCATTTGCCTTCAAAAAAACATATCAATTTACCCATCAATCTCTAGTACATCTTTTATCAATTAAGGCAAAATTTTCTCTTGTCCCAATTTTGTTTGAGGGGTCCATAGGAGTATCAACTAGCTTACTACCAAGCATACCAGTTTCCCTTAGCAAATTGCTGATATATTTCCTTTGGGATATTGAATTTCCCTTAACTACACATCACTAACCTTCCACTAGAAGTATTTGGGAGCAAAGCATATGTTAATATCCCTCCACATCAGAGAAGTAAACTCGACCCAAAATCTATCAAGAGTATCTTTCTTAAGTATTCCCCACATAAAAAAAGTTACAAGTGTTATTTTCCTCTCACTCAAAAATTCTATACCTCTATGGATATTACTTTTCTTGAACAAGTGCCACACTACCCCAAAAGTTATATTCAAGGGGAAGTTCCAACAAACAGAGTAGAAGAAGATAAGTTTTAGGCCCATATCTCTCCTACCTCCGAGCTTATGCCAAGCTACTTACTTGAACCTAAAACTCTTAAAACTATGAACTAACGACCTAGCAAGGATCTCAAGGTGTATTCAAGGCATAACAAATAAGTTGAGTAGTAGTGCACCATCCAAGAGCATTCCCAATTTAACCAAAGTCCAACTCCTATAGAAAACACACAAAGTAATTAAGGTAATGATGATTTTGAAGTCTCTACTGACCTTCATCTCCTCATTGCATAGAGAAATGGAACTAGATCATGTACCAATCATCCCATCTCTCACTTTGTATCTTATAAAAAGTTGCCTCCTAGTTACAAGGTATTTACAGCTAACCTGGATAGCATTAAACTTTCAAACAATATAGAAGAAGCTCTCAAGCACCCAAAGTGGAGAGAGGCAGTGAATGAAGAGCGTCAGACTCTTAAAAAGAAAGGCACATGGCAACTCACTCAAAGACCTTAAGGAAAATAACCCGTGGGTTGCAAATGGATGTTCAATGTGAAATATAAGGCCGATGGTAGTGTTGAAAGGTATAAAGTGAGATTAGTTGCAAAAGGCTTCATCTAAACATATCAAATAGATTACCAATAGACCTTTGCTCTCATAGCAAAGCCAAATACAATATGGGTGATTTTGTCTATAATATCTAATCTTGATTAGAAGTTTCATCAACTTGATGTCAAGAATGCATCTCTCAATGAAGACTTTAAAGAAGTTTACATGGAGATACCTTTGGGTTTGAAAAATTCAAGCAATGCCAACCTGATATGCAAAGAGCATGGTTTGAAAGACTTACTAAGATAATCAAACAGCTTGGATTCACACGAGGGCAAACAAATCACACCTTTTTCATCAAAGCATCAGGTGGCAAGATCATCGTTCTCATTGTCTATGTGGACAACATTATTGTAACTAGGAACAATGAAGAAGAAGTCACCCACCTCAAGAGAGTCCCAAGCAAGTACTTTGAGATTAAAGACCTAGGAGCCTTAAAGTACTTTCTCAATATAGAAATGGCTCAATCATTCAATGGAAGAAAATTTAGCAACATATTTTAAATCATGAGTGTGTCGATTGATAAACAGTAAATTATAAGACAAATTTGGAACCAAGAGAATAGATTCAAGTATCAAGGCTTCAGAAATTTTCACTCTTCCAATCCCTCTCACTTTGGATAGAGACCCATCAGCAATTCTCACTTTATAATCATTATAGCAAAGGTTACATTCATAAAATAGTGAGGCATCTCCAATCATATGATCTAAAGCACCTAAATCAATTATCCAAGAGGCTGCATCTTTTGCTCAAGCATGAAGTGCATTCAAGAAAATACCTTTTTGTGTCATGACATTAGTAGCAACAATGGAAGTAGATGATGGATCTTAGCTGATCACCTTTTAAAGCCACTCCACTTACTCTTTGCTAAACAATGCTAGCTCATTAGGAGTTTTTTCAACTCCTTCTAAAGAGGCAGTATATCCCTTGATGGCTTTCTCTTTGGTGGGTTTCCAATCCGCTGGCTTGCCATGTAACTTCCAACAAGTTTCATGGGTTTGGCCTGTGCGTTGGCAATAGTCACACCATGTCTACCCTTTTTCGGTTTACTTTCAGTGTTTTGGTTGACATTCCAAGACCAAAGTGCAAAACCTTTAGGTGAGGCCGCAAATGAAGAGGTCCCCATCATGAGTTTTTCCCTGCCTCTTCCCTTCAAACTTCCGAGAAGGCTTCTCTGAGTGATAGTGAACCAAGGATGCTTCCCCAGACTTCATCCAAAGATTTATTCAAGCCTACTAAAAATTTGAAAATCCTCTCCTTTTCAACAATATCTCAATATCTTCTTGCATCCTCAAGACATGACCAATCTGGATTCCCAAAGACGTCTAATTCTTGCCAAAGGTGAGTTAGGTTAGTAAAATATTGAGTCACAAGTAACTCATCCTGTTTGAGATCATGAAGAGTGCCTTTGATCTCAAAAAGTTTAGCAATATTATCTTATTTGAAGTAAGTCTCCTTGGTAGCAGTCCAAATCTCATGGGCAATATCATAGAATGTGAAGTCTTGTCCAATGTCATTGTCCATGGTATTGACTAACAGGAAATGACCATATTGTTTTCTACCTTTCACATTATATACTTTGGGTCCCTTCTCACTAGAGGAGTCATTGCTCCAATGAGAGAGTCATCTTTCCCTTTGCCCCAAAAAAACATCATTATTGACTTGGCCTGTTGAAGATAATTGTGGCCATTTAGTTTATGGCAAGTGATAAGTTGAATAAGCCCCGTTGATCAACCACAGTTGGAGAGATCTTGCCCAAAAGGTCCTCTTGAAATCTGGCTTGCTTCAATGGCCATAATAAATTGGAAATAAACCGAGCAAGAGTTTTGTAACAGCAAGTAACTTACAACAACAATAGATAACTAAGGTTCCTAAATTGTAAGAACTACCTAACAAACTAGATAACAATAGAAATTACCTAACAAAATGGATTACAACAGAATACATTCAGTTAAATATAACTAATTGAAATATACAAAGAACAAAGGCTATGTTGACAAAAACATGAAGAACAGAGGTTGAAGAGAGATGGACACCACGAACATGTGCCAACCAAAGAAGGAGAAGGACTGGGCTCAACAGTCCAGTGGCTGCCAACCAATTCTGAGTGAATGACAACTAGAGGGGAGGCTTCATGTGCCTCCACGCATCAGCACATGGGCGAGCTGGCATTATGAGATCTGGCACATAGGGGTGCATGTGGTGGTTTCTGGAGCTCCAGTGTCCTGGGATGGACCAATCGGCATCATCTATGGGAATTCCTTAGGTGTTTGGACCAGTTTGATATCAAACAATGATAGCCCAGTGACAATAGCAATGAACTCACAGAGGAATAGGAGGAATGAGGCCACAAAGCAAAGGAAGAAGCCACCCAAAAAATGAGAGAGAGCCTAATGCTCTAATACCATGAAGAAGAAAGAGCTCTAAGGAATTTTTTATCTTTCTATAGCAACTTCTATATAATGAGCTCAACTATTTATAGGCCTAGAGCTAAAAAATATTTACAAAAAGCTCCCTGAGAATAAGGTATTTACAATATACTCCCTGAACCAAATAACAAAAAATATCAGTAATTACATGCTTGGCACATGCCTTAACTTAAATATGGTCTAAGGAATTAATACTACACTTGAAACATAAATACAAGAACAAGAAACTTCAGGCAAGGTAGGACAAAGACCAAACGAATAGAGCAGTAACCTCAAAAGAAGTAGAAGAAACAAGGGTCCAGCTCCTCCTTGTGCTCATTTTCATTATCTTAAATAAATAATTCAACTGAAAAGTATGACATGAGATTCAATGCAAGCTTGACGAGGTGAACTGCAGATGAAGTTTTGTGCAATAGCACAGTTATGCAATATCATGAGGCAAGATGGGTTACTAGCAAGAAACACATCCAGATTTAGAGCAGCATAAACAAAAATTTTGAGAGTAATGTAGGGATAGAATCATATGAAGGGCAAATTTAAATATTTGACTAACGCTTTGGCCTCCACTGAAAATTGAAAAACATCATCCGAGGGAGGTTGGGATATGTAAAGTATAGGAAAGCAAATGCCCTCAACTGCAAAACCTAGAAGTTTCATATTAGAGAAAAGACATAAGATTAACATCGATAGAAGCACTAAGGGAAGGAAGATGTAATTGCGGGTACGTAAAGAATATAGTCTAAGATAGAACTGCATTGCAAAAGAGAAGAAATTCTCTTAAGGGTAAAAATTAGTTTTGATCAAACATTCCTGTAGCCAACCTCAGTTTTTATTTTCTATAACCCCTATCAAAAAGACCATAACAACAGAGATGAAATCATCCCCTCTTGCCTAGTGGAAACAGAAATTCGAGGAACCATATATGAGAAAAGAAGTTAGTTTTCTGGTATTTCCATAGCATTTTTAATAAAGACCAGGCTGAAGAAACAAGGTGCAGCGAAGGTATCAGAGCATTCCACTGCAATCCCATCAACGGACTAGTCTTTTGATATGGGTTCTTCTTGTCACATCAACAGGTATCAGAGCATTCCACTGCAATCCCGGCTGCAATCGAGCGGTGTAGGTGTTGACAGTGGTATTAGAGTATTTGCCCATGGCTAGAAAAGTATCACAAATCCAACCTACACGGGGGCTGGAAATGCTGGTGGAATGTTAAAGTCCTGGCCTGGTCGTATCATATTTTCCCAGCACAAAAGTATTTGGAATTTTCCAAACTAGTTGAGAGACAACCCAACGCTTTCGTCCAAATCACATAAAAAATCAAAGGCGTCATTCAAATTAATAATATTAAATCAGACACAATCAGTAATTCATCTCAACGATAGAACTGGAATCAACCACTTTATTAGAGAGCAGAACAGGAAAGTGAGGTTGGGAGACAGCTAAATCCATGTTACTTCGCTGACAAAGTGAGTAGAAACAAATCTTTTCAACGTCGAAGATCGACGACATTGCTCTCGGAAGTAACATTTAGCTAATGCGCTTGCAAAATGAACAGTAGGGCGATTAATATTGGAGAAATTAGAAGAAGAGCGAACCTTTTCAGTGTGGGACTGGTAGAGGGAGTCAACCTTGGACTGCGGGATTATGCCTTCAATGGGAGGGAAGTCATCTTCTTCCTCGCTACTCTCCATTGCTGTGCTTTTCTTCTTCTCAAATCCTTACGTTTTTGGGTCAAGGTGAGCAGAAGCACTAGCAGCAGAGTAAGATGGTAAGCAATGAACTGAAGCGCCGATCCCAGGCCCCAAAATCATTTCAATTTTGGATTTTGACGTTTGGCCATTTAGGTAAGAATTTTTACATAATTTTTCGTACACTCCTCCTTCTAATTTGACAGCTTGTATTGCACCCGTTCATGTAATGACGGGGTCAATTTTTAATATAATCTGTATAAATAGGTATGACATAGAATGTACAAGTTAAATAATGCATTTAATCCCTGTACTTGGGCCAAATAATTAAATCTCTATAGTTCATTTTTTTACAAATGAGTTTGTATTTTTTTTTTTTTTTGACTATTTTCAAGTAAGACCCTGAAATAAGTTTTTGTTGTAATACTATTGAATTTGAATTGGCTAATAAACAAGGGGGAATTGATGTAGACTTTATTTTGTACAGATACAATTTTAATATAATCTTTAAACGTTCATTGTATTAATTTTATTCCTATAATTCCACTTCATTTTTAATCTGGTCTCTTGTACTAACATTACCACTTAAGTGATTTTTGTTAGCCAAATCAAAAAATTTTAATGTTATAACAAGCGTTCACTATCGGAACCCAAGGAACTATAATTTTAAGAAAGGCATGTTGTTGTGAAGGTCTCATCTGTACTACATTTCACAAAAGCCAACAAGCTTCTAGTACTTGTCACTATTCAAGCTGATGAGAGTTCCTCGTAGTCATCATGCAAGATAAAGACAATATGATATAGACTTTATCCACGGACAATTTTAATTTGATGCCTAATCTCCCGCCATTTTAATTTAGTCCTTATACTTTTACCTCATTTTAAATTTGATCTCTCATACCTTAACTATCATTTTCACATTAGCATTTAGGTGATTTCATTAGCCAAGTCACTTTGGGACATTATAACAACCACTCACTGTGGGGAAACATATGACATGACCTTGTGGAGTGCATGTTGTTGCATCACCATGTCAAAGTCCCGTCGATGTTGCACCATGCGAAGCCAACGAGGTTAAACCATATCTCCAATTACATGTCACTATCCAATCTAATGAGTAAGCATGCAGGATAAGAGACAATGATCACCTTGGGAAACATTGGCTTCAACACAGGCCCTAATGCTAAAGGCAATAAAGGGTTGAGAGACTCCAAGAATTCATAGAGTATAACAGACTTGGATCCCCTCATGTTTCCTCATGTCTCTCACAAAGCTTCATTTCTTTTCTTTTTTTTTTTTTTTTTTTGGGGAGAGAATAACTTCTCCTATTAGAAGAACATGAGCAAACATGAGCAAACATAACATGATCAAATCCATTTCCGAGTATAACTCATGACTAAAGAGGTTTTGTAGCTATTTATAGGTGAGGGTCAAGGGCACTCAAGTAATTTCCCTCAAATTGAATTACTAAAGGTAGTGAGGCATGTGGCAGGAGCTCAAGGGGGGAAGTTAGGAATATAAAATAAAGGGACCAAGACCATTTAGGAAATTTGATCTAAGAAGAAAAAAAAATTACTAACAACCTACTATGTGGAACAAATTTGATATTTAACCAACATAATATATATTACTCAAATATATCCATAGTTAATGTCATCAAATATAAAATAACATAAGCACATACCTAATACCTTCACTTATTAAGTTGTGCCTAGTGGTGTTGCAGGATGTAAAAATAATCTATTATCACATATGGTGAAATTTTCAACTATCTCCTTTTCAATGTAAACAATTATATAATATGCAATAACATCATCTTCCCTTTTGGTTTTCATTATTTGTATAGATCAAAAAACTCATTCAATAATTGCTATTGACATAGGAAGAGTTCAAACAAGCTAAATTAATCTATCAATTAAAAAATAAATATCTTATTTGCCCATCTTTACTAATTTCTGACAAAAAAATCAAAAGTAGTGGATTAATTATGAAATTTTGGATCCTTGGGCACATCAAGCTCATAATGTCGCAATTTATATTCTAATTGAATCTTTCTTTATGAAGGATAAAATTTCTCCACAAGGTTATAGATATTTCTAGCATTAATGACTTGTATGTATTGCCAATTAGGAAGTGGCCAAGTGGGAATGCAATGCAAAGAGCTAATTAAAAGCCTTGAATATTTGAAACCAGCGAACACAAAGCTTGAATTGAAGCCTCAAATGGAAAATGAAATGAAAGTGATTTGGTGAAGCCATGAATTTGTGACCTATGCCCATGAAGAGTGAAGACTAAAATCTAAAAGTGAATGGGCAATGGTAGAGGCACAAAGCAAATTGGGGAGTGAAAAATCTAAATTTTGTCCAATTCAACAAGACAAATTTATATTTTTTTAATTGATTTGAGGGGCTAAATGAAAATTTTACATTTCATTTAGGAGCCAAAAACTTGTACACAGATGCACATATATGAAAATATAGAAAACTTAAGGGGGAGGGGGCCATGGCATCCCCTAGCTCCCCTTCCTTTCCATCCATTTGCTCATAGAGGTGCACTACAAAGGGACCTAAGCCTCTTGACATAATGGTGCACATTCCACAAGGTCATGGCCATATGTGCTTCCCACCATGAGTCGTTGTTATAACATTGTAAAAACTTGCTCACTTGGTTAAGAAAATACTTAAATTTCAACTAGTAATACCTATATGGACACCATGGTAAAGTCTAAGGGACCAAGTAAAAAAGAAGTGAAAATATAAGAATCAAATTAAAAAGAAGTAAAAGTTTAGAAACCAAATTAAACTCGACATATGGCACATAAACAATCTATTAGGAAACTTGGTGTAAACTCGACAATCTTATGATAGAAGTTGGCATCAAGAACTTGTTTGAAAACTGCAAAAAAGTATAAGATTCATTTAGGAAAAAAAACTAAAGTATAGGGACTAAATTAAAATATTGATCAAAGCATAAGACTAAATGTAAAATTTATTCTAATTTATATTTGATGTTATGATCTAAGGTATAGTTTCTAACCTTAAAAATAATCCATGGTAAATCACAGGAGAAAATGCATAGATACTCAAGTACTTTGATCTATTTTGCAAACAATCACCATTTACTTTGAAATATGGAAGTAGACCCTTTTACTATAGCAAACTTGGGAATAAACTCCTCAATCCACCTTCTATTAGATAGTTAATAGAAATTTGGAAAAGAATTATGCTTGATTTTGAAATCACAACCCAAAAATTTGGGTTCAAAATCAAAAGAATGAAGATGGTTGAATGGGTTTGAAATCATAAGCAAAACCTTAGGGAAGAAGGGTGTTTGGGTTCAAAATTATGAATGGAATATTTAGGGTTCAAAAACAAAATCAAATCATAGTTGTTAGGTCAAAATCATGGGTCTGAATCTGAAGATTTGCAAACAAGAATTTGTGGGAAAGAAGGAAGCCATCTAAACCTATTTATCCATCTCTAATTTTTGAACCACTTTAAATTACGGAGTTTGAAATAGTTTTAGTTTTTTATTCATTTCCTTTTTCTAACCCTTTCTAGTCAAAAGGTTAGCATTACAAAAATAATATTAGAAATTTATCCCTTTAAACGTGCGCTACCTTAATAATGACATTGTAAAATCCAATCAAAGACGTACGAGATACCATCTATTTTTTTATTAAACTTTCGATTAATAAAGTGGGTTTCTACTTCCGTACCTCACTTCACCTGTTAATGACCATCCCATTCTACTCTTCTCACAAAATTCAATCAAAGAGAGATGAGATATCATTTATTTTTTCATTAAACTTTCTATTAATGAAGTGGGTTATCGTTTCCTTGCCCCACTTCACCTATTAATGACCATCCCACTTCACTCTTCTCAAAACTCCTAATGAAATCGTAAGTTGACACTTTTCTCCATTTGAATTGTGGTGGTTTTGATTATTTTTCAACTGGATTTTTTTTTCTAGTCATTTCAAATTTGGATTTTATTCTTTTAAGTCAAGTTGTTATTTGTTTCTTTATTTTTCTTTTGTAGTTAGGCAAAATTTTTATTCAACCTCAAGTTTTAAGTTTTAATTTGAGTTTAGATCCTTTAACTTGACTTAGATTATTTTAACTTGGATCTTTCATTTTATTATTGGGTCAATTTGTCTCATTTTGGCCTTTCTTTTTTTTTTTTTTTCATTTGGATTAAAAAAAAAAATTTTTATTAGTTTAAATTATTGAATTTTGAATTTTCTCATTCTAGATGTTAGTTATTATATTTTGGTTTAATTTGGGTCATTATTTTTGCCCGAGATTTTAACTTGAGTCTTATTTATCTTTATTTGATATTGGGGATTTAGTTCCTTTACTCACTCACAAAATAAGAAATTTCTTACTCCAAGCAACCTATAAACCAGCCCTAAAAGAGTTTAGATGAGAAGTTCCTTGATTTATGGAACTTGGAGCTCACTCTTATACTAACCTTTTAAAGGAGGGTCACTTATGCACTGTCTTTTATTCCAAAGTCACTCTCCCCCGTAGATTCAATAATTAATTATCTCTTGCACACAAGAGAAGCTGAGCCTTCAAAAGAGGTTGACAATTTGAAAATTTCTTGTTTCCTAAATATACTTTTCTAGTTTTTGACAAACTTTAGTGCATCTTGGGGATCTAGGGTTACAACAATTATTATTGCATCATGATAATTTTCAATGCAAGTTTATATCCATGGCTACAACATATCCAAATTTCATGTAATAAAATTTTAAAATTCACACATTTTTATTATGTAATTTCTCAGTTTACTTTGTATAGAAGATATGCTTTTACATGTATCTTGAACATAATTATAAAAATTGGACTAAATCAATTGGTTAAATAAAAAAATTGATAAACTAACCATGGAATTGATTCATTTGACCCTTAGAACCAACTAAGGAAAAAATAGTCAAATTCATAAAAAGTAAGTAAAACTAATAAAAATCAATCAATTTGATGTTGAACTAGTCAAAATTTGATTTTTTATATTTTAATATTGAAAATAGAGTCTTGACAATTTTATGATAAGAATTTATAATATTTTATAGATTCTATTCAACATATTTCACATGAATTTGTTATTATATATAAAATGCTTTAACTACTTTTTTTATATTTTTAAAAATTTATATCTATTTTAAATATTATTTTGTAATATATACTAATCAAACAGTTAAATTATAAATTACTCTTTATCTCAATTTAATATCCAATCCAATTTTTAAAACATTGACATTGAGTTAGAAGTATTCCTTTTGTGTGTTTCAACTCACATCTATCATCCATTATACCAAAATTCTTTGCATATATAAAATTACCGATATTATAGCAAAATTTTGGACTTGAAATATACTTTTGTAATCCTAAATTTTAAAATTTATTAATGTAGTGCACGTGATAGGTAATATCTACAGTTAGGGATTGAATTTGGATATAATTTCAGCTTAGCATGAGGTTAACATATTATATTATGGTTATTGTCCTTAATTTTGGAACTTAATGCATGATTTGCTGCTCTTGATTGTTGCGTTTCTGACCTGTATGCATACTTATTTGCATGTAACTTAATGTCTACATTCTCAAATTATGTGGACTTAATAGCTTGAGATAATAGACCCATCAAAGATTTTTCTCTTGAATGTTTTCCTAAGATAATAGACACATCACCTAAGCTTTCAATAAAAAAACTTTGGGTTCCAATAATCCGCATTTAAATGTTTCCATCAGGCTCTAATGGCACATTTGTTGGAGTTTAGATTTTGAAATTTATTTTCTTCAACTATTAATTAAGAAATGGATTATTTTTCTAACTTTAGAAATTTACTCATTTTCAAAAATAACTTTTCTTTCACAAATTCAAAAATAAAATCTTTCTTCAAAAACTAAAAAGATAGGAAATACATATTTTTCAAAAAAATTTCAAAAGTAGAACCATATTTTTGAAAAAAAATACATACCCAATTTCTAAATATCCAAAAAAATTAAAAAAATTTTTTTAAAAAAATAAAATTCAAAAAATGAATAAATTAAAAGTCCATTTGGTACACATAATGCAAACAAACATAATGGAAAATAAAATGAAAAAGTAATTTTGAAGATATAAAATGATCATCGTATTCTTATTTTAAAAAAATAATAAAAATAAAATAGAAATATATTAAATAATTATTCCAATAGTATAATAGACATTACAACAACAAAAAAATTACATTCTTTTCTGATGCCAAATGGGTGGCAAGAAAGAAGAAAGCAAAGCTAATGAGATTTCTTAACTAAACTCACCCACCAATTTGGTAATCATTTTCTTTATGGCATCTTTTAGTTATTTTCTTTCTTCTTTTTTTTTTTCCTTCCAAGTGCGTTTAATAATGGTAATAGCACTACACTTAATGCCATATAAACAGGTTTTTCAATTCCTTTATGGTGCATTAGGTTGCACAAAAAAAAAAAACTAAACTAAACTAAAGTAAACTACGATAAACAACGAGTACATAGAAAATAAGACAAGTTTTTGTATGCAATATTTATCATATTCTTGGTATTATTATTCATGCGTGTCCATTTTTTGTCATTATTTTTTTTATATAAGGTTACGAAAGCCATTTCTTATCTTATTTTTATTTTCTTTCTTTTTCCATCCTAAAGGTTTTATGTATCAAACAATAATCATTCTTCTGAAGAACTGATATAAAATGCCCAGCACCCCTCTTACACTATAGTAACTCCCAAACCTTCTCCGTTGATCTAATTTGCAATTTCAAAAATTTTCCTCCAAATTCATATGCCCAATTTTGTTCTGGCAATAATACTTTTCTTTTCACATCGATTTGAAATTTTCCATCCCCAAGTGCTATTTGAGGTTGCATATTTTCATCCATGCTCACAGAGCAACTCAAGCAACTTTTATGACCTATCATCTGGTTTGAAAATGACAACCAAAAAATGACTAGAAAATACAATAATAAAATGATTAACTCTCCTTTTTTCCTAATAACAATTATTTTTTAATTAATTATGCTTCTAATTTGTATAAACAATATTTTGTATGACGATTTACAGTTTCCTATATTTGCAAAATTAACTATTTAATTTTCAAATCAATAGTCAAACACTTTCGTTTCATCCTCTAAAGCAGAAGTTAGACTTCAAAGGAGCCAAATTCTTGATAGATGGTGTCAATTTCTTATAAAATAATGCACGTGGTAGAACCCAAGAAGGGTATGCGTGGCCAACATTACTGTATGTCAATAACGAACTTAAATGGCGACTTCCGCCCCCAAAAAATGTTGGAATTTAGATTAAACATAAATGAGTATAGCTCACGAGACCAAAAGTAGGTTGAGTCAGTTTCATTCAGGTCACAGAAACTATTATGTCTCAAGGATCTAGCATTTTACTGTAAGATACACCTTCGTCTTAAGAATCTGACACCTGACATTTAAACAAAACGATGGATAATTCTTAAAGTATCTAAATAAATAGCCATGGTTGGCTACTCATGAATTTGTACACAGTAATGATTTCATTATTTTTTGCCAACGTCTATAGGCAACGCAACAAGGGAATTTGCACGAAGATGCTCATTGACTTCCCGGAAGCCTTGTTCTGGAAACCATGTGCTCTGATATCTGTACACACAAGGAAAGTCCACATATGCATAAAACATAGGTAAAGGACATTAAATATATAAAAATATTGGATAAATTAGATTTAGATATAGTTAATTAGCTAACTGATGCAAACTCAATAGCTGAATCGATTTTCCTAT
Source organism: Erythrophleum fordii (assembly GCA_032878935.1). Lineage (NCBI taxonomy): Eukaryota > Viridiplantae > Streptophyta > Magnoliopsida > Fabales > Fabaceae > Erythrophleum > Erythrophleum fordii. Next base: position 4,763,835 of record JAVQMF010000046.1, on the reverse strand, counting down.
AAGTCAACAGAAATGAAAAACCACATGCTGATGTTTCTCATGCAGCTTCTGGTTCATCAAGTATGAGGCTAACAGAAATAAATTTTGAGCAGAACACTACTGATTCTAGTGGCCGACCAGATTCAAGCAATAAAACTTAGGATCTATGAAAGACTAATAGTTCAAAAATGAAGCTGCATCGTGACAGACATGTAACTAAAACTCATATTAGATATAACACTACATTTCAAATTGCTTTTAAACACCATATATCTTGTTATGTTGCGGAGTCTATTCCTTGTTGTATCAGTAGCGATGCTTCTTAAATTAAAGTCCAAAGTGCCTGAGATGGTAGGAGGATTGGGGCAGGCGGAGGAGAACAAGGCCAAGAAGACTAACCCAAAAAGTTGAAGTATTTTTGTTGTTTGCTGCTTTGAAATTCTGCTGTGGTGACACTACTTGGGACTGAGTTTTTCCTTTTTTTCTGTCTTTGTTGTAATTTAATGATTTCTTCTTTTGGACCAAGAGAAAAACAGGAAAATAACGAAAGTTCTACTATTTCTTGTTGTATCAGTAGCGATACTTCTTAACTTAAAAGTCCAAAGTACCTGAGATGGCGGGAGGATTGGTGCAGGCGGAGTAGAACAAAGCCAAAAAGACTAACCCAAAAGGTTGAAGCATTTGTTATTTGCTGCTTTGAAATTCTGCTGTGGTGACACTATTTGAGACTCAGTTTTTTTTTCTCCCCTCTTTATTGTAATTTAATGGTTTCTTATTTTGGACTAAGAGATAAGCAGGAAAAAAAGAACTACTACCATTACTACTATTGCCACCACTACAACCACCACCACTATCAACTCTTGTGATTAGGCAAATATACAACCATCTTTCTACTTGCTAATTTTAAATAGCATTTAACACTTCCGTTTTAGTCTAAAGTTCAAGGAATTTTTTTTTAACATTTTAAAATTAGTGTACCAATTTTGTAATTAGGCCATAATTTTAGGGGCGGTTAAAATGTAATTTCCTCTAATCTAAAATCAAGAGTCTGGCATATTAGCTTGGTAAAAAGAAAAGAAAAAACAAATGGATTGATATATCCAACCTTCGCAGCGGATTGCTAGTGATTTCTTAAACATGGTCTATTCTACAGTTCCTTCAGACTGACTTTATTACTGGTTGATTTCTGAGTTCACATCATAGTAGGCCACACGCAAATACATTGAAGGCATTGATATGTGCCCAAGGTAGTAGATTGTGAATTGAAATTGGTGGAAAAATAATATTTCAGAGTTATTCATTTATTAATTTGTAGGATAAATGATAGTTTGATCCAAAATAGGCCCCCCCCCCCAAAAAAAAAAAAGCTTTTAAATATCTCATTCACCTACCCCATGGTTTGTTTCATTATCATTTAAATACCTTGTGGTATGTTTCTTCATGATTTTCACCAAAATAGTCATGTGAAAGTTAAAATAATGAACAATTTTATTGTTGAAAGTATGTTTTACTTCTATCTTAAGACATTTTTATACTTATTTTATTGTTTCATTATCATTTATCCACCTTGTGGTATTTTCCTTCTTAATTTTAACCAAAATAATCATGTGAAAGTTAAAATGATGAACAACTTTATTGTTGAAAGTATGTTTTACTCATATCTTAAACATTTTTATACTCTTTTAAGTCTATTATTGGGATAACATTCAAGAGTTAAAACTATCCACCTAATTCGGCAATAGCCTTGGAACATTATAAAAATATTTAAAATATAAGTAAAACCGATATTTTACCAATGATATTTCTTATCGTTTTTAATATTCACATAATTACTTTTGTTAAAATTTGGATATCAATTACCACATGCTGGTTAGATAGTACTTGAAAAAACACGGGCATTGAACGACACAATTTAAACTACCTGGGGGCCAAATGATTTTGGGCCAAACCACAAAGATAAACTATAATATATCCTATTTTTTTATACCTTCTAGATTAATGTCAGCTATTAATTTCTTAGATTCTTCCAAAGTAAAACCTCCATGTTGCACCACGAATTAGACAATAAATGTTAATGATGCAATAAAATATAATGTGAGATTAGTTTAAAAGCTATTCTATCATTTCTAAAAAGTATGCTTAATCTTGGGATTTTAAAATGCTCCGTAGGAATCAAGTGTACAGGGATGATGAGGGTAGAGAAACAAAATGTATTTTAAGATTATTCTGGAATTTCAGATGATCAAGCTTTGACCTTAATCACCCTTTGAACACAGTTTTATTTCAACTGCTATTGTATCAAATGGAGTTGTATCGTGACTTGTGTGAGTTTGAATTTAGGATTATGGTTTTGCAGCAACGGGTTACTATAAATTGTTATTGTTTGGAATGTGTATGCTTAGATGTTGTGCTGAACTCGAAACTAATTTGTGGTGTTTAAATTTCAAAAAATATTATTCTTCTATATATTAAAAGAAAAAAAAGGTTTCAAATCGCAATATAAGGTTTTTCTAAAATTGTTATTAACTTCTGCAGGATAATCTTAAATTTAGGGTATGCCTACAGGACCTGCAAGAAGCTGGGGTAAGAGCAAGAAGGGGCCAAGGACAGGGGCAGGTACGTTGTGTGGATGAGGAGCAAGAAAGGCCTTCCCACCCACCCAATTGCCATTTGTTAAAACCCAGTTGCAAAGTATGGGACTTGAACCCTATATTGAAAGTAGGAGATTCTAATGTGAGATTATATGAACTGTAGGCTCTCCAACTGATTCCTATCACCGTCCCTATCTGGTATAGAAAGTGTTCAGGGCATTTACCCCAAACCTAGTTGCATCACTCAGAGAACTCCACTTGTTTCACCCCTCCATCTCAACCTAACAACCACTAGTCCCTCTCATGGCCCAATATCCTGGGAGAAGAGGGATAAGAGCTAAGAGCACAATGCAAGAATGATTCCCTTGAGCACAACCCTGGCACCAGAAAGACAGAAAGCGCTACGGTTGCACTTGCCTCTACACCTCAATCATAGCATTCCCAGTATTCCAAGGTATCAAACTCTTGCCAGGTCACTGCCTTTGTTACCTCAGACAAGCAAACCTAACTCCCTCTAGCTAGACAATTTATCTCAACATCGTCCCCCCTTACCTACCTATAACAGGTACAGGTAACCCTAATGCCAAGCAAAGAATTCATCATTTTCATCTCCTAGGACCTCCATACTGAGAATACCATATTTCCCTATTGTAGGGATCTTAAGCTCCCTGCTCTCTACTCTAAATCATCACTCTGTGATACTCATATACTAGTATAGCCAGCATTTAACATCAATAGGAAGAAAACAAACTTTACAAAGATGCAGAAAAACTTCAATTAAAAGTGAAGTAAGATTGACAGTCAATTTTTCCATATCAATTAATTGACAATGAGATGTTTTCAATCAGTATGGCAGAATATCTATTGCAACTTTCTGCATCAGCTACAAACTGTTGTGAAAGACAGCAATTTTTTACACTTTTTTTTTCCATTCTTTCAATAGGTCCTTGTTCTCTGCGGCAAAAATCCATCTAGAAAAAGGAATATATAGCAACTAACCTGCTCAGTGTGTGGCAAATATTTCCCATCAAATGTTACTACCACACGATCCTTCCCATCTACTCCTTTAACTTTGTCAACCGAGCAGTAGAAGTCTATGGCTGACATACTACACAATAAATGAAATAATAAGAAAATATTTTCAATGTAGTATTTACAGACAGGAATATTTGATGAACTGGGCATGGCATGTTTTACCAACTCAAACATCATATTAGGAGTATTCTCAAAATCAATTTAATCAAAAGCATAGTGGTCTATTTGTTTGGTACAACACTCTAAGATCATGGAAGTATTAATTTGAATTACACAGGATGGACTACAAAAATAGCAAGAAAGAGAGAGAGAGAGAGAGAGAGAGAGAGAGAGAGAGAGAGAGAGAGAGAGAATCCAACTCGTGGGGCTTTATGCCACTATCTTTCATTAGATTGTCCACTTCACTTTTGGAAACTAGTCCCTGACTGCTTTAAACCATCTCCCCATAAGACAGATTTTCTTTTCTTTCTCTTTCCTGTTCTTGAGTCATAAAGAGTAACTTAGCTATAACATAAAGTAGTTATACCTTTAAAATGTGTGACATATCCAACAAACAGATATTATTTTGAAATTTGAACTAATTTTCAAAGATAGTGCTTAAAGCTGACATTAGCAACATCAACACTATTCTTATTAGCATTTAACACAAGCAAGACTAATAATGTCAAACCTACTCAACATAGATAATGTCAAGTGCAAGTAATTACAATAGGCCAAGTTATACACAACTTATTATTACATTTACTCCAAATTATATTAATGAATGAATATATAATTAAGAAAATCAGAGAAATGATGTTCTGATTACTTGATTATTTCAAATGGAAGAAGCTACATAAATAGGAGATCCCAGGCAACATTCCTACCAGTGGATCCCATGAATTATGCAAGCATAAATGACAAAATAAAAGCTAATAAATACAGGAATAAAGACGAGCTAAAAGCGGAAATTACAAGGTCTTACTTTTTCCCACAAAAAGAAAAAAAGAAAAAAAAACCCACATAAAACATGCTAATTGGCCACAAGTGAGAAGATCAAATCTGAATTTTGAGCCATAAATGAGGAGATTGAGGAAAAGACCTGGAATAATTGTGTATTTTACTCTAAATACATTTACAAGCAATAGGTACAACTTATTTATAGGCTTCAAACCAAGGAAGAGAGATAACCTCCCTAACACATAGCCAACAGACAATGAAAAAAGAAACTAATGGATAAATACCAAAAAGAATTTCCTATAAATGCAAATAATTAGAAAAATATCAAGAATTCCACACTTCCCCTCAAGTTGGGGAGAATATGTCATCCATGCAATAATTGAACATCAAACTGGGTTCTTGAAATAGCTTTAGTTAGAAATCAGCTATGTGTAGGTGTATAAATCACCTCAATGTTTCCTTTTTCTATCTTTTCCTTGATAAAATGTCTATCAACTTTAACATACTTGGTTTTGTCATAATGGATCGAGTTCTTTGTAATACTTATTGCTACTTGATTGTCACAACAATAGCTTCATGGATGCTGAAGTAGGAAATTAAAGTCCTTCGAGATGTCTTTTTAATCATATACCCATACAAATTCCATGAGCCATAGCCTGAAATTTGGGTTCAACGCTGCTTTAGGCTACAACTGATTGCTTCTCACTCCTCAGTAACAAGATTACCCCAAACATAGGTGCAATACCCTGAGATTGACCTCCTATTAGTGAGAGATCCAGCCCAATCCTCATCAGAGAACACCTTTATGCTTCTATTATTTCCTTTCTTGAAAAACAACCCCCTTCTTAGTGTCATCTTTAAATACCAAAGTATTCTATTGACTACTTTAAGGTGTTGTTCAGTGGGGATATTCATAAATTGGCTTGCCTAAAAAACTAATATCTGGTCTTTTAACTGGAGTTGAATTTTCCCTTGTCTCAACTTTATTTGACAGATCCATAGGAGTATCAACAAATTTACAACCAAGCATACAGATATCCTTAATCAAGTCAAGAGTATATTTTCTTTGGGATCTAGAAACCCCTTTGCTAGACTAAGCTACTTCTATACCCAAGAAATATTTTAAAGCATCCAAATCTTTAATTTCAAATTCCTCACTCAAGACTTTCGAGAGATGAGTTTTTCCTTATTATTTCTTGACACAATTACATCATCCACGTATACAATCACAACAGTAGTCTTACCACCAAATGCTTTAATTAACAAGGTGTGATCAATCTGGCCTTGTGTAAACCCAAGCCTCATTGTTGCCTTAGTAAACTTTTCGAACCAAGCTATTGGAGATTGCTTGAGCCTATATAAAGGTTTTTGAAGCTTGTACACTAGGTTGGCATTGTTGGGACTCTTCAAACTAGGAGGTATTTCCATGTAGACTTTGTTATCAAAATCCCCATTAAAAAATGCATTATTGACATGTAGTTGATCAAGCTTCCATTTGAGATTTGTAGCTATAAATAAGAGGACCCAAATGGCATTTAGTTTCGCAACAGCAACAAATGTCTCTTGGTAGTTTATTCCATATATATCTAAATGAAGCCTTAAGTGATCAGCCTTGCCTTATATCTTTCAATGCCTCTGTCAACTTTATATTTCACATTAAATACCTACCTGCATCCCACATGCTGCTTCCCTTAAGGAATTTAGGTGAGTTTCCATCTGTCGTTCATTTCAAGAGCATGTAACTCTTCATTTACAACATCTCTCTATTTTAGGTGTTGAAAAGCTTCTTCTATATTGTCAAAAATTTTAATGCTATTTAAATTTGTAGTAAATGCCTTGTAATTTGGAGACAACTTCTCATAGGATACAAAGTAAGCACATGATCTAATTCCCTTTTTATATGCAATAGCAAGGTGAAGATCAATAGATGAACTCAATCCACCAAAAGAGGCTTCAAAATTAGCTTTACCTTGATTATTTTGTGTGCTTTTAATAGGAGTTGGATTTGGGTTAAGTTGGCAATGCTCTTGAATTGTGGACTGTTGCTTAACTTGCTTATTACACCTTGAATACACCTTGAGGTTATTAGTGATCCCTTGGTTCAAACTTTTGGAAGTTTCATATTCAAGTATAGGGTCAAGTTCAAGCAAGGGCTCAAGTTCAAGCAAAAAATTGGGCATGGGCTAGGGTGTAGGAGGAAGATGGACCCAAAACTTATATTCTTCCTCACTAGTGGCTAGAATCTCTCCTTAAATGTGGGTTTTGGGATAATATGGCACTTGTTCAAGAAAAGTGATATCTATAGAGGTATAAAATTTTCATAATGAGAGCATAACACTTATAACTTTTTGGGGTTGAGAATACCCAAGAAAAATACACTTGATAAATTTAGGATCAAGTTACTCCTTTGTTGCTAAGGAATACGAACACCCAAACACCTTTAGAGAAAGGCCAGTGATGACACAGGTTTGGGGAAAGGCTTTGAGGAGGGCTTGGTAAGGAGAGTCATATTTGAGAGTTACTGAGGATATCTTGTTGATAAGATAGTTATAGTTAAAACAGCTTCCCCCAAAATTATTTAGGAACATTATTTGTAAATATAAGAGACTTGGCAATTTCAAGAAGGTGTCTATTCTTCCTTTCAACTATATCATTTTGTTGAGGAGTGTAGACACAAAAATTTTGATTAACAATACCATTTTCAAGGAAAAAATTTCCAAGAACTGAATTAAAATAGTCAACTAGTATTATCAATCTTAAAAATTTGAATGAGTCTAAAATTGATTTTTAATCATAGAATGGAAATTTTTTACAATAGAGGCAGTTTCGGACTTGTTTTAATGAGAAATATCTAAGGGATGCAGGTGTGATCATCAATAAAAGATAAAATCAACAGGCTATATTTTAAACATGATATGGTTCCCAAAAATCACTATGAATGATAAAAAAACAGGTGAGATGGTTTATAATCATAGGTAGGGTAAGTTTTACGACAATGTTTTGATAACTACCAAACCTCATATTGGGAAAACTTTCGACTTTTATTGATAAATAAAATGGGAAACATTTTTGCCAAGTACTTCAAGTTTGGGTGACCCAAGTGTTGGTGCCATAACATAATAGTGTGACCACAAGAGCTAAAATGACATGTATGAGTGATCTTATTATTGGCCTTGGTTTGATACAAACCTCTATTCTTTTTAGCGTTGCCAATCATCCTCTCCAAATCCAAATCTTAAAACAAAAATTCAGAGGAAGGGAATTTAACAACACATTTCAAATGATAAGTAAGCTTGCTAATTGATGGCAAATTGTAAGATAATTTTGGAACCAAGAGAATGGATTCAAGTATCAAGGCTTTAGAAATGTTCATTCTCCTAATCTTGGTTATTGTGGATGGAAACCCATTAGCAATTTTCACTTTATAATTATTAAGGCAAGGCTAGCATTCATAGGATAATAAGGCATCTCCAATCATATGATCTGAGGCAACTAAATCAATTATCCAGGACATTGCATCTTCTACTCGAGCATGAAGTGCCTCTAAGAAAGTACTATTTTGAGCCATGGTACGAGTAGCAACAATAGAAGTAGATGATGAACCTTAGCTAATTAGCTTGTGAAGCTATTCTACTTGCTATTTGCTAAAAAAATGCAAGTTCATTAGGAGTTTTTCCAACTCCTTTTGAGGAGGCATAATATCCCTTGCTAGCTTTCTCTTTGGTAAATTTCCAATAAATCAACTTGTCATGTATCTTCTAGCAAGTCTCATAGGTATGGCCTATGCACCGACAGTGGTCACACCAAGGTTCACCCTTTTTCAATTTATTTTCAATGTTAAAGTTGGCATTACAGGACAAGAGAGTAAAACCTTCAAGTGCAATAACAGATGAAGTGGTCCCCATCATGAGCTTTTTCTAGCTTTCTTCCCCCTCGAACCTTCAAGAACACTTCTCTAAGTAATGGTAAAACCTTGGTAGCTAGGATTCTACTCCTGACTTCATCTAGAGATTTATTCAAACCCACTAAAAATTTGAAGATCCTCTCCTTTTCAACAATTTCTTGATATCTTCTCACATCCTCAAGACCTGACCAATCAAGATTCTCAAAGACATCTAATTGTTGCCAAAAGCAGTTTAGCTTAGTAAAATATTAAGTTAAAAGTAATTCTCCTATTTGAGATCACGAAGGATGCCTTTGATCTCAAAGACTTCAGCAATATTGTCTTTGTCAGAGTAAGTCTCTTTAAACACAATCCAAATCCTATAGACAATGTTCTAGAACATAAAGCCTTGCCCAATGTCATTGTCCATAGTATTGACTAACCAAGACATGAGCATATTATTTTCTGCCTTCCATACTTTAGAGTTTGGGTCCTTCTTTTTTGGAGGAATGACTGCTCTAATAAGGTAGTCGTCTTTCTTTTGCTCAAGACAAATGTCATCACTAACTTGGCCCATTGAAGACAACTATGACCGTTTGATTTGTGTTCATTGATGAGTTGAATAGACCCCTTTGATCCACCATGGTTGAAAAGGTCTTGCCCAGAAGACCCACTCGAAATCAACAATTTCCCACATGCCATACATTTTCTAGCCATTCATTTCCTCCTATACAACAATTTCCACTCTGGTTTTTTTGGTGCTTCCTAAACATTCTGTGGAATATTCTCATGAGAAATATTATCACAAACTTGTTATTTTCAAGGGATAACTTATCATAAGAAATGAAATTTCATATTGGATGACTAGTGCAACATCTGACCCCTTTCCTCAAAGCAATAGGAGGATCAAGATCATGCATGATAACTTCACCTAGACTTGGAATGGATGTCATACTTCGCTTGTGAGATGTGTAGGGCTCTAACTCCTAAATTTTCCTCCTCTTTGAGTACACAATCAACTCATTTTGTTGATTATCTTAGGTTGGTCTCAAGTCCAACAGTGATGTTGGCATTGTCAGGGACTTTAGGATTATTTTTATATGGTTCAAGGTCAAGAAGGAGGTTGGTCTTGAGTTCAGTGGTAGAAGAGACAAAGCTTAGAGGTTTAAGGATGTTATGTGTCTAAGGGATGGTGTTTTGTTGGATATTGGGAGAAAGGTCAACGTTGGAGGTAGTACTGTACCAAAATTCCCATTCCTACACACCTTGAATCTCCCCAATGGGAGTTTTTGGGTAGGGTTTCAAAAGAAGTGACATCCATAAAGGTGTAAAATTTGTATGAGGGGAAAATAGCACTTGTAACCTTGTTTTGTGGAGGAGTACCCAAGAAAAATACATTTGTGAACCATGGGATCAAGTTTACCTCTAGGATAAATGTGAACAAAAATAATACACCTAAAAATCTTTCGAGGTAAGTTTGACATTATTTGGATATTGGGTTAGGTTTGAAAAAGTTTTTGGCATGGTGTTCAGAAATTTAAAACCCTGGGGGCAGGTCTATAAATAACATTGGCAATAGTAAGGATAACGTCCCCAAAGAATTTTTGGAACATGAGTTGCAAGAATGAGAGATCTAAAGCATATGATTTGTAAGATAGGTACCCAAGTTGGGGTTGAAATATTCCCTTCTATTATCAATTTTGAGCATTTTAATTTTGGTTGGAAATTGGATTTGAATAAGGGAGAGGAATTTTTAGAAAATATTAGTCACTTCAAACTTCTCTTTCATAAGATATACCTAAGCAAGTCTTATGTGGTCATTAACAAAAATTACAAATCATCTAGCTCCAAAAATATTTTTGATTTTGGAAGGTCCCTCGATATCACTATGTATCATAGAGAAGGGTTGAGATGGGTTATGTTCATAAGTGGGATAGGCATTTTTGACATGCTTGGACAATTGGCACACTTCAAAATGAAAAATTTTACATGTTTTGTTGAATAATTGAGGGAAAAGCTTTTTTTTTTTAATATTGGCAATTGGGGTGACCCATTCTACAATGCCACATCATAATATTAGACCAACTACTAGTGGAAAGAGCTTGTCTCGGGTGCTTGAGAGAAACTTTTGGGAGGTAAAGTCTTGCACTCTCCTCAGCATTGCTAATCATCTTACAAGATTTCAAGCCTTGAACATCAAAACCACCAGAATAGAAATTAGTTACACAATTCATGTCCTTGGCAAGCTTGCTTATAGACAACAGATGCACATCAATTTTGGAACAAACAGCACAGATTTCAGAAGTGTACTGTTCTCAATTCAGTGACTTTAGATACAAAACCATCAGCAATTGTAACAAGCAAATTCTCGACACAAGGGATATATTCATCAGAAGTGAGAGGTTATCATTCATATGGTCAATGGCTCCCAAGAGTAATTATTCTAAGTTTGGGAGTTTAGAGCTATAGGATAATCAATTGACTGGGCTATATTGCCAGCCCCAACAATATTTTCAGTAGGTGATTGATTACCAATAATTTTTGGAGTAATTCAAGCTGCTCCTTACTAAACAGACTTGTCTCCATGAGGGTTTCATCATCACCACTTACCATTAAGCCTCTGACAAGTAGAGGAGAGTCAACAAGGACTCCATGGCTGTTTGGAGTACTGGTTTCAGATGAGGAGGTAGATTTCTCAGTATTCATGGCTGCATTTTGTCAATATTTGATCATGATGGGTACAGGCCAAGGAGGCTCTGATACCATGAAGAAAATCAAAGAAATGATGTTTTGATTACTTGATTATTTCAAATGGAAGAAGCTACATAAATTGGAGATCTCAGGCAACATTTCTACCAGTGGATCCCATGAATTAAGCAAGCATAGATGGTAAAATAAAAGCTAATAAATACAAGAATAAAGACGAGCTAAAAAGGGAAATTACAAGAGCTAACTTTTCCAAAAATAAACCACATAAAACATGCTAATTGGCGATGAATAAAAAGATCATATCTGAATTTCAAGCCATATATAAGGAGATCAGATTTGGGTTTCAACATATAATAATGTATTTGTTTGTTTCTTGGAAAAAACTTCTATTTAAATTTGTGTCACAAGTGGAGGTCTGCATAGCCTCTACGTTTTTGGTATAATGCCAGGCCTATTTTCAAAATGAGTCAAATCAATCTGACATGTGCCTAAATTTCCAGTGAGAGCTCCAAAGGAGTCTTGCATACACAATTTTTCCTTGGTTCTTGATTCTCAGTCCAAAAACAAGCACAGATCCTCCGTATTGTGTGTCCTGTGCTTCCCCATTCAGGGGCCACAGCAGTTTTTTCTTTTTTTAACATTTTTTTTAAATTAAGGTGCTCTCATAAGGGAGCCCAGCAGCAGAGGATCTGTGGGCTTCCAAAGACAGTACTTGCTTCCCAAATAGTCCTCATGTCATAAAATTTCATGACCAAACTTTCATGCCAAGTGCTCATAACATCTTGATGGCAATAAGATACCAAAAACCTATGCTCAAGAGTGTGCATTTCATGACCATCACATCCTAAATTTTCCTTAAAGTCCTTTTCCAGCAGCTAAACTTGGAAGTATAGTCATGTGCATGGCCACAGAACTATGTTCAAGAGTGAACTCAATTGGTACGACACATGCTATTGTTGTACCAAAGCCAATAGCATAATTGCAATGATAAACATTGTTTTTGAATAGCACAAATTTTTGTGTAACATAGTAGCATGTTGGATCTAATAGGTGTCCAGATTCTCCACTCATCAATAAGATGAGTAGAGGGTGCTGCTCTTAACAGGGGCTAGTCAGATCAAATATGGACAGTTCAGATTTGATATATATATATATATTTTATATTTATTTTTTTTATTTTTTTTAAAGATGGAAAACGTAGAATAAAAACAATTCTGTAGCTGCCAACTTAAAAAAAGTGATGATTGAGATCAAATTCTTATGAGGGGCAGCACCCTCTACTGATCTTAGCGATGAGTAGTGAATCCAAATGCATTTAATAGGCACCACAAAACCTCAATGAATGGCTATGCTTGATATGATGTAGCTTTAATCAATCCCTAGCATCTTATAATAAAGCATCCCTAAATAATTCAGAAAATCCAACTCTTAGTGTGGTGAAGAGCAGAAAAGCACATTGTTAAATAATACTCTTGTTCTGCTTGTACTCACCAATACTCCCCTCAACTAATGGAAACACTAAGCTCCCCTTTTGGTTGCCCAATGCAAGCAGAATAGACACCCCATTGATGAGTACCTTGTTTATACTCTATCAGTGGCACTTTGAATATTAGAAAGCAAGGCACTGAACCCTGCCACAAAATCCATCAATTAAACTTATATACTGAATCCCTTTAGAGATGATACACAATTATCCTTTTGGAAGATCCTATTTTGCAAAAGCCCAAAAGCAATCCCAGTATAAGAATTTTGTTGGAAAAGATTAAAAAGTTCCAGTTAGAAAAGCTTATAAGAGCTTATTTTAAGCTTTTCCTCATAGCTACAACTTTAGCTCTATCAAATATTCCTTTTTGGTTTTAAAAAAAGTACTTCCCTGACAAAAGAAAAGCTCTTGGAATTGGGTTATTAATCTGTCATAATCTTTAATCTTTTACAGTTTTATATGTCAACTGATTTTCACAAGATTCAGGCTGCCCCAATGCTCTTCTAATGGCTTCATATGGTCTGTACGGCTATGACTTACCTAGCTAGCAGCTGTAACTATGAATGCCTCACACCCATGCTTTGACCTTCAAAATTTTCTATCTCCTTTTATCATCTTTCTTCCTACCATCAGAGTCAGATGACCTAATATTGGTAATTGGAGGAATGTTTGCTTGGCAAAGCAGACTCTCCAACGATGGGTAGCTTGTAGAAACATTTTTCACAATCTTGATAATTAGAGGTTTGGTTGCCAGATGCCAGCAAAGGGAAGGCACTGTACCCTACCATAGTAGCTACTAAATAAGATTAGTTTGCTAAATTAATTCAGAGATAGTACATTGCCCTTATTAAACTATTACAAACTCTAAACTTCTATGACAGTTGATCAGCACAAAATCCAAGCTGCTAGACTGATTTTTTTATTCCATTTGACTATGACTTACCTTTTACCGTGCCTGCAGGGGGGCCAGTAGAGCTGAGACTGCAAAAGTCTCCCAATTCACTTCAGTAAATTTTCCAAACTTTCTACCTCATTATATATTTCAATCCTCTGATTTATGGAAGACAAGCTAATATCCTCAAAACCACATGCCACTTAAAGATTATGCAAACCCTTGAATTATCTTTCTCTGTCTATGAGAATCAAACCCTCATTGAAATAAGTCATGAAAGTCCAGTCAAATAAGCATTAGATTACTGGATAATCACTGCAAATAACTTAGTAAGGTTGAAATTCTTAGAAAAATGGGATGGGATATCTCTGAGTGTCTCATCTGACATACCCCTAGAAAGCCATGAGCCAGTGTCCTCTAAAATCAAAGAACCTTACAGTATGATATTCATCTTGATTCTAGAATATAGACTCTCAATTTTTTTACTAAGAAAAACATTTGTCATATGTGTAACCAAAATTAAGCCCCAGAGCCCCACTATTTTTCTTCAGACCAAGATGCTTTCAGTTATGCCAGAGAAGTAGGCAATAAAGTTTAATTCCTTCTGCTTCTTGAGTCAATGGGATCACATAATGACTTCTTCTCAAGCTTCCTCAGTAATTTTTGGGTCAAAATGGTTGATTGACTCAACAATATTACGTGCCATCTATCATATTTTTTTACAAAATGCTCACATTTTTTTGAAATAGGGAAAGCCCAAAAAAACCAAATTTCCTTAATAGAGTGACAAGTATGAGCCATCCCAAATTCAAGCACAAAATTCACATAAACTTAAAAATTAAAAAGGAAAAAGAAACAGCATTTGCCCTATGAATTATGAAAAGTGACATAGACACAGACACATTGACATGTCATACTTCAAAAAAAATATAGAATATGACGCAACATGGTGTATATATATATATATATATATAAACTTTTTGTTAGTAATATACTTCTTGAGAAAAACACATTTGGCATTATTCTATATTCTAAGTATCTTATACTATTATTTTCTAAATCAAATCTACGAAATCAAAAGTTGTTAATCTTTATTATTTAAATTATTCATGTACAACAACAAAAATTAAGAAAGAACTTTAATTATCTCATCAAAATGCATTCTCTAATCTTTCATTCTACTTCTCTCTTTTTCCCTCTTTTTCCCTCTTTTCTAATCTTTTTCCCTTTTTTGGAGTTATCCATGCTTACACCACATACATTGCATATTGAAGCTGAAAAAATAAAATTTTTTTATTCTGATGCATCTGTACCTATGTCAGATGGGTGTTGACAACATGTTGTAGCAGTGTCAGTGTTGGACATGCAATATGCTTGCAAATAGGGGTGTCCGAGCCTTATATATATGCACATTAAATCTTAAATACAGACCTCTTAAAGTCTAGACATCCTGAGAAGAATTTTTGAAATGTGAATGTAATAGCAACAAGGAAAAATATAAATCATAAACAATATATATACTCTACTATTAAGGATGTTTCTAAGTGAGCAGTTAGATATTATAGATTAACCTGAGTCACACAACCCAGAAACCATGTTTCCTTGCCTCGTATCAACATGTCTTGTACACATTTTTTTTATTTATTATTTAACAACATACAATATGCAAATTCCACAGCAAGATATCATAAAAAGCTAGGTAGAATTGGAAAAGTGCATAACCAATGGTGATAAAGTAATTTAAATCGGAAAGGGATTAGCCTAAAATGTTGAATATTTTTTGAAACTAACATTCCTGTTTCATTATTCACCTCTGAAACAGGAAGATCAACAAAATCTATACAATCGCATAGCTTTTTCAATGCAAGTGATATAGAGAAAAAAGGTAACATAAAATTTACTCACAAGATTTAACAATAAGAGTCATCATAACATAGATCAAAACTTACATCCCATCACCAAACTCCTCATTGATGATTTCCTTGATGCTCTCCCCAAAATGCATAACAGCTTCATTCAACCTATAAAATAGGAGATCACCATATCCCAACAAAATCAAGTATTGAGAGAATTGCAGTTGATAATTCAAAATGTCAGATTGCTCAAAAGCACATCAGAACATAACTGTTATGTATATGTCGTCAATTCTCTTTAGTGTAAGCCTTATGTTACTTATATTATAGTACACATTTTTTTTTTTAAACCAAAGAAGTGTTTTTAATTCAATACATTAAAAAAAATATTCTCCTCACAACAATTATCTTCTACATTTCCATTATGATGTCATGTTAATTACATAAAGAATTTACCAAGACAATCTGCAACTGCCATACTTTCCACAAAACATGAGTATGTTCACTTCAGACCAACTTGATCATTAAGTTTAACATTCGACCCACTAAGTTATCTTACTTGGTAAAATGAGATTGTATCTCTCCCAAGCAAGGCTCGATTCTTCTTGCAAGCATCCTATGAGTAAAATTCTAAATGTTGCAGGCTCATTTAAGATTGGATGAGGAGCGTATTTAACCCGCACAGAGTCCGAGGATACCCCTTGCCCAAATAACCAAAAAAAGACTGACATTTGGAGGCTAAAAGGTACAATTTCACATTTTTAAGGGGCTGTACCTGTAGACGGTCGGTTCTTGGATAAGATTAGGGTCAAAAGACCTCATCGGAGGTTTCATCATCTCATGCAGAAGTTCTTCGGACAGGCCAGGCAGCGCTGCCCGCAACTTAGGGGCAGTCTCAGGCTTGAGCTGAGCTTGTCGCCTGAGAAGCTGGGCAACGTAGACATTGGTGAGTCCAGTCTCCTTTGCTAACTGATTGTAGGACTTGCCACATTTGCGCTTCACAGTCTGAAGGCCACTCGTTATGGTGCTTTTGCTCTCCGCCATTGCTATGGTGCTTTTGCTCTCCGCCATTGCTGCTGAACGAAATTGCGTCCGGCTTCTCTGAAATGCAGCAAGTCAATGGTTCGGAACACCTTAACTCCTTTTCCCACCCACGTGAATAAGTAAATTTTGAGCTAGCAGTCAACCCACCATTCTTATCTACTACGACTTGCTTGACCTGCACTAAAGTTTATGTCAATATTTTTCAATTGACTTGTAGGGTGGGAGTTTATTTCAGGGAGGGATGGAGTAGAATAGAATGGGTTTAATTGTTAAATTATTGTTTGAATGGAATGGCAAGTGATGGTTTCTCAAGTTATTTCAAGTTATTTAAAGTTTATTTTTTTTTATTTTTTTAATTTAGGAGGTCAATGATGAAATGATTAAATTTAAATATTTAAATTATAAAATTATCTTAATCTTATTTAACTTATACAAAATTATAAAAATCTTAATATAGATATATTAAAATTATTAGTTTTAGAAAATATTAATTCTAAAAAAGTGAATAAAATATTTTTTTTAATCTTTTTGTTAGTTTTTAAATTATTTTAAAATTAAGTATGTGACTTTTAATAGGATTAGGATTTTATATATTTATCTTTTATTATAGAAGTTATCTTTCATTAGGATTAAAATTAGACTTCTATAAATATAAGTCTTTATATTTGTATTAGTTCAGAATCTAATATTGAATAATAAGAAATATCTTCAAAATATCTGTATCTCTCTCTCCCTTCTTCCTCCTATCCCTTTATTTCTTTTACATCTCCCTCATTTCTTCTATCTTCTCTCCCCCTTCTTCCTTGCAATTAGACAAAAACATATTAACCAAAGCTTATGTGAATATAGTGCGAGATGTTAATGCTCAAAGAACACTAATTGGTTGTCCCCCGGAGATGTGCAAGGAGATTGTAATACTTCTAATTTCTTCTAAGAATGATGATAGTGCACCTTAGTTTATAGATATATGGACAAGAACTATGTTATTTTGATGATTTTTAATTGGCCTTGTTTTGAACATTAATTTCAAATTATTATTATTTTTAGTGTTTAATAAATATTCTACTTGATTCTTAATCAATAACAAAAATTTTAGATAATAATTAATTATCTTAAAAATTTTTAATTTAAAAATTAATTGGTCTTGCACAAACATAAAAATAATATGAATAAAATTCATGTACTATGAATTTTATCACATCATCATTATTATTATTAAAATATGTTTTCATCTAGTTATTATGTAATATGATAAAAGTTTTGAGAATTTATGCACACTTTTTATCTAAAGCAATTTATAAGGATAATATTGGAAAAAAATAATTTTTATCCATTCTATTCCATTTATTTTATAATAACTCCCAAATAATGATCAAATGAAACTATTTTATTTCCCTGTAAAACTTCCAAACAATGGTATGTTCTATTAAGTTCCACTCCATTTCGTTCCATTCCATTATATTCCATTAATGTTCGTTCCATTACATTCCTTCCTAAACTCCTAAAAAAATTAACTTATTATACATTTTTATATTTTAAATAACAAAAAGAAGTGATCGGAAGTTAAATACTTTCCTACCTTCCCACATACATTTATATTTAAATTATTTTAAAATATTATTTTATTTCTTAGGTTAGTTTGAGACCAAAGAGCCCAAAACCATAACAAAATAAATAATCAAGACTCGAGTTTGAAAGCACGTAGTAATAAGAAGCTAAATGTAACTCGCAATTACCTATTAGTAAAAATGAATATAAGTTCTTCAGAATTATGAAAATATAGAGCAATATAAAGAACTTCATGTGTTCCAACCAAACATAGAACTTCGCTTTGGATTTAAAAAGAAAAATTAAGGGCATTTATCAAAAGATTTAGAAACAATTATGGAGAGTAATGTAATACATCCCTATATCTTTGTACATCCATAAAGGGATGTTTCGTTTGAAGGTTTTGGGGGAGGGGAGACCCCTCCCTCCAACTTTTTTATACCAAATAAGGAGAAAGGCTTTCCCTTCCCTTCCCTCTCCTCCAAACCCTCTCATCTAAAAGTGGAGGTTTTTTTTGGAGGAGAGAAAAAATTTTAAATTTCATTTGACTAAATTACTTTTATTTTTATTTTCATTTAAAACATAAAATAAATCTTATATTTTTTAATAGAGTTTAAGATAATTTTTTATGAAAATAAAAAATATTTTTAAATAAAAATAAAAAATTATTTTTAATAATAAAAAGTAAAAAAAAAGTCTTTTTCTATAAAAATAAAAAAAATAAAAATTCTAACATCATAAAAGTATAATTGTCTATTTAATTTTATCTCTCTTCCCCTTTCTTCCTCTCCTTAATCAAACAAGATTTCATTAAAATCTCTCCCATCTTCTTCCCTCCAAATCAATCAAACAAGATATCATTAAAACCTCTCCCCTCTCCTCCATTAAAATTCCTCCCCTCCCCTTGGTTGAACCAAACACTCCCTAAAGATTGATGTAACAACCAAAAAAAAAAAAGATAACACAAATTTTAGGTAAAGCAATTGGAAAAGTCAAATGATCAGAGTGAGTAAGAGGGCAAAGAAAAAGTCACCAAGTATCATTATTATCGAGTGTCAACAACTTGTTCATCCAAAAGCTTGTCAATGCTTTGATATATGCTTAATTATTAAATCCAAGACATTTACTTACTTTTAGATAAAAACTAAGGACATTTTACTTCAAACCACAATCAACATGCCTTAACATTAGAAACACAATAAGATAAGAACTTCGTTTCTTCCAGATTTGAGGAAACTCACAATTTATTTTGGTCGAATCTCCATTTGCATTTGATTCCTCCTGGCAGAAGGTGAAGAAAAAACAGAGCAATGGGCGTTTTGGGTTTCCTGCTTCAGACGCAACATTCAGGAGTGTCATGGAAGCTACGTGTCACGATCTGGAAGAAGTAAAAGTGACGGCCATGATTTCTCCTGATATTAATGAAACGTGACGTTTTGATGCTCCAGAAGCATGGCAGGATAGGAACTTACAAATTTGTTTGACAGCTCAGATTCATTCGACGAGACAACAGCTGCGCTTGTGTTTGGAAACGCGCTATCATCTTCTGAAACTACCTTTCACCAAAATAATAAACGTAAATTTTAAACGCAAATTTAAAGGGGCACAACATTTGCATGCTATTGGAAAGAAGCTAGATGGATAAAATTGCGGAGAAGAGTTATACAAGCCAACACCTCATACACAATTTTTAAAATAAAAATATTTAACAATTTCCACATGCTCATGTTAGGGCTAGCCCGTCACATAAAGAACGGTTTTTACGACAATTAGAATTTGGAATTCAAAAGAATCTTACAAAAATGAGAATATTATTATATTTTTATGTTTTGTTTGATCAAAATAATGTAAGAATAGAAAAAAATGTGAAAAAGACTAAATTATTTATAATTAAAAATAATATTAAAATAGGTTTGTTCAATAAAAATGGAGGGCAAAATAATAACTTTTAATATAATTTTAAAGAAAAAAAATTGAGATTCATTAATATTGGGAAGCAGAGAGCTTTTCCATTGAAATGTTGGGAAATAATTTTCTTAAGAACATGTTTGCCACTAAAATGGAAAAATGAAATAAAAAAAATTATATAATACCTATTATATCTTTATAATCGTTATTTAATTATATATATATATATATATATATATATAATTTTAAAGCATGTGAATAATAGTAATTTTTATTTATAAAATCGCTTTTTTTTTTTTTCATAATCTTCTGTATACTAAACAGCTCATTGGAAAAAATAATTTTAACATACCAAATAAGTATTTTATATTTTCCCATTCCATTTCTTTTTTTCCCTTACCTTTCTACTTTACAACATAAGGCCTTGGATTGAAATAGAAAATACACAATTTTTAATGTTTTACTAAATCTATCAGCATTTGAGAATTGGATCTTAAAACATAAAAAAGCAAGAGACTTCACAATTTTATCTAATTCAATATTAAAGCCTCAAGACATCTCCCCAATATATAAATAATAAAAAACCAGAATTCAATGTACTTTTTCTTTTTCTTTTTCTTTTTCCACTACTAATAGTCATTCATTTCACTTTGTAAGTAGGCATTCAATGGATAAGATCAATGTAGACATACAATAATAAATTTTAGTTTTTTAAATAAGAGTCTGATTTTAAAAAAAGCAAAACAAAACTCAAATACCAAAAAAAAATGAAATGCTAGAGTTTATTTAAATTGGATAAAGCTAATATAATAATTTTTTACATTAAGGTCCCTTTGATAACTAGAAATGAATTGTACAGAAAGGAATGAGATCAAATTGAAATGAATGGAAATAAATCATGTGCCCATATTTGGTATATTATAAAAATAAATAAAAATATTATTTTATTTTATGTTAAGTTGAACAAAAATATCATAAGAATAATTAGGATATTTTTAAATAAAAATAATAAAATAATTTTTTTTAACACTGATTAATAAAATAGGATTTGGATTCTCTCCACCAAATCTCCTCTCCACTGCCTCTCCACCAATAATCAATGGTCAAGATTGTGTGTTTTAAAATTACATGTAAGGCTTCATCATCAATTGTTAGTTGTTGGCAAATCCAATGGCTCAGATTTTAGTGGAGAGACAGTGGAGGGAGAATTTAGTGGAAAGAATCCAAATCTAACAAAATAGCTCTGGGAATTGTCTCATCCTCATTGATCACATTATTGGGCTCCACAAATGGGATTTAACTTCTTCGACAGGAATGTGAATGGAGCATCTTCCACCACAGACAGCATTGGGGGGCATCATGGAAACATTCCTTTGATCAAGTGTCCATCCCTGGAAGCAAGATGAAGGGTGGCGACGTCGTGTTGGATGTAGTGGAAGCTGTTGGAATTAAGGCTGCCTCAAACTCTGTCATTGTTGCCGGAGGAGGAAAGTCCATGGTTGTGGGTTCGGAAGTGGAGGTAAAGGTAGGCCAAGGAAGCACGATGTTAATGGGAATCCGCTGTCTCCGGCATCGGCGCCGTCGGGTCTTTTTGATCACTCGTTTGGAAGCTCTATAAGCGAAGCACAGGAAAGCTTGTGGTTCGAGAAAAATGCAACTTTTGGCGTCCAAGGAGGGCATTTCGGTCCATTAGGAGTTCATTCCCTCGCAGAGCCCCTCTTTGGTAGTGCGTTTGGTATTAATTAGAAAACAAAAAAAAGAAGAAATATTTATTATATTTTTGTTATTATTATTTAATGATATTTTTTTTATTTTTTTTATTATTTTTAAAATAAGAATACAAGTATTATTTTTTTCTCATTTATTTATTTTTTATTCTTTTTTTCATTCTATTTTATAGTTTTTTTACATATCAAACATTGCACTGGTCTAAACACAAGAAGCCCTTGTGATTTGACCTGAGAATACCCTTTCTTTGTTTTTTAAATCACGTTTGCTTGTTTTGGGCTAACCTTAATTGGATGTGCAAGGGATATGAAGTATGAAGTTATGAAAGTGGATCTATGCATATCTTCAACTTAAAGTTTAATTTTAAAAATCTTAAATTTAATTATGACTCAAATGATGAGACATAAAGAGTTGAATTGAAATTGACTTTAAAAATTATCTTAATAATTGTAATTACTTGTATAAAATATAGTGTTCACAAATATATAGTGTGATTTTTATGTTTATGTTATTTCTTTCACTCTTTTTATTAAATTGTAGAATTTTTTTATTAATTTTATAGTTTTGAACATGATTTCTTCACGATGAACTTATTTTTACTTTCTTGGTAACATATTATTTTATTAAATTTGTTTTCACTAAAACACTTATGCTTATAGTTATCTCATTCCTTTATTATGGTGTATATTATTTGCTCAATAAGTTTTCAAATTCATTTATTCATGTTACATGTTACAATAGAGCATAGTCTGCTGTATATAGCTAAGTTCGTACGATGATTGTATGGTGAGCCTTAACATTGTCTATGTTTGACATCTTTTGAGTTGAACTATTTATTATAATTTAAATAATAGTTCCTTTAAATCAATGTCAAAATTTCCCATTTCTATCTTTTTTTTTTTTTTACTATAATGAGATAACTCATCGAAATCTCTTCATTATTTTCAAGTATCTAAATCTCTTTTAAGTTTTTTTTTTTTAATTAGTTATATCTTAGGTCTTTTCTAGAGTGCCCTACCTCATTAATATGACTATTTTTGTTATTTGCTCTTTTTTATCTTGGGAGGCTTTTTAATATTTGAAACCAATTAGTTTATCACATTCTAGGCATGTCTTACTTTTGTTTGTACTAACAAACTATCTTACTGAGACATCAATTTGGATGGAAGCATTTTTAGCTAATATATGAGATTTGTTGATTTTCTTTAGGCCAATAAATACATTTGGTAATTGATTTGCAATATTTTGTAAATGTATTATCTTTTGAACTTTTAGTTTATATTGTTTTGTACAAGAATTTAGATAAGACAATAATAATATATTCTATGGAATTTCTTTTTCCAAGTACTTATTATCTCCCCCTCATATTGGTAAAATTGTTTTGTCAAAATGATAATTGACAAGTTTTGTTATAAATAAAAGAGACTCATAACTAACATATATTCCCAACATTTTTTAACATATATTCCTAACATTCTTTAAGGACTCATCTTTGTGCATTATGGTGGAGCAATTGGAATGTATATCACACATCCAAAAATTTTAAAATGAAAAATATTTGGCTCTTGACTAAAATTATAATAAGGAGAATTTATAATAACTTATTGGCTTTAAACTTATAAGTGATATTGCATGTAAAATCACATATTCCTTTGTCAAAAAGGGAAGTTTTGTTCTCATAAGCATTAATCTAATTATTAATTTATGGCATTTAATGCATGATTTTGCTAAGTAGACCATTTAAGGCTTTTCATATATTAAATACAATAATCATTAAAAGCCTGAGATGCAAACTCACTAGCATTATCAAGGCTTTTCATATATTAAATACAATAATCATTAAAAGCCTGAGATGCAAACTCACTAGCATTATCGGGATGAATTGACTTGATTGCATAATTTAGAAATTGTGCTCTTCATCAAATTACTTAAGTAAACAATCTTGCAAACACCAAGTTGCAAATTAATAATAAACACATATATGACCATCTTATAGATACATCTACTAAATGCAGATGATATTTAAATGGTACATAAGGTGGATGAAAGGGTCCACATATATCTCCTTGAATACATGTTAACTCCATTACCTTCTTTTAGGAATTTTAATGATAACTAACAATTTGGGTAATCACCTTGGAGAAGTTACTAAGTCAAGGCGTGGAGTAGTAGTGATCACTGGAAGATTTTATTGGACTTATAACATAAAATCTTTTTTGTAAAAGGTCTAAAAGGATTTAGAGCTCATGTTTTGCTTTCTTAAATTTTTTTTTCTTTTAAAGAATACCTTGTTTGACTAAATTTAAATGAGTAAAAATCTCATTGTTTTTGGAGGGTCTTCAATTGAATGGTTTCTTGGAACTAGTAGACTAGCCCTCTTCAAGAATGCAAAAACGTATTCTAGGCTAGACTAACTGACCATTCACTAAAGAGTAGTCAACTAGGCTGCTAATGGTTTAAACTAGTCATTCTACTAGTGACTAGTTGACCAGTCTCTAAAGATTGGTCAACTATTAAGGCATGACTAATCAATTGGCTCTCAAGGTGTAGTTGACTATTCATCCTTGGACATGCAGTTTCTAACTTATATGTCCACCAATTGATTGTCAAGGTCTAAACAATCAATTAGGATAGTATGAGAAAGGTCATAGTAACTTTTAAATAGCTATTTTAGTGTAAGTTGACTTCTTCTATCTCTAATGGCTTTATTAGAATTTATGTTATAAATTAGACCTCATATAAATTCAAAATCACCAAAAAAAAGTGCTAAAAGTTTGAATGATCTTATTTAAGTTTTAAATTTCTTTCTTCTCCTTTTAAACTCAATTCCAATTGTAAATTTATTCTTTTGAGAGATATGCTTTTTTTTTTTACTTGTAGAGAGTTTGAAATCTTAAGGATAGAGATTACTTCAGTGACTACTAGGTGAATACCTTGTGGAAAGGAGAGATACTTGTTCGGGGTGTTCACTTGAGCTTTCTTTGTTGTAATGGATTGCAAGTGTCTACTTAAATTTTGTTAATATAATGAAAAATCTCAAGATTACTCTTAAGGACTAGATGTAGGCTTGTGTCAAAATTGAATTAGAGTAAATCTATTATATTTTATCTTTTTTCCATTCTTTAAATTTATTTTACTACACTTTACTTATTGATTTTAGTTCATGTTGCATATTATTTATCTTGCACTTATCTTAATCTTGCTTTTGTCATTTAAAATCTATCCTTCAGTTATACTTTTTTAAAACACCCAATTCACCTCTTCTTGGGGTACCTAGCCATTCCTAACAAGTGGTATCAAAGCGTAAGCTCTTATGTGAAGACTTGATAGTATCAAGAGTAAAATAGTTGCTCTTGCTGACAATGTTTTATTTAAAAGACTTTCTATTAATAGACTTCTTAGTTTTAGTGATAAAAATTATATGTATTGGAAGCTGAGAATGAAACTTTTCTCCATTGATGTTGATATTGATATTTGAAAAGTTATTAAATATGATCCTTACATTCCTATCAAAATTGAGGAAGGCAAAGCATTGCTTAAACTAAAAAATGTATGGAATGAAAATGATAAAAAGAGTTTTTCTTAATGCTAAAGCTAAATTGATTCTTGCTAGTGCACTAAGTCAAATTGAGTATTTTAAAGTTTCTAATTGTGTAACTACTAAGGAAACGTAAGAAACCTTAGAAATTTCACATGAAAGGACTAGTAGCATTAAAGAAAATAGAATCAACACTCTCACACATCAATATGAAATGTTCAAAATGAAACAAGGTGAGTCCATTAAAGAAATGCAAACGAGATTTACTCACATTGTTAATTATTTGACAGCTTTGGGTAAAACCTACCTATAAAATGATTAGGTGTGCAAGATCCTAAGATCTTTTCCTTTTAAGTGGCAACCTAAAGGTTCTTTTATCCAATCTGTTGTTGCACTTTTTGGAAATGTCCAAGAATATGAAATGAAGTTAGCCCAACTTTCTAAATATAAAGAAAAGAAGAAGAAAAGTCTTTCTCTCTCTCTTAAGGCCATCTTTTCACATCAAGTTGGAAAAGAAGATTGTGATAATAGCACTTCTCTTGATGACATAAAAACCAATGAAGAAAACTTTAGCCTTTTTGTCAAGAAGTTTGAGAAATTGTTCAATAGTTGAAGATAAAGAGGAACAAGACCTTTTAAAAGAAATCAAGAGAGAAATAAGGAACCACCAACTTGCTATGAGTAGAGAAAAACTAGGTATAAAAAGTGGGAATGTCCTCAACATCTCAAGAAGCAAGAAAATGTACAAAAAGGGGAAAGGAAAAGAGAAGAAGAAGGCTTACATTTCCACAACTTGGGGAGAAAGTGACTTGGAGTCTGATAGAGAGGAAGAAAATGAGGAAGCTAACCTTTGTCTTATGGCTAGAGATGAAAATGAGGTAAATAATCTAAACTATATTACTTCTTATAAAGAATTTCAAGATGTGTTTGAAGAATGGCATGATAAGTCTTTAAAAATTGCAAAGTCACTTGCTCTTTCCAAAAAAAAAAAAAGTTTACCTTGAAAAAATGAGTTGAAAAATTTTAAGGAAGAAAAAGTTCTTTTGAAAGAAACAAATTTACTTCTACAAAAGGAAATTGAAGCCTTAGTTTAAGAAAACAAACATTTGAAAGAAAATGTTACTCCTCCTACAAGTTCATTTTCTTCTTCTGATTGTGAAAAATTAATCTTAAAAAAAGAAGATTTGACAATCACCCTTGCAAAGTTCACAAAAGGTAAAGATAATTTAAACATATTGATTGGTAAATAAAGATATATCTTTGAGAAAGTTGGACTAGGTTATAATCCTAATATTAGACAAAAATATTACAGGAACTTTTTTGTTTCAATAACTATGTTTAGTAATCCATTTATTACTTGCTTTTACTATGGTTAAAAAGTTCATAACTCTCAAACATGTGCTTAGAAAAAGAATAGATATTTCAAATTGAGAAGATATGGGTTTCAAAAAGAACTACTAACATCTAAGGATCCAAAAAAGTTTAAGTATCTAAGAAAAAAAAATTAAATGTCTTTTGTAGGAATGTTTGAAAGTAACAAGTGGCAAATGGTACTTGGACAATGGTTGTTAAGAGACAATCTAAATTTTTAACCCTTTAACCTAATAATGATGGAAAGGCAACCTCTTAAAGAGATGACAGTGAGAAAATCATTGAAATAAGTGAAATTAGTAGGAATTCTTATACTTTCATTGATAATGTGGTGTTAGTTGAAGGCATTAATCATAACTTGCTAAGTATTAGTTAATTATGTAATAAAAATAATAAAGTAATCTTTGATTCTAAAAAATTGCATAATTGAAAATATATATGATAAATAAACTAAGCTTTTAAACTATAGAATTCATAATGTTTATGTTTTTAATCTTGATTAAAAACCTCTTATTGATTCTAAATGTTTAATGAATGTTAATGATAATTAGTTGGCTTTGGCATAAGAGGCTTGCTCATGCTAATATGAGTCTCCTAGGTCAACTTACTAAAAAAAATTTTGTTATTGGTTTATTCAAGATTAAATTTGAAAAATATAAACTTTGTGATACTTGCCAAAAGAGTAAACAAGTCAAACTCTCTTTCAAATCTAAAGATATTGTCTCTACCACTAGACCTTTATAGTTATTTCATACAAACCTAGTAGGACCATCTAGAACAATAATTCTTGAGGGAAACCATTATGTACTTGTTGTTGTGAATGATTACTTTAGATACACATAGACTTTTTTTCTTGCTCACAAAGATCAAGCCTTTAAATCATTTCTAAAATTAGTCAAATTTATTCAAAATGCACAAGGCAGGCCCATTTTGAGAGTAAAAAGTGACCATGGTAGAGAATTTGATAACACTGACTTCATAGAGTTTTATGAAATCAATAGCATTGAGTATAATATTTTCCACTCCTAGAACACCATAGCAAAATGGTGTTATTGAAAGAAAAGATAAAACATTGGAAGAAATGGGAAGGACTATGCTTAATGAGATGAACATTTCTTAGTACTTTTGGGCAAAAGCAGTGAATATTGCTAATTATGTTATAAATAAAGTTTTGATTAGGCCCTTGTTGGACAAAACCTTAGATGAACTATACAAAGGAAGGAAGCTTAATATTTCTCACTTCCATGTATTTGGTTGCAAATGTTTTATGCTAAATAATAGTAAAGACAATTTAGGTAAATTTGATGCAAAATCTAATGAAGTAATCTTTTTAGGATATTTAAGCATAAGTAAAGCCTTTAAAGTTTACAATAAAAGAATCTTGGTGATGGAAGATTCTATTCATATTACATTTGATAAACCTAACTCTCTTGAGCAATAATGATATTGTAGTTATTGTAGTTACACTTGAAATGATGACTTTATAAGAAAATTAAGAAAAAGATAAGTCAGAGAAGGAAGATGTTGTAGAAAGTAGAAAAAAGGATGATGAAATTAAAGAAGAAGACCTATAAAAAGAAGCAATAAGTGATACACAAGATCTTCCAAAAGAATAAAAATTTATAATAGATCATCCCATTAATCAAGTGATAGGTGATGTAACTCAAAGGGTAACTACTTAAAATTTTATGAGAAATATTTGTTATCATCTTTTTTTTTCCCCCTTACTTTGAACCTAAGGACATTGGTGAAGCAATAATTGATGAATATTGGATATTATCTATGTAAGAATAATTAAATCAATTTAAAAGAAATCAAGTTTAGGAATTAGTATCTAGACCAAATGATCATCCTATTATCAATACCAAATAAGTTTTTAGGAACAAACTTGATGAATTAGGTATAGTTGTTAGAAATAAAGATAGATTGTAACAAAATGGTATCATCAACAAAAAGGTATAAATTATAATGAAACTTTTGCACCGATAACTAAATTAAAAGCCATTTGTATGTTATTAGCATTTACATGCATTACAAATTTCAAACTATATCAAATAAATGTAAAATGTGCTTTTCTCAATGGCTATATTAATGAAGAAATTTATGTAGAACAACCACTTGGTTTTGAAAACTCCTTATCATCTAACCATCTTTTCAAATTAAAAAAAGCTTTATATGGTTTAAAACAAACTTTAAGAATTTAGTATGAAAGATTAAGCTCATTTCCACTTGAAATTAGTTTTTCTAGAGGTAAAGTGTATACAACCTTATTCTTTAGAAAGAAAAATCATAACAGTTTTATTGTACAAATTTGTGTTGATCATATTATATTTGGTGTTATTAATGAGTCTTTGTGCAAAGAGTTTGCTAAAATCATGCATGGTGAGTTTCAAATGTCTATGATAGGTCAACTTAACTTTTTCCTTGGTTTTCAAATCAAAAAACAAAAGAATGGCACCTTTGTTAACCAAACCAAGTATGCCAATGAGCTACTCAAAAAATTTTAAATGGAAAAAGCAAAACAAATTGGCACTCCTACGAGTTTTTCAACTAAAATGGAAAAGGACAAAGATGGAAAACCTTTTGACATCACTAAATATAGAGGTATAATTAGCTTACTCTTATATTTGACTACAAATAGATTAGATATAGTATTTAGTGTTTGCATGTGTGCTTGTTTTCAAACTTATTTTAAAGAATCTCATTTCATTGCTATGAAAAGAATTTTTAGATATCTTGTTAGCACTACTTAAATGGGATTATACCCTAAAGGTGTTGCTAGCGGCTTAGTTGGCTATTTCGATGTTAACTTAACCATAAGCAAATTATATAGGAAAAGTGATAGTGACACATGCTAACTATTTTGGAATTTACTTGGACCTTGGTTTAGTAAAAAGTAAAATAATATAGCATTATCTCCTATTGAAGTGGAGTATATTGCAATCAGGAGTTGTTGTGCTCAAATCTTATGAATGAAGTAGCAACTTGAGGATCTTGAGATGTATCTTAAAGATATCCCAATTAAATGTGATCATTCTAATGCCATCAATCTTTTCAAAAATCCTATTATGTATTCATGTACTAAACATGTTAAAATTACACATTATTTTATTAGGGACCATATTAAAAAAAAAAGAAGATGTCTTTCTTGAGTTTGTTCCCATTGATTTATAACTTGTTAAAAACTTTATAAAACCTCTTCTTAAGGAGAGGAATTGCTTTATAAAAAGGGAACTTGAAACAGTTAATACTAATGAATTATAAAAATTTATTGTTTCACCCATTGCATATTTATCTCAAAATGACCTTTACTAATTTAAATATCGATGTCTCTTTAGAACTTGTTTTATAGGTATGCACTATGATTCGGAGTTCTTGCAGAATGGAACCATGCAATACCAGACACGAGATAGATCTTCCAAAGAACAAGGCTTTTTTCGAATAAGCCAATTCATTTGGGACCCTGCAGATTTCCTTCACTTCTGAATCCCAAACAATTCGATTTGGGGTCAGTACACAAAGATTTAAGGTCATTTGAGATATTCAAAAAGTGTGATGAAGTGGTTTGGAAATTAGTTTTTGTATTTTAGGATGTGTTTAAAATGTTTCAAAAGCTTAAAAAGCCATTAGAAGACTCCAAAAAGTTGAGAAGTGTGCAGCATCAAGAGATCAAACAATCGACTGCCACAAGGAGAAAAATTGACTAATACAAATTTGGCATGAAGAGTTGCTTTAGGTTGGAACAAGTTAACTAGGTACCTCCAATAGTTAACTAGTCGATGTATTCCCCAGAGCCCAATTCTATGGCTTGATAGTTGATTGATAGGGGGTCACCAATCAACTAGTAAAACATCAAAAGGCCAAATTAAAAAAGAAACCTTAAT
Source organism: Erythrophleum fordii (assembly GCA_032878935.1). Taxonomy (NCBI): domain Eukaryota; kingdom Viridiplantae; phylum Streptophyta; class Magnoliopsida; order Fabales; family Fabaceae; genus Erythrophleum; species Erythrophleum fordii. The sequence continues at coordinate 4,733,450 of JAVQMF010000046.1, read as the reverse complement.
TTTTTTTCTTCCATTTTCTTCCTTCACTTTCATGTCGTTTGCATTCCTTTCCTTTAGCCATTCTACTTTTGACCTATCCTTTAATTTTCCCATCCATTTTCAGCTAAATCTACCTTTCCTCATCACTCTTCTTCTATTGTGGATGCAAAGTTTCCCTTTTTGTTCAATTAATTTCACATTTTGGTGTTTTCTCCTAGGGCTTTGGAATTTGAGGCAAATGGCATATAGATCCAAGCGTGCAAAGATGAAAAGTGCTTTTAGGGGTGCTTTTTCTTTAGGCATTCCTCTTTTTTTCTTTAACCTCAATCAAGAATAATGTTATGAGGATCAATTTTAGAAGAAAAGTCTCTTTTTTAATATAGGTATGTGAATCTTGAGTTATTTAAAGAAGAGGGATTTAATTTTATTAACCATTTTAAGGCTTTGAATATGAAATATCTAATCTGTCTAAGAGAGATATGGAGTCTTGAGATAGTAAAATCCTTTTGCACTAACCTTAGCTTTAATAGTAATAAGAGGGTTCTTAAGACTAAGGTTAGGGGTAAGAGAATTATTTTGGATATAGCTACACTTGCCTAAATTTTGAAACTTTCCATTCCATCAGGGCCTTACTTTAATGAGAACTAGAATTCCTTGAACATAGTTATGGGTTATAGTCAAAGTATGTGTATTAATAGGTTGTCTTATAAATAAGCTCCTAATGAAAGACCTATGTTGAATTTATCTAGACTATTTATAAAGCATAGACTATTGCATTACATTATGGTTCATTGCACTTTTAACAAGTCTAGGAATCTAAATTATATAAGTGAGTCTGAAATATATGCCATGTGTTGCATATTAGAGCATAAGTCTTTTCAGGTATCCCATATTCTTTTGCATAGGATGGTAGGTGCTGCAAAGAAGCCATCCTTTCCTCTGCCATATTGTTCCATGATTTCTACCATCTTGCTACATTGTAGTATTGATCCTATTAAAGAAAACACAGCTACTCCATAGGAAATTAGGGTGAATAATCTTTTGTATATGAGCTACATTAAGTAAGGGCATTAATGGGTTAAAAGGAGGGTTGACTTAAGCCTCTAAGGCATACACTAGCACTTTCATCTAGTACTTATATTGAGATCCATTTGCTTGTACTTTGCTTGCCCCTCCATTGATCAGAGTGATGATCCTTAAGCTAATCATTCTTGCTCAGCTTTGTTCCATTAGTTCATATCCGATTCAAATGGAAGATTATATATAGACTATATTCACCTCCATCAATGATATCGACAAGATATCCTAACATGAGTCACACTTTTGGAGCAGGATGATGATGAGGGCCTATCATCTTAACATTTTTATTTGCTTCTTTTTATATATTTTTGTTAGTTCACAAACTCTACCATTTTTTGGTTATCCCCTTCCTTTTTGAGATGGCAAAAGGGGAGAATTGTTGGTTTTCATTTGGTTATTTTGGCATAACTTATTTTCTAGTAGTTAACTCTGAAAAATTGCTTTATTGCTTTTAAAAAATTATTGATACTTTGATTATTTAATTGTTGGAATTTTTGGGTACTGAACTGTTATTGAAACTTGTTGATTTTTTTTAGATATATTGATGTCTTGTTGCATGTGTATTAGAAAAAAATGTTAGATATATTGATATCTTGTTGCATATATATGGGGAAAAAGTGTTGAATACAATAGCTTGGTAATAAAATTCAATTCTAGTATTATTTGAGATGGGGCATTTGTGGAGTTTATGTTGTATTTTCATGGATGCTCTTTAACTTACCAAAGTATTTGTCATCATCAAAAAAAGCAAGATTGTTTGCCCTATAACCTTTATTTTGTGAATTTTGACAATAATAAACAATTTGGATAATTACCTTAGAGAATTTACTAAGTCAAGCCTTGGAGTGTTAATTATTCGAAGACCTTATTAGCTTTAAGACTTATAATCTTTTTTTGTAGAAGGTCTAAAGGCATTTAGAACTCATGTTTTACTTTTTTAAATTATTTTCTTTTAAAGAATATTTTGTGTAAGTTTAAATGAGTGAAAATCGCATTGGAGATTTCTAGAGGGTTTCCAGTTGAATGGTCTCTTGGAACTAGTTGACTAGCCTTGTTTAGGAATGTAAAAATGTATTCTGGATTAGACCAGTTAATTGTTCACTAAGAAGCAGTCAACTAGGCTACTAATGGTTCAGATTAGTCACTCTCCTAGTGACCTATAGACTAGTCAATTGTTGAGGCATGACTAGTTGACTAGTCCTTAGGGAACAATCAATTGCTTATCCATAAACTTACAGTTTTTGGCTTATATGACCACTAGTCGATTGTTGGGGTTAGATTAGTTGATTAGGACAATATTAAAAAGGTTATAGTAGCTTTCAGATGGTTATTTTAGTACAAATTGACTTCCCTCCTATCTTTAACAATTCTATTAAGATTTTGTGTTATAAATTAGACCTCATATGAATTCAAAATCACCAAGAAAACTTGTTGAAAGCTTAAGTGATCTTATTTGAGCTCTAAATCATTTTCTTCTCCTTCTAAGCTTAATTTACATTGTAAAAATACCCTTTTGAGAGTTCTTCTAATGTGCTTCCTTTTCTTCCTTGTGGAGAGTTTGAAATCTTAAGGGTAGGGATTTCTTGAGTGAATACTTAGTGAATACCTTGTTTAAGGGGAGAGACACTTGTTGGAGTTACTCATTTTGAGCTTTCTTTGTTATAATGGTTCGCAAGTGCCTACTTAAATCTTACTAATATAGTAAAAAAAATCTCAAGATTACTATTAAAGATAACTTGTGGTAAAGTTGAATTAAGATAAATTTCTTATTTTTTATCTTTCTTTATTTACTCCCTAAAATTTATTTTGCTGCACTTTACTTGTTGGTTTTAGTTTGTGTCATATACCATTCATCTTGCACTTATCTTAATCTTGTTTTGTTATTTAAAATCTGTCCATTAGTTGTAATTTTTTAAAACACCAAATTCACCCCTCCTCTTGGGCATCTAGCCATTCCTAATTAGTGGATGAATAAGTCCACATATATTTCATTAGATATGTTCCAAAAATATAGAAGGATTTAATTCCAACTTTAACTAATAATAATCTAGCAATTAACTTACATTTAGAACAATTAGGAAATGAAAATTTTTTGAATAAAAAAAATCTTCTTATTCTTTAATAGATGACCATATGAATTCTTAATAATCTTTTATATTATAATTGATTTGGGATGATCTAATTGGTCATGCCAAATATTAAATGTATTCAAATTAGTGAACTTCTACTTTACTTTAATATGTGTTTCAATTATATTAATATTTGTATAGTACAAACTAGAAAATAAAGTAAACAATTTTTCTAATGCATATTTATTTTTTGATATGATATGTATATATTCAATATTTTTTGCATTTATAGTCTTAATATGATATTTATTGTGACAAATATATTTGACACTTGGTAAATTTCTTTGAGACTTGGTAAAAATAATACATCATTAATAATTAACTTCGTCCCCTTAAACAATAATATAGTAGCTTTTTTAGAACTTTTATTAGTTTTATACTATTTGATATAGTATTAATATTGACATCAACTATTATCAAATGAGAACAATATTTTTAATCTTTAAGTATTATTTGCGAGACATATATCTTCATTATGAATCTTGTATCCAACCATAGAGTGTGAAATATCTATATTAGTTCTTCAAAAACTAAATCATTTTCTATTATATCTAATTGTTTAAGAATTGACATATATTATATTTTCATATATATTATCACTATATATTTGTTTTACATTTTAATAGCATAGTATCAACTATTTCAACATTACTATTGTAGAGCATATTCAAAGTATTAAATATGGAATAATTAAATTTCTTCTGAGTATATTTTTATGATATCTCTCATTTAGAAAAATTATCACTTCTTGTGCATATATATTTTTTTAAAATTATTCTAAATGTCATCAGTCAATTTGTAAAATTTTTAATCTATTTTTTTTCACGAAATTGACTAAAAATAGAAATAAATACTTTACACATTTTACAAGAATATTTGATTTTTTTTTCCTTTAAAGTGATTGTAAGATTAATAATAATAAAATGAACTCAACATCAAATACTTGTAATAGGTATTTTTCTCAAAAAGTTTGGTAAAATAAATTCAAACTTTGTAATTTTTGATATTATATAGTTAATATAAGAAACAAAATAATTTAACTAAAAAAAATCTTAAATAATAAAAGGTATACATTTCCTTAATTCAAGTGTCACATGTATATGATATATTATTTTCAAGTGTTAAATATAAAAAATTTAATTGTAGGTAGAGAACAAAAATTAAAGTATAATAATGAATATATTTGTTTTTGATTTTGTTTTCCATCATATAAATAAGGATACTGACATATATAGGGAGAAATTACAAGCGATCTTTTCTTTTAGAATTTTAAAAATTTGCAAATAAATTATTACAATAAATAATGTAACCATCCAACATTTTATAATCTTTTAGGCTTCATAATCATTTTGGCTTTTTCACTATAAAAGAATTAATAGATATTTATTCATATGGCTTTTAACCATATTATAGCAATTGTTCATAATTTTATTTCAATAATCATGGCTCCTACCTATAATACCAAAAATATGCAAAGGTCATGAGTGGTTTCCAATTTGTATATAAGTCATAAAACTCTTGGCTGGCATGACATATATAAACTATTAATTTTTAGGGCTATTGTAAAATATATTTTATAACTATTAATTTATCAAAATATGTTGCAATTTTTTTTCTATATATGTATACTATTTGTTTAGACAATGAAATCATTAGTTATAAAATGATTAAAACAAAAAATAATATAACTATTGGTCATCTAATCATATTTAACAATTTGATTTTTAATATATTTACTAATATAAAATTGATAATCATATTTTGAACATGAATAAATTTTGAATTTATAGATAATATGGCAAATTTTTTTAATATGTTAATATAGTGAACAAGAAGATTCAAAGGTTGATATCTTACAACAATTTACTAGAAATTTGTGCTAACAATATATTATAAAATTAATAAAAATATAAGAAATATAACAAGTATAAGATAAAAAATTATGAGGAGAAATGAAAGGATAATTTTTATTTTCTTGGATATTTCATATTTTGTTAATAATTTTTATTTATATCCCTTCAGTTATAAAAATAAATTTATGAGTTATAATAATATTAATTAATTAATTAATTTACATATATAAATCATTTAAAAATTATAAAATATATGCAATTAAATATAAAAGATATTAGACAAATATTTTTTAGGAATTATGGACATTTACATATTATTTCTAATAAAAATTGATTTTCTGGATTTTTTCTAACAGACGATATTATCGGAAGGGAGGAGGCAAACAAAACCAATTTGGAGACACACGACAAATTTTGGGAAATCTTCTCCCGACCAATTTGACCAGAGCGTTTTTTTTCCCTGTCAGTCGACTGTTTGGCAATTCGCATTCAGAAATCAGAAGAACTGTCTAAAAGATGATAGTACAATGCTTCGCATTGGGACGGTGCTCCCGAGTTCTTCACTCTAATTTAACACGCTTTCTTTTGCCGCCCCAATCTATATCTTCTTCTAGCAGCGTCTTTGCAATTTGTTCTTTCTCTTCTTCAACTACTAGAAGAGCATTGTCTCTCTCGCTCATCTCCGCCTCTTTCTATGCCTTAATCTCCTTACTTTCTCCTTCTTCATCGGCGTCATTATCATCGTCGACGTCATCTTCATCATCTTCTTCAAAATTCGCCATAGCTGACTTCTTTGAGCTCCCCAATTCTGGTGGCGTTAAGGCTTTGGACCTGCTTGATGGTTCCGGAGAAGTTCCCGCGAACGGAGACCGGGTATTTCTTTCTCTTTCTTGATTTCTAACTTTCCGCTTCTTCTTCCATGCAATATTATATACTAATGCCATCTAATGTCATTTGCCTTTTTTTTTTTTTTGGGTGAATTTCTTTGGTGCTATGCGCATGGTTTTTTATATTTTGTGTGTGTGGTGGAACTTCTCCGTGAAGGGCACTCGTAACAAAAGCGGAAGCGTAAACTGTCATTAATTTTGATACCCCACTCCTCTTTCAGCTGCAACCCATCATCTCTGCAATTATGGTTCTAATAAGTTCAGGAAGAGGTGTTCATGTCTGAAGGAAAATGATCCTGGTACACTTTAAAGAAAGAAGTGCAGAGTGGATCACTATTGGTGGCAGAATAAACGATTTAGATTTTTAAAAGTAGGAGTTGCCTAATAGCAACCGATGAATTTATGAAAACCAACTCCCTTCTTTTTCTCATCAAAGGTTAATCACTTACATTGCACTCTCTAAAGTGCTTCCTGCAATTTAAAGGAGCCAATCCATCTTTTAAAAAAAAAATTAATTTAGCTCATAACCTTCATCTGGCTGCATGCCCCCGAGTCTTGTGAAGAAGAAGAAACGATTTGAGTGTTCTTGATATTAAGTTATGACTATTTGAGCTATTTCTATGTGTAAATGTCAATTATCTATCTGTTTTGGAAGCATCACAAGGCCAAGTAAGGGGGAAATGGTATTTAATATTTATATAAACTTCTTGGCCACAGATGGAGAGAGGGCAAGCTGCGTGCAATTCTGACAATGGATTTGCAAGAGAGGAAGTCTTTTTTTGGATTTGTTTAGAAACTCTATTAAGGTGAGACTTCTAAAGTATTAGGAGGTTATTGGTCAGAGAATTTATTATCTAAGAGTTTATTAGCTAATTTCAAAGGGACTAATGGTCTAAAAGACAAATCCCTGGAAAATAACCCTTGGAAATTAATTTCTTAGAGATATGATTCTTTTAGATCCTAGGTTTTTTTGAAGGTTGGTGATGGTTGTCGATAGGGCTGTTCAAAACCGATTCCATCCAATTCCAACCAAACTGATCCATTCAAAATTGACCTTTTTGGCTTTTTTAAAGGATTTTCTCTGAGGTCTTTGGAGGGATTGAGCAGCTTTGCTGTATATTTATCATTATTATTATTATTATTATTATTATTATTATTATTATTATTATTATTATTATTATTATTATCGTCTTGTTGCGGTCTTGGACGTTCTCTTTAGGAGGATATCCTATCCTCCTCATTTTCATCTTTCTTCATTCTTAGTATAACTTGTTCTTTTACAGAAAAAAAAATATAACAATGAATAAACTCTGGCTCTTGAGAAGATTATATTAAGCTGTTAATTATTCTGTAGAGGAGACCTAAAATTTTGCTGCACATTTTAGCATTTGAGCTGGTATAATAATTAGAAATGAATGAGTGCCTAGATGCATTTGATAGGGGAGTAAAAGGAGAATTTGTAGGATTGAAGCAGTGCTTAACACATTCATGCACTTTTTTATTTAGACTTCTCATGATTTGGTGAAAAATAAACTCTCTTACTTTGAAGGTTGCAATTCATTACTATGGACGATTGGCAGCTAAACAAGGATGGCGCTTTGACTCAACATATGACCATAAAGATGAGACTGGTGAACCAAATCCTTTTGTCTTCATCCTTGGGTCTGGGAAGGTAAGTTTGAATGTCAATGATTATGATGGCCTCCTTATAATAGTTGTCAAATCAAGACACAAATAATAAAGAAATTTGACGCTAGTGAATTAGGGAGATTTGGTCACAATTAGAGAGATTTAAGGGACATATTCAGAGATTCTCTTATATCCTACCCTTTTATAGTAATCAACATAAGAGCTTTATAGAGGCCAAGGTAGGCATACCTTGAGCCTGACTTGTCCCTCACTGTCCTGTCTCCCTTCTCTGTCTCTGCTTGTTGTCTCTTGCTGTCTTTCCTTTATATTTGATCAAATTTCATCATATAAATATCACAAAAGCCACTTATTTGTCAGTTGAGAAATCCTTAGACTGACTTGTGATATAGCCATTTCTAATATGATGCTTGTCAATCCTTAATTATAATGTATGACATTTGAGAAAGATAGCTTCAGATGTTAAATCCACGAGGATTTGTTGCATGGAGTAAGAACTACTATGGATCTGTTGCAGCTATACACAACCAACCCATCTTCATTAAATGAGCCAAAAAAATTATTAATCCATCCCTTCTTTGTCTATGGTGGGTAGCTATTCTCTGCCCCCTTAAAAGTATCTGGCAAAATACTTACAGATATGGATTTTTGTAAATATGCTTTTTTGCTTTTGAAGCATAGGAATGTGGCAACATTTCAGGGAAGAAATAGGAAGCAATTATGGAAAATGCTAAGAGAAGTTTTACCTGGTTGGAGAAGTTATGCATATACCATGATATATTTCAACAAGAAAAAAGTGAAGTTGAAGCTGAGAATGAAGGGAAGAAAACACTGTTCAAAGATGCAATCGGCCAGCATAAAACACATTTAAAAGTGTTTTTCAGCAGTTTTAGGGGATTAATTTATCAAAAATAGAAAAAAGGGTGTAATTGACTGCCTCATTCCTCATCTGTGTTGTGAAAGCCCGACATGGATCTGTCATGATCTGAGTGAGAAAAACAGCACATCTAGGCCCTTTCTAGGTCACTGAATGCTTAATTCAGCTTTGAAAGAGTAATCAAAGCAATTCAAACTACGATTATACTCCTATTCTGATTCACCCAAAGATATGTATTAGTGAGTACCTGTATTGGATCACATCACATGATACAATTTGTGATTCTCATTACTTGAAATGGAAGGATTTCTTGGGGGACCTCACAAGTGAATAATATATTTTTGTATGGGAAGAAGGGATCCTTGGGGAAAAGAGAGATTCATGAAGTCTGGAAGGCAAAAAGGGCCAATCATGAAAAAAACAGGTTATCTAGTTCAATGGATCACTTATCCAGTTGACTGCCTGAAAGTTGTTTGAAAATTTTCAGAAACTGCCTTATAGAGTCAATTGCACCATCCTAAGTGTTTGACTGGGTCAACTCCACTGTAAAAGAATGAGAAACTCCAAGAAACTTCATATGATTTTATTTCCCAGCACCATGTCTGTTTTTTCTCCCTATCTGCGGTTCAAAACCTGCGATTCTCACTTCAACTGATTACTGATGGCTATCAGATCTCAATTAAAGGCTGATTTGCACCACCAGAAAGTACTATAGTCCAAGTGCTTTATAGTTGGAAGAGGCTGGAGAAAATGGTCAATATTTCTGGGTTTTGAGGTAAGACTTGTGTTCTTGGAGTTTTCTGACTGTGGATAGCCAATTTCAGAAGGTACATCCTGAAATTTTCCACTGAACCCACATATGAGGGTTATCTAGTTTCCATGAAGATGCAAGAGAAAAGTAGAGAGAATGAAATCAAATCCGTGAGGTGGATGGGAGACTGAGAAGCATGTTACACTTGTATGTATTATAGACCAAAAGTTTATGAGTGATGCTGAGAGTTGTGAAGGGAGAAAGTATGTGGGTGGTGGCTTATAAGGTGAGTGTATCGCTCATTCTAATTTGAAATTACATTTCAGGAAGGGATGGGTTTCTACGGAATGGAAATCTAGTAAGTGACTGCAATTTTAAGGAATGACATGGGGAGGATTTAAAAGGTTTAAGTTACTTTACTGTGACCATGAGGAAGGCTGTTTTCATAAGTACTAGTGGAACCCTAAGTCTCTAACTATGAAGTATTCTCAATTTCCAAGAAGATAAAGTTGCCATGTCATTTTATGATGAATAGAGTCGTACATTGCTTAGTGATCTTGATCTTGAGCACTTAAATGCATACCCAAATGTATTATATGCTAAGCAATTCCAATTGAACCATAACAAATGCCTAACCAAAAGTAGAATCTGAATTAATATCCATTTTTTATTTAACTTAGTATATTTTCATGTATGTGTGCAGATGTATATGGTTTCCAGAATTAATGATCATAAAATGGTCCAGAAATTTAAACTATTGTGTTTTGACAATTTGACATTTCTGGGGCATTTGTGCTACTTTTTCAGAGAAACAATGACAGAGATCCAATTGATTGCAGATCACGCATGAGCATATGGATTTATCCAGCCATGGAGCAAACTCATTCGAAAACTTTAACCTCCTCCTTTGCCATTAGCCAATGCACTACATAGCCTAAAACTCATGTCAAATGAGAGTGCATGAGGGTACATAAGGATGAGGTTTGAGACAAAGAAAATGAAGTTTGATTGAATAAATTTGCATCATTGTCTTTAACTTCAGCCACAGCATTTAATGCTGTGTGAGGGAACAACTTAACTTTGAAAATCAGTGTATTAAAGCGTAGTTTCAATAAAAGATGGTACTATCAACAAATTGCATAAGTGGGTTTAAAGAAAACAAAAAATTGACATATTTTGGTTGATGAAGGAACTTGGTGACATGAACCTCCGTGAATTGTCTGAGTGCATGCTTTGCTAAATTAGGCAGGTTCAGTCTTGCCTAGTCTATATGCCAGTCACAACCTAGTGTTTGTCTTTATAAAAAATAATATTGTCATATTGGCATCGTATGCCATATGCAGGTCATTCCAGGACTTGAGGCAGCAGTGAGATCAATGAAAGTAGGTGGAATTCGTAGAGTCATTATCCCTCCATCCCAAGGTTATCAAAACACATCACAGGAGCCTATCCCACCTAACGTAAGCAATTTTTTTTTTTTGGCCTGACTTTATGGTGATGCTTTAATTTCCTATTGGATAGACTTTAAACTTGTTTCTTGTTTGATTAAAACACATGTCTCTACCTAGAAAGAGTGCAAATTGTTTATTTGCTTGTCTAAATCTCTGTGTATTCACTTGACTATTGAGCTGCAAAGCAATTTTTGTTGTGAATGTATCAAAGGTATCATTCCACCTTTTTGCTTTAAGGTATGAGCCAAAGAATTTTATCAATTCTTGGCTCTTTAAAACTTAACTCTAGAATTGAAATATACATCAATGTAAATTGTGATAGGTTCATAACTACAAAAGTGGCCAAAATTTGCCATGATGTGTTTAGGAGAGACTGGAAAGAACTTAAAGCACTCCAGTTAGATATAACTGAAGATATGAAGATTTTTTAACGTGTTTAATTATTTCTGTTGTAAACAAAATGGAGCAAAGTTTAGTTGTAAGTTCTGTAGAAGAAATCGTTGAAAACTCTTTTAGCCAAAGAGGAAAAAGTATGTGCAATATACTTGCAATTCTTTTTGGGGACTTTTTCATGTAAACAGTGGTTTTTTGTTGAATTTAATCAGAGAACAAACGAAAGAGGGAGAAGTGGAAATCAGATCATTAGCTTACATTGCGAAGTTCCCTGTGTGACTATTTATAATTTATAATAATAAAAATAGTTCAAGTACAAGGCAAGTATAAACTAGTATAAGTCTAGCTGACAACTTGTTGACATACGTTTTAACCTAACCATTACACTGTTCTAACACTCCCTTTCAAGGAAGAGCATTGATATTAATCGTGCATAGCTTGTTACAAATGTAGACTTCAGGGAAAATATCTGCAAGCTGTTCACCAGTCCTTATGCACATTAGGGTTTTAGAGTTTAGCATTGTTTAGGAGTTGCAGATATGGGAAATCACATTTTACCCTATGAGCCTAATTACAAAATTAGTGCATTAACTTTAAACCGTGATAGGACTCCCTTCTAAACTTCGGACTAAAATAAAAACGTTCCTAGTTAATTCTTGGGGGAGAGAAACTTTTTGAAATTAGAAATGAACTTTTTGCAAGTCCAACATTGAGCCTAAGCCAAGCATTACCATCACAATCAAAATCACAAGGCCTCTTGCCTCTAATTTTAACTGGGATTTAAAGTTTAGGGGGTTGTTTTGTTATATTTTAAAATTCATATATTAATTTTGTAATTAAGCCTTAGTTCAAGGAGCTAAAGTTTAGTTTGCCCTACGATTACCTTTAATCATTCTCTTTAGTAGTTTAGCTTGTAGTTAATCTCTGTCTTCAAAGTATTATAAATAAGAGAAGAGGGGCTGCCATAGTATGAAAAGTGTTTGTGCAAGCCTTTCCATTCATCATATTTCTGTTCTTATCTAAATTTTACAATAAATAAAGAAAGCTACAGAGAGCTGTGTGTGGAGTTTATCTTCAACCCCTCAATTCTGCCATATATTTCACTTTAACCATAAATTTCAACAGAAACATTATCTTTAATCCTTTAACACTCCTTAAAGTTGCAACTTCAACAAATCTATTAGACTAAGATTTTCTAGAAACTGAGTTCAGAAAGTTATCTCCTGTTTTTGGATGCAATCAGCTTTAATTAGTTGTGAAGCTGAGTATGGTGTTATTACCTACTCTGCACCAGAAATTTGCAAACCTGAACAGAGCCCCCCCCAAAAAAAAAAGCATCCTTAATCAATTCAGACACCAGAAAAGCTCAAGGATTAAAGGGCAGCTACAGAACATAAAGGAAAACACCACAGAAAAAGACTGATAACTCTACCTTTCAAGAGGCTAGAGTCTCCTCCAAGGACCATCCTCCCAAATGATTCTTCACGCTCCTTCCTCACTGCCTGAACCCTTTATAAACCCCATGCCATCATTTTCTCTCTCATCCACTACTCTTCCACAACCTCCACTAGTGTTAGAGGTCGTTACTTTCTTTGTTTAATCTCTTTTCTACCCTTGCTTGTGTTTTCCTGAAATAAGTCTTCTGGGTTGTATTAGGACTTGGGCTGGCGGGCCCATCAAAACTCTAGTGACTTTAATACCTCTGGTAACTAGCCTATGGGAGGCTTACCCAATGCGGATGCTAAAATGACATTTTATGCAATTGAAATGGAAGTTAGCTGATAAGACTCTGATACTATGTTGAAATTTATGCTTAAAGTAAAGGTGAGATCAATGTAAAGGGTTGCTCATTTGTACACACAGAGTGGCAGCCCTCTCATATTTATATTGAACTAGATAAATCTGATTACAAAGGATAATCCTTTAAGAGGATGGTAACTCCAAAGATAATAATAAAGAATATCTACAAGACCCCTGGGTGATGATGAACGCCCAACTTATAGGGTTAAGAGATGTTTTTCTCAGGTGTCCTTCAACACTAATTTGGAACTTATTCTTAGCAGGAGTTATGTATGTTAAATGAAAAGGTCGTTACTAATTGTTGTATGTATTGGAAAAAGTTATCTCGTTTGTAGATATTTATTGCCTTTTGGATTAAAATGTGATATTTCTCCCCTCTCTGTTTTATATGATGTACATTTTGCAAATGGATTTTTTTTGTAAATATTTTATCTGTAGTTCGAACAGTACTGATCATTTGTAGTAATCCTTCTATCCCTCCCCCCTTATAAAAGTTCTTTGACAGGCAAAGGCTGTTCACTACCATTTTTAATCCAACTCGTCTTGCAAATGGAGAAGGCTCCACTTTGGGGACACTTATATTTGATATCGAATTGGTTAGCCTGAGGCATCAGTGATGTCAACTTTTATGAGCTAGGCGCGGAAAGCACAAAATCACAGTCCACTTCTTGTTAGTATTTTGTACAGACAATTGGGAATCCAGCTTAGTCAATGTCACTATCTACTGCCTGGCGAAGGATCAGAGACCTTACTCTTGAGGTGTGTCTCCTTAGATTTCAATATGAGGTCTGCATATAGATTATTTCTTCTTTAATAATGAATCCGTGCGGTCCCCCTATGTTAAATTTGTTGCCTTTAAAGTCTCATGATGATCTTTTAACAAGATGGTTCAATTTCTCTGCGAAGCATGAGTAAAATTATAAATGCACTAAACTGATGCTAGAGAATACACCCTTATGATTGTCCAGGAAGAAAGTAGCTTGGACAAAGTCGAAAGATACTTTGACTGTTAAAAAGAAAAAAAAGGTTTCTTGATGATATTCCGTATCTTGTCAAAGGGAAGTCTTGCTGCAACATATCGTTTAAAGTGGCTAATCTGGTACAGTTGAAGTTCAAATTTCTCATGTAATTGAAAGTAGAACCAGGGAGGAAATTATCATTTGAACCTTGCAGTTACTATCGAGGATATTTTAACTATGTGAATATCATTTGTTTCCTCTACTCTTCTCATGAAGAATTGTAACATATTTTAAGAATTAAAGTAAATTATATAGACATCTCCTAAATTTTATTGAAACTATATGGGCTTTCTTTGTATTTTCAAAAGATACATAAAGTTCTTCTAAAACAGAAGTTATATTACATTTTAGTTTATTTTTATTTATTTATTTTACTAAAATACTCTCCATTATTTTAAATACATTTTTCCTTAAATTTAATGAAAACAAAATATATATATTGTGTTTTTATTTTTGCATACTTAAAAGCAAAAGCTACTTTTTTGAATTTTTATTTGAGCATATTTGGATATAATATATATTTGTATATTTACGTTAATAGGGATATTTTAGGTAAGAAAATTTAAAATTAGACTAAAGTGTATATTTTGAAAATAGAAGAGAATTTGTATAATTTTAGCAAAACTCAGAATAAATTTTTGTTATTTACTCAAAAATTATGTTTAATTGGTGAATAGGGAGGCCAAAGAGGTTAAGCTTATATAAATTGAAATATTTCATTTGTTACATTTATGTATATTTATTTATTATCACGGTTAAAGTATCCTCAACTTTGTTTGGGCTATTTTTTTCTTAAGCAATTTTGAGGGTACGCTTTCTCACGTTGGCCTGCGCTGGTGTATTTAGGATTTTAATCCTAAAGTACTTTCTAATTGAATACAAGTTATTTAAGAGAGATATTATTTCTTCTTACAGAGTTAACCTATTCGTGTCATTGTTACGTATACAAACATAGTAATATTAGAATCTGTATTCATTTATTAAATGATATATACTTATGTCTTCATTTATTAAATACTAAATACTTCGACATTGTCTACAGTTTTTAATTATGTTTGTATGAATATATATTTTTTCTTTAAATAAATGGAATTTAATTAAATAAATCGTTCAGTAAACCATGCTGAAATTTATCGCACAAACTTTTTTTATTTACAAATAGTATAATAACCAATTTATTATAAAAAACTGAAGTATGCTTAGATTGAGAAGAACGAAAAGAAAGAGAAATTTTGATTTTGATACTTTTTATATAGATTTAAATCTAGCATTTTTCCTCTTAGAATATATTTATATTAAGGATAATAAATGAGAAGCGAAGGAAAACACTATTTATTTATTTGTAAGTCAAATAAATGTTCAAATTAAAATTTCTTTTATTTCTCTTTAGCAAATGCTAGAAAGACTGACTTAAGGACGCATTCCCTTACGGAAGACCACGCCTGGCCATGACCTCTCCTTCTCTCCTCTAAGTTGGTGCGAGCTCCCTCCTCTCTAGCCTCTAGCCTCCTATAAGGATTCCAAATGGGATGATTGGCTATTTAAACTTAGGCCTCATTTGGTAGGTGAAAAAGTTGAGTGTTGGAGAGGTTGAGGGGGTGAGATAGACATAAAGGCATATTTGATAAGTAGAAGATTTTTTTTCTTGGGTGAGTTGTCTCCCACTAATATGGGAGACTCCATTCCATTGCCTAGTAGTGAGAAAAGCTTTATTGAGTAAAAGAATAAAAATTGAGACTATTTTGTTTTTTTTTAGATAATTTTTTTTCTCTTAAAGGTAGACTAAAAATAAAATTTTAAATTAAAATATTTTTTATTATTTTTGGCAATTAAAAATAATTATTTTATTATTATTAGTAATTAAAAATAAATATTTTATTATATTTTATAATTATTAAAAGTATTTTAATTTTTTAATTCTCTTCTCATTTTATTTTTATGTCATTTTTATCTAACCAAGTATAAAAAAATAAAAATATTCATATTTTTTCTTTCATTATATCAAACATGATTATGGAGTACAAGATTTTTTTTCATTCCCATTCCATTTCTCATTTCTATTCCATAAAAAATTAATCCTCACCAAACGAGCCCTAATTTTATAAAAGTTTAGAAGTTTTTGTGAATGAGAGCAGGATAAAATATGGAGTGAAAATAATTCCAATGGCAAAATGAGGGCTAGGCGGAAGTGGATTTTTGACTTGGGTTATTTTAGGGACATGGAGCTCTAAAATGAATTGAATTATGAGTTAAATGATGAATTTTAGATTATGTGTCTTGTATCAAAAGACATATTTTTGGATTTCACAATTTTCTGGACCACTAAGCAATAAATAAACTACAATTCTCTCAATACAAATCAATCTGATAAACGGTTTAAAGCATTGAAAACTAGATATCCACTTTGGGGACACTTATATTTGATATCGAATTGGTTAGCCTGAGGCATCAGTGATGTCAACTTTTATGAGCTAGGCATGCAAGAGACAAAATCACAGTCCACTTCTTATAAGTATTTTGTACAGACAATTGGGAGTCCAGCTCAGTCAATGTCACTATCTACTGCCTGGCGAAGGATCAGAGACCTTATTCTTGAGGTGTGTCCCCTTGGATTTCAATATGAAGTCTGCATATAGATTATTTCTTCTTTAATAATGAATTCGTGCGGTCCCCCCTATGTTAAATTTGTTGTCTTTAAAGTCTCATGATGATCTCTTAACAACTTGGTTCAATTTCTCTGGGAAGCATTAGTAAAATTATAAATGCACTAAGCTGATGCTAGAGAATACACCCTCATGGTTGTCCAGGAAGGAAATAGCTTGGAAAAAGTTTGAGGATACTTTGACTGTTATTAAAAAAAAAAAAAGGTAGCTTCTTGATGATGTTTCGTACCCTTTCCAGGGGGAAGTCTTGCTGCAACATATCGTTTAAAGTGGCCAATCTGGTAGACAGTTGAAGTTTAAATTTCTCATGTAATTGGAAGTATAGCCAGGGAGGAAATTATCGATTGAACTTTGCAGTTACTATTGAGGATATTTTAATTATGTGAATATCATTTGTTTCCTCAACTATTCTTATAAAGAATTGTAACATATTTTAAAAATTAAAGTATATATATCGTTTCTGAGTTTTGTTAAAATTATATAAATTTTCTTTGTATTTTCAAAATCTATAGAGTTCTCGAAAGACAAAAGTTAAGTTACATTTTAGATCAATTTTAATTTTTTTTACTAAAATGTTTTCTGTTAATTTAAATACATTTTTTTTTGTTAAATTTAATGAAAAAAATTTATTCTTTGTATTTTTATTTTTGCATACTTGAAAGTAAAATCTACTCCTTTTTACTTTTATTTGAGCATATTTGAATATAATAATATTTGTATATTTAAGATAATGAGGATGTTTTAATAAAAAAAATTAAAATTAAACTAAAGTGTATATTTTCAAAATAGAAAAGGATCTGTGTAATTTTAGTAAAATTCAATAAAGATTTGTATAATTTATTCTAAAATTATATTTAATTGGTGAAAAGGGAGGGCAAAGAGGTTAAGCTTAGATAAATTGAAATATTTCATTTGTTATATTTATGTGTATTTCTTTATTATTACAGTCAAGGTAACTTCAACTTTGTCTAGGATATATTTTTTTTTTCTAAAAGATTTTAAGGGTACACTTTCTCACATTGGTCTGAGCTACACTGTATTTAGGATTTTAATCCTAGAGTACTTTCTAATTGAATACAAGTTATTTAAGAGGGATATTATCTCTTTTTACTGAGTTAACCTATTTGTGTTATTGTTATGTATAAAAACACAATGATATTAGAATCTGTATTCATTTATTAAATGATAAATACTTATGTTTTCATTTATTAAATACTAAATACTTGACGTTAGCTCCAGTTTTTAATTATGTTTGTATGAATGTAGTATTTTTTTTAAATAAATGGAATTTAATTAAATAAATCATTCAGTAAACCACGCAGCCATTTATCATACAAAATTTTATATATACAAATAGAATAATAACCAAGTTATTATTAAAAACTAAGGTATTTCTAGATTGAGAAGAATGGAAAGAAGGAAAAATTTTAATTTGGATACTTTTTATATAGATTTAAATCTAACATTTTTCCTCATAGAATATATTTATATTAAGGATGATAGATGAGAAGCCAAGGAAAACACTATTTATTTATTTGAAAGTCAAATAAATGTTTAAATTAAAATTTCTTTTATCCTTCTTTAGCAAATGCTAGAAAGATTGACTCAGAAGACTCATTCCCTTATAGAAGACCAAGCCTGGTCAAGACCTCTCTCTCTCCTCTAAATTGGTGTGAGCTTTCTCCTCTCTAGCCTCTAGCCTCCTAAACGATTCCAAATGGGATAACTGGCTATTTAAACTAGAAGTTTGATGAAGGTTTAGGAGTGTTTGAGAATGAGAGTAGGATAAAATAAGGAGTCAAAATAATTCCAATCGCAAGACGAGGGCTAGGTGGAAGTGGATTTATGACTTGGATTATTTTAGGGACATGGATCACTAAAATGAATTGGATTCTGAGTTAAATGATTGCCACCCTCAAAATACGATCACATGACATTAGAAAATTCTTAAAATTCAATTTTCGAAAATGCAAAACCAAATTATGTAGTGGAGTTGTTATCAAAATTTTAATTTTTTAAAAAATAAAATTTAAAAAAAAACTTTTTTGCGAAAAAAAGTAATTTGCAAACCAAAATTGAATTTAAGAATTAATTATAAGTGAAAAAGGTGCTAGGTACCTTATAATACCTATTTCAAAAAATAATTATTTTAAATTAATTGTATAAACCTAATATGACTTTAATTTTATTTTAATTCTTTTAACAATAGCATGCAAAAGTAAAAAAATGAAATGAAATTTAAAAATATTTATTTATAAAAGACAAATTTGACATAAGTTGAGAATCTAAGAGCTATATATCCTATAAAAATGATATAAGTTCATGTAATTTGACCAATAGATAACAGTGTGAGATAATTGATATTTTATTTTGTTTTGTTTTTGTTTTTGTTATTGTTGTTTTTTTAGTTTTTTGTGAAAGAAGAAAGAATGTATAGATCATTTTTGCATGTTTTAATTTGCAAAACTAAAATAATACTACTTCTTTACTCTCTTTTTTTTATGATTTTAATGATTTTTATTGATGGTTTCTTTTATGATTTATTTTTAATATTTTTTGTATTTTTAAATTTTTTTGTTTTAAGTTTTATTTTTTGGGGCTTTCTAATGATTTTTATTTTTATTTTTGATTCCTAATTTTTTTGTATTTCCTATTTTTTGATTTTTTGTATTTTTTAATTAATTTTTTATTTTTTAATTATTGAATTTTTTTTCAATTTTTGATTTTTCCTTCAATTTTTTGACACTTTTTAATATTATCATTTTTATTTAAGTTAAAGTGACTTTTCTTTCTCTACTTTTCTTCTCTCTTGCTTTGGTTTTGATTTTTTGAAATGACATTTTTACTTAAGTAAAAAAAAAATTTGGTTTTTTATGAAGCATATTTTTAATTTTTAATTTTTGTCAAAAGAGAACTTGAAAACTTTTCAAAAAAAAAATTAATTTCTTCATTTTCTTCTTCCCCTTTTTCTTTATTTTTTTGGTGGTGTATTCTTTTTTAATTTTTCTCTTTTTTGTTTGTTTTGTTTTGGTCTTTGTTTTTGTTTTTGCTTTTGCTTTTTGTTTTTGTTTTTGTTTATTTGTTTTGAAGGGATGAAATTTATTTGACTTTCAAAGACTACATATTTTGAATTAACTTTTGGAATTTTTGTTTTAAAAAGAGAAATGCACTTTATTTTCTAAGAATTATTTGTTTTGTTTTGAAACTCTTTTTTTTTTTGAAAACTCATTCCTTTTTCCTATTTTTTTGAATATATTTTTTTGAAAACAAAATTAATTTAATATGGGCTATTGGAATCCAAAATTGATAAAAAGATTATTATAAAATTCATTAAGTACTAAGGAGACTTATTATTTCATATAGTTCTCCAAATGACCCCTAAGCACCTGAAGGGATACAGAATCTCACATGACAAATCTAGATAAGAATAAATATAAAAATAAAATAAAATAAAACCAAAAATATTTTATAGGCATATAACATTTGTATTTGTGTGTGTTTTGTACAAAGTTAAAATAATAATATTTCAAGCACGCATTGCATCATATGAACAAAGAAAGTAATGTATCACACAGACTTTCTTCTTTCCCTTGAGCCTTTCATTTGAAAATTCCCTAAACACTTCCTCCAACTATTTACACAGCCTATGATCCAGTTGAGCAAAGGGGAAACATGAAATAGAATTAGGTTTAAACCGAAATGAAACACTCACAGCAAATCATATTCATCCAAGTCATAATGTCCCTAATAGTAATCAAGATACAAATCATGTAACCCTTAGAAACTGAGACATTTATGTAAACGTTAGTTCAAAATGTACATCTATTTATCATGAAATCACAACAGTGGGAAGATCAAAGTTAACGCACTATGACTCTATCAAAGCTTAATGGATTCAACCCAACAATTATGGTAGTCAAATTCCAAAGCCTAAGTTGGACTTCTCTCAAGCATTTCATCGAGCACCCAATACGCATACTTTAGGACATGTACAGAACATGATATTTCATGCTTCATTCATGACTACCAAGTGTGAGAATGCTACCCAATCTTCTATTCTCATTTAACATCATCAGTAGTTACAAGGAAACTTCATTGACAAACAGGGAAAGCAAACAATATTCATAGCTTACCTGTAGGGATCACGGCAGAAGAATGGGTTCCTCCTTCATGCTTAATCCTTAAATAGAATGGGAGATATTCGTTGAGATTCGGATATCGTGTTGTAATGAGCAATACAGCACATGCTGCTGTATGCAAATCTGGTTGTCCATTAAATCGGACGGTCATGATTAAATCAACATTTTTTTGGGGACAAATGGTGCAAAATGCGTTGTTTCACTTTTTGGCCAACGCTGATGGGTGGAACGATGTCATTCGACTGCCTCATACGTAGCATTAGTTCTGTTCGACGAAAGCAACAGCAAAGCTTGTTTGCACCTCCCACCACAATGGAACACTTGGATTTTGGCGCCAACTTTGCATGCAAAGTGGCCTTTTCAGAGTGTGCGAATACTTATGGAACCAAACAATGAGAGACCAATGCAAATGCTAGGTATCGCAACCAGAAAACACCATTCCATTGACGAGAGCTTGGTCGAAACAGTAATTAGCTCCTCTCCTCTTCCATTAAGCATTCTAACCTTACCAATTGGCTTGGGTTCAATAGCAGCTAAGGCAACTGGGGAAACTTATTATTTTTTTTAACACATTTCTTAGCCTTATATTGCTTCATGCTGAACAATTTTAGTTTCAGCTACGGTTATGCTTCCATATTATTTTAACATGCCTCTGGATTTATGAATTGCGGACATTGCCTCTATATTTGGGAAAAAAGACATTCAAAAGAAAGAAAACCTGATAATCACCATCTGGTTTGCATATTTTAAAACTATTTGTTCCCTGTTGGTTTCCTTTCTTTTTTTTTTTTAATACTCTTTATTTCTCTTTCCTTTCTTTCTTCTAGTTCAGTCTATAAAAAATTAGTAAATGGTGAACAACAGACAATTTTCGTTCTCACTGTATTGATTTAATGGAGCATCATAGTCGTAGCTAGTAGTGATAAAAGGGCCTCCAATCATGTTGTAGTTTACAAAGGATCCCTTTTTTGTTATGAATCGAGCAACTACAAATGCTAAACCCTGGACAAATTGCTTGTGAATTG
Source organism: Erythrophleum fordii (assembly GCA_032878935.1). NCBI lineage: Eukaryota > Viridiplantae > Streptophyta > Magnoliopsida > Fabales > Fabaceae > Erythrophleum > Erythrophleum fordii. The sequence continues at coordinate 4,711,757 of JAVQMF010000046.1, read as the reverse complement.
GACCTCCAAATTCAATAAACCTTTATAATTGACGCAAGAAGTAGATAAGCTATTCCCTTAAACATGTAGCAATAATGTATAAGCAGCGATAATCTATAGAGGAAGAAATAAAAAAAAAAATTAAAACAAAAACTTTCGCGTTAGAATTCCGAGCCATTAGAAAAGAGAGAAGTAATCAAGTACCAACCGCATCAACAGAGGAATTATCGACGTCCATTGTAAGGCGTAACTTCGCGTACATCTCGCGCCTCTAATACACAGACCTAGGATCAGAGTGACGTCGAATGAGACAGTTGTCACATCCGAAAAATGGGACAGCATGAGAATTTAAAAAAAAAAAATATTTTAAAAATATTTTGATTTCAATTTTTATCAAAATAAAATTTGAAATCATAATAGAATTAATAGAATCGTTACTAAAATTTTATTTTAAAAAAAAAACTTTAAAAAAAAATTATAAAAAAAATAATTTACAAATTAGATTTAAATTTAGGAGTCAATTATAAATAAGGAAGGTGTTAAATATCCTCATTATACCCATTCTTAAAATGGTTGTACAAAATTAATATAACCACTATTCTATTTCAATTCTTCCTAACAAATCACATCCAAGAAAAAATTCAAAGAATTAAAAAGGAAAGAAAATTAATAGTAAAATAATGTAAGAAGAATGAGATTAAAAACAAAGAAAAAAATATTAATAAAGAAGGAAAAATTATGGGAGTAAAATACAAAGAAATTAAGGAAGTAAAGTTTAAAACAAAATAAGACAGAGAGAAAATATAATAAAAAAATCAAAAAGAAATTAATAAAATATTTTATTTACAAAAGCATACTTAACCTAAAATAAAAACTTAAGACTTACGTATCCTTCGAAAAGAATCAAAGTTCACATAATTCAAAGGAAATGTGTTTGTTTGTTGGTATTTTTTTTTCTGTTTTTTATTGTTTTTAATGAAAAGAAAAAGATGGTAAAATAACTTTAATTTTTGCAAATAAAACAGCTTTGGAATTGTTTGATAAGAGTTGATTTACGAAAACTAAATTAATTTCACATCTTTACTCTTTTCATTTTTCATTTTATTTTTACCACTTTTTTTTTCTTTATGACTTTCATGATTTTTTTTCCTTCCTTAAGGATTTTTTTTTAATTTTTTATTTTATTTTTTGTCCTTTGTATTTTTATTTTTATTTTTCATTTTTTTGTTTTTTTTGGGTTTTGTTTTGTTTTATTTATATATTTTTTAATGATTTTTTTTATGACATTAAAAAGGGTTTTCCTTTTTCTTCTTTTTTTTTTAACTTTTTATTTGATTTATTGGTTTTGTGTCTTATTTTTTGCTTTTTTGTTTCTTTTTTGTGTGTTTTCTTTTCCTCTTTTTTATTTTTTATTTTTTAATTTTTATCTTTTTTTCAAAAAGGACATACTTTAAAAGGATCAATTAATTTTGAATATTTTGAATATTATTATATTTTTTTGTGTTTTTAGAGAAGAATCTTTAAAAATTTTCATTAGTAACTCTTTGTTGAAAAAGATTTTTTTCCTTTTTTTCCTCAAGTTTTTTTTTTAAAATGTACTTTATTTCTTTCTAAAAAACTATCTATATATATATATATATATGAACTTCATTTAGTTTCCTAAATTTCGTTTTGAATTATATTTTTATTATCATTTTTTTAACATTTTTTCCTCAACTTTTAAAAATAAAATTAATTAAATAAAGCTATTAGGACCCAAAAGTTGCAAGTGGGTAAAAAAAGAAAAAGTCCATAAACATAAGAAGGCTTTTTTGTCATATATGATCCTCAAATTTCTTTATATATATCTGAGGGGACAAAAAATCCCACACAGCTAGTATGATTAAGTAGAAGAAAATGATTTCTATTTCTCTAACTTTTGGACAATTTCACTTGCTTTTTCTCCTTTTTTTTTTTTAATTCCCCCTATTCTGTTCTTATGACTATATTTTATCTAATTTTCTGTTATTATTACCATTATTTGTAACCAAATCAGATGTTCACGCAAGAGAGGTCCAAATGGGCCTTTCGTAGTATTGAATCGGCCTAGCTGGCCAACTTGTCGTCCTCAATGAATATTAACACCCAGTGAGACCATTATCGCTAAATCAAAAACATGTGCAAGACAGAAATTAAAGACGAATGAAGCTCCAAGAAGCATAGATTATATTCATCTTCGAACAAAACTTATTCACTAATTCATTTCCCTTTTTCGTTGTCTCTTCTTCCATCTTACTCTCGCTTCCTTTTTAAAATAAAAAATAAAAAATAAAAAATAAACCAACAACCTTAACCTAATCTGATCAAAATGCAAGGGAGTAGATTCATTTCGGACAACGATTAAGGTTTGAAAGTGGCATAATAAAGTCGCAAAATGCCTCAAAAATCTTCCCCCTATATGCAGAAAATCCTAATCCAAATTCTATCCCAGTCAGTGAATATCAATCCCATCAAAATGCAAGGGAACAAATCCATTTCGGACAATGACTAAGACTTGAACATAGTAGAATAACAAGATAACGAAATACTTCAAAATCTACCTCATCTGCGCAAAAAATCATGGTTCGAATTCAATCCCAGTCAATCAGAATACATAATTTCAGCATCACATTCATTTGCAAACTCATTTCAGCACATTACAATTCCACAAATCAGACAAAATGAAGATGAAGCATAAACTACCCTTTTATTCTGAATCCCCCTTTTGGTTCCGTTTATCCTTCTTTACGGTTCGTGTCCCTGTTTCTGTCCGCTGTGCTACCCTTCCCGGCCTCTTACGTCTTAATCCCTTCCTCACTGTCTTTCCATCTCTTCAGCCATTCTTGATTGTTCCCCTCACTCTCAAAATTTCGGCCCCATCCAGTTCTCCCAATCTCTTACTCCCTCGACTTCTCCTATTGCAACTCTCTGCTCTGGAATCACTTAGACTCGAAACGAGTCCCCAAATCTCCCTCCCGATAAAAAATCCTCCAATCTCCCGGCCTCTCCCCTTCTTTTATAGCTGGCCTGAGGGTGGATTTCACCCTCTCGAGTGCGTGTCTTCGCTCCAAGGTTGTACCCGATTGCTGTCGTGCATCCCCACTCCCCTCGCGTCTCCATTCCCTAATGCCCAATTTGCTTTTCAGAATCATGCCTCCAATCTTCTGCGTGCGTGAGCGTGAATGTGGTCCCTCTCAGTCAGTGTGCGCTGCTTCTTCGTTTTTCGCATTGTTGAGGGCCGCACGAGCAGTGGGTGTGTGCTTTGGGCGATTTGAGCGAGAGAGGGCCAGAGTAGAAGGGGCCCAGCGCCGTTTTGGGTTCCCTTACCTTTTTTTCTCAGTGTTGTAAAATCTTGGGCTTCGCTGTTCAGGGCTTCCTTTACCTTTCTTTTTGTGTTTTTTTCCTTTGTTGTGTAAGTGGGCTTTGGAGTTTGGGCCCATATCCATCTTTCATCATTTTTATCATTTTTTGGGTTGAGCATGTGGGTCTTTCTATTTTATTTTATGCTCTTTTTTTTCATTTTATTATTTTATTTTTATTTATTATATTTTCATTATTTTTCTCTCTTCTCTTTTTTTTGTGATTTTCGAAATGTAAAATTTTTTTGATGTTCTTATTATTATTATTATTATTATTATTATTATTATTATTATTATTATTATTATTATTATTTTAACCTCCTTTTTATTATTATTTTCATTAGTCTAATTTTATTACTATTTTAGAATATGCCTAGACAAAATACGGTATTCACAGTTGCCCCTCTTTACTTGTTTTTTAGAAAAGAAATTGAAAATGTAATTTTTAATGTTTTTGCCTAAGGAATAAAAAAAGATAAAGAACATGTATTTTGTCTGGGATAGTTTGATTGTCTCTTAACATGACTAGACCATAAACAAAAGGGAAAAAGCGACCTGAACAAAATAATATGTCTACATGGTATATTCTTTTTTACTTCTTTTACTTATATCTGTATATATATACTTCTCTACCTTTTGTTTTACTAATTTGCTTAGCAGATGAGGGTTGAGTAGTCTATAAGATAAAAAGGTAAATGCTCTACTCATACACATCATTGAGACACAATGGGCCATATACACGGGTCTTAGTGTACCCTAAGTTAGTAGAAATTTATATTGATTTTCCTGTGAAGCCTTGTGCTTCTTGAGGCTATTATGAAAAGCTCACCTAAATTGTATCTTGTTATATGAGTTTGACCTATGTAGGATCTTTTTTCTCTTAAAGTCGAATTTATATAATGAGGTCCTCATCTCATGGTGGAGGCAATTTAGGGACTAACTATTTTAGGAGTTATAGACCTACCCTGAAAATGCACTAATAGTCAAGTTCTAAATGTCTCCTGAATAGTTAGAGCCAAACTTCTACAAACTAGTGATCTTAAGCTAGTATTCACGCATAATAAGACAGGAGAGCATTTTTTACCATTTCCTTATCACATTCATACATTCAAAAAACCCATAAGGAAAGTGACACATCGTCGCTATCTACTGGAGTGGTTAATGATATGTCATTGCACAGTTTGACATATGTTAACTATGACGAAGGCATGAGTAAATTAAATCAGCCTTTGCCTAGTGGGTTTCTAACCCTGGAAAGGCCATGATTACATTCATCATAATCTCTCAAAAGAGAAACCTCTAACATGCATTTATTTTCATACATATATATTAAAAAAAAAGAGAAAAAGAAGAGATAAGATAAAATAATAAATAAGACACAATCCAATTTCATTCACAAAATTTTTTTTCTTTAAAGTTTCCATCTTATAAAATAAAAAAATTCTCCATAGAAAAAAGAGTATTTTCAAGATTTTGAGAAATTATAAAATTCATAAGTTTTGCTACATCAATGAATAAGTATCATGTCTTGGTTAAAGGTTGGAACCATTTTTAAGGCATCAATCATGTGGAAAGACATATTTCTCTTGCTTTGATTTTCAATGGCTTTTTCTCCAATGAAGCAATAAGTTTCTCAAGAAAAAGTACAAAGTTTTTTTTCTTTTCTTATATCAAGACATGGTTCTCAATGAAGCATGAACAATTATTTAATTCTGAATCCATTATATGCTAGCGGATTATTATATTAACTTGTGAAATTCTAAGGCTCATATTTTGTGGAGCAATAAGTTCTCTAAGAAAAACAAAATTATCAAGTTAATAATAATCCCTTGATTAACAATCTTTGGTGTGCTAACTGATGTGTTTTGAAGTAATGATTTGTTATTCAAGCTGACCAGCATAACGGAAGTAATGGAATATTCAATTAATAAGCAACATATGAGTTTGAAACAAAATGGGCTAGTTGCGATAGGGACAAAAATCAAGGTCAAGGCGAAAATTGAGTCAGTCGAAGACTTGATTATGTTAAATAAGAAACTTAAAGAAAGAAATATTTAAGATTTTCAGAAGAATTATAGGGATATCTTAGACTTATTGCTAATACTAGTCCAATAGGAAGCACTTTCAACTTTGGCATAATATTGGGATAGTTTTCTAAGATGTTTTACATTTCTCACATTCCAGATCGCACCTACTTTAGAAGAATATGGGAGCTTCTTAAATATACCTATGGGAAAAAACATGCATCAGTTTATACTTACCCTAGGGATTTACCATCAAAGTGGGTGGTGGCACTGATTTTAGGAGAAGACTCTAGTAGAGTCCAATTATATAAAAGAGGGCAGATTGAAAGTCTTTTAAGAAAACATGTGTAGAAGCATCTCGAAATCCTAGCAAAAAAAGAGACTGGAATACTTTTAAGAGGGTACTGGCCTTAGCAATATACGGATTAGTTTTATTCCCGTCAACAATAAGAGCTATCAATTTAGCTGCCGTAAGTGTATTTTGGGCAGTAGAGAACCAGCATGTGAATTCTATGCCAGCTATCTTGGCTAAGACATTTTTGATATTAAGCTTTTGTCGAGAATAAAAAGGAGGAAAATTGAAACGTTGCCTCTAACTTTTAACTGTTTAGGCTTTCAATCACATTTTTGAGAGAAAATATCAACTGGGTCAGAGACATGACACTATCTATCATCCAATTAGGGATTTCTTGAGTCGCGAAGGTTCTATATTATCATCTACAAAGATGAACCGTGATGATTGGGCTTAGTTGCTTGGTCGTCTGGATGAGAACACAATCTGGTGGAAGTTAGCCGGGTGGGAAAGCGAAGAGATCATGTATTGTTATGGGGAATTTTTGAATGTACCTTTGATGAGTCCACGTGGTTGTATTAATTACAATCCGTTGATTGTTTTCCAACAATTTGCACATAGGCACGATGTTCCATCCAAAGAAGCAACACGCCTAATTTATTTCTACCACAGTAACCCAGAAACTAAAACACAAAGCCAGAGAATTGGGAATGCCTAAAGCAAAATGATATATAAAGGGAAGTTTGAATTGGGTAAATATATCATAGCCACGACCAAAGAATATCAAGAGTGGTTGAAAGAAAGAACCAAGGGCAATAATCCCTCTTTTAAGCCCCCTAATCCTTTACTTGGCAACAATATGCAAGCCATTAATGAGCAATTAGCAAGGCAAGTGGAGAACAAAAAAGCAAAATTGAAAAATTTAGACTACAGAAGGCAAGAACGCTTAAAAGAGTTTGAATCAAATGAAAAATGAATGTGCAACTTTGAAAGAGGATGCAATCAGGGTAAAAAAAAGGTGTAAGGGAAACATGAAAGGTGCTGAGATAAGAAGGTTGAAGGAAGAAAACATAAGACTGAAAGATGCTGTGGAAAAAGTGCAACCACGAATGGAAGAAAATGAAAGAAGAGCATAAAACAATAGAGCTAAGCTAATGAAGGTTCTCAAAGGAAGGGGCATATTGGAAAAGCAAATGCAAATGTTCAAATCAAGGGAAACTTAACAGGAAATTAATGTGTTGACCAGAGAATTAGAAAAGAGAATGAATGAGTTAGCCACTATTCGAAGTGATAATGCCATAGTAATGCAAAATTTAATAGATCAATTTAACCAGCAAGTTGAAATTGCGAAGACATGGCAGCTCTACATACTGAAAAAACAGTAGAAAAAGAAAGGTTTATGAGTTAGTTTAAGAAGTTAATTTTCCTAACTGATGAGGTCGTCCCTGATTTTATAAGTGTGCTCAAGGATGCTGAAAGCCTAACCAATCCGCTAAACATGCCAGTGGAGATAACAGATTTCTTCATGTTATTACATCTCAAAAATTAATAATTGTTAAGATTTCTCAATTCCATTACAATATCTATTAAGATTTCTCAAAAATTAATAACTGTTAAGATTTTTCAATTCAATTACAATATCCATTAAGATTTCTCAATTCCATTACAATATCATTGCATAACATGAAGAAATTTGTTATTTCCACTGGCGTGTTTAGCGGATTGGTTAGGCCTTTAGCATCTTTGAGTGCACTTATAAAATCAGGGACGACCTCATTAGTTAGGAGAATCAACTTCTTAAACCAACTTATAAACCTTTCTTTTTCTATTGCTTGTTCAGTATGTAGAGCCTTCCATGTCTCTGCAATTTCAACTTGCTGGTTAAGTTGATCTATTAAATTTTGCATTACTATGGCATTATTACTTTGAACAGTGGCTAACTCATTCATTCTCTTTTCTAATTCTTTGGTCAACACATTAATTTCCTGTTGAGTTTCCCTTGATTTGAACCTTTGCATTTGTTTTTCCAAGGTGCCCCTTTCTTTAAGAACCTTCATTAGCTTAACTCTATTGTTTTGCACTCTTCTTTCATTTTCTTCCATCCGCTGTTGCACTTTTTTCACAGCATCTTTTAGCCTTATGTTTTCTTCCTTCAACTTTCTTATCTCGGCACCTTCCATGTTTCCCTTACACTTTTTTACCCTGGTTGCTTCTTCTTGTAAAGGTGCGCATTCATTTTTCATTTGATTCAAACTCTTCAAGTTCAAGCATTCTTGCCTTTTGTCATCTAAATCCTCCTTTAATTTTGCCTTCTTTTCCTCCACTTGCCTTGTTAATTGCTCATTAATGGCTTGCATATTGTTGCCAAGTAAAGGATTAGGGGGCTTAAAAGAGGGATTAGTGCCCTTGGTTCTTTCTTTCAACCACTCTTGATATTCTTTGGTCAGGGCTACGATATGCTTACCCAATTCAAACTTCCTTTTATATATCATTTTGCTCTAGGCATTCCCAATTCTTTGGTTTTGTGTTTTAGTTTTTGGGTCACTGTAGTGGAAATAAATCACGTGTGTTGCTTCTTTGGATGGAACATCTTGCCTATATGCAAATTGTTGGAGAACAATCAACGGATTGTAATTAATACAATCACGTGGACTCATCAAAGGTACATTCAAAAATTTCCCACAGCAATACATGATCTCCTCGCTTTCCCACCAGGCTAACTTCCACCAAATTGTGTTCTCATCCAGATGACCAAGCAATTGAGCCCAATCATCAAGGTTCATTTTTGTAGATGACAATATAGAACCTTCGCGACTTAAGAAATTCCTAATTGGATGATGGATAGTTTCATGTCTCTGACCTAGTTGATATTTCCCCCTAAAAATGTGATTGAAAACCCAAACAATTAGAAGTTAGAGGCAACATTTCAATTTCCCTCTTTTTTTTTCTTAGCAAAAGTTTAATGTAAAAAATGTCTCGACCAAGATAGCTGGTATAGGATTCACATGTTGGTTCTCCACTGCCTAAAATACATTTATGGTAGCCAAATTGATAACTCCTACTGCTGATAGGAATAAAACCAATCCATATATTGCTAAGGCCAATACCCTTTTAAAAGTATTCCAGTCTTCTTTTTTGCTAGGATTTCGAGACCCTTCTTCACATGTTTTTTTGAAAGACCTTCAATTTGCCCTCTTTTATTTAATTGGACTCTACTAGAGTATTCTCTTAAAATATGTGCCACCACTCGCTTTAATGGTAAATACTTAGGGTAGGTATAAACTAATGCAATTTTTTCCCCACAGGTATGTTTAAGAAGCTCCCATATTTTTCTAAGGTAGGTGTGATGTGGAATGTGGGAAATGTAAAATATCTTAGAGAACTATCCTAATATTGTGCCAAAGCTGAAAATGCTTCTGATTGGACTGGTATTAGCCACAATTCTAAGATATCCCCATAATCCCTTCGAAAATCTTGAATATGTCTTCCTTCAAGTTTTTTACTTAACATAATCAATAGCATGTTTGAATAGGCGTTTGCAAGAAGCAAACCACATTTTACAGGGAGCAAACCACGTTTTGCAAGAAGCAAAGAATTGGTGCTTCTATACAAACGTAGTTTCGTAAAGCATATCCAAACATATAACAAGTCTTCAACTAACTCAATTTTCACCTTGACCTTGATTTTGTCCCTGTCGCGACTAGCCCAGTTTGGTTCAAACTCAGATGTTGCGTATTGCCTAAATATTCCATTACTTCCGTTATGCTGGTTAACTTAAATAACAAATCACTACTTCAGAACACATCAATTAGCACACCAAAGATTATTAATCAGGGGATTATTATTAACTTGATAATTTCATTTTTTTTTTTAAGGAACTTATTGCTCCATAAAATATAAGCCTGAAAATTTCACAAGTTAATGTAATAATCCCTTGGCATATAATGGATTTAGAATTAAATAATCGTTCATGTATCATTGAGAACCATGTCTTAATGTAAAAAAAGAAGAAAAATTTTGAACTTTTTCTCGAAAAACTTATTGCTTTATTGGAGAAAGAGTAATTGGCAATCAAATCGAGAGAAATTTGCCTTTTCATACGATTGATGCCTTAAAAATGGTTCCAACCTCTGACTAAAACATGATACTTTTTCATTGATGCAACAAAACTTATAAATTTTATAATTTCTTGAAATCTTAAAAATACTCTTTTTTTTATAATTTTTTTTTTATTTCATAGGATGGAAACTTTAAAGAAAATTTTTTTGTGTGTGAATGAAATTAGATTATGTCTTATTTATTATTTTATCTTATCTCTTCTTTTTCTCCCTTTTTTTTTATGTATGTGTATGAAAATAAATGTATGTTAAAGGTTTCTCTTTCAAGAGATTATGATGAATGTGATCATGGCCTTTCCAGGCTTGGAAACCCATTAGGCGAAAGTTGGTTTAATTTACTCATGCCTTTGTCATAGTTAACGTATGTCAAACTGTGCAATAACATATCATTAACCACTCCAATAGATAGCGATGATATGTCACTTTCCTTATGGGTTTTTTGAATGCATGAATGTGATGAGAAAATGATAAAAAATGCTCTTCTTTGTCCTATTATGGGTGAACACTAAGTTAAGATCCCTGGTTTGTAAAAGTTTGGCTCTAACTAAAGCCTGACAATTAATGCATTTTCAGGGTAAGTTTATGATTCCTAGAATAGTTGGTCCCTAAATTGTCCCCACCATGAGATAAGAATTTCATTATATAAATTAGACTTTCAAAGAAAAAAGATCCTACATATGTTAAACCTATATAACAAGATACAATTTAGGTGAGGTATTCATGATAGCCTTAGGAAGTACAAAGTTTTACAAGGAAATCAATATAAACCTCTACTAACCTAGGACGCACTAAGACCTGGGTATAGGGCCCATAATATGTGTGAGATATTTGTGTCTCAGTGATGTGTATGAGGAAAGTATTTACCTTTTCATCCTATAGACTACCCAACCGTCATCTGCTAAGCAGATTGGTAGAACAAAAGGCAGAAAAGTATATATATACATATATAATAAAAGAAGTAAAATATATATATAAATACGGTCCTTTATCCTAAGGTCTTATTCCACATGTTATCTACCCTAACACATATTATATACACAATCAACAAAATAAAATATATGAAACAAGTATGTGAGTAGCATGTTATCTACCTTAATTATGTGAGGCAAACAATAAACAAAAAGAGAATCAAAAGAAAAAGAGGCCAAAATATCTTACACAACTAATTTAAAATTGGGTTTGACTCTCAAACATTTCCCAGTGGAGTTGCCATACTGTCACACTCGAAAAATGGGACCGCGTGACGACTTAAAAGAAAAAAACATTTCAAAAATATTTTTATTCCAATTTTCATCAAAACAAAAACTGAAAATCATAATAGAAGTAGTAGAGTCATCACCAAAATTTTATTTTTTAAAAAAAGAAAAATTTTGGAAAAATTTTTTTATAAGAAAAATGGTATATGAACTAGATTTAGATTCGGGAGTCAATTGTGAGTAAGGAAAGTGTTAGGCACCCCACTATACTTCTTCCTAAAATGGTTATCTTAAATTAATTGTGCAAAATTAATATAGTTACTATTCTATTTCAATTTTTCCTAATAAATCACATGCAAGGAAAAATTCAAGGAACTAAAAAGGAAAGAAAATTAACAGTAAAATAAGGTAAGAAGAATGAGATTAAAAATAAGAAAGAAAGATATTAATAAAAAATCAAACAATTATGCAAGTAAAACACAAAGAAATTAAGGAAGTAAAGTTTGAAATAAAATAAGATAGAGAGAAAATACAATAAAAAAAATCAAAAAGAAATTAAGAAAATATTTTATTTACAAAAGTAGACTAAACTTAAGATAAAAGTCTAGGGTCTACGTATCTTTCAAGAGGAATTAAAGTCCATGCAATTCGAAGGAACTGTATTTGTTTGTTAGTATTTTTTTTTTGTTTTTTTATTGTTTTTAATGAAAAGAAAAAGATGGTAAAATAACTTTAATTTTCACATATAAAACAGCTTTGGAATTGTTTGATAAGTTTTGATTACGAAAATTAAATTAATTTCACATCTTTAATATTTTCATTTTTCCTTTTATTTTTACCACTTTTTTTTGTTTTACTTTATGATTTTCTTTTTTTCCTTTTTTAAGGATTTTTTTTTTAAAAATTTATTTGATTTTTTTTCCTTTGTATTTGTATTTTTTCATTTTTTTTGTTTTGGTTTTTTTGTTTTTATTTTATTTGTTTTTGTTTGGGTTTTGTTTTGTTTTATTTTATTTATATATTTTTTATGACATTAAAAAAGGTTTTCCTTTTTCTTCTTTTTTTTTTTTTTAAAAAAATTTTATTTGATTTATTGTTTTTTTGTTTTTTGTGTGTTTTCTTTTCCTCTTTTTTATTTTTTCATTTTTACTTTTTATCTTTTTTTCCAAAAAGGACATACTTTGAAAAGATCAATTAATTTTGAATATTATTATTTTTTTGTGTTTTTAGAGAAGAATCTTTAAAAATTTTCATTAGTAACTGTTCGTTGAAAAAGATTTTTTTTTTCCTTTTTTTCTCAAGTTTTTTTTTAAAAATATACTTTATTTCTTTCAAAAAAACCATCTATATATATATATATATATATATGAACTTCATTTAGTTTCCTAAATTTTGTTTTGAATTATATCTTTATTATTATTTCTTTAACATATTTTCTTTTCTTTAAATTTTGAAAACAAAATTAATTAAATAAGACTATTAGGACCCAAAATTTGCAAGTGGGTAAAAAAAAAAAAAGAAAAGCCCATAAGCACAAAAAAGACCTTTTTGTCACACATGGTTCTCAGATTTGTTCTTATACGTCTAAGGTGATAAAAAATCTCACGGGGTTAGTATGATTAAGTAGAAGAAAATGATTTCTATTTCTATGCCTTTTGGAGATTTTCACTCGCTTTTTCTCCTTTTTTTTAATTCCCTCTATTCTGTTCTTATGACCATAATTTATCTAATATGCTGTTATTATTACCATTATTTTTAACCAAATCAGATGTTCACGCAAGAGAGGTCCAAATGGGCCTTTCGTACTATTGAATCGGCCCAGCTGGCCAACTTGTCATCCTCAATGAATATTAACACCTAGTGAGACCATTATCACTAAATCAAACATGTGCAAGACGGAAATTAAAGACGAATGAAGCTCCAAGAAGCACAGATTATATTCATCTTCGAACAAAACTTATTCACTAATTCATTCCCCTTTTTCGTTGTCCCTTCTTCCATCTTACTCCTGCTTCCTTTTAAAAAAAAATAAAATAAAAAAATAAACTAATAACCTTAACCTAATCTGATCAAAATGCAAGGGAGTAGATTCATTTCGGACAATGATTAAGGTTTGAAAGTGGCATAATAAAGTCGCAAAATGCCTCAAAAATCTTCCCCCTCTATGCAGAAAATCCTAATCCAAATTCCATCCCAGTCAGTGAATATCAATCCCATCAAAATGCAAGGGAACAAATCCATTTCGGACAATGACTAAGATTTAAACATAGCAGAATAACAAGATAACGAAATACTTCAAAATCTACCTCCTTTGCGCAGAAAATCATGGTTCGAATTCAATCCCAATCAATCAGAATACATAATTTCAGCATCACATTCGTTTGCAAACTCATTTCAGCACATTACATTTCCACAAATCAGACAAAATGAAGATGAAGCATAAACTACCCTTTTATTCTGAATCCCCCCTTTGGTTCTGTTTATCCTTCTTTATGGTTCATGTCCCTGTTTCTGTCCGCTGTGCTACCCTTCCCGGCCTCTTACGTCTTAATCCCTTCCTCACTGTCTTTCCATCTCTTCAGCCACTCTTGATTGTTCCCCTCACTCTCAAAATTTCGGCCCCATCCAGTTCTCTCAATCTCTTACTCCCTCGGCTTCTTCTATTGTAACTCTCTGCTTGGGAATCACTTAGACTCGAAAGGAGTCCCCAAATCTCCCTCCCGAAAAAAAATCCTCCCATCTCCCCGCCTCTCCCCTTCTCTTATAGCTGGCCTGAGGGTGGATTTCACCCTCTCGCACGTGTGTCTTCGCTCCAAGGTTGTACCCGATTGCTGTTGTGCATCCCCACTCCCCTCGCGTCTCCATTCCCTTATGCTCGATTTACTTTTCAGGATTGTGCCTCCAATCTTCTGCGTGTGTGAGCGTGAATGTGGGTCCTTCTCACTCTGTGTGCACTGCTTCTTCCCTTTTTGTGTTGTTGAGAGCCATACGAGTAGTGGGTGTGTGCCTGGGTGATTTGAGCAAGAGGGCCAGAGCAGAAGGGGGGACTAGCGTGTGATCCCCTGCAGTAACGCAGATTACTTACTGTATGCGAAACAGTAAATTAAATCTGGACCCTTCCTCCAATCGCATTGTCCTTGATCTGCCACGTCACACCACCTTTTTTTTTCATTTTTTGAATTCAGCAACTAAGCAAAATGGTGCATTTAAATTTAATTTCCCAGGCTATTTCGAATGCTTGTCCCAGCGGCCCATTGTGTGTGCTTTCATCTCACAAAAGCTGGAGGTGAGATTGGCACTAAGTGAAAATAAGTTTTGTGCCTAAGCTGAGAGCCCAGTGTGCAAGCGATTATTGGAGCTGCGGCGAAGAAAATGGCAAAGGCATTTTCTTTTCTTTAATGAGTTAAACCTCATTCAACAAAAAATGGTAACATCATTTTTGCCCCATGTTTTATATGAGTTCTATTTTATGTATGTTGGTGTATTTGCATGAGTTCTTTGAGTTATGTCTTCTTGCAATTATTTATGTCTTTATATTCCAATCAAATAAACTTCTTCATTTTCTTATATAAAAGCACAAAAAATGAATTTCTTTTTTTATTTCGATCAGCCAAACATCTTTTTCATACATCAAAAGGAACCTTTTTTTTTTTTTCTAAATCAAGTGAATGTCTTTTTCCTACAACAAAAATGAACCTTCTTTTTTTTTTTTAAATCAACTTAACTTCTGCACTTTATTATTAGTGTAGCATATTCAAAAATATACAATAATATTAAGTGGAAGATATAAATTAAATAATACTAGTTTATCTAATCTTGTAAAAGAACAAAGTTCTATTATAGATATTTTCTTTTTAATAGATTTGGATATGTATTTAAGCTAATAGATATCTTTTTTGCATCATGTTGAATTCTTATTATGATACAGAGAAATTTCTCCCAATCTGTGCAACTGTGGTTGGAGGAGGGAAGTTCTAACAAAGTAGTGGATTATTCTACGTATGTGTGAACCATATTTCATTTAATGAAGTTATGCATTTAGTTTATATTAATTTAAAGCAAATTTTGTTTATGAATTTCAGGGAAGTTGGTGGCTCAAATAATTTGGGAATTGATGGGAAGCCTAGGATTGGAATGGAGTTTGATGACGCTGAGGTAGCTTAGAAGTTTTGGGTTGACTATGATGGCAAAGTTAGTTTTGGAGTTAAAAAACAATACCTTAACAAGAGGAAGAAAGATGGTGTTATAACTTCATGCAGATTTGTTTGTTGTAAAGAAGGCTATCGACGAGAAGACAAACGAGATTTTTTTACCACCAATCCTCGACTAGAAACCAGAACTGGTTGTCCTGCAAGATTGGCACTTACACAGAAGAGTGGAAAATTGCAAGTGAGTGAGTTTATAGAAGCGCATAACCACATCCTTCATTTGCTCGAAATAACATATGTGCTAGCATCCCAGAGAAATATATCTAAGGCTCAAGCACACCAAATTGAATTGGCAAATGATTCTGGACTTCTTTAAAGAGCCTCATTTCAATTGATGAGTACGCAGACAGGTGGTAGAGCCAATCTTGGTTATACTATATTAGATGTCAAAAATTATCTTTGATGCAAGAGACAACGAAGTATGGTATATGGAGAAGCTGGTGGTCTTTTATAGTATTTTCAATGGCAATTAGTGGAGAACCCATCATTTTATCATGCATACCAAATGGATGCAGAAGAACAAATAACAAATGTATTTTGGGCGGATGCACGAATGTTACTTGATTATGGTTATTTTGACAATGTAATATCCTTTGGTACGACCTATTGCACCAACAAGTCATATAGATCACTAGCTATCTTTGCAGGATTTAACCATTATAGAGAAGCAGTGATTTTCGGCTATAGATTCATTTAAATGGTTATTTGACACTTTTTTAGAAGCATATGGACAAAAGAGGCCCCAAACTATCTTTATCAACTAAGATCAGGCAATGGCCAAGGCTCTTAAGGAGATATAGCCTTAAACTTATCATGACATGAAACACTTAGGAAATTTGATGAAAAATGGCTCTCATTTTTTGACTAATTTCAAAATGTGCATGTTTGAGTATAATGAGGAAGCAAAATTTGAGGCAGCATGGACCAAGTTACTTGCATATTATAATGTTGGAGAAAACACATGGGTGAGATCAATGTATGGCATAAAGGAAAAATGGGCAGCTTGTTATATGAAGAGAGCTTTCACCATCGGTATGCGAAGCACCCAACTTAGTGAAAGCTTGAACTCGGACATCAAAAGTTGCATGAATCCAGATTTAGACATAATTCAATTCTTCAAGCACTTTAAGTGGGTTATAGAGAATAAGAGGTATAATGAGTTGAGATGTGAATTCGAGTCTCGGCATAAACTACCGAGGTTGAAATGTCAATATTCACCTGTGTTACGACAGCTTGCATCAATTTACACATCAGCAATATTTGAGCTTTTCCAAAAAGAGTTTGACCTATACTCAGCAGCCCGCATAAAGCATAGAGATGAAACACAACCATTGTATGAATACACAATTTACATGGTTGACCATGAAAGAGAATGGAGAGTTTTGTTTAATCCTTATGACAAATCCATTGCTTATAGTTGTAGAAAGTTTGAGACATTTGGGATATTATGTTGCCATGCTTTAAGGGTGTTCGATGTCATGGATGTTATAGTTGTTCCTGACAAGTACATTTTAAGAAGGTGGACCAAAGAGGCTAAAAGTGATAGTATTCACGATAATAGAGACGAGAGGTTGAGGAGGATGCGAGGCTCGCTAGCACGAAACGTTATAGGCAACTTTGCCCCAAACTCATAAGGTTAGCCACTGAAGCCTCTGATTTTGAAGAAGACTTTTTGTTTGTAAGCAAAGTTGTAGACGAATTATGTAAGAAGTTAATGGAGCATCATGTAAGGCAAGATAAATCAAACAATGATACTACAATGCCAAGTAGTAAATGCACTGTGCAACTAAAAAGATTCAAGAAGAGGCTTGGTATAAAGCGAAAGAGATGCTTCATGGGTTGGCAAGACCTTCAACATAGGAGAAAAAGAAAAACTCCCACTAGAAAAAAGTTGCAAACACAAGAAGCTATAGTATGTGTATTTATATTTAACTTCACTGTGTACTTTATTCACATCTTGTCACCCATTTAATAACTGATAATTTGAATGCATACATATAGGTCAATGCATCCTCAAGTCAAATGCAGCAAGCCAACTCCATTGTAGCACCTCACACATACTCAGAAGCATTTGAGAGTCAATAAGAATCAACTATATCATTGATGGTAAGTTTATCCATGATACTAACATTCTAAAAGATATTGCTTTGTTATTATTTGCATTATATGATTTATGTTTTTTTTCAATACAGGAGCCACTTGAACATCCTACACAGTCGCATGGTGTACTAGCACTATTTGGTGTTCCATTATATTGAAGCCCATGAATTTTTGTATATGGACCATATTGGGTTTAGTACAAAGAGTATATTGGCTTTTGTATATGAAGTCAATGGGTTTTTGTATATGGACTATATTGGTTTTTATATATGAAGTGTATTGCTTTTTTGTATATTGGTTTGCAAATGCTACACACAATCAAATTTGTTAATGAAAGCCATATAGTCAACTTTGCCAAAATCTCTTGTTTATTTCAGTCAAATATTGATTGTACAAGTGGTGTGGAAAGTACAAAGAGGCTATCACAATATAATCAAGATCATGTTTAATTTCACTGAAATATTAAAGTACAAAGATTCACATTACAGAGATTCCTAATTTATTCTATACAATTTTAATTAACAGATGCCTAATTTATCCTATGCAACTTTGCCTTGACCCTTCATTATTGTCTACTTTTGTTGCTATTTTTTTCTCTTGACCTCCTTTCCAATTGAATGAGCATAAAGCTAGTTCTCCATAATAAGCCAGATTGCTTGATTTAGTACAGCATGCGTATCCCATAAACATAATAAGCTAGTTCCAATTGAATGAACATAAAGCTAGTTCTCTTGTTTCAAAGATGGTACAACATATGCCCTGCACATTTAACAATAATAAATCTTGTGTCAAAGCTATCGTAGCATATGTATCCCAGCTAACCAAAATAAAATGCTTGACATAAAACACTAACCTAGAACTTGTATCTAGTAAAGCTAGAAAAGAGGTGCTAGTCTCTGGATCAGTTGAAGGACAAAATAGATTTTCATCAACCAAAGAGTTTCACATATTAATCTTATGAGGAGGAGAGCTAGAAGGTCCTGATAAGTTACCTACTAAGAGAATAAAGTTCACACATTTATGAATCAACCATTAATCAATTTATTAGAATGGGCAATATCATGCATTATTCAATCAATTCATCTTAGTTCCACCCCAACTATTATGTATATTATCTCAGTTGCAGGGGAATTATCGCAGTATCATAAGTTGCACTAAGATGTTGGTTCTCAATATTATGCTTGATAATGAATTTGGTTTCAATATTACTAAAATATGGTTTTCAGCCTTACATTACATTTTGCTAAATGTATTGAGCAACAATAAGAAACTTTGCACACAATATAATCCCAAAAACAACTATGACCTCAATAGGTATCGTCCCTCTAATACATACAGATTCTCATATATATGAAAGTTCACCAGACCAAACAAAGCAAACTCTTATCTAGTAAACCCCCTCCAAAATCACGCAAATGAAAAGAGGCATAAAGTGAGATACTTAGCACAATTTAGTGTATCCAGAGCACAATTCAGTGTATTCAGAACACAAGTTCTTCAATAAATCACAGAATCATGCATTGCACTAACAAGTTCAGCAATAATGGAGGTGAGTATAGTGACTGATCAAGAAAATTATCAACATTGATTGAAAATCCCACTTACCCAACTCTATCAGACTTTTTGGGTTCAGGTTGCTGCAATTAAGCGCGATAACAATTTGAGCTGCCGCAATCAAGAATAATACCATGCTTCCCTGCACTTACGAGAACTAGAGCAATGGCATTGAGGGATGATAGGATCTGGTGAAAATGGAAGAGGCTAAGAACTAGATAAAAATAGCAACAATGAGTTTCAGAATTAGAGCAATCGAGGACAGATACTGGGCTTCCTTGCACTTACGAGATCTACAAAGACAACGACTAAGGACGATGGAATCTTGCAAAAATGAAAGAGGTAGAGAACTGGTGAAAATGGCGATAACTCCTTTCAGGGACCTGGAGCAAAATGGCGACAATTAGCTTTCCAGAGATGCTTTCGAAATGATCTGCTTGGTTGCGTTTTGCTTGGTTGTTGAATTCATAAAATGAAAAAAAAATGGTGTGATGTGGCAGATTGAGGACAGTGCGATTAGAGGAAGGGTCCAGATTTAATTTACTGTTTCGCATACAGTAATCTACTTTATTGCAGGGGATTCGGACACGGGGGGACTAGCGCTGTTTAGGGTTCCCTTACCTTTTTTTTTTTTTCAGTGTTGTAAAATCATGGGCTTCGCTGTTTAGGGCTTCCTTTACTTTTTTTTTTTCCTTTGTTAGGTAGGTGGGCTTTGGAGTTTGGGCCCATATCCTTCTTTCATCATTTTTATCATTTTTTGGGCTGAGCATGTGGGTTTTACTATTTTATTTTCTGCTCTTTACTCTTTATTTATTTATTTATTTATTATATTTTATTTATTTTTCTATCTTTTCTTTTTTTTTTGTGATTTTCGAAATGTAAAATATTTTTGATTTTATTATTATTATTTATTTACTTCCTTTTTATTATTATTATTTTCATAGTCTAATTTTATTACTATTTTGAAATGTGCCTGAAAAAAATATGGTGTTCGCAACATGTAAAGAACAGTAAACATGTAGAGAAGCATGCTAAAGATGTAAATGAGAGGAACAAAAAGATAGATGCCCTTAGTAGCGAAGTCGGATAGAAGGAAAGATCCAGATCGAAGGGGGCCCCTATGTGTGCCTTCAGCTATACATATAGGGGAGAAAGATGGCGCTTGAACGATATTGTTCCACCCTTCATTGTTGGCCAAAATCATGGCCATCCGATTTAATAGATGGCCAGATTTGCATATAGCAACATTTGCTGTATTTCTCGTTATAGCACGAGATCCGCATCCATATTTGTTGTTCCTTCCCCAACTGAAATTGGGAGCTTCTATTTCAAATCCTTCTCATGGCTCTCCCTGAATCCTCTTCTCTGCTCAACAGGTTGTCACGTCAAGAAGCCTCTTTCGATCTCTTTCTCTCGAATCCTTTTTTTCAATCCCCCTAGTTTCTAATTCTCTCCTTCTTTTATAACAGGTTCGAGAGTGAATTTTCACTCTCGCTTTACGTCATCCTCTACTTTCCTTTCTCTTCCTTAATCCCTTGTCTCCGTCTCTCCTTCCATTTTTGTGTTATCATTTTTCTGCCTCCCATGGTGAAAGGGACACGAGGGGAAGGTTAACTCCTTAAGCTTGTCACTGCCTCTCTGCTCCTCCCTTTCTTGGATTCTTTGAAGCATTGCCCTATTGCCTTCCGTTTTTGCCTTCTGCTCTATGCTTCAGTTTTGTTCTCTGCTGAAGGCAGAGACTTTAGGCCTCATTTGGTATAAGGGATTAGGTTTTGATAGAATGGGAATGGGGAATGGAATGGGAATGAAAAATAATCTTGTATTCTATAGTTATGTTTGGTATGATGAAAAAAGAAATAGGAATATTTTTACTTTTTTATACTTAATTAGATAAAAATGACATAAAAATATAATAAGAAAATAATTAAAAAATTAAAATACTTTTAATAATTATAAAATATAATAAAATTTTTATTTTTAATTACCAATAATAATAAATAAATAATAAAATAACATTTAAATTTAAAAATTTATTTTTAATTTACCTTTAATAGAAAAAAAATTATCTAAACAAGAACAAAATAGTCTTAATTTTTATTCTCCTACTCAATAAAGCTCTCTCCTACTACAAAACAATGGAATAGACTCTCCCATGTTAGTAGGAGACAACTCTCCTAAGGAAAGAAGTCTCCTACCTATCAAATATGCCTTTCTCTCAATCCTACTCCCTTTCTTTCTCCATCACTCAACTTTCTCACCAACCAAACGAGGCCTTGGGGTGAAAAGAAGCCTAGGTAACTTGCGTTTTGACCCCTCGTATTTCTTTTCTTTTTTTGGTTTTTGATGTTGGCTTACAGGATTTGGATATTAGGTTGAAAAGGTTTCTATTGGTGGGTTTTTTATGTGTGCCTGTTCCCCTTTTCTTTTGTTTGAGATATTTGGCCCTTCAATCTCATTTGCTTTGTTGATTTTTTCTTCTTTTCCTTTTTTTTTTTGAGATCTTTTCTTTCTTTTTTTGCTTTTACTTTTTTCATTCATTTTTTCTTTTTGATTTGATTTTCATTTTTTTTTGTTTTCTTGTATCAAGGGCTAAATTATTTAGGCTTGAGTTATCTAGGCTTTTGAAACTTGAAAAAAAGAAACGAATATATTTTTTATTTTTTCTGTTACCTTTTAATTTTTTAATTTTTTAATTTTTGTATTTTATGCTAATTGGATTTTATTATCATTTTTGGAACATGTACAAACAAAATACAATGATCAAAGTTGCCTCTCTTTACTTGTTTCTTAAGCAAAGAAATTGAGAATGTAATTTTTACTATTTTGCAAAAGGAACAAATAAAGATAATAACACACATTTTGTCATGGATAATTTGATTGTCCCTTGACATTACTAGACAATAAATAAAAAGAAGAAACGACCCAAACACAATATGATGTTTACAAATTGTCCCTCTTTACTTATTTTTAAGTAAGAGAATCGAAAATGTAATTTTGATATCCTTAACTTAAAAATAAGTTCAGATAAAAACATGTATTATGTTTGGGGAGCTAATAGATCAAGGCAAACTAACTTATATGGAAATGTCGAAATCATAAATATGCTTGCCAGTATAAGGCTTTTGGATGTATGCCTGGTTTGTGCAGAGCTCAAAAGGTGCCTATTCTTCTACAGGATTTAAAGATACCTACTTTGGTATAGGATTCAAAAGTGCCTAATCTTGTACAGGACTTAAAAAGTGGTGTCTATTTTGTGTAAGATTTAAGGGTACCCATTCTTGTGCAAGATTTGAAAGTGCCTGTTCTTATACAAGATTTGAAGGTGCTTGTTCTTATGCAAGACTTAAAAGGATACATATTCTGGTGCAGGATTTAAAGAATTGAAAGGTACCCGTTCTTATGCAGAACTTTAAAAGTTAATACTAAAGGCATATATACAAGATGCATGGAACATGAAAAAGATCCAATTCTATGCTTGATTTTGCTCCTTTGCAATTGATCTTATTTGATTTTGTGATTTTTTTCAATTCCTAAGGGTAATGATTCTAGTTTTCATTGGCCCAATGTTTAGGTAATGTATGTGTATATGTGAATTGTGAGATGTATAAGGAAGGCGTCATCGAGAATGCAACCAATTGATTCTTCGATTTGCCTTAAAATAAATCAGAGTTAATGCATGTAAACTTGGAATGCATGAAACATGAGATATGCAAATTTTGCTTTATTCTTGCCCCGACATGAGTTTGGCTTTGAGGTAAAGTATGCATGTATGGGATGTGTAAAACATATGAGATATTTTTCTTTCCTTTTCTCTTCTCTTTTTTTTTTCCTTTTTTAAATGCCATGTAAAGTGTTGCTTTTATTTACCCAAATATGAATACGTACAAACTATATGACACCTATGGACTATCAGATGATGACTTGCCTTTAAATTACTTAAGTGAGAATAAGGGTAATATTACCTTGTGTCAAAAAGATAGAAGAAGGTGTTGACCTTTTAACTGATCAATCATAGAGGAGAAGTATATCGTGCTTCTTAGGCATGACGTCCATCTAACCAAACTTAGCATTTTTTGTTGTTTCCAAGTTGTGACCCTTGATATTTTACTAATTGAATTTACTATCAAGCAAAAGATTTTTGTGCGTAGCCTTGGAAATCCACAGTTTCCTTCTTTGCTTGTTACTTGGGCAAGATGATGACATATGGGATAATAATGGAATCTAGTTACCTGTGTCTTATTTTTGGCCCTAGTCTTCCTTCTTAGTGATGATTAGGAGCTTGTGGAAGATAAGTGGTCCAAAGAAAACATCAACCACATAGCATAAACCAAATCATGTAGTAAAATCGTAATCAAAATCTTAATTTTTAAAAAAGAAAAATTTTAGAAAAAACATTCTATAAGAAAAAGTGGTTTGCAATCCAAGATTTGGTTCAAAAGTCGATTGTGAGTAAAGAAAGTGTTAGACACCCTACCATACCCATTTTGAAGAACAGTTAACCTAAGTTAATTATACAAAATTAATATAACCTTAATCTTATTTTGATTCTTTTAACAATTGCATGCAAAAGTAAAGAAATGAAATGAAATTAAAAAAAAAAAGAAAATATTTAGTGACAAGGTTGGATTTGACTTAAGATAAAAACCTATAACCTACGTATCCTATAGAATGGATTAAAGTCCACATAATTTGACTAATAAAAAATAGTGAGATGGTTAGTATTTTGTTTTGTTTTTGTTGTTGTTGTTATTATTGTTATTTTAATTTTTATGAAAAGAAAAAGAAAGTAGAGATCACCTTAGACGGTTGAAAATAAAATGATTTTAAAGTTAGTTTGTATGTTTTAATTTGTAAAACTAAAGCAATCCTACTTCTTTATTTTTTGCTCTTTTTTTTTTGTTTATGATTTTAATGATTTTTTATGATTAATTTTTAATATTTTTGTATTTTTTAATTTTTTCTTTTTTTGCTTTCTAATGATTTTTTTATTTTTTATTTTTTTGTATTTCTTTTTTTTTTAGTATTTAGTATTTTTTAATTTTTGTTTTAATTAATTTTTATTTTTCTTTGTTTTCAATTTTTGTTTTTTCCTTCAACTTTTTTGACACTTTTTAATAATATTTTTTTTTAAGTAAAAGGGACTTCTTTTTTTCCTTTTCTTCTCTCTTGCTTTGGTTTTAATTTTTTGAAACAACATTTTTACTTAAGTACAAAAATTTTTGGTTTTTTATGAAGCATATTTTTAATTTTTAATTTTTGTAAAAGAGAACTTGAAAAATTTGTATAAAAAGGTTAATTTCTTCCTTTTCTTCTTCCCATTTTTCATTGCTTTTTTTGTGTAGTATTTTTTTTTACATTTTTTTTTCTCTTTGTTTTTTTTTTGGTTTTTGCTTTTGGTTTTTGTTTTTGTTTCTGTTCTTTTTTTGAAGGGATGAAATTTATTTGACTTTCCAAAGATTACATATTTTTAATTAACTTTTGGACTTTTTTAAAAAAGAAATGTACTTTATTTTCTAAGAACTATTTGTTTTGTTTTGAAATTCCTTTTTTTTAATTCACTCCTTTCTCCTATTTTTTGAATATATTTTTTTGAAAACAAAATCAATTTAATATGGGCCATTGGAATCCAAAAATTAATAAAAAAATTATTATAAAACTTATCAGGTATCAAGAAGACTTATTGTCTCTTATGATTCCTCGAACAACTCCTATACAGCTGAGGGGATGAAATCTAGATAAGAATAAACACAAAAATAAAATAAAATAAAACCAAAAATATTTTATAGGCATATAACATTTGTATTTGTGTGTGTTTTGTGCAAAGTTAAAATCATAATAATATTTCAAGCATGTATTACATCATACGAATAGAGAGAGTAATGTATCACACAGAATTTCTTCTTTACCTTGAGCCGTCCTCCGAAAATTCCCTAAACACTTCCTCCAACAGTTTACACAGCCCATGATCCAGTTGAGCAAACGGGAAACATGAATTAGAATTAGCTTCAAACCGAAATGAAACACTCACAGCAAATCATATTCATCCAAGTCGTAATGTCCCTAACAGTTATCAAGATACAAATCAAGTAACCCTTAGAAACTGAGATCTTTATGTAAACGTTAGCTCAAAATGTACATCCATTTATCACGAAATCACAACAGCGGGAAGATCAAAGTTAACGCACCATGGCTCTATCAAGCTCAACGGATTCAACGCAACAATTATGGTAGTCAAATACCAAAGCCTAAGTCGGACTTCTCTCAAGCATTTCATCGAGCAACTACTGTGCATACCTTAGGACATTACAGAACATGATATTTCATACTTCATCCATGACTTCCTAGTGTGAGAATGCTACCCAATCTTCCATTCTCATCTAACATCATCAGCAGTCACAAGGAAACTTCATTGACAAACAGGGAAAGCAAACAATATTCATAGCTTACCTGTGGGATCACGGCAAAAGAATGGGTTCCTCCTTCACGCTTAATCCTTAGACAGAATGGGAGATATTCGTTGTTCCTTCCCCAACCGAAACCGGGAGCTTATATTTCAGATCCTTCTCACGGCTCTCCCTGAATCCTCTTCTCTGCTTGACAGGATGTCATGCCAGGAAGCCCCCCTCGGTCTCTTTCTCTCGAATCTCTTTTTTGATGCCCCCAGTTTCTGATTCTCTCCCCCTTTTATAACAGGCCCAAGAGCAAAATTTTCACTCTGGCTCTGCGTCGTCCTCTGCCTTCCTTTCTCTTCCTCAATCTCTTGTCTCCGTCCCTCCTTCCATTTTTGCGTTATCGTTTTTCTGCCTCCGGTGGTGAAAGGGACATGAGGGGAGGTCAACTCCTCGAGTTCGTCGCTGCCTCTCTGCTCCCTATCTTGGATTCTCTGAAACGCTGCCCTGTTGCTTTCCCCCCTTGCCTTCTGCTCTGTGCTTCGATCTTGTTCTCTGCTGACTGCAGAGACCGAAAGGGTGAAAGGAATCATGGGCAACCTGCGATTTGACCCCCCGTACGCTATACCTCTATTCCTTTATTCTTTGTTTTTGGTGTTAGGCTTATGGGATTTGGATATTGGGCCGAAAAGATTTCTGTTGGTGGGCTTTTCATGTGTACTTTCTGTTCCCTTTTTCTTTTGTTTGAGATAATTAGCTCATTTGTTTTGTTGATTTATTTTTTTTAATTTTTTCTTCTTCTTCTTCTCTTTTTTTTTTTTTGAGATCTTTTCTCTCTATT
The DNA here is from genome assembly GCA_032878935.1 of Erythrophleum fordii. Classification (NCBI taxonomy): domain Eukaryota; kingdom Viridiplantae; phylum Streptophyta; class Magnoliopsida; order Fabales; family Fabaceae; genus Erythrophleum; species Erythrophleum fordii. The sequence goes on along the minus strand of JAVQMF010000046.1, from coordinate 4,685,679 downwards.
TTCCTTTTTTTTTGGTTTTTAATTTTTTAATTCAATTTTTATTTTTAATTTGATTTCATATTCTTGATTTCATTTTCATTTTTTTTTTGTTTTCTTGTTTTAAGGGTTAAATTATTTGGGCTTGAATTATCTAGACTTTTGGAACTTGGGAAAAAAGAAATTGATATATATATTTTTATTTTTTTATTACCTTTTAATTTTTAATTTTTATTTTATGCTAATTGGATTTTATTATTATTTGTGGAATATGCTTAAACAAAATACGATGATCACAATGATGAATTTGAGTTTGGATTATTTGTCTAGTTTCAAAAGACATATTTTTGGATTTCACAATTTTCTGGACCACTAAGCAATAAATAAACTACAATTCTCTCAATACAAATTTGATGTTAAAGCATTGAAAACTAGACATCCAATACGTTAAGTTGATATATAATTTGTAAACTTTTTACAATCGGAACTTACCAAATATCTAATTTTCTTATCCATATATAGTATGTTTCTCAATTATCAAATGTAGCATACTACTTGACGAATGAAGAGGCTGAAACAATTCAACTCTATATTAGCCATCGATTCTAACATTGCTTGATGTAGAATAATATACTCTTACATCAGCAAAAGATCGTACCGATTCCATTGAAATTAAAAAAACAAAAAGTGAATTGAAGACCAAATTGTTCTTTCAGAGCCAAAGCTATCCAAATCAAGAAGTTTTAATAGAATCATCAAGCTTTTACTTATTTTTTTAATGATCCGATATCTATATCAAGAAAGCAAACTTAAAAATAGATAAGATTGAGTATAAGCTTATTATTGTTGATTTCATTATGATCAAAACCAGCCAACAGAGAAAGAAATTCCTGGTTGGTTAAACCTTTCACTTAAAAGTAAAGATTCTTGCAGGAAAAGTTAATAATGGCCCCAGCGATTTGAAGTCACACAATGAGCTACATTTGATTCTGGTGCCTGTAAAAGGATCCAGAGATGGGGTAAAATATAATTTCCAAAAGACAAAAGTAGGCATCCCATTATAAGTTGCCTGTCGTCCACTTGCCACCGATGAATTATTTGTGACTGAGATGACGCCGCATGAAAGTGATACCGGTGACAAATGTGGTGTCTTAAAATTATACTAGTACAAAATGTGAGAGGCCAAAAAGTGGACAAAACGAAGGAAACGAATTCTCTGTTACTTAGTTTGAGCATGTTAAGTTGAATAGATCTGAACCTTTCAAATGTTTTTTTTTTCTAATCCCAACAGTATTTTTTTTTTAATTTTGAAGGAAGTAAAATATAAGATAAAAGTAGTTGTTAATTTTTTTAAATAAAATTATCTATCTAAAAATTATCCTAATATAAAATATGAGAGGCCAAAAGTGGACAAAAGCTAAGGAAACAAATTCTCTATTAATTAGTTTGTGCATGTTAAGTTGAATAGATCTGAACCTTTCAAATGTATTTTTTTTCCTTGATCCCACCAGTATTCATTTTAATTTTGAAAGAAGTAAAATATATAGGTTGCAACAAACAAAACTGTCAGTGTAAATCGATCTGAGTCGTGTTTGAGAATATTGTCCTTAAGAGTCATTTTGCTATAAGTTGGCAATTCCCTAAAATTAGACGGATCCTTCCTATAATAGGAAAATAAAACAGCAAGAACTCAGAAGAACGAAGAGGGAAGAGAGGAGAGAGCCTTGAAGATGTCTGAGGGCTCAGTGTGTCTTGAACCGCACAATACAATGCCTTTTATAGGCCAAAGATGCGAACAAAAACGTTGGACAATTAAAAAATAATTAATAGCGGCTTAATCACAATTTAATGAAAATTCGTTTTGAATGTTGGGATTAAAAGCAATGACCGTTCTTAAACGTTGGGATTAAAGCTGATCAATGAAAAATTAAAGCTGTAAATTTAAAACTTCAACGTTCAAAAAATTAATAAATTTATGGTTCCAATTTCAAAATTACTGAAAACAAGATTTTTTTAGTAAGCCTATTTATACAAAATATTTTTTTAAAATACAAAAATAGTTGCAATAAAAAATGTCCAGCACCGCATCTAATTCATGCGCAAGGGGAAAATCAAAGATTTTCAAATGCGTTACCCCTACGTTGGCCTGTTGTTATGTACGCGAGTCCACTACTTTTCTTTGCACATTTACTTATCTAATATTATATTTTAATATATATACACTAAGATTCTCTTTATTCTTGGCAATGTTGGACTTAAGCTTTTGACACACCTATTCTAACAAAATATAGGGTAAAATAGTTTTTTGTTTTTTAAATAAAATTATCTATCTAAAAAAATTAAAAGGTTATCTTTATCTTATATTTTTTTATTTAAGATAAAAAATTAAAAAAAATAAATCGTTGAGATTCAAAAATAATAATAAAAGATCTAAATTGTTGCTAAATTTGAATAGTACATAGACAGTGCTATTTAAGTTAAATTGCAGAGAATCAGTACTGAAAATCAAAGCTTGCCCTATTTAAAATGGTGGCGTGACGTTAAAAGAAAAAGTCTCATGTTTGTAATCCCGAGTTGCGCAAAAAATCTTAAGCATGCAACTTGTTGCTTTTTCCTACGTAGGACAGTCACTGATGAGTGGTACAAATGAAAACCATTTTCTTCCTCTATAAATATTTAAAATCTTAGCAAAAGATATAGTTTTGTTATAAAACTTCTCTTTTAAACTAGAATGTGTTATATTTCAGGTCTATCTTAATGGATAAGTTAACGCTAGACAGAGTTAAGAAAACATGTGCGTTAATTAAATTTTAGCATGTCGTATAGGGCTATATACACAAGTATAAATTATACAACTTGATATGATATTTATTTTTTGAGTCGACGGCCCTGTCCCCATTCGAACTCTCTTCCTTTTTCGTGCATCAACCAGATAGTAGAAAACAACCAACACGGGCTTAGATCTGTAAGAGAGCAGGAGGAAGAGGAAGAGATAATGGAACTCAGAGAAGACGAAATCCAACTTAGTTTGAAAAATTTTACTAACAAGATAAATTTGAAGAGACATTTTGAGAGAAAGAGAGACCTACCCACTTATCTGCAAAGAGTCAAGAAGCAGAAGGGATTCATTAGGAAAAGATAATATCAGTCTCTTCCACAGTGGAAGGACCCCTCATGAGTCCCGGTGAAGTTTGAAGAAATTGGTAAGGAAAAAGAGCATGTCAAATAATTTGAAAACAGAGGAGGGGACTGTAACACCATAATATATTAATCTCAACTAATCTCCGGTTAGAATTGATTCTATATGATTTCTAAAAAAAAAAAGTAAATCATGACATTTCGATGCTATATATCAGGATTTAAACACTCATATTTTGCTTCGTGAGTCCTGTAAATCCATTAATTATATTCTCTACTCAAACTCTATTTATACAACTCATATATAACATAAAACAACTAATAAATCACGAATATGAAGCCAAAAACCCCAAAATGTAATTTATCAAAATGGGTCCAAAAGTTAGATTTTTTGCTCTAATTTTGGAAAAGTATACTTAATTCTAGAAAAATGAGAATCAATCAAACTATACCTTTCTAAAAAGCTCTAAATGTTAAATTTACATTAAAAATAATTCCAAGCCACAATCTCAGCGTTTGGACCATGTTTGACATCGAAAAAAAGACATAGGTCTAACTGTCCCTGGTACTGATGCAGCTTGCTGTCATAAATTTCAAAAATTCATAACTAATTTCACAAAAAATCCAATCTGGGCAAACTATACCAATTTGGAAATCTACGGATGTTAACTAGAGGAACAAAATAAATCCAGATCATTTCAATCTTGAAAATTGATGGAACAGTAACGAAAGTCATATGGCTTCCCTGATACTGACACAGAATTTCAGAAAGTTATTTCTCCATCTACAAACCTCCAATTTTAGTGCTTCCAGTTGGTATAAGTCACTGTGGATGTCTAGTTTATGCCCATAAAATTTCATGACAATTGGACACTATTTGGTCCATGAATGACACAAATTCATTTTTGGATCCATGGTAACAATGCACTATCCAAAATCAGAAAATTCTCCAATTTCAAAAATTCACCAAATATTTCCTAGACCTTCAAATATTCTGCACTTTAGCTTTCCAAAAGCTCTCAACAAACTCTAGAGGCATGCCAAATTTCATATAAAAAATAGCTCATTTGGTCATACTTTGATAGAGCTTACAAATTTGGTAATTTTGACCCCCGATATCGTTCAAAGTGGATCCAAAAGGCCTCTTACATGTTCTAGCACCTCTTGGGCAAGTTTTAAAGCACTATTACACCATATATGGGTTGCCCAAGTGGTCCAAACCATCACACATCTCAAACTCACTATGCTATGGGCAAAAATATACTACTCCATTACTTTGGTTCTATACATGGTTCACACACCATTTATACATACATTTACATTTACTCAAATGTTTACATCTAAAAAATAATAGGTACATATTCATTTTGGCACTTCTTTACATCAAAAGAACTAAAACAACCTATACAACTGCCTAAACATGCTCAACTGGGCTCCTTGGTTTACACTTTGATCTCTTTGAGCTCCACCTAACATGTTAAGATGGGAGAGGGAAAGGGGTGAGATTTATGGAATCTCAATAGCTCATGCACTCATTTAAGAAAGCAATCAAAGTATATAAATAAGTCAAAGCATACAAGTAGGCATCCAATCATGCAAAATCATATGACACATGATTTACATGCCATGAATATCATATCAATGCCAAGAATGAGCTCTAGAAACTTTTGGTCTAGCCCCACTCTATTTTAAGGACTTTTGGATGGTCTCATCTTTGGTTTAGGAATTTTGACTTACCTCACTCATCTATGAGACTTTTGGCCTTATCTCACTCATTTCTAGAGACTTTTGGCTTCACCTCACCCATCACAAGAGACTTTTGGTACTACTTCACCCAAGCAATTTTCACAACTCAAAACATAAGCATATTGGTACCAATGCATCAAGGCAACATCAAATGGCATGTCTCACAATATAAGCACATACACAAGCATACAATAACTATATACATCCAAGAATGCAACAAGAAAAAGTGGAGAGCTACCTTATAAGCCAACATAAAACTTCCCTTTCAATTTCTTTTCTCCCTTCTTGGTCTCATAATCACAACTAGATGGAGGTGCTTCTTTTGAGCCTAAACAAAACAAGTAGCATGCAATTACTCTCTTGGAACTCAAACAATTACTCACAAAGGTTAGGAGATTAAATCCCCAGTTTCTCCCTCTTAAATTTTACTAGCCCTTCTCCTAGTTCTTTTGTATTTTTCAACTTCCCACACTCTAATTCAAGGATTTCTTACTTGCTCTAGGTCAGACTTCCTTTCTCAAGCTCTCAAGTTGGTAGAACCAACATACTTAAGGACAGTAAAAAAAAAGAAAAAAGAAGAAGAAGAAGAAGAAAGATGCACAAGTATCTACCTTGAGTTCTAGCTTCTTTCAAAAGTAATTTTCTTTTGCCTTCACCTTCCTTTTTAATTCTCCACTCTCCCTCTTCTGAACCAAGCTCAAAACAAAACTAATTCAACAACCAAAACCATAGAAAGAGAGAACAAAGAGAGAAGAATAAAATTCTAAGAAGAAAAGCTATAGAAATCTTAAGTTTGCTTACCTTTTTCTTGTTCTTCATTTCTTTTCTTAGTCTCTCTCTCTCTCTAACACTTTTCTCTGTTTTGGACGAAGCTTAGGTCGTTTAGAAGAAAAGGAAAGGATTTGGACTCTTTAAGAAGTAAAATTTTCCTTTTTCATACTTTTCCGGACTAACCCTTGCTACAGCGAAAAATAACCCTCACTACGGCAAACACGTATCAATCTCAGACCCTTGTTCTCGCTATGACACGTTCTATTACGAGAAACTCCCTGATTTTTGTATGGAATGCCCGAACTCGAATAGGCACATTCGCTATAGCGAACAGGTACATTCACTATAATCAGGCTGTAGTCAGCAGATTTAAAAAAATTTTAGGACTTAAAAAATTTTAGCAATTTTTAGTTGTTATTGGGACAGATTTAGATTCGTCAAAGAATAATAAGCAAAAGAGCACCCTTAAGTTCTCCCTTGAATGTTGAAAGTGGTCAAGAACAAGGATGGAAACGTATATGCCTCCTAGAAATCTATCCCAACGTGAAAAAGGATGGAAACGTATATGTCTCTTGGAAGTGGTCAAGAGCATCTTGCTATCGTCCCTTTTATTTTCTTTTTGTATTTTTCATGCTAAAAATGCTCGTCAGGTTTATTATATAGGTCTCGTGTAATAGGGGTGACAATTTCTAACCCGACCGGAAAGCATAAAATGCTCCTACTTAGTTATCTTTTCAAGATTGCATCCTTGGTAAATATATATTCATATATATCTGTAAACTATTAATATATAAATATATAAATTAAATAGACACACAAATACTATATAATCATTTATAATTATATCCTTAACACTTATTATTTTATTTTTTATGAATAATTCTATTTAATATATTTTAAATAAATTAGTTTACTTGACATACAAATTAGTTCAAATATACTTAAAGAAAAATTGAAAAACCAAATTCAGAAGTAATATATCTTTTCCAATAACAAAATATCAATTCACCTAATTGTTTATATAATTCCAAGTACCTGCCATAATTTAGTCATATGATCTCAGCTAAACATTTTTTTTAATTTATTCGAGTAAAATTAGTAATAATCTTTTGTCTTTTTGGGTCATCTAAAAGATTTGTTGTAATCTAAATCGATAAAAGTATGATAGTTAACAACGTATGTCTATTTATTTGTGTCATATATCTAATTAAGTTACATGTTATACATATTTACAAACTATTAAATCACATATATTAATTAAATTTATTTAAGTTAAAATAAGATACATGTCATATATCCCTACAAACTATATATTAATTAAATTTATTTAGGTTATAATAAAATACATGTCATACATCTATTTAGATTTGGTATATTGTAATACATTCTTACAGACTAAATTATCATTAGCTGATCCTTAAGAAGGCTTATAAATAGAGGTTCTTCCAAGATTAAAGGAATATGATACATACTATAAGCACTATAGTTTATCGATCCCAATGTGAGAATTTTATTGAATAAAAAAAAAACTTTGAAGTAGTGAAATAAAAATGTCCAAATTTGAAAATCCTAACTAATTTAAAAAATATATCTATATTTAATAAAAATTCCAATTTGGACCAAGATTTTGCATAATTTATTCTCATATTTGTATCATAAACCTTAACATTTATATTAATTCAACATAATGTAATAATAACTATAAGGGATGAAAGTTAAAAGAAAAACATTTTTTTCAATATTAAAATTCCAAAATCCATGGGATATTATTCAAAATCCAATTTTAAAAACTTTCCTTCTCAAAACACAGGGAGTCTTATTCAAATTGAAATAGAGATGCATATTTGTAAGGTAATAAAGTAATGAGAAAAATGGGATGTTGAGATGATAATTTCTAAGAAGTAACTAAAAACATGGTCACCTGATATTTACTATTTTGCTATCCAAAAATTTAGTAATATTCAAAATATTCATGGGCATAGGATGAAATTTTGATTGAAAAATATGATATTTTAAATTTTTAAATTTTAATTATGTTATTAATATATTAAACAAAATGTAAAATAACAATTATTTATAAATTCCTCTCTTTTCATTTGGAAAAGATTATTGTTAATACTTAGACCCCATTTAGTAAGACAACGAAAACTGAAAAAGAAAGGGAATCCCTTGAAAAAACATGTTTGGTATACGTGAATTATAAGAAATGGAATTTGATGCAGAATCATGTGTATTTTTTTTGTCTTTTTTTCGCTCATTTTCAAATGGAGATATATTTATTATTTTTTAAATAATTAAAAAATTAAAAAAAATTAATTTTCACAATTAATATTAAAAATAATATTAAATGTTTAATAATATTTAATATTAAAAATAATAAATTATATAAAATTAAAAAAAGAACTGACTAAATTTTAAACGATATCAGTTAAAATTGTCAGAAAACAATGTTTTAAAAATTTTTGACTGAATTTCAGTTGAAAATCAATGTTTACAATTGAATTTGTAATTTCTAACTAAAATTTAGTTAAAAATTGTCTAACCAAATTTTAATCGGAGCTTATTTTCCGATTGAAAATCAATATGAAATCAATTCCAACTAAATTTTTGACTAAAATTTAGTTAAAATTTTTTATGGAATTAATTAATTAATTATATTGTTATTTTTCTTCCAAAATAATTTTATTATTTTATTATATATATTCAAATAAATTAATAAATTAATCAATATTAAATTAATATATGTAAAATATTAAAATAAATAATTGTATGTGAAAAAAAATTTCAGATAATTTATTTTTTCAGAAGATAAGGGCATTTTTATCATTTTATTTTTTTCATTTTCCATTCTATTCTACTTTCATCCTACCAAACAATCTAATACAAACATATTCCCTTTCATTTTCTAATTATACCAAACAAAATTTTTTACATTTCATTCATCTTTTCATTTCCATCTCCATTACCAAAGAATACACATATTAAACTAGGCTTTAATACAAGTGCCAAAGGGCCAAAAAAAAACAAAAGAGAATTGATTGACTCAAGTATTATGGAGTGACACTTTCTTTTTTATATATTACACTAAAATTATATATTTAGGAATTTTAAATGAAATTTCAATAACGTTATATATTGATATATATATATATATAATTGTAATTTTACATCATCTAATATATAATAATCAATAATAATAATTATAATAGTACAATTAAAAAATATCTCAAATACCATAAAATTAATAAATAACCAAAAGTCAATATAAACATATTTGATTAAAAAAAAAACAATAAACAGCCAAGAGAACCAATTACATATAATATATAATGTGTTGCATGCATAAAACAAAGTAGTTGAGTAAAATGCTTTGTCAGCAATTTGGCACAAATTCGAATTCCAGTGATTTCTTGATTTGGGATTATTTTCACCAACAAAACCAATTATACACACACACACACACACACACACACACACACACACATATATATATATATATAACAAATTGACTAGTGTTATTTTAATAAAAATGTGAAAAGAATTTGATTGTTGGTATTAATTGCTTTTGTCTATACTTTTCAATGACAAAATTACTCTTTAATAACTTATCCCATATATTTAATTTTTTTAAAATTAATTCAAATTTGTCTAAAATGTATTTGATACTATTATTTATTTATTTATTTATAAATTAATGATTAAATAAAATAAAATTATAAGAAAATTTACATCCATTACAAAAAGAAACCTCAAATTTTAAAGATTATTCTTTTAATTACGTCAATTGCTAAGTAGTTTTTTCATTAATAATTAAAGACAAATGCAATTAATACCTAATATCGGTCTTTTTTCCTTTTTCATTAAAATAATTCTTAACTAGTGTGATACTTGTGCGACGCAAAGTTATTGTTCTGCATATAGGTTTAAAATGCAATAGATTTTGTTAAATTATTTATTCGTAATTTGATACAAAAAAATAAAAATAAAAAGGCAAATTAAACATATTAAATTTAAAATATTGCAACAATTCAAACATGATAGGGTCTATCGCTGGCTTCTTATGATACACAATGAATAAACTACATATATCAAATAGTACTAGAATACCATCAAGTCACTAAGGGAAAAAATCGACCAACATAGATATGGAGGAGAAGTTTATCTAATTTTAATGTATTAATTGTGATAAGGAAAATATGTATGTACGTAAGAACTAAATATTTAAAATTGTAAATGATAAATACACTAAGTAAATGATGAGTAATAAAAATTGCAAATTTTATCACAATTAAGGATAAATTAACTCATTTAGCTATTAATACTCCAACGGTCTAGTTGTTTCCCTTCAATAGCATCTCGTGTAGTCGAATGGCAGATTCAAATCCTCTAAATTGCAGTGCTGTCAATTGCCCAGTCAAGTGTGTTGATATCCACCGTTCAATTCATCCGATAGCCAATCCAATGACACATCACTGCCCTCTAGTGAAACAGTGTGCTTTTGTAGGTTGAATCTAACGCCTTCAAGTAAGCCACGTTGTGCAATCTAAAACATTGATAAATAAGATGAAATACCCAAAAATTCAATCATAGTAACACAACTCTCTAGCGGCTGAAACTCCATTGCTCAAAAATGAAGTGTAGAGCTCAAATCCGGGAGTTTTTAGCTTTCATATTGAGATCCGACTTCCATCATGTCTCTTCCAATTATCCTATGTCTGAAATATCATCAACCTTAATCGATTCCCAAATATTGCATTTCATGAACAACAACTTCTAAAGCTTACATTTCTTGCTTTCAACGAATTTATGGACATACATACAGGTACCCAATTCTAAAAATCAATTTCTTCTTCTGAAACTTGGGGCCCATTGCTCCCATTTGATTAGATGACACCATTTTAGTACACCTTTGTTGTTGCTTTAATATTGTTATTGTAAGGAAAAATTGCAGTATTTGAAATTGGGTTCTTTTAATTCCAAATTTAATTGCTCCTTCTTCTTCATGTCTTATCTCATTGAGTATCCAAATTTGATTACTTTTATGGTTTATATAATCAAAGCAACTAAATTCAACAATGGTTCATTTAAAAAATATCAAACTCTAAGTCCTTCCTATGCCATATCCTTGAATAATTAATTTATTTTGTAAATATGTTTTTGGAAAGTAAAACTAAATGATTGACAGAGATTAAATTATTATTGGTTAGTTCTTTTGTTTTATGGCAGACCAACATAAAATGGTGATTGAATTATGATCGAATTGGGGCAAAATCAATTATGATTTTCTTGATTGTTGCATGATGGATTTCTTTAATGGTTAGAAGCCTGAAATCTTAATCCCATATGTTAGACTTGGTGTAATTTAGTCATGCATTTCAACTTTATGGTGTAATTTCCATATGTTCAAGTGCTAGTTATTATTTTGGTCTTGATATCATGCATGTATGTAGTGATGTGGAACCTTTGGGTTCAATTTGACATATTTAAGTGTAATTGTAATTATCTTAGAATTGGTTAAGGTTAACACATTATTGTTTGTTATAATTTATTAGTAATATTTATGTCATAGAATCTATTTGCTTTTCAAATCTTACTAAATTGTGCTTTATAAATAAGACAAAATACAATTTATCAACCTATAGTTTAGGCCAAATTAAACTATAATACATAAAGATTCAAAACCTAAACAACTTTTCTTTTGAGAACATTGAAATAGGAAACCTTTAATATGCCTCACAAAACCATGTGAAAAAAAAAATGTTGTTTTTAAGGAAGAAAACTTTCTTGTGTGTGTGCGTGTGTGTAATATGTTAGTGTGATTTGGTTGTTATGAATAATGTGCAATGATTGTATAACTTTCTTTTTTTGTTTTCCATTTTCTTTTAACAAGAGCAATGGTTTAAGAGACATAATGATGTACAATAGTTTTATAAGACTAAGAATTGTTATTTATAAACATAGATAATTGTTTCTTTGCTAAATTAGCCTTATATTATGGAAGTGAATATTTGATATTCTTGTTGAAAGCTTGATGTAATGCATTATTAGCTTCATGTTATGCTTTTCTATATGAATGTCCTGATGCGCAGAGAATTACTTAAATCATTTGATAGTGCCGAAGCCTATACATATTGTGATTCTTTGGTTCTCTTGCCTAATCATTCACTTTAACAATGAGGGTCATGGATCAACAAGAACCATGACTTAAGTCCCAAGTTTTGAAGCTTCAAGAATCAAGTTTCCTATTTGAAGAGCAACTAAAGTTGCAACTTTCAATACCAACATCAAGTTTCAAGTTTCAAGTTTCAATATCAACTGAAGTTTTAAGTTTCAATTCCAACTGTGTTTGAAGATTCCAATTTCAAATTTCTTGTGTCAAGTCAACAAGTTTCAAGTTTCAAAAGACAAAAATAGATGAGGACTATGTATTGTTGATTTGGATTGGACATTTTAAATACTTTGAACCTATACATGGAAATTGAGTTAGGGGGAATGGTTTATGTTTTTTTGAATTATAAATGAATTGTAGAATAAGTTGATGTTGTATATTACAGGGCTTTGTCATACAGTGTATCAAAAATTCTATTTGCAATAAAGTGGGGTATCTGTCTCTCATACTTGTATAACAAAGCACATACTTGTGTATTAACCACAAATTACACAACAAAAAGATAGTTTGTAACATCTTTATTACAAAACACATATTGATCAACCTTCATTATTGCTAAGATTTATAACATCACCATATAGGTCAGGTATTTCAAGTGATTGTACAGGATGATCATATGGGGCATGTATTGTAAAGGAAAACAAATTAGATCATCTAACTTTCATGTAAAGGGGAAAAAATAGTTGTTACTTAAACTTACCATCAAGTAGCTAGTAAAACTACTAAAACCAAATTGTCTTAACATATTTTTGTTATCCTTAAAAACAACCAAAAACATTAGCTTTTTCCTTTGAAAACATATGAATAGACTAACAAAAAGGTTACAAGATTAATTATACAAACCATGGATTGTGAAGGGTAGGGAACACTGACACTAGAGGAAGTTATTGGATTGGGTAATCCATATTGCATTTTACTTTGAGTAATGACGTGGTCCTACAAGAAAAATGATAACATATGACCTTTTTAGTTATTATCACGTAAGTTGGCTAACTAGATGGTAACAAGTGTAATTTTACAAAACCTTGAAATGTTGAATGTGGGGCACACTGACATTTGAGGAAGCCATTAGGTAAGGCATTCCATATTACGCTTGACTTTGATCAATGACATTAGCCTACACAGAGAACAAAAAGAAAAAAATAAAAGATTGGCAAATAAGTATATTCTTATAAAGGGTTACAAGTATAACTTGACCTACAATAGAATGTTGTTCACTATGTGAAGCATTGGCATATGTAACTTTCTTTTTCCTCTTCAGCTGACGCTTAACCTAACTAATTTCATGTTTGGAACACTTTGTTCCTTGTTTATGCTTAAATCCATTTACTTGTGCAATGCATTCAATGCTACCAGCATTCACTATGAAAGCATTTAGGCTATGGTCCACACTTATTTGCTTGTTACAAATCTCTGCTACCGGCTTACCCAAATCAACGATAGCTTTGTGTAGAAACAAAACTGCTTCTTGATTGCTAGATACTTCAGTCGCTATTTTAATATACTCCTTTAATTACATTTCCCTTAACATCATGTATAGTGCCACACTTTACTTCTTTTGTCCATTTCCTTAAAATGTACTATTCAAGCACTAACTTGATATCTATGACACTAAGCACTTTTAATGCATGGCAACATAATATACCTATGGTTTCAAGGTGCATAAAAAAGTAGGAAATAGACTTTTGCTCAGAGTCAAATGAAAGCCTCCATTCTCTTGCTATATGGTGGGCCATGATGACATAATTAATCAATGAAGGAGTCTTACTCTTATGCTTTACATAGGCAACATCATATTTCTCCCGATCTTTTGGGAGAGGTCAAATATAGTGGAGGTATAAATCTTTGGCATCTGTTGCAACATAGGGGAATATTGACTCTTCAATCTCGGTAATTTTTTGCAGTCTTCAAATTCACACTTTAACTTTTTATATCGCTTATAATCCACCATCTTTTCAAAACACTTAAAGAACTTCACAATGTCAAATATCACATTCATACAACTCTTGATTATTACATTCATACTTTCACTTAGTTGGGTGTTTCGCATGCCTAGTGTGAAAGCTCTTTTCATATGACATGTTGTAACATCTAGTTTCTCTGTAAATGCATGAAACTCGCTATATATAAAAGAAAGTCTCTTGAAATAAATGATTTAAGGTCAAATAAAATTAGGATAAAATTTTAAATAATAAAAAATGAGGATTTGAGGTTTGAGTTGTCCAAAAATCCAAGCCAGATGAGTTAGAAAAGTTTGTGAAAGAAAGTGGGGCATTTTCATAATTTCTGAAAAATTTGAAAATCTCATAGGAGGGTTTTTTAAATAAGAAATTTGAGCTTTTCAGGGTTTTTAGAAGCTCTAAAAATTATGGGAACCCCAAAAATAACTAAAACCCCCCTAGTGAGTGATTTCGGCCATCAATTGATCGAAATTTTGACTGAATGGTTCAGATTAATTTTAAATCTAATTTGGATAAAACTAAAAGTATTTTATAAGTTAAAAAATCCAAATTTTATAATGGAAATATTGATTTAAAAAAGGAGTTGAAATGAGGCCAAATGGAGAAACCATGGTTTAAGGACTAAAATGAAAAATGAAAAAGTTACAAAAGTGACCCTTTAGCTCCTTATAAGTCACGTTCCACTCTTCTGTCCACCTTAACCCAATTAATTTCAGCTATCAAAGGAGAGACCAACTCCAAGAAGTGTCCAAAAAGAGAGTAAAAGGGTAAGGAATTAAGGCCTTTTCCATGCTTTTTCCTTTAGTAAAGTTATTTTCCTCCTTCTCCTCTTTATTCCCATGATTTTAATGGCTCATATGGGACTAGTTTGTGGCTGGTCCAGAGGAGAGAGCTTATAATCTCAAGGAAAGGCTTGAAGCAATGGAGAGAACTCTTGAAAAAGTATTGAAACAAGGTAAATCCCTTAGCCTTTCATGTTTCTTTTCTTGCCCTTCTTCTATGTGAATTTCGTTCAACTTAGAGCTCATCCAAAGAGAGTTGAATTATGACCATATCAAGGGAAAAACAAGTGATTTAGAGTGTGGGAATTTGGAATAAGCAAGTGGAGTCAAAAAGAGAGGCAAGAAATTCAAGTTAGCACAACTAGGGGTTTTGAAACAAATGATAAAATCTAATTTTTCCTAGAGATATTCTAACTTATGTAAGATATGATATGAGCCCTTTAGACCTCTAGGAAGCTTTACATGAGCCATTCCCTTCAAGAAAATGAAGACAACTCCATGGGCCATAAAACATGTGTTTGTCTTGGCCTAAGCAAGTCTGGCCATCTAGGGAGAGTTTTAATTTGTTCCAAGCTTAGAATGGGACTAGATATGATGGAAGAATATCAAAGAAAGCATTGAAAAAAATTTAGAAGCCTTGAAATGTGAGATGGAGGTGTAGGCTCCGTAATGAGACATTAGGAAGCAACTTATCGTTAGGCTCCTTAAAATGAATGTGTGATGACTCCAAGGAGTCTAAAGGGAGTCAAGAGGCTTAGAATGAATGAAAAATGAGAGTCAAGATCATGAATTCTTATAGTCGCTTCATAAGGTCTTGTATAGAAGCATAATAGAGCCATAGAACAAATTAGCTTCACATAGAGTGTGTGTGATGCCAAAACTTATTCCCATGAGTGATTTATATCTCTTTTGATGTGCCTAGGCCAAGAAAACCAAGGGCCACCTAGTTGTAAGGCTTGGTCGAGAAGAGGGAGAAGAATCTTAAAGGAAAAGTGTGTGCATTTGCTTCAAGGTAGCTCTCTAACCTTTTTCTCATATATTCTTGGGTATTTTATTGTGTTTGGATATATGTATGTATGTATGTTTATGCCATGAGAAATGTTTCTAGCTATTTCCTATATGCCATGGTACCATGATGCTCTTGAAATGTGTTTTGGCTTGAATGGGTATGATAATGCTAAAAGTCCTTTAGTAAGGGTGGGAATGAGCTAGAAGTCCATAAAATTGGGTGAGACAAAGTCAAAATTTCATTAAAAATGGGGGAGCTAAACCAATGCCTTTAAAAGCTTATGTATGTTATGTATAAGTTTTTTGAACATGAAAAATGCTATGTATATATTTACTAGTAGCTTAAAAACCATGCATGCATTCTTTAACTTGTAAATGCATCCATTATATATGTTTGCAAGGGTTAAGAGCTATTGAGATTCTTTGAATCTCACTCTTCCTTCTCCATATGCTTATTCATGTCTAGGTGAGCCAAAAAGTTTAAAAAAATGAGACCAAATGCCTTTGAGCATGATTCTTAATAAGAAAGTAGAAAGATAGGCAATTTGATAGCATATTGATGTCAAGAAATATATCCATGTGATGTATATAAGATGTAACCATTTGAGCAAGATTAAATGTATATAATTATGATGTATATATGAATCTTGAAGCCAAATGTATGAAAATATGAGAATTTGACACCCTTATGCTAGTATGTGTTTATGTATGAATGCAAGTGGTATGGTGAGTTTGAACTCTATGATAGTTTGGACCATTTGGCATGATTCTCTAGGCTGTATTTATACTATGGGGCATACTCAAGTGGTTATGGAATAAGAGAAAGGTCAAATGGTGCCTTATAAACCCTTTTTGAGCGTCAAAAGTGACCAAATCATGAGTTAAACAAAAATATAACCAAATGAATGAGTTTTTGCATAAAATTTGGCAAGCAATTGGGGTTCATCTAAAGTTTTTCACAAAGCTAAAAAGCACCTAATTTTGAGCTCTAGAGAATTTATTATAATTTTTTAAAATTGGCCAAATTATGCAAAATGGTAATTTGTACTGTTTCTATAGTCAGATTTTGTTTCTATGTCACTCGTGGATCAAATGAAGTCCAATGCCTATGAAATTTTACAAGTATAAACTAAACACTATAAGCTTTTCATATCCACCAAGATCACCTCATTTGGAGCTCTACAAGAGAGAACCAAATTTTTAAATTTGGAGGACAATACTAGTAGTGTTGACAAACCTTTGGTATTGTTTTATTATTTTTCTCATTCCATTTGGTATCTACATAATCTGGAATTATTTTTAGCCATTAGTAGACATCCATATATTTCCAAAATGATATGGTTTGCTTGATTTTAAATTTTTTGAAATTACTTATAAATTTTCAAAATTTATATTAGAAACCTGTGACAGCAGACCCAGTAGCTAGACCTTTGTTATTGTTTTGTGGTTTTTCATAATCCAATTGATGTTGTCGTGGTCTGGAATAATTTTTACTCTTTATTTGACATTTAGGGCTTATAAAAAAGCTATCATTTGCTTGATTTTTATTTTTTTAGAATTAGTTATAAATTTTCAAAATTCTTACCAAAAAGTTGTCATGGCAAACTCGAGAGCAAACCATTATTTTTTTGATGCATGATGCTAAACCCATGAAGCATGAGATTTTTTATGATGGTTATAACTTTTATGGATGGGTTATGAATAAAAGATGATATTGATGGGTTCATATAGCCCATAAACTATGCAAAAAAAATTTTAGGCCTTACATAACGCACATCTAATGTGATTAAATCTATTATTTTCTTATAAGTGTGTGGAACTTTAGCCTTGCAATGGAATGGAAATGCTAGAAAGAGTAAGGTATTACACATGCTACCTATTTTTCACTTATGCAATACACATGGCTCAACCAAGCATTCTCATGCATATCATATTTGTGAAGCAACTTGCTCTAAGCTTTCCCAAACTGTGCTTCTTCCTCATACTTATACATGTACTTCTTGAAGTTAACCAGGAAATGAGATTCACCTTTCATCAAATTGCCTAGATACTTGATGCCATTTTGCATCAAGTGCTATGTATATAGTCCATGGCAAGTGTCAAGCATCACCTTTCTAAGAGCTTATGCCATGGCGTTATCTTGATCAGTAAACATAGTTTAAGGGTTTTTCTGCTTGTAAACTTTTAAGAAAGTTTCTAAAAGCCACTTAATGACTTTATAGTTTTATCATATAGTAAAGCAGTCTTAAAAATCACCACTGATCGATAATGGTTGAATCTTACAAACACTACAAGCGGTTTATATGCACAGTTAGTATAATGTGTAGTGTTAAGAACGACAACATTACCAAAATACTAATAATTAATAAGCATCCTTGCATCTACTTAAAACATATTTATCATTTGTTCATTTGAATCTATCTGATATGCATGGTAGAAGGATGGATTTTCCACTGATTTTCGTTGAAAGTATTGCATTAGACAACTTGCTTCTCTATATACCAAGCTCTTTTGCCTTTTAGTCTGAAAATAGTTTTTTGGATCTAAACGAGTATAGCCAACTCCAACATCAGTACTCTTAAGTCAAATGTCTCTTTTTGTTAAAGGCCAGCATCATCTACTAACTTAATTTAATAGCATTGAACTTCTGGAATATTTTGCTGAGATGGCATCATACGGGTTGTTTTTGGAAGATGAAGAATGTGGTTATGTTTTTCCATAAAGTTGTGCACTTTAAATTTCCCATCTATGTTGACAACTCCTAGGCTTACTTGGCAATTAATTCTGGTTTCATGCCGTGGATTAATTGATTGATTATCTCTTTTGTCTTTCCTTTACACACCCTTTTTGCAGCAAATAAATCTAGCAATACCAATTGTTTATTTATCATTTTAGCTTTTATTAACATATTATTTTCTAACTCTAATCCTAACTCTCTTGCCATACTTTGTCTAAAACTTCCAAGTAACATCTAAGCTATTAAATATCATCCCCAATTTTGGCTTTTCATCAACCTTCATATTATATCAATAAACTTGGAATGATGAAATTAAAAATATGAAAAATCATATGACGATAACATTTTACATAATAATAAATTTTGGGTGTTATTCTTTTTAGTACAAACAAATAATATATTAGTTTAAAATGCTCTTTATAGAAGAGGAAAATTTTGCTTATAGTGAGTTCCCCCTAAAAGGCTTCTTCCCTAAGCTTAATGTAAAGGCTTTCACTGAAATTGAAATTGCATTCTCTAATGATGAAATAAAATAAGTCATCTTTAGCATGAGTTCATTTAAAGCCTTGGGGTCTGATGGTTTGCATGCTATCTTCTTTTGGAGCTATTGGGAGGTTGTGGGTAGTTCTAACTATAACTTTGTTACGTAATGTTTCAATGACCTATCCTTGATAAGAAATGTGAAGGAAACCTTATTAGTCATTATTCCTAAAGTTCACATAGCTCTATGTAATATTATATACAAGATTATCACTAAGATCATTGCTAATAAATTGAAGCTTTGCATGGATCATTTAGTGGCTCCAAATTAACGCAGCTTTGTACCTAGTCATCATAGCTTTAATAATATCATTATAGCACAGAAGGTTATCCACTCTATGCAAAAAAAAAAAAAGGACAAAAAAGTATGCTAGTAATAAAAGTTAATTTGGAAAAAGCTTATGATGAGGTTAATTGGAAGTTCTTACATGACACCCTTAGGGAACTTAGCCTTTTTGTTTCCTTCACTAATCTAATTATGGCTTATATCTCCACTTATAGAATGAAAGTGATATGGAATAGGAATGTAAATAAAAGTTTTCAAACTTTGGGAGGTATTTATTAGGGGGACATCCTCTCACCCTACCTCTTTGTTTTGTGTTTGGGAAAATGAACTCATTTTATTAAAGAAGCTATCAAACAAAAGGCATGGAATTACACCTTGCTAGCATATAATGGACACTCCATCTTGCATCTTTTTTTTTTTTAACTAATGACTTGATCTTTTTTAGAGAAGTGTTTATGAATTAAATTGAAGTTATCTTAAAATGCCTTGACCTATTCCTACTTAGCTCAAAGGAGTCCAAAAAAAAAAATCCTCTTTCTTGTTTTAAGAACATCAACGATAATGTAGCCAACATCTTAATGAGGTTTCAAGCTTTTCTCTAGCACATGATCTAAGGAAATATCTTGGTGTTCCCTTGCACTTTCACGAGTCTCTAAAAGTAACTATAACTTTCTTCTTGATAAGATGCATGCTAAACTTAACTCCTAGAAAGCTAAAAGACTCTCCCTTGTAGGTTAAATTACCTTTATCCAAGTTGTCTTAAACACCATTCCTTTGTACTATATGTAAACATCCCTCATTCTGTCTAGTACTTGTGAAGTGATGAATAAAGTATGTTGTGACTTCCTTTAGCAATCAACTATTGATCATAGGCATTCTTATCGTGTTGTTTTGAATAAAGTTTGCACCCTTAAGCATCATGAAGGTCTTAGGTTTTATAGCTTTAAAGCTATGAACATAAAACTAGGGTGGGGTTTAATGGACAGGAAAGATGAGTTTTGGCTAAAGGTTATTTGAGTCAAATACAAGTGTGGAGGAGACACCATTCCTATTGTGAAATGACAAAGTACAACTTCTAACACTTAGAGGGGTATTTGCAAAACTTAGGATATTATAAAAGATAGGCTGGGTTGGAGTATTGGAAAGGATGACAATATGTTGTTTTGGATAGATTAATAGGTTCTAGGAGCGATCGAGTTAGAGCAGCATGCAACACCCCCCTTAGCTCAGAATGCTTAGACTAAAAAGTTAAAGACTATGTGCATAATCAAGAGTAGGATTGGAATTAACTCAGAATGCTTCTCCTTTATAGAACATATGTGAAAATTGCAGCCATCCCTATTGTAGTAGACAATAATGGACTTGACACATTAATATAATTCCTTTCGAAGGATAACATTTTTATGGTGAAGTCAACTTATGAATTGATCTCTTCTTCTAATGCAGGCCCACCTTCTTTTGCTTGGAAATAGATTTGGAAATTATTAGGGTCACAAAAGGCTTAGTCGTTCCTTTGGTTAGTTTCCCTTAAAAGGATTATGATTAATGCTTATAGACAAAAAAATAATTTTTTCAATATAGATCTTTGCCAAAGGTGCAACCTAAGTTGTAAAATAATCATTCATGCATTAAGGTTATCCCATTATTAAGGAATTATGGCTCTCTTATGTTGCTCCAAGTAAATAAATGATATTCTTTAATATGGAGTTAACAGAATGGGTAGTCTTGAATCTGAACACAAGAATGGGTAAGGATGACAACTAGACAACCTTTCCTGGTATTGATATTTGGAAAGTATGGTAACACAAAAACCAAAGTGTAAGCTACCTACTGCTTTGAGTACTAATAGGTGTAAATTATTCACATTAATTAGTGTTATACATAGAATTTTTTGGGACAAATTAGGTGGATTTATGCATTTGTTGTGTATTTTGATAAAAATGTCTTACATAACATGAAAACAAACTTTAGAGTGAAATATGTTAGATTCTATGGATATACAAAATCATATTTACAATATCCAAAATAAGAGAAATGGATTGAAATATTACCTCTAACCATTGCCTCTGACCTCTATTTTTGGATGAAAATTATATGATTATATAAGCTCAGGAAATACTTTTAGACTTTGGTTAACATTATATGATGGTATGCTATTTAGAGATGAGTGTCAACCGAGCTTGGGGACCACTATATTTATAGGCAAATTCTTTCAACAACAATTTCATCATGTTGCTGAAGAAAATGCAATGTATAAAGGTGGAGTATGTACGTTCTAATCCATCCCATGAAGCCCATGATTTTTGGACCATAATTAAGTTGTTGCAAGCTAATGTGGTTTGTTGCCACGATCTATAGTGTAACATGGTTTATTCCCACATCTTGCATGAAACGTCTCACATTCTCCCACTTTGTTTGAAAATCATTATACATAATGGCTTCTTAAGACTCAAACATTCAAATGAAACCAAATGCTTGAATCATAGCGGTAGTTCTTCTATAAATGAGTAATTTCTTCCATGTATCGCAATGCATTTTATTTCTTTACCCATTATATATTAACTTTATGAATAAGCCATATGCTTATTCTGGATCCTCTTAATGTCATTATTTTCAAAACCTAATGTATATGCAAATAAGAAAACAACTCAGAATGAATAAAGGGTTTATTATAAATGATATATACAGCATATACATCAATAACACCAAGTGGATCCAAGTCCCATTCTAGATACATGATCTCTAAACATTACTGGTGGCATGCCTTTTGTTAAAGGATCAACTATCATTAACTTAATGTTAATGTGTTCAATGGTAACTTTATTTTCTTTGACACATTCTCTAATGGCTAAATACTTAATATTGATATGTTTATTTCGAATTCCACTTTTGTTGTTCTTAGCTAGAAAAATATCAGTTGAGTTGTCACAATATATCTTTAATGGCCTAGAAATAGTGTTGACAATTCTAAGCCCATATATTTAGCCTTTAAGCCCAGATATAAAGCCTTTAAGCCAAACATCATATGAGGTTGTCTCAAAACAAGAAGCAAACTCCTCCTTTATAGTGGAAGTAGCAGTCAAAGTCTACTTTATGCTCTTCCAAGATATAGCTCCCCTGGCTAATATGAAAATATAGCCTGATGTTGATTTCTATGAATCAACGCATCTAACGAAATTTGAATCTAAGTAGCAAACTACCTTAAGGTTCTCAGTCTATCTATACATCAACATGTAGTTCTTGGTACCCTTAAAATACCCCATTACCTTCTTTGCAACTCTCTAATGATCTATACCTGAATTACTTTGATATCTACCTAACATTCTAACTATAAATGCAATGTCAGGTTTTATGTAAACCTAAATATGCATAAGGCTTTCGACAATAGAAGCATATGAAATGTTATGCATTTGTTCCCTTTCTAAATCATTATTTGGGCATTAGTTTAAATTGAACATGTCATCCTTTACAATAGGTGCTACACTTGGTAAACAATCTTTCATCCAAAATCTCTTCAAGGCCTTATTGATACAGGTTTCTTGTGACATATTCAAAATACATTGAGTTTTGTCTCTATGGATCTTAATGCCAATGACATAAGATGCTTTACCTATATCTTTCATATCAAAATTCTTAAAGAGAAATTATTTTACCTCATATAACAATGCCTTATTATTGGTTGCAAGCAATATGTCATCCACATATAGCACAAGATCTTAATGGATCTTAATGTTAATAACATAAGATGTTTCACCTATATCTTTCATATCAAAATTCTTAGAGAGAAATTGTTTCACCTCATATAACAACGCCTTATCATTGGTTGCAAGCAATATGTCATCCATATATAGTACAAGGAAACAGATTTTATTCCTACTAACCTTCTAGTATATACACTAATCTATAACATTCTTTATAAATCCATATAAGGAAATAACATCCTGAAATTTTAAATACCATTAGCAGGAAGCTTATTTCAATCCATATATAGATTTCTTAAACTTGTATACCAAATGTTTACTGACATTAGAGGAGAATCCTTCAGGTTGTTTTATATATACCTCCTATTCTAGTTTCCCATTAAGGAATGCTGTCTTCACATTCATTTGATGCATTTCCAAGTCAAAATGGGCAACCAATGCTATTGTTTTGCTGAGGGAATCTTTCTTAGATGCAAGAGAAAAAGTCTTCGTATAATTGAATCCTTCCCCTTAAGTAAATCCCTTGGCCACAAGTCTTGCTATATATCTCTTGATATTGCCAAATAAATCTCTTTTCATCTTATAGACCCATTTGCATCTAATGACCCTAGAGTCATTAGGCAACTTGACATGATCCCAGACTCCATTAGATGCTATGGAATCTATCTCTTCTTTCATGGCATTGTGCTATAGTTCAGATTTTTTGTAACTAATAGCTTGTGAAAATGATTCAGGATCATTCTTGGCTCATATATTATAATCATATTCTTGTAGGTACACAACATAATCAATAAGGATTATTGACCTACTCATCTTAGTTGATCTTCTTAATGTTGACTCAACATTCTCTTAGAAAGCATGTTGTTCAACTGTTTGTTTAATGGTCCTTAAAAGTTATT
The DNA here is from genome assembly GCA_032878935.1 of Erythrophleum fordii. Classification (NCBI taxonomy): domain Eukaryota; kingdom Viridiplantae; phylum Streptophyta; class Magnoliopsida; order Fabales; family Fabaceae; genus Erythrophleum; species Erythrophleum fordii. The sequence goes on along the minus strand of JAVQMF010000046.1, from coordinate 4,661,965 downwards.
CATCAATCAGATCAACTTGGTCATAGTCAATAAGTTGTGGATCCTAAATGATTTGTTGTTCAATACCCGTTTAGACTTAAGGGGTATAGATCACAATCAATCTATCATTTGATGTAAAAGTTTAAATATCAAACTAATCAATTTCAGAATCTAAATTATGAGTTTGAATACTCCCACTAATCAAGTCATTCTTAAAAAATTTCACATTCCTTGATTCCACAATTCTAATGCTATAAGATGGATAATAAAATCTGTATCGCTTAAACCTTTCAGCATACTTAATAAAATAGCTACTAATGGTCCTAAGGTTCAACTTCTTTTCTTGTGGATTGTAAACTCTAACCTCATATGAGCATCCCCAAATGTGTATATGTCTTAAACTCAGTTTTTAAACTTTGAACAATTCAAATGGCATCTTTTCAATAGCCTTAGTTAGAACCCGGTTAAGAATATACACAACCATTTTAAAAGCTTCAGTCTACAAGGATTTAGGAAGTTTAGAACTAGCCAACACGCTCCTCACCATGTCTAACAATGTTTGGTTTCTTCTTTCAGCTACACCATTTAGACAGGTGACCAAAGCATGGTGTATTGGGCAACAATCCCATGTTCTTAAAGAAATCTAACAAATGAACCTGTTACTTTGTCCATCTTCAGTGTATTTACCATAATATTTATCACCTCTATTTAATCTCACTATTTTAATTTGTTTACTAAATTGTTTCTCCACTTCTACCTTAAAATATCTTAAAAGCATCTAGTGCCTCATTCTTATTATTGAGCAAATAAAGATAAATATATTATAAGTAATCATCAATAAAGGTGATGAAGTATTTCTGACTACTAAAGTACAAATATAGATTATAAATATTCGTATGTATAATTTCTAATATGCTATAACTCTTCTTAGCACTTCTCTTGATCTTATTATTCTGCTTTCCCTTGATACAGTCTACACAAGTGTTAAAATTAATAAAGTCCAGAGTGTTGAGTATTCTATTTTTTACTAATTTTTTTACTCTCCTGATTGAGATATGACCAAGCCTATGGTGTCATAACATAGAGGAATCTTCATTAGTAACATTTCTCTCAATACCTATGCTACTAGAAACATGCATTGAGTTATTATCTTGTAATTGAATTTAGAATAAACCATCATAAAGTGTACCATTGCCAATAATATTAAATTTATAAAATAATTTAAATTCATTACTTGAAAATTCAAAGCAATATCCCAATAGTACAAATTTGGAAACAGAAATCAAGTTTTAAGAGAAACTTAGTACATAAAATGTCTTTTCCAAATTCAAAACAAAACCAAAATGAAGAAATAATCTACATGTTCTTATGACTTCTACAGTTGAGCCCATCTTATTTCCTAAATAGATATATAGCTCACTGCCCACTGGCTTCATTTAGTTTAGAAAGCCCTATAAGGTATTAAATATGTGAATTGTTGAGTCAGAATCAATTCACATGTGTTACTACTAGTGTCTACCATATTAGATTTATAATAAAAATATGAGATTAAGTTACCTTTCTTTTAAAGCCAAGCCTTGAATTTGATATAGTCTATCTTCATGTGACCTTTCCTTTTATAAAAGAAATACCTGGACTCTTTCTTAATGTCTTTAAGGATGGGAACCTTACCCTTCCTTTTTATCTTGGCCTTTCTTTTCTTCTTTCCTTGTATCACTGTATGTGCACTTTCACCCATCTCTGCTATAAGCTTTCCTTCCTCTTGTACGCATATGGTCAAAAGTTCATTGATTGACCATTTCTCCTTATATGTATTGTAGGAGATTTTAAAAAGCCTATATTTTTATGATAAAGAATTTAGGATGTAGTGCACGAGAAAAGATTCTGACATCTTAACCTTGTGTGTTTCTCACTTAAGCTACTATATCCCTCATCTTCATGATGTACCCTTGCACACCTCTCATGCCAATAAGTTTCATGGATGATAACTTTGTTATTAAGGTGCTTGCCAAAGCCTTATCCAAGGATTCGAACTGTTCATCAATAGCCTTGAGTAAACTTCGAATGTTTTGATACTCTCCGATAGACCCACAAATAATAGTTGATATTTTAGTCTTAGTATACATCATATTGAGGCGATTTGATCATTCCCAACATTTATAAAAGTTTACCGCTAATGCACTACTAGAATCCGTGGGTTTAGGAGGTTCATCCTTTCTGATTGCATCATCGATGTCCATCCACCCTAATTGGAAAAGTATTTTCTCCTTCTAAATATTATAGTTATCTCCAGTTAATTTAAAAACTTAAAAATAAGAGATATTTAAAAGTTGAAAAGCTGCACATATTTACATGCTATGTCAATAATTTGATACAAAAAATATTCTAAATGACATATCATGCTAATGCAATGCATGTCAATTCAAACTATGAGCCTAATAACAAATAAAATTACCTGTGAGCTAAATTTTATTTAATTAGACTTATATACTGATGATAAAACTAGTAAATTATATTTTTTTCTTAATTTCTGTGAGTAAATCAAGAAAAGAAAAAATTACTATTCCATCTTAATTAATTATATAAAATATAATAATATTCTTGTAGGATAATAATTACCATATTAAATATGATTAATTACAATTTGATGTTATTTTACTTTATATGATTATAACACTTAATGTATAATTTTAAAATAATTAAAGGTATTGTAGCTAAACTTTAATTAAATTAAAATTACACAAATCATATAACATCTAAATAAAATTATATGATTGAATATAATTTAACATAATGCATAAACAAGCATACATAATAAGAATTTAAATAATTAATCAATTAATCAACAAATGAGACTAATTTAATTAATTAATGTTCTCCCTTTAAATTAATCTAAATGTATCATAAATATTGCCTAAAATTAATTAACAAAAATGAGGCATAATTCAAATGACACCATAAATAAATTTATATTACAAAATATGTCAAAATTGCCTAAAATAAATAATTTTCTAATATTTAGGCAAATTTAAAGACACAAAATTAATTTCATAATAATTTTTGACAAATAAATAACTAGATATTGTCAAAAATTAATTTAAGTTTGTCCATAATAATTTTGCTAAAATTTGGACAAATTAAAATACACTTAATAATTTTAAACAAAATAAATGGTCAAAAATAAATGAATAAATAAATAAATTATTATTATTTTTTTAAATGCCAAAGATAATATATATGAATACAAATTATGAAACAAAAGTCCATATATACATTGGTTCAAAATGCCATGAACTCAACAATGTATATATATTAGATGTTGCCATATATAAAGCAACAAGTAACCGTTATAAGCATGGCAAAGCATTGAACTTAAGCATGAACGGCATGGGTTCGAATCTCACCTATGCACCACTGCCATAGCTCAGCAACGAGGCACATTGCAAAACGACATGTCGTTTGATGAAGCCTCAAAACAACGTGTCGTATAATTAGTCCCTAACCTCCAACTGGGTCAACTCGACCCAGTTATGACTTGTTTCAGATTCAAATGAAAACCTGATCATTTTTAACATTTTTTAGCTCCATTTTGGGTGATTCAAGAGTCCATTTTCATTAGAATTTCATGATAATTGTATTTTTGATATTAAAATGGTGAAAAAATGTTTCTATAAACTATCCCAAATTAGCAAAAAAATTTGATACTTTTGAGCTCAAAAATTTAGCAAGGTAGAGGCGTTACTAGGCTCTGATACCAACTGTTAGATTCTATGGATATACAAAATCATATTTATAATATCCAAAACAATAGAAATGGATCGAAACATTACCTCTAGCTATTGCCTCTAACCTCTATTTTTGGATGAAAATTATATGATTATATAAGCTCAGGAATGCTTCCAGACTCTGGTTAACACTATATGGAGACCCCTATATTTATAGGCAAATTCTTTCAATGGCAATTCTATTGTATTGTCGAAGAAAATGCAATGTGCAGAGGTGGGGTATGCAAGTTCTAATCCATCCTATGAAACCCATAATTTTTAGACCATAATTGAGCCGTTGCAAGCCAACGTGATTTGTTGTCATGATCTGCCATGTAATATGGTTTGTTCCCACGTCCTGCATGTAACATCCCATGAAATAATGATCAATTTTGCACTATACACAACCTCCCTATATAAAGTAACATGTACCATGCCTTTTACAAGAGCAAATAAGTGAATAAGGGAATCACATGGCCAACTCATGTGATTCTACAAGGGTAATGTGAAAACAAAATGTGACATAATGCTACATGAGTAGCTCATGCATTTGGGTAGTTTATGCAAGGTTTGTATTTATTTTGTTTGAATTAATCTACTAGTATACTTTTGCTTCCTTATGAATAATTGGTCATTTTCCATATGTTTGATTTATTGTGACAGGATTGAAAGGTTGATTGCAATAGTTAGATCATTAGACTATTAGACTTATGTGAGAATTTTATAGAAATATATGTTGTCCCTAAGCCAATTTATGGATTAAGTGTATGCTCAACTACTACATGTAGGCTTATAACTAAATCTTATTCTTAATGGATTTGTGTTAGTATGTGACCATAGCAATAGGCATAGCTTAGCATAGATACACGTGACTTGCCTTGAGAGAGGATTTCACAAGGGAATTACCATTGGTCCAAATAAAATTAAAATACAAGAGCTAATTCTTGGCTAGGTTGAGAATAATTAAGTGATTCTAGGTTCTAGAAACATTTAATTGATAAAGTTAAGTCATTAATTTAGTTAATTGTTAGTTAATCTTAGTTCTTAATTGAATAGGTAGATTAATTGAATTTTCTATTTTTTCTAAATAGGGATAATTAAAAAAAATTGATACTTTATTTCCTTCCTTGTGACTTTGGACTTACTTCTGTTTACTTTTTTAATCCATACACTTGCGAATTAGTTATGGACATAAAAGAGTTTAGTAATGCTATCTTTACCATCTTGCTCTCTTTTTGCATGGTGACAAGAAGTTTTCATAAGATGAAGGTTCCCATATAGAGATTGGATGAAATGTAACACTAATGACTCAGTGAAGTTTGGTGGGATTAATATTGGATGTGGCGATGTCATAAGAGACTTTTTCAGATGTTAGGTACGTGGCTTTATTTGCTATATAGGCATAAGAGGAGTCCTCTATGCAAAGTTATGGGGCATGCTTAGAAGAGTGGATCTAGCATTATGACTTTGCATTAAAAAAAAAAAAAGGAACTTTGGATTGAAGTTTACTCCACTTTAGCAACCAACCTTATCATTGAAGGATGAAGGCTTTGGTCAACCAGATTAGAGAATTTCTTCACATGAATTGGAATGTGAAAATTTGCCACACATTCTGTGAAGGGAACAAGGTCGCTACATGTGCATATTATGGACATTGGGGTTAAGTTCTTGAGTGATGCCTTAAGAGGGTGCCATTGCATTCTAGTTGATGATTTATTTGGTGTTTTTATTCCTCTTGTAATTGGTTTGTAGGCTGCTTTGACATCCCTTTATTTCTAAAAAAAATAAAAGAGCAAGCAAATGTTTTGTTTTAATAAAGTCTTTCTACTTTTATAGAAAATATGATTTTGTCCAAAAAGATTTTAAATTTTCTTTACCCAATTTAACCGTCTTTCTTATATTCTAATTATTATATCATACATTTAATTCTACTAGCTATTTTAGAGCATAATAAAAAATGTTCAAGATGAGTGTTAAACAAATATTTAACAATAAGATTACTTATTATTTTGATATATTAATGTGATTATTTTTGAAAAAAATGAATTTAAAATGCTATATGATAATTAATTAGTTGTTGAACAAATTATAACGACTTAAATAGAGATAAACCTAGTTTTAGGTAAAAACTACGTACTACAATTTATCACAAAATTTTATACAATAAATAACATATATAATATTATTGGGTACTTATATTATAATGCTTTATCTAAGGATAAAAGCTTATATATTAAGATCAGATTTAGATGCAATTTGTTTATATATTCACTATCAATTTTTTAATTAAAATATAATAAATGTATATAATTTTTAATTAAAATATGACAAGTATATAATTTAATTAAAAAATTAAATATTTATCTACAAAAACTATACACTTATAATGTAATTGTTGAAAAATAATATACTTGTCACACTATAACAAAAACAACAATTATTGACTAAACAATCAATTGGAATTCAATTAGTTTTTGTCAAAAATCAATTGATTTTGGCTAAAATTTTAGTTGAGTCAATAGTTCATTTTTTTTTTTGTCAGCATTTTGTTCCGATGGAATTTGTAGTCACGAAACAATGCTTTTATATCACATCATCAGCTGCAACTTTTTTAATTCAATTGCAGTCAATGGTATCCTTTGTAAATATATAAAAGTTTTAGTTAAATTGTAGCTTTTAATTTACATATAAAAATTTGTTAATATACAATAATAAATAATACTATTAATAAAAAATTTAAATAACAAAAAATAATTAGTAAATAATATAATAACAATTGATATAAAAATAAATTAAAAATATTTAAAAATAAAATTAAAAAATTAATTAATTTTAATTTATTTATTTTAAAAAAAAAACTTATAATTTTTCTTTTAAATTATGGTCTAATGTGTTTCGATAGAAATGTGGTCAAACAAGTGTCAAAACATGTTCCGATAACAATGTGATCAAACATATGTTTGACAACTCATATTTGTTGAAAAGTTTTCTAATAGATTATTGGTTGGACACATGTTCGACCACTAATTTGTCGTAAAATGTTCTCATAAATTAGTGGTTGGATATGTCTAACTAATAATCTATTGGAACCATGTATTTATATTTTAAAAAATTTTAAAACCTTGTTATATTTATAAATTAATTATTAATATTTTAATTATTATTAATATACTAATTATTTTGTATATATTAATAATTATTATATCTTTTAATAAATTAAGAATAATTTTAAACTTTATATTATTATTTTTTATAGTTAATAATAATTTATATTATATTTATTTTAGTTTCTCATTATATATTATTATTACCATTCATGTTTTCAATATTTTAAGGGTAGTTCTTCTTCACATTCTTCTTCTTTTGCATTTTTTTTTTAGGTTGGTGATTCTATGTCTTCTGTATTGTATTTGTTTTTTAAGTTTGTGTGTTTATATTTGACTTCACTTCAATTAAATTTTTATGTGTCTAAAATATTCTAAACAAAATGAAATGAAAATTTTCATTTGTATCAAATTTGGAAAAAAATGAGAAAAGGGAAAAACCAGACACATTAGTAATCAAAACAGATAACAAAAATTAGATACATTAATAATCAAAACAAATTTATAATCAATCATATTCTAATAAATCAAATCAAAACCTAAATAAATAAAAATTTCAATGAAAGATTTTCACCTACAAAGAGACAAATGAATTCAATAAATTGAAAGTCAACCTTAAAATAGAAGAAAGATGAACATATATGAAATGGGTGAGAAGAAATTTTAAATGAAGACAAAATAAGGAATGAAACCTGAGAAGAGCGAAAATAAAAAGACCAAAGAGAGTTGAATGTAGCAAAAATAAAGAGACAAGAAAAGAAAAAAAAATGAAGAGAGAAGAAAAGAGCCAAAAGAGCTTAACATAGCAAAAATGAAGAAAGAAGAAAACAAGAGTGAAAGAGAATCTATGAATATATATAGAAAGGAAGAACAAAAATTTGGTGGGCTTTCATTAAATTTGGTCAAGCGCTTTTGTAGATTCATGTGTCACAACAAATTTTTAGGCACTATGTTAAGTTGATAAATAAATAAATAAATATATATATATATATATATATATTAAACTTATTAAATATAAACAAAAAAATTCTAATATGAGATAATTTACTAAAAATGAAATTACATAAATTTACTTACATAAATTAAATTACATAAAATTAAGAAAAAAGTCAATAATCACTCTTCCTCCTCTTTGTCATTGGCGTTGTGATCATTATCCCAATAATTGATTTAAGACATCTCGATGTTATTGTTGTTGTGAGTGTTATTGAAAAAAAATTATGTATTTGTCTAATTGTTTTTGCATTTATGCCATTTTTCTTTTTTGCTCTTCCATCTCAACATTATAATTTTATGTTATATAATTAAAAAATTCATTTATTATCATTTCTTATATATAGGTAGAGTGAGTATATGGTGGGTTTTGAACATGAGAGTATTTGGCTATTGGATTTCCAAGTGTATTATATGACACACTTCCTAAACCATACAATAAGCATTTTCTCTTTCTCCTTGCAACTTTCATCCATAAATCCAGGTCAAATATATTGTCCCTTCTACTTTCCACCTTATTTTTTTCATTGCCATGGTCATTCTAAAATTGAATAAAAGGGTCAAAATCATAAAATTATAATAACATATATAATTAAATATACAACAATACTTACAAATACAACTTTGAATTTTTTATCAACCCAACCACTTATTAGGTCTTCACGGGTCATAAGGAAGACCTTAGAAAATGTGGGATCTCTCCTCAGTTCTTATATCTACAAAATAAAATCTTAATAGGTAAATACATATTTAAAATAATAAGTAAATATCTAAAGAAGTAAATATTTGAATTAAAAAAATAGTTACCAATCTTCTGGTGTGGTCAACCATTGAAATAGAATATTTTGTATCTAGAGACTAATAAAACTTGGAGATAGAGACTCTATTCCTTTCCATTTGCTCACTTTTAGATTGTCAAACATCTAAATTATATGCTTGGCATCTAAATTATTGTCAAACATATTTTTCTATATGTGCATGATATCTAAATTATGTCAAACTAACAAATATCTCTAATACAAAAGCCTTCAAAATAAACTCGACTTTGTCTAGTTACAATATACCTTATAGCTTGATAATATAAAAACCCCTTGACTTACTATTTTAAGTAGAGTCTTTACATGTTGCCACAATTCTTTCTCATCCAATTTTAGAGGAGGAGGATCATTTTCAACTCTATTCTTCTTAGATGCATCTTTATTTCCTTTAAATGACAATCAAACCAAGAGTTCATTCCTTTATATTTCAGAGTAAAAGCTTTTTAATTTGTCTATACAATAAGGACAAGCTAATTTTTTAGTAGTATTCCACCCTGACAATATTTCATATGTCAAAACGATATTTATCATCTACACTAATGTTGCTTTCATATGGAAATCTTACTTTTTGGAGACATCAATATTTTTAACTCATTAATCAATAATTGCAAAAATACAACAATCCTAATCTTAGAATTTTGTGGTTCAGGAATGATTGTTATAAAAAATAAGTAAAGAATAGTCATGCACAATTCAAGAGGGAGATTGTAAAGAGTAACTATCATATGCTAATATAAATATAGTGAAGTAGACTGATTGTAAACTGTGAACCCATCTAGATATAAATCCAATCAAATATTTCATGGTTCTATGGCAAAATAGGAATATATCCTATCAAAATATTTCTATGTTTCTCTATTTGACAAATGACATAGTGCACTATCATGTCTTTTATTACTCTATTGCTATTGCATAAGCTCAACATAACTCATTGATCTAGGCATAATTGGTAAATAATCCATATATATATATATATACTAGAATCTCTTTAGAACTTTATCTTTAACTAGGTTAAGTAGTTTTATATTGAGATACTTTACAGAATTTACACATTATCTTGTTTATGTTATCTTTGTAATATAATATATATCTATTAATGCAAACATCAAGTTTTTGAACAAATAAACCAACTTTTAATATTAGCACTTTTTATCAATTATTAAATACAACATTATTAGGTAGATAATTATTTTTTAAAAGAATTACAAATTAATAAAAAAAATATACTATGACATATTGTTGTCCGATTTAATACTTAATATTTGTATGGCAACATATAGTTCAAACTAATTATTGCATCTTAGTTATTGTAATTACTATTTAATAAATTAAAAAATTTATGAGCTTTTAAGTTTGGAGGTTCCTCAATATAATTAATATTATTATCATAATCTATTTTATTATAGATATCCATATTAAAATCAAGACTACTTACATAAAAAATCATTCTTTAGTAACTATTATTATGGCCTTCATTTACTAATCCTAAAATAGATGTTATTCTCATGTGTATGTTAATTAGCAATGGTTCAATCTTATTATGGTATGTTCAATACCAATGTTCAAGTTGAAACTTTTTTTTTTTTCCTTAAGCTTAGTTTTTCCTTCAATAGTACTAAGATATGCTCCATTTTTATGTTTAGAACATGGACACTTAATTTTTCTGTTTTTTGAACTAGGTCTATTTTCACAAGTGAAATGGATAAACTCTTTTAACCTTCCTAAAAATTCATTAGTATATCCTTTTCATTCAATGTTTACTTTATTATACATCTATCTTTGTTAGTTAAAATTTTTTCATTTCTATGACAATAAATAATTTAAATATTATTTTAAATTCTTACTAAAAAAATTATCTTATAAATATTATCTAATAAAAAAATTTCTTCATTGCATAACCAAAAACATAATCACCAAAATTTTTAATATTAATTTATAAATATTATCCAAGAAAATTTCTCCACTAGATTATCATAAATTAAAAATAACAGCCTTAAATATTTCATACCATATTATCAATCCATTATTTATACATACCTCTTGAAGAAATAATCCAATCAAACAAATATCCATAGTTGAAAATGAAACAATGAAACAAATCTGCGTAGAAAGTTTAGAACGAATTTAGTAAACTCAACAAATTCAAAGAATGCGAATGTAAAAGACATAAAAGACAAAACACATAAGATAAATAGAGAAGAAGAGAGGTAAATAATACTAGAAAAAATAATTTATATAACTATAATTCATCCAATGTCTACATTTTATGACTTTAAGTTAAATGAAAATTTCAGTAAAAAATATTTTATGTTTTAAAAGTAAAAAAAGTATTGAAAAAGTTGAATTATGGTTGGTTTGGCTAGCCAAAGGATAGTTAGCAAAGTGGTTGAATGAAATGTGGTTGACCAAAACCACCATATTTCTGTTGGCGTGTAATTCTTTGATTTTTTTTTTCAATTATCTTGCACAGACTTCTATATTTTATTACTATATAACACTATTTAGTGACTGAAAATTCATTTATCCAACTGAAATTTAGTTAAAAATATATAAAAGTAAAAAAATTATCATATTAATCGAAATTCTATCAGATCTGTTAGTTAGAAAATAGTAACATTATTGTAGTGTCATATTTTAATTAAAAAAATGGTAACAAAAGATATAAATAACTATTTATAAATTTTTTTCCTCGCAAGTGTCCCATAGGTATTTTCGTACATAAGTATAACATGTTTTTAAAGTTGGCGGAGGTTTTCATAATTTTTTTAAATAAAACATCATAAAAATTGAAAAAATAAAGGGAGTTCCAATAATTTGTCTTTTGTTGTTTTTTTTTTTAAAATCATATATCATTGTTTTGTGTGATCAATCTCATGGGCTATGCGCAGGAGGAAGGTCTACATCCTCCCACCCACCAAGAGGTCCAGTATCACCAATGAATCAGTTTCATGCCATTTTCAATCTATCAAAAATCCTTTGTTTGCACGAATTTTCGATGCTCGAAGTTTTAATCAGCATATATATCATTCATGGTTCATCTTATGGACGAGGTAGCTGTGACATTAAAACAGAAGAGAATCACCTTTAGCATACATGATTGTACAACTTCAACCACTTGATGTAACGTTGGAACAGTCTTGATGGATATCATCATACGTATTATGTAATTTCCACTTCCTTCAGTTCTTATTTATTCAACCAAAAGAGAGAGAGAGAGAGAGAGAGAGAGAGAGAGAGAGAGAGAGAGAGAGAGAGAGAGAGAGACTTTAGTTTGATGGATCCACGAAATTGAAGGAGTTAAAATCCCTGTAGAAAATTTTTTTGAAGAGGCTTTTTGTCTTGGCCAGATTTTTTGAAGCTTTATTGGAGATCAATGTCATCTTCCAAATTTATTAGTGAATTTCTCACCTTGCTCATAAATATTTCTTTTTAATAAGAAAAAAGATAATATCATCCATGAGAAACATAGACATACACTCCTCATAATGCTGCGAAAAGTATTTTCATTAATATGTATATAGGATCAATTGACATTATACGTCAATTAAAATTAATCTTGCATTATTTGTTTAATAATTTTTTTACGATAATTTTCTTACAAAATTTACTTTTTGAATATTTTTTATTGTGAAAGTCATTTACATAAAATTTGACATTAATTCAATTTTCTTTTACGTCTCGTCACCTAATCTTAAAATTAATGTACGACATATATTTTAAATATAAAAAAAGTTAACTTTTTAATTGCATCTTTATAGTTATCTAATTTTTATAAAAAGTTGACATGAAAGATTAATACTACTAATGCAATGGTTGGATCAATAAAAGTCACATCCTATCATTAAATATTGAAGGGTATAAGAGTCATGTATTAATAATGTCAATTGATTCCTTATCTATATATATACACACACATATATAATGTTATGACTTTTCTAAATTATTAGTTAATAACAGTTGTTACAAAACAACTTATAATTTCGTTTATTAAAAAGTAAGACCAGCTATAATTCACTTATTTTGAATAAAATATTCTTATATTTATTATTTAATTAATATGATAAATATTAAAAATGTATTTGGCCAATATCAAATAGTTATTTTTTAAATTTAAAATTAATTAAATTTATAATTTTCAATCCAAAATATATAACATTAAAATAAAAAGTTTAAGAGATCTATTTTTTAATAAGTGATATTTTTAATAGAAGAAATTAATATTATTTTTAGTATATTTTAATCATTTTTTACTTCAAATAATTAAAATTTGAATATTTCTATAATTAAATATAGATTAATTTAATTATCTTTTAAGAGAAAAGAAAATAATTTTGTGTCTGTATTATTGTAAGTACTAGGATATGCAAGATCAACCAAATTCTTGATTGTTACAATCAAGACAGGGAGAATGTAACATTATTACAAGAAAATCAAATCACCAGGATTTCTTTGTTGGTTGGTGTCGAAGATCACAAAATTTAAAATATAAAGGTTAGGATAAAATAAAATAAAGTAAAATATTTGGACCCTCTCTAAATTTTACCGAAATTACACAAATCATCCTTTAAAACAAAAAGTAAATTATATACACCTTTCATAAAATTTATTGAAAATATACAAACTCCAATTTATTTTTAAGAAAAGTTTATGTATATTTTTAAAATAAAAAAATTTATATAATTTCAAAAAAAAATTGAAGAAATGTTTGTATAATTTTAGCAAAATTTAAGAAAGATTTGTGTTGATTTTAAAAATAAAAAAATTGTGTAATTAATTTCAACCAAATTCAGAAAATGTTTGTTTAAGTTTTAAAAATAAAAAATTTATATAATTTCAACGAAATTTAAAAATATTTTTGCATTATATTCAATAAAATAATATACAAATTTTGGCTAATGGTTAATACTTTCTCTACTATTCCATCGCCTACTATGGGGAATGTTTTGACGTGCTTGATGCTCCATGTTTCCAGGTTTGCATTTAACAATTCCGATCGACATGGTGGAGTCTTTTCTGATTCAATCAAAGGGGTTCACGTAATTAATGATCGACACTTACGTCAATATGCATTTCGCATGATATTCTCTTGTCAGTTGTCTCTACCCTTTCATTTACGAAGTTAATTCATGTTTCTCTGGATCGATGCTCAACTTAATCCAATCGTAGAAGGACCACTTGATTTGTTTTGTCGATTATGTATATTGTTAATTGGGCATGTAATTTATTCTCATCGCAATAAATATTAAGTTATATATGAAATAATTATTTAACTACTTTTGCATTTATTTTTTTAATAAAATTATTTTAATCAAATCACTATATACAAACAAGCCCTTTAAAGTTTGTCTAGATATATATATATATATAATCCATATGAAGGTTTATTAAAATTTTTTTTAGGTGCCTAAAACATGATATATTTAAAAAAATTAAAAAATAAAATAAAATTTATGCATAATACAAATAAAATTTATATATAAAATAAAATTTAATCGTTAAATATATAAATGCCGTGCTCTTATAATATATTCAACCTAATTATTATTATTAAACGTGATAACACTTGTTTCATTGTTATTCCACTGGGTTTTCTATTGTAATTAATGCCCCACTCCCTTGCTTTTGCTTCTTAAAGACTTGTCCACATATATACTTTGAAATTCGATTTTTTGTAGTGATACAGTCATATAATTAAAGAGGAAATGATATAGAAAGTAAAATTGTGTATGCCATTTTTGTCTTATGGTTGCCTCATTTCCTCTTCTTCGCTTCTCCTTGCTCCTGAAATGGTGGTTCCTGTAGACAACACCAAATGACGAGGATTTCTTGTGGATCAGCAATCCGAAAGGCAAAGCTCTTCTTCATGTGGTGGTCAGCCTTGGAAATTTATGAATACCATGAGGGCATTATGGTAACTACATTCGATCAAATCGCAACAGGTAGAGGGCACGTGATAGATACTTGTTGGCTATGAGGCACATGATACGAACGAGGCAAATCTTGTCATCATTGCAATGCGTTTTACTAATGATATAAAAATCGGATCGGACTGGCCGGTTCGAACGGGAACCGGTCCCTGGTCCGATCCGGTTGGCTTAGGAAAACTAGCCGGCTAAAGAACCGGTCAAGAACTGGTCAAACCGATCAAGAACCGGTTAAAACTGGCCAAAATCAAGCAAAAGTGAACCGGTCAAAATCAATTTGTACATTTTTTTTTTAATTTTTTCTTATATAACAAAATAATTTATCCCAAATAATTTTAATAAATTAAAAATAAAAGGCAATAAAAAAAGAAGAGAGAGTTGAAATATATATATATATAGATTTAAAAAATAAAGAATATAAAAGAAATAAAATATAAATACTTTATTATTTTTTATACTTGGTTTCTATTATGTTTATATTCAACTTTCTAATAACATTTTTTTAAAAATGTATTTAGCCAAAATTGTTATTTAGTTTTTGTTTTTAAATTTTTTAATAATAAGTAAAATTTTAATATAATTTAAAAACTCTAAATAATTTTTGTAATATCTTAAAAAATATTAAATTAATAATCAAATATTTAAAATTTATTTTTATATTCAAATTTTAATATATAAAAATTTTAAAAAATATAATTAATTATTACTGGTTCGACCACGGTTCAACCAATGAATCGTGAACCAGTACTTTCACCGGTTCAATGACCGGTCCGATTTTTAAAATATTGAGTTTTACAGAGTTATGGCCATATATACTTTGATCCCTTCAAGCGGAGTGATTTAATTTATGTAACAAATAAGAGTTTAGCCTATGCGAACATGAAATAAAGATCAAAGCAAAAAAATATCGCTAACTTTAAAATGCATAGCCATACATATCAGCATTGCAAAGAATCTTTTTATGTGCGGAATTTATGACACATATATGTTCTAAAGTTTTTTCAATTCCTTTAAATCTTCACTGTTTTCATTTTTTTAAAAAAATTAATTATTTAACTTTATTATCTAATTTATTTAATTATGTACTATAAATTATTTAACTATATTATTTTCTACATTAGTGGTCTTTCTTATTTTAATTTTCATAAACCTTACATAATTTTTATTACTAACCATATTAATTTTGTGTTTTTTTGCTACATAAACCTAGGTACCCCACACTATATCACCTAAATGCACTTCATTTTTTCAAATGTATTCCCCATATTCTCGAACCTCTTTTGACTATATATATATATATATATATTAATGATTTTATATTATGGTTAATTATTTATTTCTAATAATGTTTTACTTTTTATTGAAATATTTTTTAATTTTATTTTATAAAAATGTATATTTAAATCAAAAAAATTTTAAGATTATTGTGTAGTCTACGATTAGTATTTTTAAGATTAAGTTGCTTTTATGTCAGCACAAAATTTAAATAAAAATATAAAAGATTTACTATAACTGAAATAATAATAATTTCTAATTTCAATAATAGTTACTTTATAAATAAAAATTTGAAAAAATAGTTAAAATTTATTCTTTGTGTGTGTGTCTATATATATATATATATGTAGGCAAGACATTTCACTAGAAATCCTAAGCAGGAGTGGGGAGGGCCAACAATAGTCACCTTAGAGATAAGAATTAGAAAAAGTAGTTAAAATAAGGTCAATAATAGTCACTTTAGAGATAAGAATTAGAAAAGATCGTTAATTTTTTTTGGCCATTAGTTAAAATTTTGTTTATATTAACCATTTTGCTCAAAAAAAAAAAATTGCAAGTGCTTCCATGTGTTATATGTACATGTAATGATTTTTCTTCATTTTCTTACTTTCTTTTTTCTGATTGCCACTGTGCCACCACCATTCTCTACAATAAACGCAACTTTGGGTTTCTCTCTCCTTTTTAAACTCATTAAACCCTCCTCTTTTCACTCTCTCTCTACTTTCTCTCTCTAGAAAAGCAACGAGAGAGAGTGTTGGTGAAGACAGGCTTCCAGATAGCAAAAGCATAAACTGTTCCCAGATCTCTCTTTGAAATCTCAAGCAAGAATCAACGTACTCAATTCAAAGAGAAGAAGAAGAAGAAGAAGGAGATGGGTCATAACCAGAGGCCTTTGATTTACGCCTTCGTTTCTCGGGGAACTCTGATTCTTGCCGATTACACTGAATTCAGTGGTAACTTCAATTCCATCGCCTTTCAGTGCCTCCAGAAGCTTCCTGCCACCAACAACAAGTTCACATACAACTGCGATGGACACACCTTCAATTATCTCGTTGACAATGGCTACAGTAAGTTTTTATTCCTTGATTTCCCTTCTTGGTTCACTTCTTATGGGCAAGGCTTTGCCGATGAAGAGTAAAAGTGTAACCGGGGAGTTTGCTATGTGATTTGGTTTAATTTCTTCTAATCCAGAAAGGCTTTTATTGTTACGAAGTAGGAACGATGCGAGTTCTATTATTGCTATGTTTGGTTGCTTGTACACCGATCTGCTTGGGTACTGATTGTTTCAGTTTGTGGGTCTGATTTGATTCTGGAATTTGATTTGTACTGAGACAGCAGAAGGAATTTGGCTCCTCTACTCCGCTTTATTTTCATTTGTCGCTGTTCTTTTTTTTTCTTCCTTTTTTTCTTTTTCTTTTTTTGGCCAACATTATTTTCGTTTATTTATTTATGCGAGGGGTGCTGCTTATATGTGTGGTTATAATTATAGGGTGAAAACCAGTATTAAGTACTCAACAAAAACTGATAAACTTATATATTACTCAGGGAATGGTCGGTGGGCTATTCATGCGAAGGGTGTTGCTTATGGCTCTATGGTTGTGGATGGATGTTTGGTTGTTTTATCTTGGGATGAGGCATTGAGTAAATTCAAATATATGGTTTATCATCTATTGCTTATGTATCTGAAGCTTTTGATCTAATTTCAATTGATTGAATATATGCACCAAATGTTTAAGTGTTAATTTTGTATCGAGATTTCTTGTCCAGAGAAATAAAGTATAGTCTGATGATGGGGCATCAGTTTGTTGGCATCAACCAACCCCCCGGGGGGGGTAGATTAGACCAAATCATGCAATGGGTAAACGTTTTTTGATAATAAGAATCTATGTGGATATGGAGTAGGGAAATTCCATACTTACTACTGAAGAAACTCAAAGTAATTGATGCTCTGAAGTTGTATTTTATTGAAGCTAGATGTGCAATACACATAGAGAGGATTAAATCCTCAGTTGCTGCATTTTAATCCTTAAGAGATAAACTAACAAACTTTTAAACTTAAACTAACTAATCTGGCAAAAAATACAAAACCCAAAAAGGATAAGATAAAATTCTGTTTTAACTAGATGATAAGCATAAGACGAGGTCACTTCCAGAATCTGCCCCAAACACAAAACAGAAAACAATACTATACAAAACGTGCTAATAAGCACATGTGTTTTCCAACACTCTCCCTCAAGTTGGGGAGGAGATATTGATTAAACCCAACTTGGAGATTAATTCTTCAAACTAGTTTGAGACACGGCCTTGGTTAATGGGTCTGCCACTTGTGAATTTGTATATATGTAGGACAATTCCATTACACCATAATCAATCTTCTTTTTATGAAGTGACAATCAATTTCAACATATTTTGTCCTATCATAATGGATAGGATTTCTCACTATACCAAGAAGGCCATATTATCACACATTACCTTCATATGCATTTCAAATGATATCTTCAGTTCTTCTAAGACCCTTTTAATCCAAATTCCTTCACAGATTCCCAAGATTAGTGCCCGAAACTTGGCTTTTGCACTACTTCTTACCACAATAGGTTGCTTCTTGCTCCTCCACATAACAAGATTGCCCTATATGTAGCTGCAATATTCAGTTGTAGATCTTTTATATGTCACTAATTCAGCCCAGTTTGCATCAGTGTAAATTTCAACACCTCTATGAGCTCCCTTTTGGAAAAAAGAGGCCCTTGTCTAGTGTCATCTTTAGATATCTGAAAATTCTATAGGTAAACTCCATGTGCTTCTTTGTTCTTTTAGTCATAAACTAACTCGCAACACTTACTGAGAAGTTGATGTCAGGATGAGTATGAGACAAATATATCAGCTTACCCACTAATTGTTGGTATCTTCCAATGTCCACTGGTATACCTTATTGTTTAAGACTCTCCTTATAGGTAGGTTGCTGCTAGTGGAGTATTAGCTAGTTTATACCCTAGTATCCTTGTTTCTTCTAGTAAGTCTAGAGTGTACTTCTTCTAAGTCATAGTACTTCCATGCCAATGAAGTATTTTGATTGCCCTAGGTATTTTACCTCAAACTCAGTAGCTAGTGACTTTTTCAGCCTGTTGATTTTCCACACAATCTCTTGTAATAACAATATCGTCAACATATACAATTGAAATAGCAATTCTTCTATTAGATACAGATTTAAAGAACAAAGTGTGATCAATCTGACATTGGGTATAACCAAGATTTTTGACTACATCAGTCAAACCAGGCTCGTGGAGATTGCTTCAATCCTTAAAGTGACATTTGGAGCTTACATATTGTATTCAAATTCTTGTGTATCTTAGGTTTTGGAAGAATTTCCGTATACACCTCTTTCACTAAATCTCTATTTAGGAATGCATTTTTTATATATAGCTAGTAAAGCGGCTAGCCTAAATTTGTAGCTAATGATAACAAGATCTTGATTGCATTGACTTGGCCATGGGAGCAAATGTCTCTTGATAACCTATGTCATAGATTTGAGTAAACCCTTTGGAAACAAGTCTAGCCTTATGACAATTGATGCTACTATCTGGATTATATTTAATCATGAAAACCCATTTACAACCCATAGATTTCTTACTAGGAGGAAGATTAGCTATCTCTGAGTCCCATTCTTCTCTAGTGCATTCAATTCTTCTTGAATAGCATGTCTCCATTCAGCTATCTTCATTGCCTCAAAAACATTCTTTGGTAATTTTTTATTAGAAATGCTAGTCAGAAAGCAACATAATTTAGGAGACAACCTATCACAGCAAATAAAGTTATTGATAGGATGTTGGGTACAAGATCTTACTCTTTTTTCTTAAGGCAGTAGGTACCTCCAATTCAGCTTTTGTTTCAGTACTTGGCATATGAGAGGATATTTGGTCTTGCTTAGGATGTGTGCACTGTTCTTGTTGTTCAACCATTGGACCCATCTTCCTCCTTGAGTACGCTTTCAATTCCTGCACCTTTAGGTTTTTTTTTCAGGCTCAGTTCTTAGTTCAATGGGCATATCTGATTCAAGCTGTTCATTAATCATGGCACTGGGCGGATTGGTGGCTGTACTGTTCATGATTTCAGCAGGTACTGTTTCAGGAATTTGAGTACTGACATCTTGTTTAAACAGCCATTCCCTCTGAATGGATGTATGGGCATAACAGATGTTCTTAAAAAAAGGTGACATTCATGGATATAAAGAATTTTTTTAGCTGAGGTGAGGAACACTTGTATCCCTTTTAGGTAGGGGAATATCCAAGAAATATACATTTAACTGCTTTAGGGTCAAACTTCCCCCAATGGTTATTATTGACAAAAGATGTACGTGCAAATCTTTTCTGTGGGATGGTCAACATGGTTGGAGTGTGTGGATAAAATTCAAGGAGTTTTTGTTAAGGAGAGTGAAAGTTTAGTGTTTTTGAAGGCATTTTGTTAATCAAGTACATGGCTTTTAGCAAAGCTTCCCCCCAAATGCTGTTTAGGCTCATTGGTTGAAATAAAAGTGATCTTACAACCTCAAAGATATGTCTATTTTTCCTTTAAGCCATTTCATTCTATTGTGGGGTGTAGACACATGAACTTTGGAGTACTATGCCATGAATTTTCATATATTGGCCAAGGGTGGAATTAAAATAGTCCTTTGCATTATCAGTATTAAGGGCTTTAATGTTGCTTTTGAAAAGATTTTGAACAAGATTATAGAATTTTTGGAAGATCTTGGCAACCTTTGATTTATCTTTTAAGAGGTAAGTTCAAGTTACCGTATGTGGTCATCAATGTATGTTACAAACCACCTTATCCCACTTATATTTTTCACATGTGATGGTCCCCAAAAGTTAATGTGTACTAAATGGAAAGGGTGAGTAAGTTGATTTGTAAGTATGAGCAGAATAGGTATTTTTTGACATGCTTAGAGAACTAGCAAATTTCACACTGACGGAAGGAATTTTTATTGATAAAAAAGGGACACATTTGTTTTAAGTAAAGAAAACTAAGGTGGTCTAACCTATAATGCCATAACATTAAATCATCATACATCAGTGTAGAAGCATGTTGTGCTTTCTTCAATGCCTTCTCAGGTCCAATGAGGTAGGATAAGCCAACACACTTCTTAGCACTACCAATCTTCCCCTGTGATGCCAAGTCTTGAAAAACACAGCCATTAATGTTGAAGTTAGTGGTGCAATTCAAATCTTTTGCAAGCTTACCAGTAGAGAGCAAATTGCAAGTCAGTTCTGGGACAAATAGAACATCCTTTAGTACTAAATATTTGAGATTTGAACTTCACTTGTCCCACTAACTTTGGATTGAGATCCATATGCAATCCTGACAACTAATTCTTCCTTACAAGGTGTAAAGTTATCAAGGATCAATGGATTATCGGCCATATTGTCTGTTGCATCAGAATCTACAATCCAAGTATTGGATTTTTGCACCTATGTATTAAGTGCTAAAGGAAAATTACCTAACTATACAATGTTACTTGTTCCAGCAATTTTCTCTATGGAATTGTTGCCTTGGTTTCCAAATACCTTTTGTAGAAGCTCCCATTGTTCCTTACTGAATAGAGAATTATCAACCTCAGTTTTCTCTTCACTCACCATGAGGCCATCAGTGTCCCCCTTTTGCCTTGGTTCCAATTGGCTAGCTTGCCATGCAATTTCTAGCACACATCCTTGATATGGCCAACCTTGTGACAATGGTCACACCAAAGGCTTTCCTAGTTTCTTCTGTTTGCTTTCAAGGGCTGTGGTCCCTTTAGCAACTAAGGCAGAGGTTTTTTATGTAGGTTGTGTATTTTGTCCCCCAAGAGTGAGTTGCTTTTGGCTTTCTTCAAATTTTACTTCAGCAAACACCTCTCCTAGTGGAGGCAATGGTTGTATGGCCATAATCGTTCCCCATACTTTTTCAAATGTCAGATTGAGGCCTAGGAGAAAATTATAAATTCTGTCCCTCTCCACAAGTTTCCTGTAATAAGCTGCATCTTCTCTACATGTCCAATGGTGAGTTTCAAACAAATCTAATTGCTGCCAAGATCTCACAAGAGCATTATAATACTGAGTTACTGTTAGATCACCTTGTTTCAATCCTCAGAGGTGCCCTTTGATCTGGAACAGTGCTGCTGTATTTTCAATGGTTGAATGGGACTGTTTTATAGCATCCCAAATTTCCTTTGCGGTTTTACAAAGGATCACATTCTCTCCCATCTCATGTGTCTTGTAGTTCATTAGCCATGACATGATCATGTCATGTTAGGTTGAACAACATCACCTATGAGATAATCTTCTTTACCCTTGCCTCTGGTGAACATGAGAATACTTTGTGACTATTGGAGGCAATTATTGCCATTGAACCTATGTCCTGTTATCTTCACGGGGGCTGTTTCGAAAGTCATCTAGGCTAGGGAGATGTTACCTTGGCTGTTTGGCAGAGAAGGGGTGTTGTTTGGCTGGGACGAGCTCGATACTCCAAAGGCAGAGTCAACATTGTAGGCTCTCATGGAGCCAAAGGAGATCATCAGGCCTGTTTGGCTTTGATGCCATGAAGAAACTCGAGTAATTGATGATCTGAAGTTGTATTTTATTGAAGCTAGATTTGCCATATATAGAGAGGATTAAAGGCTCAGTTGCTGTGTTTTAATCTTTAAGAGATAAACTAACAAAATTTAAACTTAACTAATTAATCTGGCCGAAAATGCAAAGCCCACAAATTATAAGATAAAATTCTCTTTTCCTAACTAAATGATAAGCATAAAATGAGCTCACTCTTCCTTCTAGAAGCCACGCCAAACATTAAACAAAAAACCATGCTAAGAGAATGAGCTAATAAGCACGTGTGTTTTCCAACAGCTAGCATGCTTGAACAATGTTTTGGTTGAACAGTAATATCATGGTTCATTTGCGGTAATTTATTGCTCCCTCTTATTTGACTCTTGCAGCTTTGAGATATTTTTCATGGGTCTTAGTAGATTGTTTACACAGCTCTGTGGTAAAGTAAAATGAAAACTTGAAGACTACTTTGGAATATGAAAAGCTGAAAGCTTTTTGGTTTCGTTTGGTATATAGAAAGTTTAGTAATGAAAACGAAAAAGGATGGAAAAGGAAAGTTGAATAGAATATAATGGAATAAATTATGTTTGGTATGAGTGGAAAAGGAATGGCATTATATTTGTATATGTTTGTTTGGTTGGAAGAAATTGGAATGGAATGGAAAGTAATAAATAGGAAAAGATAAAAAATATCCTTAGTGGAAAAAATAATAATTCTATCAAAGTCACATCAAACGCAATATAATGTACTTATGGTGGATTAGTTGGATGGTGCTGAAGGCGTGGATGAGATGGCTGATATATACAAATATATATAATTATTACTAATTGATTATTTTTATTTAATTATTTATATTTACAAATTATCATTTTAATATAATAAAAATAACCTTTTATTTTAATATTTTACATTTATTAATTTATTAATATATTTATTTATATATATTAAATATATATAATAAAATAATAAGTTATTTTAGAAGTAAAAAAAATAATAACATTAATTAATTAGAAATTTCCGATTGAAATTCAATTGGAAAACATTGTTTTCCTACTGAATTTCGATCAGAAAATGCTATTTTCCAATTGAAATATAATATTTTCTGATTGAAATTTAGTTGAAAATTTCCAACTAATGGATTGGTCGGACGAAACCGACTAAAATTCAGTGGGAAATGTTGAATTCAGTTGGTATAATTTTTTATTTTTTTACATTTCAATGTAAATTTTTTTTTCATAAAACAATAAATTTGGAAGATATCTCAAATTTGATATCAAACAACAAATCTTTAATTTGGAATAATAGCAGTACAAATGGAAAAGGTAAAAAAATCATTATGCGTCTGAAAATGCTGTGCAAAAAAGGCATGGAATACACAAGAAAATGTACAGTTTCACTGCAATATTGCTACTTTCCATCTCTGTTTTCAATTCTTATAACCAAACACATTTTTAGGCAGATTTCCTTTCACTTTCACTTTTCTTCACGATACCAAATGGGGCCCTTTGGTTGATCTATATTCTATCGAAGTGACATGATTGCTTTTTGTCTTACTGTCCATATTTTATGTTATAACCCTTTGACTTGTTAAAAGATTAATTTCCTTCAAGAAATAGTGAATTAGAGATCTTGCTCTAATGGCTGTGGAATTAATCATAGAGAGTCTTTAGAATCAATAATTAGGATGACTGTAATTTCTTAGACCTATTCTTGTCATCTTTTCATGCCAAAACAAGGGGGAAATTCAGTTGACAATTAAACTGCTTACACATCTTATCTGTGCAAAAATTACCAGTCTCAACAACTAAGTTATTGTTGATCTAGGTAGGTCGTATCCCTACTTTTCATAATTTCCATACCTGAGGATTTCCAGAGCTAAATTGGTGAAACTAACTTTTCTATCTATGCCTTTAAGTTAATAATTTCTTTGCAAACTGAGGTAACCCAAGACAAATTAATTCATTTAGATTGACAATCAAAGTGCTTTTTGTTTTAATCTTTTCTCAACCTTTTCATACTTATCCTCTGGTACTTTGTGTGGGTTGGTGGAAGCAGGACAATAATCATATATTCTGGCATATTCCAGGCAGCCTGACATTGTTGGTATGCATATGTATAAGTTAATGGGAAATGAAAGAAACAGAAATTTGGGGTTTTTGATGGGCAAACAATGCAAAATTTTTTTTAAACAAAGTTGAAGGAAAACTTTGTTAATATTTTACAGTCACTTGCCAATATTTCATTTTCTTTTTCCTTGCTACAATACTTGGAAAAACTATGTACCTGGGTAAAGTCTTCCTGTTTCTCACATCATGAGCTTCCTAGTTCTTAGTGCTTGCTAAATTTTTGTATTTGTAATCTTGGGTGGTCTTGATTAGTCCTCTTATGATTTCCCATAGGATGGAAATTCCAGCATATAAAACAAATGATCATGCCCAAGTGTCACAATATATCAATTTGTGATAGCAGGGTTAGGATTATGTTTTTAAGGAATTTCTGCATTTGTGTTTATTGTTACTTTTCTTTTCAACCAGACCTGCAATTTTTTGACAAGTAATGCTATTCCACCAAAAATTCACTGCTGCCCATCACTGAATATAATACAGCATGCATCATGGAAGACATAATTAGCATATTTGCTCTATATTAATCTATTATTTAGAAATCCTATTGTGGTGCACCTTTCTTGTTGAAATATCATTCTTCTTTTGGGAGGCTAATCTTAGAAATTCTGAATCTTTCTATTATGTTTATAAATATCTGACATTCTAACTTTTGGTCTTTTGTAGCGTACTGTGTTGTCGCAGATGAATCAATTGGAAGACAGGTACCCATGGCCTTTTTAGAGCGTGTCAAGGATGATTTTGTGTCAAAATATGGTGGTGGAAAGGCAGCTACTGCTCCAGCCAACAGCCTTAACAAGGAGTTTGGGTATTTTATTTCTTTTTAGATAAGTTAAATTCAGTGGATTTATTGTGTCATATTAGCTGATATACTGTGCTCTTTTCTTTAGTCCAAAATTGAAAGAACATATGCAGTACTGTGTTGATCATCCTGAAGAGATAAGCAAACTTGCAAAGGTGAAAGCTCAGGTTTCAGAAGTTAAAGGTGTCATGATGGAGAATATTGAAAAGGTACAAAATTACGGATTGACTATGTAGCTGCATTAGTTTAAGAGGATAGTAATACAGAAGTTGATGAGATCAAATTGCATGTTGCAAAAGAATTCTAAAATGTAAGACCTATCAATTTACAGAAATTGATGAGCCTAATTTAAAAATAAAAAATAAAAAAGAGAAGAAAAGTACAAGTTTGTTTAAAATTTCAAATACAACAAAGACAACAGAGTGCAGACAGTGAAGCATTGAAATTATAAGCACTTATGAAAAACTTTAACATAAGAACAGTTAGAACTCATACATGAGACCTTTAAGTTAGTATTGGCTTATACTCTGAGAATCTTGCATTGTCCGTAAGTGTCTTCTGCTTTGAGTCTTAAAATGACTGCTGTGCCTATACTCTAGTTGTAAAACTTGGGTTTTTCTGCAAGTCTGGCTCAGGCATGTCAGATGTGGGTCTGGAATGACCAATACCTGATATTCTATTCCATTACAATTTGGCTGTGAGGTGATTATGACCAAAATTTGTGAGCTATATTTCAGGGAGACACTATTCTTTTGTCAACCAAAAAAAAAAAAAAAAACAGCAAGTTCAAATGTATAATGTATTCTTTTGTACTTTTTTTGTGGATGTGACCAGCAAGAAAGTATGGGTGGTTGCTGATCTACAAATAGCTTGACAGCCTAATTTTGGGAAAAAAGTGTGCTGGGGAAGGAGGGGAGGCGGCTTGGAGGACTAAAGATTTTGAACCTAAGTGGTTTTCCATATCTGTTTTGTGATTGCATCTACTGCTCTTAATATTCTTGATGCTGCATCAAGTTCTAACTTCTAGGTATCTGGGATGGTGTCAATAGACTTGATCAGAAGAAAACAAAAAAATCAGAGGGAGAGTGAGATAATCTCAATAGTCATATGTTCAAAGCACATTTTTCCTAGCTTGATCATGGTTCCATAAATGATTATCATTTTTAAGTTGGTGTATAAATTTTTTTTTATGATGCCTGTTGCTAGCTACAGTTGAGCAAATACTGAATTTAAATGTAATTCTATCTCACACTTCCAATTGTCCTGTGCATAATCAGATTCAGCTCTTGTACTATCATATCAACAGTGGTGTATATGTCTTTGTTTGCATGTTCGATGTAAGTTTGGGTAGCAGAACAGTACATAATTAGTTTCAAGATCATCTTTCATGTACTTTATTTTATCATCATTTTGTTCTCTTCTGAAATTCAACTGACGATTCCCAAGAAGATATATTTATCTTTCTTGGCTAATTTCTTCTCGTGTCTCTGGATCTTATAATAAAGCACAAATGAGTTTCATTGTGTACCTCATTGTCCATCTTTTGAAGAAACCTTTTGATTAGATACTGATGAACACCCAAGTGGAGAACCTTCTCCTAAAAGTTAGTTGTTAAGGTGAGAAAACTAATCCTACTTAAATACTTCATTTAGCATCTCATACTACTCAACAGGAGACTTTGTCATTCTATACTACCTTAGTCTCCATCAATTGGCCGCCCTGGGAAAGCCGACATTCCGGTAGTTGCACTATGTGATACTTCATTTGGCCTTCCGCTAGTTAAAACTCTCCACAAGTAACCTTTCTCAAAGCCACTGACCACCAACTCTGATATTAATTAATGGATACCCAAGCAAGGTAAGAACCCTATTCTGAAAGTTAGCTATTGAAGTAGGAGAACTACTCTATTTAAGTATTTCATTGAGCATCTCATATTACTCAATGTAGAATTTTAACATCCCATACCACTCAGTGTGATATTTTGGCATTCCATACCACCTTAGTCTCTATTAGATACCCATTTATTCTTGATGTTCTATACAAGTTTTGTGATATTTCGTTTTTTCCCCTCTCCAACTTTACTTATTTGACTCCTATGCATATGCAAATTGGTTCTAATCTTTACACCTTTGTGGTCATTTCCATCATTTGTCATGACAAATCTACTATCTATAAGTTCAATTTAGTTCCATCTGCTTCCTTACCTGCATCAACAAAATTATTAGTCTCCTAGTTCTTAAGTGTTTTGTAGCTCTGTCTCTTATGTTCAAAGACTGTTGTTTCTCTTAATTTTCATGAATTAACTTGAGAGGAGTCATGGCAAAGCCTAGATTTAACTTCTGTAACGTATGTAACTGTTCAGTTACCTGTTAATTACACTTAATGGAGGACTAATGCTTAAGGCTGTTTCCATGACCGCAGTAACTTGTAAGTTAGGATCTTATTTTATCAATGAGATGAAATGAAAACCATATACTTGTGGATGTCGCATTCATTAAAAATTAAAATAACCTGATTAGTAAGACGTCATTGTTGCAGAATCCAATCTTTTGTACTATGTAACAGGAACTTGTCCAGCATTTAAGGTTAATGTTTTTGTTCTCGGACTTAACAAAATTCCAGTGAGCACATGCAGATATTCTTAAATTGCTGTTTGGCTATTTCTTTTTCAATTTATTGATGCTCCTGGTTATTGATTATACAAAGAAAATAATTAGTGACTTTTTTTTTTAATTTTTCTTGAAGAAAATGCATTCATTTTATTGTGTTTTATGGAAGTTTTGAAATGATCACGGCATGTTAGGGGTTATGTGCTTCCGATTGTCCTTGGTTGAGCTGTACTTTCTAGATATGAAATTTCGAACTCAATTCTTTTCTGAGCCAAAATCAGAAGCAGAAGTATAATATGCAAGATGTGTTCTAGCAGTTAATTGTTCTACCAAATAATTAGTCCTGTACATTGTCCTTCGTTGAGCTGTACTTTCTAAATATGAAATTTCGAACTCAATTCTTTTCTGAGCCAAAATCAGAAGCAGAAGTATAATATGCAAGAGGTGTTCTAGCAGTTAATTGTTCTACCAAATAATTATTCCTGTGCATTAGAATGACGTAAGAAGGAAAGTTTTTTCTTCTCTTTATGTCATAATGACAACTGTAATACTCTAACCTTCTGTGCTATGGATAAGCACAGATCTCAGCTGGTTGTACATATCAGAAGGAAAGAAGAAAAAGGGAAAAATGCAGTTTTATTTTTATTAGTAATACACCTTCAACGGTGTCTTATGAATGATGCCATTTTATCAGATGATATTGACATATGTTCATAATTTATTGTAGGTTCTAGACAGGGGGGAAAAGATAGAGCTTCTGGTGGACAAGACAGAGAACCTTAACCACCAGGTTAGTGTGTAAAATTGCTTGCATGTGCAATGGCCCTTTCGTTTTGTGTTTGAATGGTGTTGGGTTTATGAAACTTCTACATGTATGATGAGGATCATTAGTGAGTACTGAACTGCTGATTGTGATTTTCAAGGATGAAGTTAACATATAATCTTGATGAATTATATATAATAACATCCTGAGTCTCCTGACAAGATCATATTCCACCATCTGTTTCCAGTTTTAGCTTCTTTTGCTGGAGTGTAAAACATTTAATTTTGCCATGGTTTTTGAGGAAATATATGATTTTATTTCAGGCACAAGACTTCAGGAATTCAGGGACCAAAATACGTCGTAAGATGTGGCTGCAAAACATGAAGATCAAGCTGATTGTATTGGGAATTTTGATAGCGCTGATCCTCATAATAGTTCTCTCTGTTTGTCATGGGTTCAACTGTGGGAAATAAGCATCATTCTCCCAGAGGCATTTTATCTTGATATTCCAAACTTTTTGTGATTATATGAGGAAAAATATTTTATGTTTGCCATGACTTTGTACGTAGTGAATTTGGCAAATTCCATATATTGGTTACTTTGTGCTCAGACAAGATTGAACATCATGATGTAAGAATGCTTTTGCAAATATAAATACCGTCGTATTTTTAAGTTTAATTTCAGTTGCCTCTATACTTGATGTTATCGAATATGATGGTTGGACGTGCATATGCAAATTCAAAATGATATATGAAAACACGGCAATGAAAAATACATAGATGTGCGTAAAATACATAGGATGCATGTGCAAGATGACACTATAGACTTTTGTTTAGTGAGAAAATAAAATTTTTATAATAAAAATTTATGGTTTGTGTTATTACAAAATCATTCTATGAAAAATTTTTCTTGGACTAAATAAAAAAATAAATGGTAAATAATAGATAATGGGCTTATTGGAAGAAACAAATTGGGATTCAAACTTAACAATTTGTTTGAGTTAGACTTAAATATAATTTTTTTAATATGTTTATTATCAAGTATTTTAATTAAAATATAATAAATATATGATTTTAAAATTAAAATATGATAAGAGTATAATATAATTAAAATATATAGTTTAATTAAAAATTATTTTTTTATTTGTAAAAAATATATACTTGCTATGTTATTATTTAAAAACTTGTTATGATTTATTTAGGAAACTTGATAGCAAAAATATAAGAAATAATATATATATATATATATATATATATATATATATATGTATTTATTTTAGACATGGATCAAATTGAATAGAAATGTTAATTCCAAGCAAAATTTATTTCAAACTTTTTAACTTAAACCAAATTTAGCCCAAAATAAAAATGTGTTGAGCCAATCATATGTTTAAGTTTTGCTATAGAATAGGAAAGATTTCCATTCCTATAAAATAGGAAATATTACCATAAATATTCCTATAATTAGTATATATAATTATAGAGAATGGATTAGCATAATCAAAAAGATTAATGTTTTTCTCTTTTGGAGTTTCCTATTTTAAAGGTATATGATGTATATAAATAGATGTATTATTTATAAATAAAATCATGGTTTTTAGTTTCAAAGTTTCATGGTATTAGAGCATAAGGCTTGAAACCTATTTGAGTTTGTTGGTGTGCCTAGTCTCTTATAAAGGCTACTCATTAGGTGCCACTGCCTAAGTTATGATGTATAAAACCCTCAAATCGACCTCTCCCCAAAATTCGGCAACCAACTACACATGGGCATCCTATGCCACTTTCTAGATTCAATGTTCACTCACGCATTGGTGCGTGAGTTGAATTCTCTTACTCTAATCTTCTTTGTTGGCAATAAGTCTTCTATTTTTGTCTTTTCCCTTTGGTTTTTAAGTGTGAGTAGTATGCTTAGTCCTTTGTCTAGTTGTTTTTTTCTTCATCCACTCGGCATTTTAGTGTAGAAGTTATTTGGCTCTTTTGTCTAGATGCCCTTATTGGTTGTCATGCATCATTTGTAATTCTGTTTTAGTACTCTTTTGGTCATTTGTTGTTTTATTTCTCTAATGGCAAAAAGTAAATCTACGGTCATGGTTAATGTGATTCTTGTGGTGATAAAAATTATAAAGTACAAACTTAATGACTTTAACTATTTGGATTAGAGCAAAATAGTTTGATTGTACTTATGAAGCATTAAGAATGATGATTACCTTCCCAATGACTCTCTGAAGCAAACTTGGTTGAGGGATGATGCAAGGCCATTTTTGTAGATTTGAAACTCTATTGATAATGAAGTAATTGGCTTGATTAATTATTGTAAGTTTGTTAAAGAATTAATAGATTATTTGGACTTCTTATATTTTAGTAAAGGGAATATCTTTTGCATCTATGAAGTGTGTAAAGCCTTTTATTATATAGAGAAGTAAATAGGCTACTCACAACCTATTTTATGAATTTCAAAAGGATTTATGAGTAACTTAATGTATTGTTACTTTTTTGTTTTGATGTAAAAGGTTAAATAAACTCAACGGAAGAAATGGCTGTTATAAGTTTTCTTACAAGCCTCCTTTTAGAATTTGATACTATTAAATCTCAGATTCTCTCTGGATTTGAGATTTCTTCCCCGTAGGATACCATTGCTAAAATGCTTCATATAGAAAGCTTTCAGACACATTAATCTACTAATGACAATAGTGCTCTTATAAGTTGCGATGGTTAGAATAATCAAGGTGATAACAAGGTAGGCGGAATGAACATTCACAATAAAAGTGTTGATAGTCACAATCAAGAGTTAGGAGAAATGGTGTGCTATCATTGTCATGAGTTAGGCCATATGAAGCACAACTGTAAGAAACTCCAGAACAAATATCAAAGAACTCAGTCAGCAAACATTGCATTATCTTCTAATAAGTTTGCCCAATTCTCTTAGTATTATGAATCATTGAAATTCACTACTTCTTCTATTATTACAACTGTTAAGTCAAGTAAATCTACAATGTGTCTCATCTCTTCATTGTCCAAATGGGTAAATGATTCTCATGCCACAGATCACATGACAAGTAACCCAAGTTTCTTTTCCACTTTCCAATCACATTCTACCTCCTCTTATATTACTTTAATAGATGGATGCATTTCTTGTACACTTGTTCTTAGAACTAATAATCCAACCTTGTCACTTTCTTTATCCGTAGTGTTGAGTTTATCCAATTTTTCTTTAAATCTAATCTCTGTTAGTAAACTCACTCATACATTGAATTGTTGTATTTGTTT
Organism: Erythrophleum fordii; assembly: GCA_032878935.1. NCBI lineage: Eukaryota > Viridiplantae > Streptophyta > Magnoliopsida > Fabales > Fabaceae > Erythrophleum > Erythrophleum fordii. Next base: position 4,629,970 of record JAVQMF010000046.1, on the reverse strand, counting down.
TTTTTTTTTCTAATCATTGTCTATTTCAAGATCTTACAACAAAGAAAATTATAGGTAAAGGTCATGAATCTATAATCTTTACATTTTTAATACATAGATACCGATATCCATTGCTTGTTCCAGTGTTTTGACTCCCTTTGAAGTGCATTGTCAATTGGGCCATCCCACTCTATCTTTTTTTAAGAAACTTTGTCCTTAGTTTAAACATTTGTCACCTTTGGATTGTGAGTCATATTAATTTGCTAAATATTATTATCTTCCGTTAGTGTTTGGAGTCAATAAATAGATTGTGTTCTCATTTAAGTTAGTTCATTTTGATGTTTGGAACCCTTGTCAAATTATGTCTAAATCTAGTTTTAAATATTTTGTCACATTTGTCAAAGATTATTCTTGTATTACTTTGTTATATTTAATGAAAAACCGCTTTGAGTTGCTCTCTCTTTTTTTGTGCCTCTTGTGTTTAAATGAAAAACTCAATTTAATATTTTATGCATACTTTACGAAGTGATAATGCTAAAGAATACTTTTAAGATTCTTTTCAATCTTACATGGCTCAAAATGACATTCTTTATTAATCTTCTTGTGTTGATGCACCATCCCAAAATGGATTTGTTGTATGAAAAAATAGACATTTACATGAAGTTACAAGAGCCCTTTTTGTTTCAAATGAAAATTCCTAAATAATTTTGGGCTAATGCTATCTCTGCAACTTGTTTCTTGATTAATTAGATTTTGTCTTCTATTCTTGATTGTGATATTCTATATGTTGTTCTCCTTCCAAGCCTTTGTTTCTTGTTGAACTTAGGACATTTGGGAGTATTTGCTTTGTTTGGGGTATTTGTCCCCACATTATCAAATTGGATCTAAAGTTACTTAAATGTGTTTTTTTTAGTTACTCTCATCTTTAGAAAGGTTATAGATGTTTTTTCTCTACTTTTAACCATTATCTTGTGTTTGTAGATGTCACTTTTCATGAAACCATCCCCTTCAATTACCCATCTTTTATTTATTATAGTTACGAAGAGGAAGATGATCTATTGGTCTATACTGTAACTTATTCTGATAGTTCTCCAAGTATTCCTATGCCTACTCTAGAGTTTACTTGGCCACCTATTGTCCATGTCTATTCCATATGACAATAAGAGACTATTGCCTCTAGTCCAAACTTATGTCTTTCACCATCCTCTTCATCATTGAATTCTATTTCAAGTTATTCTAATCCTAGCATTGATCTTCCTATTGCTTTCCAAAAAAGTTAACGTCATTGTATTTATCCTATTTCCTCATTTATTTCATATGATCATTTGTCTCCTTCTTCCAACTCTTTTATTGAATTCTTAGAAACTTTATCTCATCCTGATTAGTGTGCTACTATAATGGAAGAGATGACTGCTTTTGATGATAATGGCACTTGGGAGTTAGTGGATTTGCCTGCCAGCAAAAAAAGCTATTAGATGTAAATGGGTGTTTGCAATCAAAGTATATTCTAATGACTTGGTGGCTCATCTTAAAGCCCATCTTATTGCTAAAGGTTGTGCTCAAACTTTTAGTGTGGATTATTCAGGTATTTTCTCTCTTATCACCAAGCTTGCATCTATTCATTTGTTCATCTCCAATGTAGTCACCTATAATTGGCCTTTATACTAATTAGATATTAAAAATGCTTTTCTTCTTAGTGACCTTCATGAGAAAGTATATATGGAGCAACCACCTGAGTTTGTTGCTTAGGGAGAGTGTGAGAAAGTATGTCATCTTTAAAAATCTTCGTATGGTTTGAAACAGAGTCCTCATGGTTGGTTTGATAGCTTTAGTGAAGTAGTTCTTAAATATGGGATAAACAAGAGTAAATGTATCACTCAGTATTCTATAAATAGTCTGAGGCTCACATAATCCTACTTGTTGTGTATGTTGATAATCTTGTGATTATTGGGAATGAGACTTTAGGTATTTCATCCCTTAAAACCTTTCTTCACTCTCATTTTCAAAGAAAAGATTTATGGCCGTTAAAATACTTAGAAGTTGATGTCATAAGGAGTAATAAAGGTGTCTCCTTATCTTAAAGAAAATATGCTCTTGACTTCTTGATAAAATAGGAAAATTAGAAGCTAAGCCATGTAATACACTAATAGCTTCTAACTTACAACTTTGCAAAAGATCATGGTGAGTTATTTGAAGATTTTGAGAAGTATATAAGATTGGTTGGGAAATTGAATTATTTTATAGTGACTCGTCTTGATATTGCATACTCTATTAGTGTTGTCAGTCAATTTATGTCTTCTCCTACAATCAATAATTGGGTAATTTTAGAACAAATCCTTTGCTATTTGAAAAGAGCTCTAGGACATGGTCTAATGCATAAGAATTATAGGTACACTAATATTGAACTTTTTTTTTTTAATGCAGATTAGGCAAAATCTAAAGTCGATAGAAGATCTATTATGAGATACTATGTTTTTATGGGAGGAAATTTAGTCTCATGGAAAAGTTAAAAACAAAATGTAGTATTCCAATTTAGTACAGAATCAGAGTATAAAGCTATGACAGAATTATTATGTGAGATTATATAGATATATCAATTATTAAGTGAAATTGGTAGCAAAGTTATGATGTAACAACCAAGCTACTCTTTATATTACCTTTAATCTTGTGTTTTATGAACAAATTAAGTATATTGAAATTGACTATCATTTTATTTGTAAAAGGATTTAAGAAAAATTCACCTCTATAAAATATATTAAAACGGGAAATCTAGAGATATCTTCACAAAAGCTAAACATGGAGGCCAATTTGATTACAATTGCAACAAGCTATGCATAATTGACATCTCTACTCCAACTTGAAATAGAATGTTATAGAATAGGAAAATTTTTTGTTAATTTAAAATAAGAAATATTAACATAAATATTCTAATAATTAGTATATCTAATCATTGAGATTAGATTGACATAATCATAGAGATTAGTATTTTCTTTTTCTAGAATTTCCTATTTTAAAGGTATATGATATATACATATATAAAGATGTATTATTTATGAATAAAATCACAGTTTTCGGCCTTAAAGTTTCAAGCTTGAACATTTGCAAGTATTACAATTTGGATTGGAGCTCAATCAGTTAAAATTCATAGTTCTTGAACTAATATAAGTATTTCATTTTCAAAATTCACTGAGCCTGAATAGACAATAGTGAGCTGAAATCTAATTCGCTTTCAAAATTTTTATTTCGGTTCAAATAAAAGTAGTTTGGTGAGCAGCTAGTGCCTCGGTCCGTTACTTTGGGACCAATTACTTTTCCTTTCGGCTTTAATGATAATGTTGGCTTACAATAAGTAAGCGCGGTCGTGGAAATTGATTACATTGAGTCGGAGAAGAATGAATATAATATTCATACTTTCTCCTAAAAATTCTTGAAAAATATTACAAATTTACGATCCCTAAAAATTTTTTTCCAAAAACAATAATTAACAAAACACAGAAAAATATTTCCACGAATAAGTCTTCTTACAAAATAAACTAAGCCTTAGAAAAGGTCGACTAAGGAGCTTTCGGTTTCCGAAACCTGAAGAAAGCGTTCTTCAGTTTTTCTCAATTAGAAATTTCTAAAATTTTCAAAACTGTATTCTTTCATCTCAATCGAGCACCTAAAATTTGGAGGGGTGCTTAAAAGACAGTATACAAGTCCTCCAACCACATTTTTCCATTAACCCTATATGATAGTATTTCCTGAGCGATGGGGATTAAAGAAGTATTTGTCCTAAATGAGGATAAAGATGAATAATATTTCTTTTGCACCGAGCATCACTGTTCTCACCAGGACAATTATACTCAATTATGGAGATCTATCTATGCAAAACATAGGCACATAACCTTATATATCTATCACATATCATTCGGGCATCAACACATTACCTACTCACTAATGGTTTTAACAGTCAAGAGTAGACGCTTAGTTGGAAAGGGACACGAGTTTGACTCCTGCCATCAGACTGCAAAAGCAAAAAATTAAAGATAAAAATAACAACTAAGTTTTTAATTATCAAAGTAAAACAGTGATGGTGGGCGTCGAGGCAAATACCTTGAATCTCCTAGTGCCGGAAATTTCTCTACGGAGGTTTACAACTCATTTTCTAATCAAAGTCAAAACACATCAGTCTCATATCTTTGCGAGCACGCTTGAAGGATAGGCTCCAAAACAGAGACACAGGATGAATATCAACTCCATATCAACCATACTCTCTTTTTCTCCTGAACGCTGACCTATCATCTTCCTTGTACTCATACATACAATCATTCATTTTATTATGATTCCAACGCACACGTTTGCCTCCCCTACAAACCCCATTCATCATATTCACACCCAACCCACAAGCTTGCCCTTTCTCCTTTCCAATCTTAAACTTCAATTTTCCTCTTTCTTTCGCCAGCCCCATCCTTCCATCATTCAGTTCTTTCCCACAAACCTCATTGGTCTGTAATACTTCTCTATTTTCCTCAACACTACCAGCACAAATTTCCAAGGGAACTGACTGCTCCCACAATTTTTCACCATTTTTCCTCTCCTTAATCACCTTATTGCAATTCTTGTATAAGCTTTCCGGAGGAAAATCTGGCAGCCAGCTCGGTATATGCAAACCTCGCAGATTTGGTTTATAACAACCCAAGGATGTGCTGGAATCAATAGGTTGTACTGGATTTGAGCTTTGTGAAAAGCTTGGGCATTGAATTGGCTTTGCATATGGTAACTGAGGAGAGACGTTGACAAATTTCATAACCTCTTTCAAAGCTCCAGAGCTAAGCAGCTTACTTTTATGCATCTCTGAAGCTGTGGGAAATCCCTGCACGGAGCATATATCATGGACAGCATTGATGAGGTCAAAGAGGTTGGAGTCAGTGCGATTAGAGGCATTGGAAAAAGAGACAGCTGATTTGCCAATGGCTTGCAGATATTTTATGGTGACATTAGTTAAGGTTTCAAGAACATAGAGTTGGATTCTTTTAAAGCCAACTGATTGGCAGATCTGTGAAACTGCAATTTTTGCGACAGCAAATGATAAGTCTGATGGGGCTTTTGCTATTTGAACCTCATTTTCTCCTAGGGTCCTCTTCCTTTTTGCTTTTGCCTTTACGGGTGGTTTTGAAGTGGATTTTCTGGTGCTTAGGTTTTGCATAGGGTTCATGGAGAAGAATAGGTAGAAGAGAAAAATTAAGATAGAAGAAAGGTCCTATGCAAAATCTATAGTCAGCATTTATCTCTGATATGGGTGAAGAAATGCATAGAAACTCCTTTCTGCCACAGATCAAGAAGTATACTCACTGTTAAGATCAATCAACTTTACACGAACATTGTAATCCTGCTATGCATGGAGTGAAGTTTCCTGACAGAATATGCATTAAAGATAAGCAAAATTTCCAATAGAAGGAGGAAGAATGCAATAATTCAGATACCAGCAAAAGTAATTGTTCGACAGATATGATAACAAAAATTGCAACATTGTAAAACTTTTGGATGAACAAGTAGCTCAACTAACTAGATGCCTGCATATTAGCAGTTACCGAGTAACTGTTTCAAAAAATAAGAGGCAAAACAGTGAGAAGGAAAAAAAAAAGGCAGATATGGCAATGAAAAAGTCATTATCCTTTCTTTTAGTGAGGAGAGAAGAAATCATCAGATAAAAAGGTCCACAACTTCCTACTCTCGACCATTAGTTATTCTCCAAAGCTTTCTACCCCGATTAATTAAGTATCAAAATCTCAGTGTTTGACAAGAAATATGCCTATTCAATTTAACAGTATCATTAGTATCATACCAAATTTCCTCCTTGAACAAAACATAAACTGACTTGAGAACAAAAAAATCCTTGGCAGGAAAAAAAAAAACGCCTAACTAACTACTTAATTCTTAAATTTTAATTTGTGTTCTCAAGAAAAAACACATGGCACTTTTCTTTTCTTGCAGTGTTAGTGCTCCTGAATATGACAGTCTATCATAGCTCTTTTCTTTTTTTTTCTTTTCCTTTTCTGAATAAAAATCATTACTTCTCATTCACTAAATACACATTGGCATTTGAAAATCATACTTCAGAAGGACTAATGACTCCAAATTTCCAGTATCATTGCCCTTAAATGATCTTAAATTCATTGCCCACATAAGAAACCTCGTTAATTCTACCTTAAACGAAACATACCTAAGAACCTATCTTAATCAAATTTAAAATACATGTAGGCAAAAGGCATGAGAGTTTTCCCACATGCATTAATGGCAACTAGCCTAAGCAATTATGTAAAGAATGAGATATAGCCACACTGAAATAAATTATCACACAAACAGAGTAATAAATTGCTTAACCAGCACGATTGCCTGAGTAATAGAAAATTAGAAATTTAGGACAATAATTAGGGAAATGAGAGAACCTGAGGAATGTTAGCAAATACAAGCTACCATCACTGTGTTCCACCGTCCACGGTGGCAACGGCGATGAGAGGTAACAGAGAAGACAAACTGCACGAGGGTTTTGCTGGAAAATCGGAAACCTAGAAGAAGGCTTATGTGTATAATTATAGACGGAGGATGCGTGATCGCCGACAGCAACGACAGTTAGAGTTAGAAGACACCAATGAATCAGAGAGGTGCTGCCGGGTACTGGGCTACGGTGTGTGCGGCGATGAGACTCTTGACCAGAAGAGACGTCTAATTTGAGATAGGAACTTTTTTTAACGAGAAAAGGAAAATATCATTGTACCCTCCCCCGATTGGAATATGATATTGGGCAAATCTTATTAAATCTTTTCTTGTGCCAAAAGTTGTTCAATAAATATATAATAATTAGTGACTAAATTATACATTAATATTTTTAATTTGTTTTAAAATGAATTTAATTTTTTATTTTAAAAATATTACTTTATTTTTTGTATTAATTGTGAAAATAATCTTTAAAGAGTCTCAAACTTGTGATAACATTGATATCTTAAAAAATTAATATAAAATATGATAGAAAAAATTTATACATTCAAACAAATGACATAAAAAAAATATTTACTTATAGTATTTTTATTTTAAATATCAATAACAAACTTTAAAAATCATATCGTAACTTTGACATAAGTTCTTCTTTTAACTAGAGGTGTACATGGGTCGAGTCGGGCCAAGTATTAGTTAAGCCTGTTGCCCCGCTCAGATTGATGTTCGAGTTGTTTGTTTGGGCCATGGTTTGACCCAACCTATCAAAGCCCAATTACAAATCGGGTTTGACTAGGCCAAAACGGGTAATGGGCTGAGTCAGGCCACTGACCATCCTTGCTATAATTCTTCATCTTGAGTAGCAAACACATTCCACATATTGCATTTTGTGGTCTAACATATCTCTTGTGCAGAGGTTAAGCCACATAGCTTTTGCAGTTCTGATAGATTTTATCTGCATGAGTTGCCCGCACATACATTACATCATTTAGAGAGCTGTAGGTCCAACCATAAAATACATAAAAAAAACTACTCCTATTGCCAACCAAATGGAAACATGAGCCCACATAGCCGCTTTGTGAGAAAGAAAGACAAAAATAAGCCAAATCATGCAATTTCCTTTTTAAGAAACTATCATAAACAAAACACTATTAAGTTAACAAAATACAGTAGACATAATTTATGCTTCGTCCACCTTCCTTCCCCTCCCCCTTACATTCGCCCCATCCATATCTGCTCTCTTCTTTTTCTTGTGAAAAGGGAACAAAGTAGCTTTGGATAAGGCCTTACCTGACAATACCAACCATAAATTGTAAAACAAATGAAAGAAGCAAGCAAAGGCTATGACCTTTAAATAGATTAAGGGAGCCCGACGGTTGACGATGAAGGCTTGTGACGCTGAGATGAGGCAGGCTAGCAGGGAGTGCAGCTAAAGTATAGGGATGCAAATATGTGATGAGCCTAGCCAATGCTAAAGGAGGAGTGAAGCAAAGGAGAGATTAAGAGATGACCAGATTAGGAACTTGGAATAAGTTTGGAGCTGCTGCAATTGGATGTGACATTTGACGGAGAGAAAGGCAAGAAGCAAAAGGGGAAACTGCAATTGGGAATGGGAATTAAGGATTTTAGGAATTAAGAAAAAGTATACTTAATAAAAAAATAATATGATATGGGTCAGGCCAGGCTGACATCATCCATTAGCTTAGCACGTAGCCTGACCCGGCCTTTTGTCATATACTATTTAATTTTGCCCATTTTTTTGTTTTCTCCTTGCTACTTGACCTGACTCAACCTAATGACACCGGGTTGGGCCAGGTTTTTCAGTTCTTCCAGGTTTTTGTGTACCCCTACTTTAAACACTTTAGGCTCCTTATTACCAAGAGTAAGTCTATGGCGTTGCAACAAAAAAATTACAATGTTATGCCACAACTAACATGTGAAATAGTAATACTACATGTGATATGTCAGTAGGACTCCTACAATAAATAAGTGGTTGCAATCAATTTGTAAAAATATTTAAAAATTTTGCAAGAATAAGTTGTTAATTATAAAATAACCTTAACCTAAGACTCTCTTTGTTCTTGTCCAACCAAAGACTATGCTTCTATCATTGAATCCATGCTTTGTTATCTATGCTTAATTAAATTTCCCATGAGTAAATTATTTTTTCACTAATATTTTCTTCTTCATTATTTTGCCCAAGGTTAATGCTACCAACCAAATTCAAAAAAATCAAATAAAAAAAAATTCTAATAGATATCCTTTTCAAGTAAAAGAATAAAACTCTTTAAGTCTAAAACTTTGTTCAAATTTTCTAATAAATGCAAACTAGTTGGAGATTGGCACAAGGTATTTAATTTTTTATTGTTCGATTGAAACAAAAATATAAATATAAATATATGTATGTGTGTGTGTGTGTGTGTATGCTTTATTTGTCGATTCTTAGTTGCTCCTTTATTATATCTAAAAAAATCAAAGACTGGGATGTGAGTCATGTAGTTGATGTAAAGCATGTTGCCTTCTCAACCATCAATTGCCTTCTCTTCTTTTGATTGATATCAGTTGGAAAAAAAAATTATAAATAAGATTGAAATTGGACTAAAATCATACTATCAAATACTAAAGTGATAAAAAAATATATATCTTTATAGCATCAAATTAATTGAGAAGAAAAAAATACTAAGTAGTTCGAAGGCTCTCAAAACTTAGAAATATGTTATCTACAGCAAAACTTCAATTTTGAGTCTAACAGCAGCAGATTGGTTCAAATAAAAGATAAGTCCTACTTTAACATGTAGGATGAGAAATTGAAAGTCAACAACATCCTTGATGTTGTCAAAGCTAAGTACTTCATTTGATGATATATACTTAATTATTGAAGGAACTTCAAGTGAGCCATGCTTTGCAATTTCATGGGCTAAGCTATTCTCCATGCTAAACTTGAAAAGTATAAGAATTGTTTAGTAACTTGAGACTTCCTAAATTAGTTGGATCTATAAGTTGCAAAAATTATTGAATTGCCCAAGTACATAGGGACTGGAACATAAGCAAAACCAACGTGTTTTGAATCTCATAGCTTTACTACTACTTTTAGATATCAACACTGACATAAGCTTAGATAGAGAAACAACTTTCAAATGCCTTGCCTTCGTTTTGGTCATAGTTGCCTAAGTAAATCAATTAATAGACTAAATAGTGTAAGAAATGGGGAACAGAGAAGAGAAAATGGGTAGATATTTAGAAGTGGCAAATTTATGCCAGTTTTAGAAACAAATGTAATATAAAATAATTTAACATCATTTTAGAAGATTACCTTTTTTTTTCGCCTTACTACGTGTGGGAAGAGGAACATAATCATTCACCCATCAATATAAGAAACATATTGCAACTCCTATAAGCATAACAATGCTATTAGAATACGGGTACTTACTTGTTAAAGAGAATCTTTTTAAAATTTTTGTCCCACATGATTTCAATCGAAGTCACTAGCAAAACTCCAACTTTGTTTCCACAATAGAGATACCCTAAACCCTTTCTCTCAACTCTATTTCAGGTATATATTGAGTTTCCACTATAATCTTCTATTTATAAATCTCTTAAGTAGAATCTTAATACGATACAATTCTTGTCCAATTGATAAGATATATCTTTTTATTTTAATTTTAAATATTAATTATCATATAATTAATTATCTCAATTACTTTTAAGATAATAACAAACTATCCTAATAACTAATTATCTAATATCTTAATTTAAAATTAAGATATTCAGTTGGATTAGGATTTATCCAATCATGGGTGGATAAATCTAACAAATGCCCATCGTTGAAGCCCACCATCAACTCTAGGACCTAAGTTTTTCCTTATATATGAAAAGTATTTTACTATCCAGCTCGAGAATACAAAGGCTACATTGGCCCCAAGTCCAAACAAAGAACATAATTGCTTTGCTTCCTCCCCAGTAGTTATTTGCATAAAAAGCAAGGTGACAATTATTCTCAATTAGCAATTGTAGATACAAACCGAACATAAAGATAAATTAAGAAACAATAAGATCTTTAATTTAGCAATAGATAAAACTAGTGCTTTTCTCTAAATATAGAGAAAAACCATTCAAAAAAAAAAACCAAGTCAATTGTAATAAAAAATTTAGTTGATAGAAAATGAATAAAAAACAATTTACATATGCAAAAAATGAATAAACAAAAAATGAAACAATTCAATTACCAATCATGATAGGCAATTACATCTACAATTTATCCAACCAAGTTTAAATATTAGTTAGTGAAAAATGATGTCCCATTAATGCAAAATATTCTTAATCAAGATCCCATAATTAGGGTATAGCATCTAACATGACAATAAAAGAAAAATCACAATTACACAAACACATTAAAGACCCCAAAAATAAATAAAAGTAGGTTGACTTTGTGAAATAACTTGATTTGCAAGCCATTAAAATAGCACAAAATCACCACATTGCCCTACAATTAAGCCATGACATAGAATAAATAGAAACTCCAAATTCTCATAATTGCAAGTGGACCAAGGATCCTTTGGCCAAGGATGTTAAAAAGCTTATGAATGAATGCTTAAGGATGAATGAAATGTAAGACTATCAAACAAAATACATGATATGATTTTGACACAATAATATAACAATATGTGGAAGTGAAATAGTATTACATACCTTTAGCCATAGTGTATTAAGCAATGAATAGTAACCATTAATAGACTATGAAAAGAAGACCAACTATTAAGGATAGATTTTCTAATTGATGGTAGGATAGAGTGTGATGAGCACAAATGTTCAAATGTCTAGCCCCCCAACTAGGAACCCCCTTATATTGCTAAACAAGATATTAATTCTACCATTAATAGAAAAAACACCCTTTAGAAACTCATTATGTCTGCAATGTAACCACCTCATAAATACTAGAAAATGTCAATGGGACTATTAAATGTCATAATGGGATATAATGGGGATCATAAATCCAACATTCTCCTGCTTGATTTGAAGATGGTCCCTCTATATAGCTGCTTTCTTGAACATAAACCAAAAATACATTACAAGAATCATCGTCAAGACCTCTAAGTAATAAGTATTACTTTCCATGTATCACTTGTAACATACTTGGTGGTATATGTACTTTATGAATAAACCTAAAATATTTGTTAATCTCATAATATATATATATATATATATATATATCAAATAAAGATAACAAACCAACAATTCAAATTTCATTACTTAAATATACTTCAATTAGACTAATGGTGCCAAATGAGATCTAAGTCTCATACGAGATATATGATTCTTAAACTCTTTCAAATGTATCCCTTTACTTGAAAGATCATCAAGCATTTCTTTTGTTTGTATGTATTTTATGACCACTTGACTAGCTTTTGCATATTTTTTCAAGGCTAAGTACTTAATGTCAATGTGTTTACTATAACTATTGCTCTTATTATTCTTGGCCATAAAGACTGCCATTGTATTGTCATAGAACACTCTAATAGGCTTAGAGAATAAATTCACAATTTGAAGGCCAGTGACAAAATTCTTTATATTTCTTGTGAACTTGCTTTAAAACAAGAGATAAATTTAGCCTTTATGGTAGAGGTAGCAATCAAAGACTATTTTGCCTTTTTTCATGAAATGGCTCCTATAGCAAGCATGTAAATGTATCAAGATGTTAACATCTTAATTTCAACACAACTTGCCATATCTAAATTTGAATAACTAACCACTTCCAAGTTGTCAATTTTCTTATACATAAGTATGAGTTTAGGAATAAGATTTAAAGAATAAAGAATGTATCTTCGCTAAATATTTAGAACAACCAAGGGAGTATATCTCTATTATTGAGAATTAAGATGAAAGTATAACTGAAATCAAGTTTAGAAACACTATATTTAAAGAATGGATTTCTTAGTAGAGGAGAGATTAATAGGTATACATCTCTATATAAGATCCAAAATCTTGTTAATAAAGACAAATAGTTATACCTTGACCTGTTAATCTAAGTGCAAGCTCGTAACAAAATGAGTATGTTGTAGAGTTAACTTCATTATTTTAAAGTAACTACAAGATGTGCCTATACATCATTTTGAGATTGAAGGAGCAACTCTCAGAGGTACTTAACTAGACAATAAAGAGCCAAAGTTAGTTCAAAAGGCTCTATCATACCCTATTAAAGAAGATTGGATGAAAGTAATAGAATTAAAGATAGATTTGATAAGGATAAATTATGTTTGAGACTTGGTTAGTCATCCATCTAACTAAAAGGTAACTAAGAACAAATGGTTTTTGAAATAAATAAGAAGACAGATGGATCAATTGAGAGATATAGGATACGTCTAGTTATTAAGGGATATACATAATAGAAATGTATAAATTATGAAAATATTTTCTCCTTTGTTGTATGATAAAACTCAAATAATACTAATCATAACTATAGTTACAAAATTTAAACTTAGAACTATATCAAGTGGATGTGAAAGCTACATTTTCAAATGAAGAACTAGATAAAAAAAGTACATGGAACAACTATTAGATTTCATTAAAAAAAGACACAAAAGAAGAACAATAATGGAGCAAAAGGTTTATAAGCTCTAGTAGCCCATTTACAGACTAAAGAAATCATTTAGATAGTGGTATTAAGATTTTATCAAACAATAATCTTGTATAAATCTCCTATGATCAGTGAAGATCACTATATTTACATCAAGAATTTTTAAAATAAATGTTGTAATATTATCCTTTATATGGATAATATATTATTAGTTAGGAATTGTTAATATTCTTTAATGGTCGCTAAAAAGTAGTTATCCTTTTTTTTTTCTTTAAATGAAAGATATGGATAAAATAAAGAATATTCTTGGAATTAAAATCCAAGAGAATCACTTAGAGAAATTAATTTCTCTTTCATGAAAGAATTACAATTAAAAAGTCATTGAGTGGTTTAACATAAAAAAATTGTAAACTCATCAATATCCCTGTAATATAAGGCAATAGTTTAAGTTATGAGATATATCCTCAAATTAAATCTAGATTGAAAATTATATAGAAAGTCCCTTATTCCAATTTCGTTGGATATTGTATGCAATGATGTATATGAAGTCAAACATTTGTTAGCGGTTGACCTTGTGAACCAGTATTAGTCAAATCCCAGTCAATAGCATTAGAGTGCTATTAAAAGAATCATAAGATATTTGTAAGGCATTATAAACTAGACATTGTATTAGAAAAGAGATCTAAATACATGAAATTAACTTCTAGATATGCATTTTTGCTTAATAGTGCTATTATACTTTGGAACAGCAAGAAGCAGACATGCATAGTGATATTTGCCATAAAGGCAAAGTTTCTAGTATTTTGCAATAATGTAAGAAGCTATATAGTTAAAAAATATTATGAAACTCATGAGAACCATTGGTAGGATGTTGAGTCCTTTATTGACCAATTGGGATAGATGAAAAGCCATAGCTTACAGTGCCTAAGTATCATAACAATTGTAAACACATAAATGCTAGAATGAAAGAGACTAATGGCATAGAAGAGTGTTACTTCGAAATATGTTTATGCATAAAATGTTAGTTGATCTCTTATGAAACCTATACCTAGAGAAGTCCATAAGGAAGACATAAAATCTTTTGATATGTGTAAAACTTAGAGTATCACAGCTTATGTGTAATCAATTATTTACTAAATAGATGTATTATATTATAATTATAGATAACATATACACAATTATAATGTGTCGTGCAAGTTGATGAAATTAGCTTTTTCATATAAGCAACTGCCTTTGGCACTCATGAGAAGTAAGTATAGATGAGACATTTGTGTTCACTATATAAAGTAGTGGAAGCACTAATATAACAACACAAACAATATAAATATGTCACCTCAATGAGAAAAATAGTAACTTAAGACAAGATCCAAAAAGTATAAGTATATGGACTGCATTATGGAATCATGCTTCACTTTTCCATAATACCTATAGGAAGATTTGCGTTCTCCTTGAGAATGCCCCAGGGGGCAAATAGAATGATAGAATTCAAGTTAGATACTATGTGTGTTTAGACTAAAATTTGTACAATGTTAACCAATAAATAAAATTGACATATGCTCCTACAAGGCAAGAGAAATGCCATAACATGCAATTTATACTGTATTTGCTTAAGAACCATAATTGTGAAATAAGTGAATAAATCCTTGCTTCATTACTGTGTGAGTCTTAAAAAGGAATAACTTTTTTCATAAGTTCCCTCATAACTTTGACAATATCATAAGGAGATGAGTGAATATTTGTTAATTTAGCACACATCCTATGGTTACAATAAAATTTGACATAAAGGAATAATGTTAACAAAAAATGATTTTGATTTAAGTCATATATGGACAAAAAGAAAAATACTCTAGATATATATAACTATGCTAATATCTTAGGCATGCTCATTATAAAGTTGTTTTTAGTAATATCGAAAGTGTGGATACTATATATATGAAAAAGGCAATATGAATATTACGAATATTACTGAAACTCAAAAGGATTAGATTTGCCATGAATATAGAATATGGTGTGGATGAATATAGGGCACTAGAGGCATATAAATAAGCATGTAATATATATCTAAAGGTAGTAGTTTCTTATGCTAGTCCTATAATAAAAGTTTTAGTATAAAAGCTCCCAAATATCATGCCCAAGTAATCATAGTAGAACATGTAGTATGAAAGTTCAAAAGGAGTAGAAACATCTATATTAGTCATTCCATTATATGCGAGTGGGAGATGTTAGAATATATTGGGCTACCCATGATAGGTGGATCCATATCCCGACCCAATTTCCTTAAAAAGGAAATTAATTAATTAATTATTAATTATTTGAATTATGATTTTGAGTTTTGAAATTCAAAAAATGGATTACGTATTATTATGAGATTCTTTTATTTTAGAAAGAAAAGAGGAAGTTATCTAATTTAGAATGATCAAATTTAGTGGGATTTAATTTAATAAGATTATTTATTTTTTAAATAATTAAAAAGGGAAGTGATTAGATGAGTAGGATAAGATTGTGCAATTTTAAGGCAGCAATCCATATTCCTAGTAACTTAATTCTCTCTCCCTTCTTCCTTTTTCATTCTGAAGAACTCAAAGACTTAGACATAGCACATTGAAATAGAAAGTGAGACTCCTCCTCTAGAATGTGTATGCATTTGTTGTGAAATAAATGTTGGAGTTCCTCTAGTAACTCTTATTGAAATTGTGTGGGCCAAAAATTTCAAGAAGATCCACTTTCACAAGTAATCATACATATACTTTCCAACACATTGTTAATCACAAGATCTCTATCAATGTAAATGATTTCCCTACTCTATTCATCTAACTTAGCATGTACACCTTCCTTATATAGCAAATAAATTTGAAAAAAAAAAATTATCTCTTGCAAATCTAAAGTAGTGGATCAAATTTTATGTGGTATTATCTTAATCAGAATCCATTAAGTAATGTTGGTTTCTTAAGGGACTAGAAAGTACTTAATTCTTTTATATACATGATTGACCCTCAATCAATTAATACAACTTAGACCTACAATCAAGCTCTCAAAAACCAATTAATAAAAAACTTCAGCCATATGAAATTTACATATTTTTATCCTATAAAATAAGTGGAAATGAGAAAATTAAGCTTATAGAGGAAAAGAGAGCAAAATAAGGGAATGAAAAGATCTTATAATGTAACAATCTTATAGCTGTCACCAATGCAACAAAATTCACCATTTACTTTCACCCAAATGACACCATTGCATTAACTTTGCCTTCTTCCCTTTAGTAGTCATTTCTTCTCCTTAAAGAGAAGTTTGTCCTTCATTCATGAAGTATTTCAAGGAAAAGATGAAAATTTTCAAAAATCCCATCACCCCAAATGGCAAAAATAAAATGCTTAAACACTAATAGAGAATCTACCAATGGAACTGAACCTGTGTAACGAAAGCCTAATTTCTCTTCACTATTGTTGTGGTGTAAGATGTCTTCAGTGATGAAAGTGATGGAGGCTATTGAATTTGGAATTTGTACTAAGAACTAATCTCTAGATTCTTATCATCTTAGGGTCAAATGTAAGGTTTCCTTTTGAACCCTTGCTTATTCCCAAAGTAGTAGAGAGAGAGAGAGAGAGGAAGAAAATCACCATCAATCCTTGTTCATTCTTGAAGTAGCAAAGAGAGAGATAAGAAGAGAGAAAGAGCAAGAAAATCACCATTGACCAAATAAAAGCATGGAAAGGTAGCAAGGAATGAGAAAGTGAAAAAAATATGAGAGTGTGTATATGTGTATGTGTGTGTGAGAGAGAGAGAGAGAGAAGAAAAGTAATATACTATATGTTTCTAAAATAAATCTGATTAATAAAAGGCTTTAAATTTTAAAATTGAAAATTTCAAATGAGGAAATAGAATGGAAGATCTTTCAAATACAACAAAAAGAATAAGGAAGGAGGAAATGTAAAATGGAGAAAAGGAAAAAAAAAAATACCTAAGGCAAAAATAGCTAAAGAACGGAGCATGAAACGACGTAGCATAGGACAACAATAAACAATAATGAATAGTAGTGAAAGCAGATTTTAGCATTCTCCTCAAAGTTGAAATAAATAATAGGAAACTATAGAAAATTACATCATAAACTGCATCATTCCTCTTTACTCCTAATAAACAAAGGATTAATGTAATATCATTACAAGGAGATATATTCTAAGAAACTTAATTGTAAGTGCATTGCACTTGTAACTTTTTTCTATTTTATTTCCATGTAGCATCTAGTTATATTTAACAAGACAATTAACTTAGCATCAATTTCGTCTTCTCTTTGATATTTTGAGGCACCATAAAAAACTACCTTAATACTTTACCTCTATCAATGGTAAAGTGATATCGATGCAAACGTATGACATGCTTTGAGATTTGATGATTGATATTGAAATTCATTTGATCTAATACAATAAACAAAAGATCAAAATGAGAAACCAAGGAGTTTAAAAGTCTAATATTTATTGTTGGAATCAATGAGCAATCATAAGCTCCATATATGGGATTTGCAACAACTACCACTTCACATTAAGCAATGCATAGATATCAACATTGGCTATAGTGACAATTTGTGGCTCCATAATAAGTATAGCAACTTGATCTTCTTCATCCATCTTGTCAAACTTAGCAATGTAAAATACATCTTGATTAGCAAGAACTATTGCTCCAGCTTTTAACCTTCTTTCCTTTGTTTCTTGATCAAAAGTAATTGTTGTTGTCAAAAAAACCCTTAAAGAACCCCGCCTTATAGTAGATATAGCCAAGGGACCAATATTCGTAATGGCTCTTAAGAGTTAACACTTGGTAACAGATAGATCACTAACCATCATCATGTTATTATCACCTCCCAAGTAGGTACCATTCTTTAAGTTCTTTTCCACTCTAAAATCTTTGAAAATTATGAAAATGAAACTCCTTAATGACAAAGAAAATAAAAGCAATAAAAACACCACCTCTAGGATCAAACACCTTAATAAAAAGCAAAAATTGGAGAAAGCCTGCAATATTACCTATGACATAAGTTAAGAGTTCCAATTTTTATCTTAAGCGGGTCAGTGTGGCATTTCATCAAACATAGAGAGGGCATGTCAAGACGTGAATAATTTTCAAGGTAGAAAATAGTGAAAAAGGAAACAAGAAGTATGGAATCACTAGGGTCAAAGACCAATACAACATCTAATCCATCAATAACCCATCTTTTAGTTTGCATGCATAAAAAACTATAGAGAAAATAGTTCAACAACTAGGGCTAGTGTAATCTAGTTGAGGAACATCATTGGTAACCCTTCAAAGGATCTTGCGGTTATAATGATTCATAGAAAATAGAAATGACATTGTCTCTTATGATCAATGACAAGATTTTTAGATTTGGGTGTTGTTTATGAAATTTTCACCAAAGTATGGCACTCTATAAGTAATCATCAATGTTGGTAATATAACTAGTTGTGTTACCTCCACTACAACTAATTACAAAATAGTATATCTAGCATCTGTAACTAGTTTTTCTTGCCAGGTATCTACTTGGACAATTATAATAGTAACAAGAAAAGGGGCCATAATAGTGACTGTAGGATGAAAAGGGTTGGAATGTTGAGCCAACAGTTAATGTACTATATGGTTCATGGTTCATGTTTTAGATGTTGGTGTCATTACTGGTCATCTAATTTGCTATATTGGTAATGGGAATGTTAATTAGTTATAAGACTCATCAAGTACGGCAATTCATGAACCTTTGGCCATGGTAGGAGGAGGATACAATGAAACATATTTTGAGCAATTTATTATTAAAAAAAATTGTCAAGTGTTACAATTCCTGAAATATTGTATTCATATGCTATACTTTTTTATAACTTGGTGGCTTTGTCACAGTTTCAAATTTTTTCTTGAAAAATGTGTTAGAAAAATTGAAACTTGGTGGTATTGCCACGGAATTTCAAAATTTTCTCTTCAAATTCAACAGTAATGCCATCAAGTTTTAAGTTTTACTAATATTATATTCTTACTTGTGTTTTATTGGTGTAGATTCATGGTGTTAGAAAGCACAGCACCATGTGTGTGCCCTTCCCCTAAAAAAAAAATTAGGGGCTATCCCTTTTTATAAAAAAAATTGATTTTTTTTAAACTTTACATTCAAAATATGTAGTATCTAGAGGTATAATAGTGACATGCTATTTGAACTTGAAGAATTTATAGATATTGGAAAGTCCTACTTCATCAACCATATCACTATATGGAGAACCTCTAGATCATATTGGTATATAAAGAATTTATAAATAAAAGTACATCCGAAGAACATATACTTAGCAATACAACAGAACACGTGAAATGGGACCTTTACAAGGCATAAGGAGTGGAGCTAGAACATAATATTTAAGGATCAAGTTAGTAAGGGATTTCATGAGTATATATTGTATAGATTGAACATGGAGTAAAAGCATTAATTGGATTTGTAAGGCAAACCATTATTTATATGATACACTACTAAAAAAAAATAAAAAATAAATCAATTTTTGCGACGATAATATAATAGTTGTTGTCGGTTGTAAAACAGCAGCTAAAAAGCGAAAAGTGTGATTTTAATAACCACTACTTTTCTGTTAAATACCAAAAAACCGTTTTGTGAAATTGCTATTAAATAACAGTAGTTTTTTTGAAAGTAGTCAAATATTGTGGTTTTTGAAGATTGTTTTTCTTTTGCAATGGTTATTTAACAACGGCTGTAACTACTACTAAATAACTTAAAAAAACCCCGATATCAAATCTTATATCTATGGAAAATTTTCTTATTCATTGTAGCACCGTCGCTCCCTAGCCAAACCTTCCCTCCCCTGTCATTCCAACCACCATCTGGCCAAGGCAGCACCATCTAACTGGTCAAAAGCCATTATTTGTCAAATATTCCATTTCTCCTATATTTTTAGCCATTTTTAGGTATTTATCTCTATATTCTTTCATTTTTTGAGTTGTATTGGGTGATTGTTAGCTAAAATCTTAACTTAGTTATGCTATGCCATTTCATGTTTTGCAATTCTTGAAACTCTATCATTTAATCTATCTTTCATTTCATATTTTCTTCAAGACCATCACCAAATTTTTGTCAAAAACTGGAAAAACTTTTAATGTTTAAAAGTAGCTCAATTAGCCATGGAAATTTCATCTCTAGTTTCTTTCTAATTGAATATGTGAGTTTTGCGTCTCGTTAGATGGAATCTTCAACTTGTAGGCTTTGTGTGAGTTTATCACATTCAAGTTGGACAAGCTATTTAGATTTGAAGAGTACAAACAATTTTTTTTTAAGTTCGAGAACAATCAATTTATGCTTATATATGCGGTTGATCAAGAGGTGTACTTGTACCACTTTAAACATATTCCTATTACTGCCTCTTAAATTCTTAATGAAAATTTTAGCTTGTGCTCTTTCAGCTAGTATTAAATTTATGAATGGTTGTGTTGTTAATCAGAAGTCATTTTTCTCACTACATAAACTCATAATTTAACTTTTTTGAAGGCAATGTTAATAGTGCTCGACCTAAATGTTGATGCTTTTATTGTTTGTCAAGAAAAGATAAGGCTACTAGAGTTATGCTTTTTGCTCCATTGACAGCTTTTGTGACCCTTATTCGTCTACCTATTTGTAGCTTATTAATTGTTCATTTGAAAAAAAAAAAAATTGAACTTTAGTATCTTCAAACTATTGGTTATAAAGAATGAAAACCTTCTTTGGAAGAGATTACTGAAAAGGTATTCTTTCAATTTATTTTTTTGCTTTTAATTTTTTATTTAATACTTGTTTTGATGTGTTGAATTAATCATAAAATTTCGCTTAATCATACAAATGGGACCTGTTGGCTTCTATATTTAATGTCGTTCCTTTTTGCTTTAGGTCTTAGAGAGAAAGGCACAAGCTGGAAGGTGGGTTAAACCTCCTATAGAAACAATTAAAACTGTAAGTCTTCCTATTATATAATTCAGATTTTTTATCTGTTTAGTCTAGAGATGCTTCTATATATTCATTTAGGAATAATATAATATAAAAATATAAAATAATCTAATGATATGTATATTTAAGAGGCGTTGCATTTTCTATTTGATGATAGCTTCTACTACAATAAACCTTTTTCATATGTCTCTTGAAGCTCATTACCTTATGTTTGGTTCCTCGGAGATGTTTTAGTTGTCTGTCCATTATAATCTTTTTTTTTTTAAATACTTGAGATTTAATGGTTTTGATAATTTTTTATATTTTTAATTTAGATATCTTATTAAAAGAATGGGTATTGAGCAAGTATGACAAAACATTCTCTATTGTATTCTAATTAAGAATAAACTAGTAATAGATTTATGACTTTTAGAATCTTTTGTTAACTGATATTGTAATTGTAAGATTTATCTATTTACCTGTAGGACTTTTGCTTCTATGACAGTGTTATTGCATTTACAAGACTTAATTTTTAATTTTAATAACAATTTAATTTTTATACTTAATTATAATTTAAATTTTATATTCTCATGATTATTGTGTACAATTCAGTTTTAATTATATTTACATTTAGGTTCAAATGTCAAAAAAAAAAAAAAAAAGCAACAATGTGTTGCTATCAGGTAGCATCCTTTTGTATTAGTTATGGCAAAACCGCTATTAAGTTTACTTCCCTTATTACAACAGTTATGTCAACTATCACAATAAGCACTTGTAACAATCATTCCTACAGTTGCAAACAACCATTGTAATTTGACATCTCACGAAGCCTTTAGCAGCAAATTTTGCAACTGCTGCTAAAGTTTTTTGCCATAGTTGCAACCATCCGTTTGTCCAAAGTCGACCTATATACCCTCTTTTTGGCAGTGACAGTAGATTGCGAGTCCTCATACCATTTATGTGAGGTCTTTGCTTTTTTTGACTTTTAAAGTAATGTTTGTTAAGGTAGTTTTTATTCAATGAAAAGAGGTTGATGAGGTTTTGGGGAGAGTTTTCGGTAAGACCTTTCGAGTTTTCTAGGATTTTTGAACCAAAATATGAAGATTCAAAGTCCAGAGAATGAGTGGGTTGAATGAACATTCTAGTTTACTATTGATCTAATTTTCACTTTTGAATTATTGCGTTTTTTGGTGTATTTCTTGTCTTTGTGCATCCACTAGATCGAGCAGACTTTTGTCTTCAAGATTGATTCTTTTTTCCCCTCGAAAATATCAGGCATATCTGTGCTTTTGTCTCTTTTTTGTTGTATTTCGTACTTAAATAAGTCCCACGAGCAAATTTAAGGCCCTATCCGTCCATTCGACAGTCACTTTTTATGAGAATAAGGTAAATCAAAAGCAAAATAAAGTGGCACATGAAGGCTGAGCCCAATCCAATAACAAAAATACGGGTCATCCGACATCCAAGGGTGAAAATCTTATCCGTGCATGTTGTACTATGATGGAGAAGGCTTGATATTCCGTTATTTGTTTTTTCATTATATATAAAAATATTATTAAGTCTTGACATTCCAATGATTAAATACAGAGTATTTGTTTATCATTAACAATGGTGGCAAGCTCATTAAAAATAAGAACCATATCAAATTAGAATAGATTTAAGTACAATCCTTTATGTATTTTCTATCGATTCCTTTAATAATAATGATATGTATAAAAAAATTTTGAAAGGTCCAACCATATAATATTGAGCTGTAAAAAATTTACTTGCTATATTTTTATTTAAGAGCCAAATAATAAAGGCATAAAAGTTTACTTAAATTTTCTCCTTTCAAATTTGAAAACGTAATTGCATATGGCTTGCATAACTTGTTTTAAAATTTTAATAAATAAAAAATTCATTATTATAAGTGTCAAAATAAGTTGGACACAGTCTAACCTATCAAGAGTAATGTCAGAGCAAGGCTAAACTAGGTTGGCCCATCTTGATAGTCAAGGCCAAAATGTTAGCCTAAGGAGCATGTGCTCAATTAGGTTAATCTACATTTTTTCAATAAAAAAAATATTTTTACTATCAAGAGTTATGTAATTGTAAAATGAATATAAAATATGAATAGGTCAGATAGATAAGATAATAAAATAACTGTTTTATTTTTATTTTTTTAAAAATAATTTAATAAATATAAAGATATAATAAATATTACACAAAATTATATAAAAAAAAAATGAGTTCATAATTCCATAAACCAAAGAGAGCCCGCTTTATGACAAAATGGAAGCCTAACCAAAAAAAAAGAGATCCAAGTGGCTGATCCACCCCGACCCCCAAGGATTATTGTTATGCCATTAAGAGCCACTTAGAAGTGTAAAACGAAGAAGGTATGCAACACATTTGATTTTATATATGATTTGTATATAGTCCCATATTAGTGAAACATAAAATGAATCATATTCATATTTAGAGCTGTCAAATGGGTTGAATTCATTGGACTAACCCGTGGGTTAATTTAAATTTTACCAAATTATATAATTTTGAAATCGTTTTGTCCCGGCCCAATTAACTCACAAGTGATAGAGGCTAACTTGTGAAACCAGTAAGTTGCCCTTTCTTCGGTTGCTAATCCTATAATCTGTACATATGATGAAGAAATATGATAATTTTTATATTTCCAAATTTCAAAACTTATTTTACTTTATTTTTATTTAATGAAATTTAAACTAATTAAATACTTTTTTTTTTTAATGATGACATCGATTGTTAAAACTTGAATGAATTATTTATATGTTAAAAAACTTGAGTTTAAGTATATGATATAATTATTTGAACCTTGAATATGATTCTACAACTTGTGATATTTAGTGAGTTAGACTAACATTTCTGATGTAACACGTGTAGGGGAAGAGAGGAGGGAAAGATATTAAAAAAAAAAAAAGAGAGGAGAGAAGATAGAAGAAAGAAAGAAAATGTAAAAGAAATAAAAAGAGAAAAGAAAGAAAAGAGAGGAAAATATAGATGTTTTGAAAATATTTTTTATTATTTAATCAATAATAAGGTACATAATCTTAATTTTTTCTGGATATATATAAAGTTCATGAGATAACAATTAATAACAAATCATAATCCTAATCTTAATAAAAGATAAATTTTAATAATAAAATATAAATATATAAATTTGAATCATAATAAAACATAATTATTAAAACTTAACAAAAAATAATTAAAAATAACAAAATAACTAATAAAATAAAACAATTTAAATATTAATTTTTAATACTAATTCTAATGAAATATTATTTCTTATATTTATCTTTAACCCATAATTTACAAATAATAACTTTGTTATTATTTTCCCATTTTATATCAATTTCTTAATTTGTTTGACAAATATACTTATTTCATAATCAGCCAACCCATATAAACTGAAACGACCCATTTTGTCAGTTTTATTGGAAACTATTTTAGCAATAGCTACCAAATTTAAAAAGAGTAAAAGTTCGACATTAAGCTATGAGTTCAAAGACCTAAGAATAATTTAAATAGAAAATTACAAATATATTCCTCCAATTTCCCCCAAAATTTTACTTTACGGCGACCCAAAGAGGGGCTGTAGAGTCGATACACATCACACTAGTGACCTAAACAAAAAGTCCAGCTAGCCCTACCCTCATCATTTACTACGTTCAATTATGGTCACGGCACATGATGATTCAAATTTCAAACCTAAGGTTCAATTATGAAAGCAAATAAAACTGTTCCAATATTACATAAGAAGCCACCATTACACAGTGATTCAGTAGGAAAGTGCCAAGTTTCACCGTGCCACCTGTCTCTGCCATCCCCCCTACCTTTCGCCCTGCCGTTGCTAGTGGATACGTGCATGCTTGGTAACCTGCCACCAACACCACCATATTTCAATTTCATCTCTTTTTCATATATTTTTCAAATACATAAATAAATTTACATCGATGTTGAGCTGTCGCCAAGTCTATCCTGTCACCCTAACTACTTTGGTCTCATTTCAAAATTAAAAAAAAATTAATTAAAATTGAATTATTTTTATTTTATCTTTAAAATTAAAACTTTCTGATTTCCATATTTTAATAGTTTTTAGTTTCATTCATATTATTCATGTGTTATTTTCATGATTATAAAAATTGTACCCAACCAAAAAAATTAAAAAATTAATTATAACTTTATTTCATTTAACTCTTAAAATTGATTTGAAAAAACCAATCAAGAATTAATTAAATTAGTCAAAAATAATAAGATTGATAAAAATCAACTACCTTTGGCATTAAACCAGCTGTGAATCAATTTTTGATTTTTTTAATTTAAATAAAATTTTTATTGTTAACAAATTTTATTTGATTCATTTCACATAAATTTATTATCCTATATAAAATGTTTTAACTAATGCTTATTTTTTTACATATTTATATCTATTTTAAACATTATTATAATATATGAATTAATCTAATTGTGAAATATTATATATATTTCTAAAATACTGATTTAATTATAATTAAATTATTGAATCATAAATAATTTCTTATCCTAATTTAATATGTGATTTCTTTTCAAAAAAATATATACACAATTTAACCGGGAAAACATCATATGACACATACATAATTGTTTCACTTTATCCTTAATTTTTTCTATCTTTTGTTGACACAAATTACATATTTGAAATATTAAATAATATATAATTGACTATGTTGAGAAAGTTTGATCATAGTATAAAAGAAAACCTAAAAGCATATCACATTAAAAAACATTTAAAATTATAAATATCTAAATTACAAAGACTAAATTAAAATTTTAAGTATAATTGTATTGATTGATAGATTAATTTAATTTTCTGTTAATTAATATTAAAAATAAAATATATTAGTATAAAATTAATAATAATCCTAGGAAGTGGCAAAAACTTACTAGGGTTTGTGGTGGTGAGCACTCCGGTATTGCCGAAATTGCAGTCGAAATCGTGGCGGCGACCAGGCGCCTGATAATAAGCGTTCATGGCGTAGGCTGCGTGGGACCTAACGTTGTTAGGGTTAAAGCATGGCCCACCAGCCTGTATGGGCCCACAATCTATTCCACTGCTACAGGCGAAGTCTATGTTTCCCTGCAACGCTACATCGCTCGCGTTCGTTTTCGGCACGCACCACTTCCTCGCTGGATCCGACGACGGTGGTATTGCTGTTGTAGCGGATGTGGGACCCAACGCCTGTACACAATCAAAACCCAAATGATTGACCACATTACCCCTCATGACGGTTCAAGATTCAATTTAGGTGGTCAATTTGGTGTGGAAAAGCCAGGATACTTTTTGACTTTGTCCATGTGAGGTGAAAAGCTTTCTCGCTTTTCCACGTATGTAAATGGCAGAAGTTGTGTTTGCTAGCAAATCGGTGACAAGCGAAATATTCAGTGACCACGCTAAAGTGAAGTATTTAAAATGTTTATTATAGTGGACCATTTAATATGGAGAATTGTGAAGAATAAAAACAAAAAATATAATTTTGTATATAAAAATAATTATGTTTTAAAAAACGATTACAATAAATATTGTATAAAATTATTAAAAAAAAGAATTATTTTTCTTTAATGTAAACTAGTCACGTTAAATTCTCCTTCTGAAATTATAAAAAATAACTCTACATATAAGCATGTTTTAATTAAAGAAAATAAAAAATAATAATTTTATTTAAATTGAGAAAAGTAGTTGAACAAAAAATCAAATTTAAATAAAAAATACATCTAAATCAATTTTTTTAATAAATTACTCTTTCCTCTAAGACAATCAACTTACAAATTTATTTTTCATAATAGACATATATACTTAACTCTTTTTATAATCAAAAGTGATCAAAATATCTTAAAAATAATATTAATCTTTTATTAAAGATTTAAAATATATTTTTAAAATTTTATTTTAATGTTATTTCTTTTATAATTAAAATTATATAATTAACTCATTTTAAATTTAAAAAATAATTAATGTATATTAACTAAATACATATCTAACATTTCTTATATCATATATATATAATACATAAAAATACTTTTGTTAAAATAAATATATTTGTAGTATATTCATTAATTATAAGTTATTTCATAAAAAGAGTAATTTTTAAAAATAAAAAAGAAATTTGAAATTGTAATTATTTTTTCCTCTTCAATCCAATCATATATTTAAAAAGTAATACTAAATACTAAATAAACCAAATTAAAGGGGCACTTTGGTATTTCGCATAAATTACGCGTCTGGCTATGCGTTACAACAAAAGCTGGACACCATCAGAGATCAGAACTCAGACGCATGACTTTCAGCCTTTTATACAATAATTTTCACGAGAATTTTTCTCTTGTACCTTAAAAAGTCGTTCATCAGTTTAATAATTACGTGGATACGTGGTGATTATGTGTCAATATATAACATGTCAATGCCCCCACACACACACGCGCGTGGTGATTATGTGTCAACACACACATATTAGATCAGTGTAATTATTTTTCAAAGTGTACTAAAAATCTAGCTACTTTTCTAATTTACTAATAAAAAAAGCCAAAAATTACTGAATTACCTGTTGGTTTCTTAAAACGCCGACGTCGTAGGCGGGGGTCATATCGGGTTTGAACAACCCGTAATTGCGCTCCGAAACGCTGAGTTTGAGGTTCTCGTTAAACAAAGAGAAGATATAGGTCTCAAAGGTCCTGTTTGGCATCAACGGCGTTCCTTTCCCGGAGCTCACGTGCTTGATGAGATTCCCATTATATGACACCGCATTGTCTAAGCTCGCACCCGGTTCATTCGGGTCACCCGCCGATGGCCAACCCGTTTCGGCTATCACGATCTCTATGTCATCGTATCCCACCTTCTTCATCGCCGAGAAAACCGCGTCCATCTGAGCATCAAACATGTTGGTGTAATTAATCCTCGTGGCCTCGTCAAAAACGCCGCCGTTTGGTTTAAAAAGAGCGTAGTTCAGCGTTTCGGGTCGGGCGGCTGATAACCCGAAGAATGGGTACGGGTTCACCATGAACGGAGATTTGGTCTGTCTGTGAAACTCAAGAATCGGGGCGAATATGGCTCGGTCGTACCCGCGTCTGAACTGACCCAAGCTTGGTGGCTCCGACGCGGACAGAATCCCCAACGAGTGAGGCGTGGAGACTTGAATGTTAGTCACGTTTGCGAGATTCAAAGCTGAATGAAGAGCTCTCATGGCGGGTAATAGATGAGCGATTAAGGACTTATCGGAGGTGGCGAGGATTTCGTTACCGACGGCGATACGGTTGATGGTGGTTTTGGGGTGAAATGGCAGGATGTGGTCGGCCACCCAGGACTGAGCGGCTGGGAGCTTGGAGAGAGAAGGAATGTCGCCGTTGCCGACTGTGACGGTGACGGCAATGCCGGTGTTGGCGAAGGCGCGTAGCATGTCGGGGTTGGCATCGAAGATTTTGACACGGTCGATGTTGGTTTGGGATTTGAGGAAGGTGGCCACGCGAGGCGGCGGGGGCAGGTTGTCGGCGACGGTGCCGTAGTTGACGCCGATGGTGTAGGGGGCGGCGCCGGCGAGATGGCAAGCGAAGGAAAGAAGGAGGAAGGAGAATTTGCGTAAAGGATTGGCCATAGTTTAACAGAGAGAGAAGGAGTGAGGATGGAAGGAGAGTGAGATCTCAAGTATGAAGTGTGGAGTAGCAAGGAGTGAGGAAGGCAGAGGTAAGTGGGTCCCATTAGTGGGGGTTATGGGTCAAACAGGGGTCTGGATGAATATATTATTAATTTCAAGCGCCACACTTTTCCATGGTTTGGTTTCAGGTTGTCCGGTTGTGTGCTCCTCTGGAGTCCAGAAAAATCTGTTTGCCTTAACTCCTTCGTGTTTTATATTTTTATTTGAACAACTTACATAAGATTTTTTTTAGTTTTATTAAAATTATATAATTTTTATTTTAAAATATGCATGAATATATTTTAAAATAAAAAAGTATCTTATATTTTAGTTAAAAATATTTATTTAGATTTAATAGAAGATATTTTAGTCAAAAATTTTTAAATAAACTAAAATATAAGATAATTTGTAATTTTAAGTAAAATTTGTGCATATTTTAGAAACAGAAGAATTATATGTATAATTTTAATAAAATTTAAAAAAAATGCATATAATTTATTCTTTTTATTTTTGGTAAAACTCTTTTTGTTTATTAACAATGCCAATATTAAAATTATAAATAAAATATTTTTTTCATAAGTTATTTTGTATTATTTTTAATTTAAAAATTTATTCTATCTTCTCTTATTGTTTATTGCAACTTTCTTATATCATTCCCTATTTTGGTATGCTGTTAAACAATTTAACAAGAACTTAAAACATGGTTGATTGATACTTTGCAACATATGCTAATTTTTTTTTAAAGTAAAATCTCTCAATTATTTACCCTCACTTGGAGGGAAATATGAACTTTGCATTCCTAGTATGCCAATTTCGAGTAATTTTTCTCTTCAAAAAAGGATCCTTCTCTCATACAACAAAGGAAATTGACATCGTTGCCATTTTATTAGTAATAATAATAAAAAAAATCATAATTTTGAGTTAATATTTCAATCTCTTGTGCATCAATTTTTGTACAAGCTGTTAAAGTAGCAATTTTTTGCAGCATTATGCTTCCATGCTTCGTAGTCTTAGCATTGCTTAGATTTGGTCTCAATTTTATACTTACACTGTTTTGAATTTATTTAGATTAGCAAATTAACTTAAAAAATTATGAAATATTCCAAATCTAATGTTTATTGTCTTAATTAGATGTAAATATAAGTTTTACACAAAAACTCCTTTGTTTGACCCCTTAACTTGTTAAATTTGCAAAACTATCTTGTTTTGTCTTACAATCTAGACTAACACCATTTGTGGCTAATTAATTAGGTAATCTAAGCACAAAAAATTTTAAAATTTGATATGCTAGTCCCTAAATATGTCTTTTAAGTGCCTGCAAAAAATCATGAATTTTTTAAGGGAATCTACTCAGTGACACCAATTTCTTAAACTATCCAGCAATACAAACGATTTCTACCACACATCCTTATACATGTTAAGCTTGTAACATAAAATCCATAGCCATAAACTCAACTTACAAATATCCAACATGCAAGTTGAACTCAGATTTGCCATTAGCAAGTCCAATAGCAACCAAAAAACAACTATTAATTTATAATTATCCAAACTAAATTCCATACAAGTCTTTTCATAACTTCACAGTACTCACGTACTCTTAAATATATACATCACAACACAAATAGAATAGTCCTAAAACACTAGTCATCTATTTGCTTCCCTTTTCTTGCCTCAACATTTTCACCTAAAAGGTTTTTGAAAAACAAAGACAAATTATGATAAGATTATATAATTTCAATATTAGTTTGTAAAAATGTAAAAACAAAAGTATAAGTACTTCCAAGATTTATAGTCATCCTTAATCATTTTCAAAGAATTTAACTAGTTTGAAATATATTCTAATGATTAAAAACCAAAATGTAGTTCTAAAACTTTTAGCTAGTATTGAGATTGGATAACACATGTTATGTATAAGCTATACCCTAGGACTTGAATTTAGTACTCCTAATTGCCCTCACATGTTAGCAAAAAGGGTCATTCACATTAATTCTTCCCAAATGTAGTCCCATACTTTCCAAAGGTCTCTTTTACTTTGGTCAAATGGCCATTATATTAACTTATAGATTGTTAAGGGCTAATCAACAAATCCATAGCATAATGGGCTAGACCTCACATCACATTCCTTTCTCATAATATAATATAACATTACATACCAAACAAAATAACTAAATTCCATCATACATAGCAAGGCAACATAATTCTTAACATCAATTCATTTGAAACATAATCATAACAAAATTCAAGCTAGCAATAAACATAATGTAAAACACTTGGATTTGCCATTCTTAGAAATGAATTTTAAATTCATACTTTGCAAATTACAAACTACCTCAATAATATGCCAAATGCTTTCCTTCTTCTTTCAAGGATATTGTCTAAGCCAACCAAAATACATATTCTAAACAAATACAACAAATCCCAATTTCTAAGAAATTACCTTAAAATAAGATTATCCATTTCCTAACTAAAGTAAACTAATATCATATTTTCCTAACTTTCCAACATCTCAACATTTTGGGCCATGCATGGAAAATATAAGAAAGTGACAAAGTGTTTGTGTGAGTGTACCAATGTCTCAGCCAAAATTAAAGAGGAAGAAGAAGAAGAAAAAGAAGAAAAAAATCTTACCCAAATGGTTATCTTCTCTTCATATTTCAATTATGCTTCCAATTCTTCAAATTTTCAAATTTCCTCTTTGATCTACCATCACAAAATCCTACAAGAGTTAGCTCATTAGGAAGAATGCATGACCATGAATAATCTTTTCTTCACTCACCAAGGCAATGGAGTCTAAATGTAAGTTATTGGAGAATGAGGTGTCACTTAATTCAATTTGCATAATGTGTTAACATAAATGGTTAATTATCCTTGATCCTTGTTATTATATCTCTCATGTAATCTTTCCCATATTATTAGATAGCTAAGCAAATTAAGAAAATACAAGATTAATTTGCTTAGTTTCTAATTAATTATGTACTAACCTTAATATGTATTCTTTGTATTTGTTTTCATTTATCTTCCCATTTAAGTTAATTAATTAAAACCTTAATAAATTCTATCTTATTAATAACCTAGGTCAGGTAAGTACTAGGTTATGACGAGGTGGCAAACGTGTTATCATTAAAAATTATAAGGCTAGCAATGACTAATAGTTAAGATAGCCAAATAAGGCCCAATCAAAAACTTGAAAGAAACAACCAATAGAATATGTTAGTCAAAAGACCAGATATTAACCTTATTATTAGCCAAAGACCCATGTCTCACGTAACAAAATGCTAACAAAATAAGAATGCATGGATCCAACAAAATAACAACCTTTAAAGGTAATTGTGTAACATCTAGAAATTTGTCCTAATTTAATTATGTTAGGATTTTAGGCAAAATAATATTTTGGGAATTAAAAGTATTTTTGTAATATTATGAAAATAACCCTCAAAATCAATTAATTTGAATTTAATAGAAATTAATATGTAATAGGATCAATTATGATGAAATTTGGATTATTTTCCAATTTATTATCACAAGAGTCATAAAAACCTTAATTTAGTAAATATTTTAAGTAAGTGTAATAGATAGGGTATATATTTATATAAAGTGTAATAAGGGAAAAATGAAACTAGAAAAAGTTTGTTGGAGAAGCCAAGGCTAGATTTGGGATTTAGGAATTTATTAACACCTAAGTCAAACTATTAGCCAATTAAAATGAAGCTATCTTATTTTAATTTTTTTTCTATTAGTTGCTAATTTCCATATTTATCCTAATTAGTCTAAGATTAATAAAATTGAGTGGTCATAATCTTCTCCGACTTATTAGGATGAAAACTGAGAGAAAGGAGAGAAAAAACACTAACATCCATTAAAGCTTGCTTGGCAGGGAAGAGAGAAAGACTTCAAGAGCTAATTTAAGGTATTTCCTCTCTTCTTTTCAATTAGACCTAGTTAAGAAAATTGTAGAACTCTATGAGAGTTTTCATTGAATCAATTAGTTTTCTCAAATACTTAAGTTTGACGAAAAAGTTAGAGTTTGACCAAGAGCTTTGGGAGAACTAATGGTGGGGGAAGAAAGAGAATGAAATTCTTTACAATTTGAATATAAAATTGCTATGGATTAATGGCTAAAAATTGAAGTTCTAAGAGCCCTAAGATTTCAAAAATCTTGATGAGTAAAATAGGAAAATTCAAGCTTCTAATGTGTTTTTTGATTCAAATTTAGCTAGAATGTAACAAGAAATGGAATTTAGAACCACTAAAATGCAAATTGAAAATTTAAGGTGCCTTGTTGATAGAGGGTTTAGGAAGAAGACTAGTTTTATTATGTTTTAGATCTTAATTTAGGGATTAAAAGGGTGAATTGGCAATTAGAAATAAAATTAGAACCATAATAGCTTAATAGAGACCAATTGACATGAAATTGGCATATAGATATCAAGTTGGAAGAGGCTTAGACCTAAGTAGTCTTAGTGAACTTTGGTTAGAATGCTTCTTTTAGGCATCTATTTGATTTAAAGGAAGGTAATGTTATGTTGTTAAGTAATTAGGTGGTTGATAACTTGTATTGGTGCAAAAAAGAATATTGAATGGCTTGTTTAGTATGCAGAAAATTAGAGATAGAAAAAGAAATGAAAAGAAAAAAAATGTGATTTTGTAGATAGAAAATACCCATAATACCCTTACTTTTAATAATTAAATAATGATTAATAGATAGTATTAAATAATTATTGAATAATGATTATAAGGACAAAATTGACATTTTATCAAACTTTGATTTTCCTTTTCCATTTTCATGGACAAAACAAACAAGCCGGAAGACTCTTGGGTGTGCTTGGAAAACAAGGTAGGTATTATTTCATTTCTTTTATACCCTTAAATTGATCATCTGTGAATGATAATGTATGCTAGTTAATGGTTTCACTGTCTCTCATAATTGGTTGAGATAAAGTTGCTTGTTTGTGTGTAATTGGCCAATTATATAGCTTTTATATGACATGTCATTGGTATAGGACAATGATGTGTAGATGACCAAATTGGTGTCCAAGGATTGATCTTTTTTAGTCATGTTACATGGTATGATCAATTATGATGTATTGCTTGGTATGAATGTGAATGATATAATACCTATTGGGATGCAAATCTCACATTCAAACTAATAAATTTTCAAGTACATTTGAATCCAAAGAATCACTTAAGGGTGATTAATGTAGTGGAGAATGTAAATTAAAGATATTCATGGGATGTCAGTATGCAATTAGTAAATATAAACTTTAAGTTGTAAATATGATAAATTTTGATGTGTATCATGATGCCATATAATAGCAACTTATGTAAAAGCATTTGACCACAAATGTGAAACTATTTTATGTATATATATATATATATATATATATCAATCATTGAAGTATGTTTTGTTATATAAATGTCCATGAGATTTAGATTTATGAATATAAGTGGGAAGGTGATTTTTAGATGTTAAGCAATTTTCATATGTTGAAACCATTTATAGATGATATGTACATGAGTTGAAAGTTGCTCATGATAAGAGAGAGTATATTAGAGCTCAATTAGACCATTTTAAAACAAAAAATTTGTTCAAGTGAGCCATAAAATGCATCATTGCCCTTGATTGCCTAAGTGACAAAATTTTGAGTAAAAGTTTAATGAACAATAGAGAACTTTTAGAGTTTTTTATAGAGCCAAACTTTGTATTTCCAAGGTTGGCCCAAAAAATTTGTCATGACATTGGTACTATTTACATTGATTCAATTATGATTTTTGTGAGTTTTGAAGTATCAAATAAATTTATTTTAATTTAAAATTTTTACATTAAAAGGTTCAGATCATAAGTTTTTCATAAACACTTAATTTGTCTTAATTAGGATTATGTAATCTAAGTTATGATTTTTCAAAGTTTAAGTTGCAATACGTGACTATCGTCAAGTAAGTCCATTTGCTTCCTTTGTACATATGGTTCTTATATACATAGTTTCTTTGATGAGACCAAATATGTGTATATGAGTTCTGAATTAAAATGGAAGAAAACCATTTCTAGACATTGGAAATTAATTTGGCCTGCTCAATAGTTAAGCTTTTGCTATTAATAATTTGTCACAAAAAGTATGGCTAAAATAAACATTTCATTGTACAAAGTGAAAGATATTTAGTAGGTTGCAACAAGTTGAGGTTCACGATCTCCTCTCCCATCTACTAAGCAAGCACGATAACATGAACATGAACATGGATTGCTAAAGATCATGCAAATGATACTATAAATTGGGAATAAGAACTACCATATAAGACACACAAAAACCTTCTAAAAAGACTTATTTTACAACTTTTAATTTTAGCATTTTATTAATTAGCTTTATTTACAACTTTTATTTACATGCTTTATTTATAACTTTCAATCTAATTCAAATTATATTCAATTTCTTTTAAAGTTCTTCTATTGTCATTTCCAAAGTTTACACAGTTTACAAGATTCAATTCAATATTTACTTTTTGTTTACAAGATATACATTTTCAGATTCAAGTTGTTTGCACCAGTTTAAATTTAACCACATTTAGAACTTAAGATAATCTTTCTTTTAAGAAAGTTATGTCTTGTCTCCTCTGTTAATTTAAAAACAGAGATAAAAAAGTTGGTTTTCCAAACCTAATTTCAGAGAAAGTTTATATTAACTTCATAATTGATCCCCACCTAAAAAAAACACACACCAGCAATACTTAAAGAAATTACATTATAATATATTGTAAACCAATTATTTAAGAACTAAACCTTTCGCAAATACTTTTAGTATAACTAATTTTTAAATGATTATTTTTGTATCTTATTTATCTATCTCTTCATCTTTATCTTTTTCTAGAGCCTATTAAACTTTGAAGTTCGGCCATTTTTTCCCGACTTTTGTGACCAAGGAGTTTATTATCTATCATGCATGGTGTGATTGCAATTATATTATACTATGGAGGCAATTAAATAATATTAGACAAAGATTTTGTTTTGGTCTTAAAAAAAATAGTAATATTATCAATTTAATATGGCATTGATTTATTGGGCCAAATAACTGTAGTAGTATAATTTTAGTGCTTGGAACAAATATAATTAAGAATAAATTAATAGTCTATCTTGCACCGATTTGGTGCGAAATCAAATTATCCCATGGATAATTTGAAGTATTTCATTTTATCCTCTTGTTATGCGTTTTGTTACTACTTAATCACCCGGTGTGTAATTTTTGTCCTTAATTTATTGTCATTTGATCCCAATATAGGACTTTAGAATACTGTGAAAACATTCAAGATATAAGTTAAACAAACATTTAATTAATATTAGATTTGTTCTTCATTAACTTTCACTTGATTATTCTTGTTAAAATTTGGATGCATGAAAAAACCATAAAGTAATTAAATGATAGTTGAACAAACTTCATAGATATTAAATAATACCCCTTAAACCATAAGGAGACCAATTGATTTCGAACTAAGCCACAATAAAACATACTGTGATTTATCCTAAAATTCAAACAAAATCATACTCTTAAAAACAATATAAATACAAAAATTAATAAAAATATCAAATGATGATAAGGCAGTAAATAGAATTTTTATCACTAAATTATATGTACTAATTAAAAAGTAGTATGTTTTTCTGTTACAAAATGTAACAAGAGTTTAAATTTAAGATGTTTTACTAACTGCCAAAATTTCTCCCCTATCACATGTAGTAACTTGAAAAGTTCTGTTGCTAGTGAACGTATTTGCCCATATCACATAACGTGTTTGCCATTTTGCAGCCTCATTGTTTTCTTGGTCGTCTGTCTCCAAAAGACCAAATTCCATTTCTCCCTAATCATAAAGTGCAAACTCTTTTTGGAGACCTAAAATTGTGCTTAAAGGTAAACAAAAGGAAAAAAAAAGGTAGAAAGGGCTTGTGTGAAAATAGACGATGTATTTAAACTATCTTACTCATATTCACTCACGTTATGACTCCTACATTAGTTGATTAAGACAAACAAAGCACTACCTTAAGTAAACAGAGTCATTAAGTTGACATACTGATAACATATTCGATCTGATACATGAGTTTCATTGATTAGCTGCTCCTTCCACATCTTCTGAAAGTTCCAGAAGAACACTTTTGACAGTCTCAAACACATCTTCTACCGACCTTCCACCATCAATCTGTGAAGGATGTCAAAAGTATCATGACATGTTCGAGACTTGAGAGGAGAAAGAAAATGACGAAATCTTAAAAGATAATTAA
This sequence comes from Erythrophleum fordii, assembly GCA_032878935.1. Lineage (NCBI taxonomy): Eukaryota > Viridiplantae > Streptophyta > Magnoliopsida > Fabales > Fabaceae > Erythrophleum > Erythrophleum fordii. The sequence continues at coordinate 4,593,077 of JAVQMF010000046.1, read as the reverse complement.
AAGAGAGAGAAAGAGAGAGAAAAGGAAAGAGGATATACAGTTAAATAACAATTTTCTTACTGTGTAATCTAGTTCTAAATTATGGTTGAGTTAAATCTTGAGTTAAATATAAGAATTGCTTATTTATTATAATATGAATAAAAGTAGTACTCAATTTGTTTGTATTACAAAAGAATGTTTGAGAGTTTAAAAGAGAAGGGAAATGAAGGAATTCAAGAAAAATGAAAAAGGAGAAAGAAAAGGAATATGAATGGTTAAATGACAATATCTTTTCTCTTTTCTTCTTGTTTGGAAAACTTTTTCTTTTTAAATCATTCAAATTAGAAGATATTACAAATATAAGTGAGTGAAAACTTCGGAAATTTTAGAAGGTTAATTGAAAATTCTCCATTATCCTTTCCTCTTTATTTATAACTCCCAATTAAGAAAAAAATCGATAAAATCTTCCATTCCTTTCCTTTTTTTTATTTTTTATTTTTATCCAAACATACCTTAAAGAAAGCAAGGTATAAATTTTGAGTAATTATAGATGACCAATATTTACATGAACGTTTATTTTTCAGAAAGAAAAGCAAGAGAACACATCTCTATTCCAGAAGGAGGTTTACCTTCCGAACTTTACCCTTTGAGAAGTAATAATCAATCACTGGCATGGTACATTCATAATACACCTCTAGTCGGTTCTTTATGGTCTTAATGTTATCATCAACTCTTCCCTGCATTCAATAGAAAATAAAGCTGTGATAACTTATACGAGTGTTTGAACATGGATTAGACGCATGTTTTAGATATGATACTATGCTTCAAATTATACTAAAACATTACTTATTCTAACGTACGTGTTCCAATGTCGTGTATGTGCCAGTATTGTACTTTTTAGGAGACGAGTAACTAACCAACCTGATTTCTCTTTAAAAGGCGCTTCATGGACTCCTCTTCAGGGCAATCAAAATATAATACCATATCTGGCTCTATTTTCATCTGTTAAATGATTTGGGATTTCAATTTCAAAATTACTAATTGATCATTCACACCATACCGCAAGAAAAATTTTGAGTTAAACAGGGCGTACAAGGTTCTCAGCTGCAGCAAGATTTTCTTGGTTCCGTGGAAATCCATCAACAAGGAATTTTTTTGTCTCACTTCTCTTCATTGCCTGCTCAAGAACTCTAACAACTATCTCACTTGGGACAAGCTTTCCTTCCTTCTTGTACTCCTCAATCATTGTTCTGGAAAGGAATATATATATATATATATATATATATATATATATAAGGGAATTAATAATAGGAGTTCGATGCGTTAAAAAGAAAATAACAAGACATGAAATTTATAGTCTTTTGATGTAAATAAGCTCAATATTTTTAGGGGAAATTGACTTTTTGGTTCCGCAAAAGTATAATTTTTCTTAATTTAATTTCTCAAAGATTTAATTAGTTTTTCAAAGATTGTTTCTGTTTTAAAATAATCTTGATATTAAGTTTATAATAAGATAATTAATGATACAAGTGACGTGACCTAATAGAAAATGCCGCTGTTAGTTGGTTATGCGGCCATCAACATGTTGCATATTCCAAGAGTGCTTATGCAACATTTTAATGGCCACATAAACCATTAACGCTCACATCATTTACTCCATTAAGTCATCTAACCTACTTTGTTCACTATCTTTTAACGGTTTTAACGTCAAAACTATTATAAAACATATATAAATAATTTCTAGATGACTAAAATGTGACACTTAATCTTCTAAAAACTGAATTGAGACAAGATGTATTATTAAAGGACCAAAAAGTCAATTCACATAATTTTTTTTATAGCCTCAAAACATTATTACCTCTTTCATATAAGATATGCGAATGCAGAAATATATATGTAGAAAGAGAGAGAGAGAGAGAGAGAGATGAACATGTTCTATAAATAATAAATAGTACCCATATTCAGTTCCAGACTCAGTTTCTGCTTGAAGGAGGTCGCCAACGCTGAGATGGGAAAATCCAAACTGTGAAGCTATCTTGGAGCATTGGGTGCTCTTTCCACTGCCAGGAGAACCTATATATCATTGATATTCATTGTCAAATTTTGAAATATTAGGATTTTTCTGTAACTATGCATTATACCTGATAGTCAAATTTAAGATATATATAACTCTTTTCTGGAGCATTTTATTTTTAGTTTGAAAATTTTTTTTATATGAAAATTGCGTTTGACATATATAAAATAATTGGACATTCTTACAATAGTAATTAGATCATATACAAGAAGTAAATTTCAAAATTTGTATATTTATTATACCTAAACATCTTATAAGTAGATTATAATTCAGGCGTTTGAAAATTAAAATTCTTTTATACGAAACAGCGCCATATGCCATCTAACATTTGAATCATCATCATAACCATAATCTTTTTCTAGTTCTCTTCATTATGCATGTTAATTCATCAAGTGCAGTATAACACAGTTTGGAATGAGTGGTTGTGGTTACTACTTAACCCACTTTTACCAGTACGCTAGGATTCATTTTATTAAGGGTCAAATTTTCAGAATCTTAATTATAATTGCAGCCTCATAACATTTGAAAAAAAAAAAGAAATCGCAGCTCAAACTTAGTGCATATTAATGTTAAATCTATACTGATTTTGTGATAATTTTATTTGCCACTGCTTTAAGTATAAGATGGAGTGTACCCAAAACATATATAAGCACCTCTTCCTTTGAGATGTTTTGCCTTGCATCCTGCTTGTGAAAAACAAATCTACTTCAGAGAGAATCAACATTAAAGGGAAAAAAAAAAAGTTAAAGAGCAAAGATCTATGAAGCTATGATCGATTAAGCAAATCAATAATCCACATTTGTGGATGATTCCTTTTTTAAATATATGAAAAGAAAACAAAGTTTCAGGCCACTATTCAACCAAAAAAAAAAAACAATCAATAGGTTATCCGCCAAGTCATAATACATTCAACAATAGCTTTCTTCAAAATAAAGAAGATTTTTCTCTGCATTGGTTTGAGCTAAAGGGAGCAAAAAAGTGAATACTAAAGAATAATCAGTGTCTTTTAAATTGATATTAGTATGCAAAGATGACTTTTATACGTGTTTCACATTTAAAACTCCTCATTTCGGTTCCCAAAAGCACAGCAACAGCATGCAAGGATTGTTCAGCTATTATACAAATCAAATAAGAATACGTTTCTGTTAAGAAAAGAAAAATAGAGCAAACATTTATTTTGGTCCTTGATAGATTAGTGGAGTTCCAATTTGGTCCTCCGCAGATGATTATATTCAATTTTCTCCCTTGATTATTAAAATACTTATAATCTTGGCATTTCATCCTATTTCCATCTAAATTTCAACACCAAACTTAATAATGTGTTGACTTGGACATTATTGGGTGATAAATCCAACTCTATTAACAGCTGACAAATAACGTGCAAGTCAACAAACTGTTAGGTTTGGAGTCACAATTTGATAAAAATGAGATAGGTTAGAAGAGTAAAATTGTAAGCATTTTAATTATTGAAGGATTAAATTGAAAAAAAAAATATATTCTATAGATAATTAAATTGAAAATCCAAAGTAAGTTTTTCTGAAAAATTTAATGAGTAAATTACACAGGCCACCTATAAATTTTGTTGAAATTATATAAATCTTTTTTTTTTCAAAATATATAAAAAATTTCCTTTAAAATAAAAAATTACCTTATACTTTAGTCCAATTTAAATTTTTTTTACTAAAATATCCTTCATTTAAAATTTTTTTAGTTAAAAAATATATTAGGCTTAAGGGAAGATAGTTTGGTATAAAAAAATTTTAATTGAACTAAAATGTAAGTTTTTTTTAGAAGGGGTTTATATAATTTTAGTAAAACTCAAGAAAAATTTATATAATTTAACGAACTTTAAATTTGATAATGTTGATAAGAGACATAAAGGGTTGAGCTTCGTTGTTCTAGAACAAGTGGAACTCTGTATTTTTACAATCATAGTCTCAGAATAAGCAAATTTTCCAACAGCACATAGAAAAACACTTGCAAATAAACATGCACATAACATAGATGTCTATATCTGAGATAAAGTGTTGCTTATACCTCAGAACAAGATATAAGAATCTGGAATAAATGATTTAGGAAGACTACGTAACTTAAAAGAAGATTTTTCTAGAGGAAATTATCCATATTGCTAACCTTATTTGATGAAGGAGCATGCTTTTCTACCGTGGTCTTCATTCTTTTTTCACTAGGCTAACAATTATCAGATAGTACAAGAAAATTTAAAAGATGAGGAATAATACATAATGAAGTAATTAAATTTGAATCATAAAGACGTAAAATTTACTAATAATCACAAACTAATTAGCGGAGTAAGATCAATTAGCTATAGTGGTATCGATTTTAATGTTGCAAGTAGAAATAATAATATACTATCTGTAAATATTTAACTCATAAATCATACAGCTTTTGCTTTCTGTTCGAACTCTATCAATAACAAATTACTCAAGTTATTATTAAGACAAACAAAAATTTAGGTTTTCTAATGGGGAAACAAGAGATTGAACTGGAAAGAAAGAAAAAATGAACCGAGTAAAGAAAAGGGTCGTTGATTAACAAATTAAAGGGAGAAGCTGCAAAAAAGAATTATTAATGGAGAGTTACATAACAATTGCTATTTTCTTAAGACCTAGTCACCCAAATTTCAATAAACCAATGTCATTGACCTTTCTTTTTTTGGGTGTAAATAAAATGACAGCAATGATAGACTACTTCACGCTAAGATGCCACTTAGAACATTTCTTTTCAATCCTACACCTATATTTGTCAAACTCAATATCAACATAAAAAACTTATCGAAGAGTGAATATAGACTCACTCAAAAGTTTATACGCCATAAAATTTCTTTTAAAAACGGTTAACCACCAATTGGCAATTGTTTTCTTAATCAATATCATGAAATTCACTATTAGAAGACTATTCAACCAATTTCCATGAACTTGTTCACTAACAAAAAGAATGACATATTTGAAGTATTTGAAGACATATAAATCTCAATAATTTAAGAATAAGTATATTCATCAACATATTAACATGTTACCTTTTTATATTTTGCACCACGTGCAGCAACCCTCCAATTAACCCATCATCTCTAATCTTTTTAATTATAGGTTGAAACAACCAATTTCATTGACAACCATAAAAGTCGAGAAAATACGAAGTAGTAGGAAAGATATATAAACCGGCAATATAATGATGAAGAGGCAAGGACGTAAGTTAACCTTACAAGTTTCGGATATGAGACACAGAGAGAGAGAGAGAGAGAGAGAGAGAGAGAGAATTACAGCAGAAGGCCTGAAAATTAAACTGAAATTTAGTCATAGTAGGGAGAAGATGTCGGGAACAGGGTTGTGTGCGTTTAATCGGTGAGTGATGACGTGCTGTGCCCGGAATGAAATCAAGAACGTGAATCATCTGGAAGCCTGAATACTCTTCATTTCTAGAGAAAGCTAGTTCTGACGCGTGTAACGAAAGTTGTTGCTTACGCATGGAAAATTTTAATAAAAGAACAAAAGGGAAGTTTTATAATTTTATAGCAAAACTGGAGAAATCTGTTTGAAGAGATCAGTTAAATGATTATATTGTGAAAAAAATTAATATTTTTGAACTTAACACATAGGCAATATAATTATTTAATGTATAAAAAATTTTAAAAAACGGTGAGAATTTATATACAAGATTAAACTAAACATGTGTATATACGCATACAAGTACAGACTACAAAAAGAGGCTTTCAGTGACCTTGAAATTCAAAAAGTCGTTAGGGAATGTCTTAATTAAATGACAACGTAAAGAAAAAAAGTTATCCTTAAAAGCTTTTTGTTTTAAAAAAAAAATTACTAAAGTAGTTTTTGGGACAACAAAGTCATCACTGAATAAGTTGACCACCAATATTTCTCTTGCTGTTTATCATGTGAGTTTCCATGGTGGAATGTGGAAACAAATATATGTGTATATATATATATATATATATATGGCTGATTTTAAACTTTTATTTATATATTTCATATTGCATGGCTAACTGGGATTCACACATTTCTCTCTTGTCTTCCCCTATTTCATGGTTCCTATCTATTAAGGAGATGAGGTGCAAAGACGGAAAAGTAATAAACTAATATCATAATGATGTAAAAGCAGCAAAAGAAAGATTATTTACGGAAAGGTAATAAAGAAGTGAAATTTAGAAGCACAATATCCGAATTTAAAGCATGGAATTCGGAATGATGACAACCGAATTTTATGAAATTATTTTTTTTAAGCAAATGGGAACAATTCGAATTTCTTTTAAGTTATTTTTTTCATCTTGTTAATTAAAAAAATTGGATTAAAAATAAATAAATTTAAAAAATACTTATTTATTTAAGTAATTTGAGCTATTAAAATATTAATAAATATAATAATTATTATATAAAATTGAAGAATCGATGTATGTATAAATAAATTATTTTAATTTAATTAAAAATCTAAGAAGTAATATCGAAAGTTTTAAATATTAAAAAAGAATTGAAAAATAAAATATTGATTAAAGAATAATAAACATTTGAAATTAAATGGGGTGATGATGCAATTTTGTTAAGTGAAAAGGAAATTTGGTTTGCTTCAAATTCAAATTTCATGTAATGTGTAAGGACGTTGATGGAAAAGTAATAAATTAATGGTTAAAAAATATTTAATTAAAATAAATAATTTAAAAAGATACTTGTTTATGTAAATAATATGAACTATTAAAATATTAATAAATATAACAATAATTATATAAAATTAAAGGAGTGATGTTTGTATAAATAAACTATTTTAATTTAAGAAAAAAAAAGTAATATCAGAAACCTTAAATATGAAAGAAATAGGAAAAAAGATTAATTAAATAGTAATAAACATTTAAAGTTATATTAGGCAATTATACAATATTTTGAAATCGAAAGTAAATTTGGTTTTTATCAATTCAAAGTTAATGTAATATTTTTAACGAAGTTAAAAATAGTAATTAAGAATATTTATCTATATTTTTAAATTTATTTTATTTGATGAAAATAACTTTTTTAGGTGCGTTGACAGAAATGTAATAAATAAACATGAGAATGGGGTGCAGATACCAAAAAGCAATAAACTGCCATGGGAGTAACATAAAAATAATAGGAGGAAAAGTATTTACCCAGAGGCAATAAAACATGAGATTCGGATGCTATGCATGTGAATTTCAAGTAAAAAAATGATTTTTTTTAATTTCATAGAATTTGGAAACGTGGCTTCCAAATTTTATGAAATTAAATGTTGGATTGGTACACAATGAATTTTTATTAAACTTTTTTATTTTATTAATAAAAAAGATTTGATTAAAAATAAAGTAATTAAAGAAAATATTTATTTAAACAATTTTATTTATTAAAATATTAATAAATATAATAATTATATAAAATAAAAACAAATAAATTAGTTTGATTTCATTAAATATCTAAGAAATAACATCGGAAACTTTAAGTATTAAAAAAGAAATAAGAAGTAAAATATTGATTAAAGAGTAATAAATATTTGAAGTTAAATTGGATAATGATGTAATTTTTTTAAACAAAAAAAATTAGTTTGCTTTAAATTTAATTTAATATAATATTTTAATTTAAATTAAATTTAATAATATAAAATATTTGTCTATATTTTTAAATTTATTCCATTTAAATAAGATAAAAAAATTAAGCCAAATACCTTTAGAATTACAGTATATGATATTTTATAATTTTATTTCAATAGTTAGTTAAAAAAGATACGTATTTATTTAAATAATCTAATCTATTGAAATATTAATAAATATAACAATAATTATATAAAATGAAGGGTGTGAGGTATGTAAAATAAAATATTTTAATGTAAGTAAAAATCAAAGAAGTAATATCAAAAGCTTTAAATAAACAAAAATAAGAAAAAAATAATTAATGAGTAAAAAATATTTAAAGTTAAATTGGGTTATGCTTGTTTAAGTTAAAAAGAAATTTGTTTTACTTCCATTCGAATTTAATGTAATATTTTTAATTAAAGTGAATGTGATTATGAAGAATATTGATAAATTTTGTTAAATCCATTTTATTTGAATAAGATAAAAAATTAAGCCAAATTGTTTATTAATATAATCTGAAAAAAATTAAGCCAAATATATTTACGTTTATTCTATTTGAATAAGATGAAATATTATTTGTTAATATAATTAATAATTTTAGCCTAATTTATTCGAAGGTAATAGAATAGATAATGTATATGTATTATTTGTTAATATAATTAATAATTTTGGCCTAATTTATTCGAAGGTAATAGAATAGCATAATGTATATGTATTATTTGTTAAAAAATATTTGTCTAATAAATTTTTTGGTATTGAATATTTGTTTTTTTTTAATAGTTTGATTGAAATAACAATAAAATTTCAATAAAATTTACATAAAATTTTATCAATTTCTTCTTCAATTTTAAAATTATTTAATAATTGTTGACATAGAAAAATTTTTTTAAAGAAAATTAATAGTACGTTGGGATTAAATTATATTATTGTAAATATTCTAAATACATTTATAGCAAATGACTTCTGGTGCCACAACGAGGTCTTTTTCTTTCACGTCGGGGTCGTTGTTGCCCTGATTGTTCTAGTTGTTGGTGCTCCTGTACTGTGAGATTTGTGTTTAAATCAATGGATGGAGACTGAGTTGGACGAATCGGTTCATGCGGTGTCATAAATCCTGATTGCGACGATCCTCTTGGCTCAAAGGAGTAACTAGTATACATAGCATTAAACGCGGATGTATCAAAAAGAATCTGCCCAAATGATTCAAAAGAGGGAGACAACTACTGAGGGGTGTTAGAGGAAGGCGAAGGTGATGGCTGCATGCTTGAAGAGGGCCATATTCCACCAACGTCATCAAACTGGTTAGATGGCACTGAATAAGAAGGACCAGGATCAGGTATACTAATATGTTCTTGAATTGGGGCTGGAATGTATGAAGACATACTGGGAATATCTCGGTGAACTGGACCCTGTTGTTGTTGACTATTTTCTCCTGTAGTGGGCTGATGGGTCGATAGGTAACCTTGATGTCTTTTTCCTGGACGACCAGCAGGAATATGAGGCCTAGGAAGATCCAGCGCCTGGTCAGCTGGCTGAGAAAATAGTGATGATCGCTACTCACCAAGAACATGTAGTATATTGCTAGAGTCTCGACCAATAATATCACAAAAATTGGCAGGTAAAGGATCCTGTAAGTGCAGCGTATAAAGTCCCTATGCTAAATCAGCCTAACGAAACAAAAACGGATAAGTTAGATATTGACATGTAAAAAGATAAGAAAACAATAATGATAAAGTTAATGAGTAAGAAAACATTGTACCCCATATCCAGTAGCAACACTCAACCTCTGGATCTATCGACGCGTGTGTTGTCAATACCATCGCATGTACTCAGACGTCCGATCAAATGGCTCTTCAGTTACAGGAGACTGAGTTATCGTATCTCGTCATCCATACCATTGCTGAATGAAAGTACTATGCTCAGACACCCAGTTGGTCTGAGTTCTGCCCCGAAGTTGTAAATTATGGAGAGAGTCTAACTTGACTGGTTCTTGAGGAATAGGTTGATGACGACCAAATTGTCGTAGAACGCGATCTGGATGGTGCCACTCTATGATCCAGAAGCATATGAGTGGCATAAATGCGATCCAAATGTTTAGAGAAACCAAACAGTACTCTGGAATCAATTCTTGCACTACCTGTGGCTGGTATGGACGCCATATAATCTGAGAAAAATATTAGATAAAATAGTAAGTAAATAACAAATAGGTAATTAAAAAAAAATTATGCAAACCGAAGACCTAAATCCAATACACACCTCATCATCTCTCATAGCATCTAGTAAAGCTCTATATAATCGCAGAGCTCTGACACTCGGGCGCGGAGGGCGTCCAACATTTTTTCATCTGTTACAATGAATAAATATTTTAGTTAAATAATATGTAATTAGTAGAGTATTCTTTAATGAACAAATAAGATAGTTCAAACCTGAAACCAAGAGGTGGGAGTACAGGGTATTCCTCAATGCGAGGGTCAGGGAAAGGTGGTATCTCAGGTGCAAGCATAGGAAATCGATCCCATGCCTACAAATGTAGCAACGTTAAGCATCCAGCAATACCACAATCACCCTTATAGGTTGCATTACATAGCTCCTGATAGAGATAAGCTAACACTGCAGAGCCCCAACTGCAACGTCCAATTTGCTCAAAGTCATCCAACAAGGGTAGATACATCAAGTAAACTCTATAGCTGGATCTATCTGGCATTAACCACCCCCCCAATCGTACGAAGAATGTAAGCACGAGTGAACTGGCGGATCGTCTCATCATCTACATCGTCTGGTAGATGTGCAAAGTTCTATGCCAACCAAGAGATAGAAAGTCGTTGTCCATCGATCTGATCAGCTGGTGGTGTGGTTCCTAAAAGCCACTGGCACACCTCTGACCAATTGAAACTTGTCCCACCCACGACTAGGTCCCCCTCAACCGGCAGGCCCAACTGCACTGCAACGTCCTCGAGGGTAATCATACACTCTCCTCGAGTGCTATGAAATGTATGCGTCTCAGGCCACCACCTTTCTACTAATACACTCACGAGTAAGGTATCATACTCAAATTGCCCAATTCGTGCAACACCATAAAAACCAGACTGCCTCAAATACTCAACAATTGCTAAGGGTGGATCACCTAAACGATCGTCATGTAGAACTCGACGAGGGCGAAGTATTCGATCATCTTACAAATAGGAATAAATTATATATCAGAATAATTAAATGGAATAGAATATAACAATTAATATTTTATTCTACCTCGCCATCCCAAATAGCCTGCGATAGGGTGTTCAAAGGCTTGGTTTGGTTCGGTTTTGAGCAAAAATCAAACCGAACTAACTTAATCGGTTTAGAATTTTGTTAGACCTTGTCAGTTTTAAATTTTAATCGATTTGGTTCGATTTTTATTCGGTTTGGTTCGGTTTAGTCCGGTTTGGTTCATGTTTTTTTTGTCCAAAAGTATTTTTTTTTTTAAAAAAAATTTGTTCCTTATTATATGTAGAATTTAACTTCTAATATCTTACATATCTTAAAATTTTGACCAATAATAACTTTGGAATAATTTACTATTTATATATATATATTACCTAAACAAATTTCATACATTCACAAATAAGCTTGAAAAAGTGAAAAAAAAAATAAGAGTAATATCTTATAATAAAATAGTATAAATAATTTGTATATTTCTTGAACCACATAAAAAATGTAATTTTGATACAAGTTTAATTGATAAAAGATCTCATTAATTTAAAAAGAAACAAAATATTAAATTTTAATGGTTCGGTTTGGTTCGGTTAACCAAACCAAATATGGAGAAAACCGACAACCGAACCGATTTAATCAGTTTTACAATCACAAAAACCAAACCAAACCAATTTATAATCGATTTTATTAGATTTTTGGCGGTTTAGTTCGGTTTGGTTTGGTTTAATTGGTTTGGTTCGGTTTTGTTCACCCTTAGCCTGCGATATGTGTCGCTCCTATAGGTATAGAAGTGAAGCGTCCTCTGGGCTTGGATGAATAGGCTGGTCATCTCCAGCCATAACAACTATAGGATAAAAGAATATAATAAACTTATATGCATATAACATAAACGTAAATAGTTAAAGCAGAATAACATATCACATAAAAGATAATGCATTCGAATATGTCATACAATGTTTTTTTTTAACTTATACATATAGAAAATAAGTAATATAACATATTTGAAAACAATTACAATATTTTTATCCACTAATAAGGGGCAGAATGGCGGTGTGAGTAGGAGGAACGATTATGATCGGTTTGTCTACACAAGCTGCACCTACTTGATTGTGTCGAGGTCCTAAAATCCATTTCATTTCTATAACGCGTTGAACGAGGTTGACCTCTCTCACAAAGCATTGATTGATCAGGGATTAACTTTGGACCATCCGGTTGTGGCCAATTTTCCTGTCCTCTAATAGGGTGAAACATGTTACTGTATGTATTTTGCATTGTATCCAGTCAAAATACAAGATTTACAAATTGAAATGGCTCAAGAGCTTGCGATCTACATGCTGCTAAAGCATGTTGGCATGGGTACTTCTTCACTTGGAATTCACCACAATCACAGGTTCGTTCAGTCAAATTCACTCTACAGCAACGACTGTATTGGCGGTTCATTTGATCATACGGCTCTCCAACCTCGAACAATGCAGCTTCTTGATTGAATATCCGCGCAACACATGAATGGGATCGCTGAACATTTATTGCTATTCTCTTTATCAAGGTCTGTGAGTAAACTTGACCTGCATTAAGCTGAGCATTTATCTACTCGGCACGCTGCACAAAATATTGGTTAACCCGATAATATGTAGCCTTTGCTATTCCTGAAATGGGTAAGGACCTGACCCCTTTCAAAACATCATTCATGCACTCTGCTAAATTCGTAGTCATGTAGCCGTATCGTCGACCCTCAACATCATATGCACGGGTCCACTGTTCTTTGGGAATAGCTGTAATCCACCTACCTGCCTCCTCATTTATAGCCGCTATCTCATCTAGTTTCTCATCAACATAGCGGCGCTCATATGCATAACCTGTATGACATGGTTGATAACTTTGCTATTACTTTCAAATTAACTAAAAAAATGAAAAATTCATGTAAAAGGGAGAGACATACCAATGTTCTTTAACTTTTGCTTTAAATCTGATGACTTATAGTGAGTATGGAAGTTGCTTGCCACGTGACGAAAACAAAAAACATGATAACCATACGGTGGCTGCCAACCAGTTTGTAGAGTAGCAACAGCTGACAAAATGGACGGATGTCTATCTGATATTAAACAAATACCTCGTCGTCCAGGTACCACTCGCCTGCGTAGATTACTTAAGAACCATGTCTACGCTGATTGTGTCTCTCTTTCCACAATAGCAAAGGCGAGGGGAACAATATGTCGGTCACCATCTTGTGACATTGCCATCAACAGTGTCCCCTTATATTTGCCATACAGAAATATTCCATCGACTTGGATCATCGGCTTCAGATACTCAAATGCGTGTATACAAGGCTTGAATGCCCAAAATACGCGTTTAAACACAGAAATTGGCTCACTACTAGAGGTACTATAGAGAGATTGTTTTGTCACAAACTCAACATATGAGCCAGGCATGAAATGTTGTATTGCAGCCATCCACCCAGGCAATGTCGCATACGAGCTCTCCCAGTTACTAAAAGCAACAGCTGCAGCTATATGCTTTGCTCTCCATGCCTTTTTATAAGATATAGTGTATTCGAACAAACTTCTCATTCGCTCAATTATTTGGTTTATTGGAACATTAGGTGTTGCTGTTACCATTGCAACAATGCATGATGAGATAACATCAGAGTCTAATTTCGGATGATCTTGCAATCGTGGCAGACAAACATGTATGTGGATCCCTATATCTATTATTTGCCAAAATGATCCCCTTCCACTACTTTTTTTACATGCTCGTACCCGCCATCTACAACTTTTGCCATAATGCACACACTGACATTCTTCATACCTTTTGCTCGTCAAATACTTCTTAAAAGTATGATGTGCCCTCACAGAATACAATTTCACTACAAGACGCAACGCCTTCTGATTTGGATACTGTGCTCCTACATATAACTCTTGATTATTCATCTGTACCTCATTTCTCCCCTCTTCGAACTCATCACCCTGTGCTAAAGCCAAATTAACTTGTTAGAAGAATACAACAGTAAAGGCAACAAACTGGGACACTGGTTCAACATCAAAGGCATCATCATCATCACCCTCATGCTCACTATCATATGCATCATCATCGTCGTCACCAGTTTCATTGTCATCATCTTCTTCATCATTGTCATAATCAGGATCAAGTTCTGCGTCATACTCATCTTCATTTTTAAAGTCTTCTAATACATTTTTATTTTGTATTTTTCCTCATTTTCCAAATTTCAAAAGTATTCCTTTATTTCAACTTTTTTAAAGCATTTTTTCCTCAAATTCCTTGTTTTAACTATTTTTTACACTTTTTCCCTCCTTTCTTTTTTCTCATTTTTTCCATTATTTCCTTATTTTACCAATTTCTAATACATTCCTCTTACTTGTTTTTTCCTTCTCACTTATTACCTTAATTATTTCAATAATTATATTTCTTTTATCCTTCTCTTATTTTAGCCATTCCTTTTTCTTCATTATTCCCTTTTTGTTTTATTTCAATTACTTTAAACTAATGACCTTTTGTTATCTTTAATATTCCTCAAGCATTCTTTTATTTTTTTTCTAAATTCATAAATTCTATTTCTTATTTCTTTCATGTCTTAAGCTTTTTCTTTCATTACCCTTATTTTTAAATAATATTTGCAACATTTTTTTCACTTTTTTCTAATTAATTTTTTTCTTCATTATAAATATACATATTTTGTACATATAGATATATATATATTTTTTTCTTTATTTTCATAACTATTAATTATTTACTTTTTCTTTATACCCTGTGCAATTTGTTTTCCTTTTTTTTAAAACTTTTTTCACACGTTATACATTTTTTCTCCAATTTTATTTTATTTTCTTTTACTTTAATCATATTTATCTTCATTAATTATTTTTTTCCTCCATTACAAACATATATATATTGTAAATATATATATATATATATATATAAATATATATATATATATATATATTTTATAACTATCAATTGTTTGCTTTTCCTTTATGCCATGTGTAATTTATTTTTCTTATTTTTATTAACTTTTTCTGCATATTATACATTTTTTTCTCCAACCAACTTTTTCTTCTTTATTACTTTAATCGTATTTACCTTCATTAATTATTTTTTTCTTTCAGATTATTTACTCTATTTAGCAACAAATTATATTCACCTATATTTTTATTATACTATTCAAATTATATTCACCTTTATTTTTATTATACTATTTAAATATTAAAATTTCCCTTCATTTTATTTCTATTTTTTTCAACTGCAAATTTTGATTCCATTTCTTTTGTTTTACCTTCATTTGTTTTTGCCTCATAATATATCTAAACTAATACAACAAAATCATTTAAATATTAAAATTTTTTTAATTTTATTTCAACTACAAATTTTGATTCTATTTCTTTTGTTCTTCCTTCATTTGTTTTTGCCTCATAATATATTTAAACTAATACAATAAAGTCACTATTACCTACACAAATCCATTAATAACTCCCTCTTTTTCTTCTCAAGTGTATTTCTTAAATATAAACTAAATTCTATATCAACCATACGATAAATATAAAAAAATTATATATTGATATCAAATAATTCTATCAGCATTATTTTTGTCTAAATACTTCAAACTATATATATCGTAATTATAGTAAATATTAAAATCAGAAATAATAAATTATTTCACATACCTAATATAAAATGCAACAAATATTTACTCCTTTGTAGTCTTTCACCTCAAATCTTGAAATTTCACCAACAACAAATAAAAGGAGAGATAGAAAAATTTTACTGAGAGTTGAGGGAGAGGAGCTAAGGGAGAGGAGCTCAGCTTCAGAAATGGGAAATGTGAGCGGCGTCCATGGAAATTAATATATATATAGGAGGAGTAATTTTTTTTTATCTGAAGATTTTATCAGTAATTTTTCGCAGCCAATCAGATGCCTCCGTAATATTTCTAATCCTCTAATATCACGCCATGTGCCCATGGGTTATCCTGCTGACCGATCAAAAAAGCACTGGTCAGCGTGCGCCTAGCTTGGCTAGGCTCAGGCTAGCCGGCAGGCTAAATTCTGAGTCAAAGACTCCTAATTCAGAGCTGGCACGCTAGCCAGGCTAGCTGTGGAATTCGGAGCCTCTGGCTCTGAATTCATTAGTTTTATTGCATTTCCGTAATAATTTTTTCTCCTGTTATCCTTTACGCAATTTTTCTTTTTTTTTTTATTTCTTTTCATTCAAAAAACGAAGGAGATGATGCTCCTCTGTTTCTATTGTTTTATTTTTTTTTAATATCATATTTGCCGTACAATGTATAATTTTCCACTGGGTCCTTAATAGGATCATCCAACATTTTCTTTTTTTCTTCTTTGAAAAAAAAATTAGTTTAGTCACAAATGGGTTGGATCCTTCATAGAAGTTATTTGAATCAAAGATAACAAAACAAAAAAGAAAGTCACGGGAAATAACAAAGCAAAAAGTAATGATGGGGAAATAACAAATTGCATGAGAGTCCAGGTTTTTGAGTTGAATTCGGATTGTGTCAATCTAAATTCATGCAGATGAGATTGGTCAAAGTGCTACTTTGATCGGTCACGTGTAACGGTAAAATGCAATTTACTGTATTATTTGTATACATGGCGTGTTTTTATTGGCCGAGGAAGATTTTTAGACATTGTGATTGGTTGAAAAAAAAAGTATAGATAATAAGAAGAGAAAATTACGAAATTGCCCTCAAACCTCCTCCTCTATAAAATGGCTGAATCTCACAACTTCTTTTGTGGTTAAAATTATCCTTCTTTCAAAATTTTCACTTTTGTGAGGCTTGTTGGAGGCTTGTTAAGAGATTTTGTTTTGAAGTGCTGGTAAAAGAAAAAATATTACTAAGGGTGGAGACATATTTGGTACGAAATTATTAGGTAACTCATTTTTGTATATCAAATATTTTAATTTTATTATTACTGTAAAATATATATTGTATGAAATATTTGCAAAATAATAATGTTGTTTGAATTTATAATTTTAAGTTATGGAATATTGTTTGTTGTATAATTAATGCTAATTACAGGTATTATTTTAGATATATATTTAGCGAAAAGAAAGAAAAAGAAAAAAAAATTATAACACTGTGAACGGATGAAGGAAAAATTGCTAAAAAAATATGAATCGTTTAAGTAGAAAAATTTATTTTTTACACTAGACTTTGAGAATATATGAACGAGATTTAGTAGTTATAAATTGTGTAAATAATACTAGAGGAAAAAAGGTTGAGTAAAAAAAATGAGACATGTGGAAATTGGAGGAAAAATTAAGGGAAAAAAATTGTGGTCATAACAAAAAAGGAACTTGCTAATGTTAAAACTAAGAATGATGGGGAAAAAAAAAGGTATAAAAGTTTGGATGGAAAAATTGTGAAATATATGTATGTAAAAAAAGTATAAAATTAGAGAAAAATAGTAATTTAAATGAGAGAATAGTAATTTAAAGGAAGGTAAAAAAAAATTATAAGGCATAAGAAAATGGAATATATTTAGATGTCGAAATAAGGAAAAAAAATGAAATTAGTAAGTGACAAAATTGAACAAGTTTTCAAGATATATACAGATGGAGCCGTATGAGATGAAAATCTCACGTACGGTTCTGGAACGGAGATTCTTTGAACCGAATGACGACCGTAACGGATGTCGGCTCAATCCGAAGGAAATTATGCGGAAGCTTTACAGAATTATTATGAAGCTATGCGACTGGAAATTGATCCCTATGATCGAAGTTATATACTTTATAACATAGGCCTTATCCACACAAGTAACGGAGAACATACGAAAGCTTTGGAATATTATTTTCGGGCACTAGAACGAAACCCGTTCTTACCACAAGCTTTTAATAATATGGCCGTGATCTGTCATTACGTGCGACTATCTCCACTATAGAAAGAAAAAAGAAAGAGCAAATCCGCTAATAAATATTAGAAAAAAAAAAAGGCTTTCTACATATATATCGTCCAAAACAACGATTTTTATCAGCTGTAGCAAAGAAAGAAACTTCATAGAAGTCGAAATATGAAGAAATAGATATGCCTAGATACTTTTTTTCTATGGATAAAAGATCTAATTGATAGAGAAAGCACCGTAAAGATCAATTAGCGAGGTTTCGATTTATTTATCTTTTATTTTACATCTAATGGATTTACCTGAACCGATACATGATTTTCTTTTAATCTTTCTGGGATCAAGTCTTGTATTAGGAAGTCTAGGAGTAGTATTAGGAGAAAAATATATATTATATAGTAATTTAATAAATAATAATTAAAATGTAAGAAAGATATGTCTTAGGAATATGCGGAAAAAATTATTGAAAATAGGTAAAATGAAGTTTTTTTTTAAAAGATGAAATAAAAAAAGGAGCTTAAATAGAAAAAATTAGGTAAAAAAAGTAAAATGGGAAGAAAGTGTTAAAAGGAAAATGATATAAAAAGGGAACAAATATAGTGTTCATAATTGTGGGAAAAGAAAATGGAAATAATGTGAAATAAAGGCAAATACATATTTATAATTTTTAGCAAGTAATTATTTAACTTTGTCAGATAAATTTGTTAAAAAATTGAAAATAGTAAGTGACAAAAATGAGAAAGTATTCAAAATATGTACACATTTATAATTAGAAAAAAAAAGTTATAGTTAGTGAGAGATCATAATTTAAATGAGAAGAAAAATATATGTTAGATAGTAATTTAATGAATAATAATTTAAAAAGTGGAAAAACTATTTTTTAGGAATGTGTCAAAAAATTAGTGAAAATAGGTAAAATGAAGAATGTTTTAAAAAATGAAATAAAAAAGGAGCTTAAATAGAAAAAAAATAGTTAAAAAAGTGAAATGGGAAGAAAATGTTAAAAAGAAAATGATAGAAAAAGGAAACAAATATAGTGTTCATAATTGTGGGAAAAGAAAATGGAAATAATCTGAAATAAAAGCAAATAAATATTTTATAATTATTAGCAGGTAATTATTTAAATTTGTTAAAAAAATATAATAATGGTAATTATTAGAATTGAAAGAGAAACTTTGGATCATATTTAAATAAATATAAAAAATTGTTTACAATTTTAAGATATGCAATTGAATAATTCAAAGTGAACAAAAAAATCCATTACAACAATGACTATATAAAGCGTGTTTGTCGTCTGGATATTTTAGGTGAAAAAAATGGTTAGGAGGAATGAGATCATTTGCATTTATATGAACGGAAGGGTTTATAAAAATACTCAAGGTGTAACATTTCAATATGCAATGTCAAAATATATAATAGTCAGTACTGGCATCACCTTAAAAGAGTTAAAACAAGTAATTTCTCAAAAGTTACGGCTGCCACACAACTATGTTGTGTCTGATTTGATATATAGGCTCTCGACAACAGTAAACCCAACATGGTATCAAGTGATTATATTGGAAGATGATTGTGATATACAGAAGATGTGACAATCTCACTCACGTTTTCCATTACAGCTCCGTTGAATTGTATGCAAACACCTCATGCATTGACCCCCAGTTCAGCATTGACTTTAAGCCAAATTTGGCGAATGAATTGTTACCTGCACCTAATATGTTGTCTCGATTGACATATTTTTTGGAACCTTATCAAATTGTACCAATAGAGTGCAGTTCACAACTAAGTTTCTCTTGGCCAGCAATTGGCTTTACTGAGCCTTCTTCTCCAACTGGCTCAGAATAAAATGTCCTGAAAGACTTTGAAAATGAAGATGAGTATAATGCAAAACTTAACCCTGATTATGATAATGATGATAAAGATGATGAAGATGCCGTTGATGATGATAGTGCGAGTGATAATGATGGTATCATTCATGTTGAACTAGTGTTCCAATATATTGACCCTGTTGCTGCATTTTTCTAACAAGTTAATTTGGCCTTAGTGAGAGGCGATGAATTTGAGGAAGGAGGCATTAGATACAAATAAACAATCAGGAATTGTGTATTGGATTAAGGTATCCAAACCAAAAGGCACTACGTCTTGCTATGAAACTATATTCTATAAGGGTTTACCACAGTTTTAAGAAATACTTGACATGTAAAAATATGAAAAATGTCAGTGTGTGAATTATGGCAACAGTTGTAAATGGGCAGTCAAAACATGCAAAAAAGGTAAGGGGAAGGGATCATTTTGGCAGATTACATGATATGGGGGTTTACATACCTGTTTATCTACGATGATATCACAAGATCATTTGAAATTGGATTCCAACATTATCTCATCATGTATCGTGACAATGGTGATTGAGGCACCTAATGTTCCAATCAACCAAATCATAGAGCGAATAAAAAGTTTGTTTGGTTATACTATAACATATAAAAAGACGTGGAGAGCAAAACATAAAGCCACCGCAATTGTTTTTGGTAACTGGAAGAACTCATATGCTACATTGCCTAGGTGGTTGGTTGTGGTACAACATTTTATGCTTGGCTAATACGCTGAGTTTGTGACGAAATAATACCCTCAGAGCACTTCTACTAATGAGGCAGTGGTGGTGTTTAAGTGCGTATTTTGGGTATTTAAGCCTTGTATAGATGCATTTGAGCATTTAAAACCAATGATTGAGGTCGATGGGACATTTTTCTATGGAAAATATAAAGGGACGCTATTGATGGCAATGGCACAGGATAGGGACTGACATATTATCCCTCTCGCCTTTGCTATTATGGAAGGAGACACACAATTAGCATGGATATGGTTCCTTTTCAATCTATAAAAGCGAATAGTTCGAGAAAGATGTAGTATTTGTTTGATATCAGATAGACACCTATCAATTTTATCTGTCGTTGCTAATCTATAGGCTGATTGGCTATTACCTTATGGTTATCATGTTTTCTTTCTTTATCATGTGGCCAGCAATCTTCACACTCATTATAGATCATCAAATTTAAAGCAAAAGTTAAAAAGCATTGGTACGTTTCTCTTCTACAATTACGTATTTACATCATACATGATTAGAAACTTATAGCAAAACCATTAATTACGTTATACAGGTTATGCATATAAACATTGATATGTTAATGAAAAATTGGCTGAGATAGCTGCCATCCATGAAGAAGCAGGCAGGTGGATTGCTGAGATCCCAAAAGAACAGTGGACCTGAGCATACGATATAGATGGTCATCACTATGGCCACATGACAACAAATTTGGCAAAGTGCATGAATGGCATCTTGAAGGGGGTTAAGTCTTTACTTATATCAGTATAACTAAGGCAACATATTACCGGGTTAACTAATACTTTATGCAATGGGTCGAGTAGATCAATGCTCAAATGACGGTGGGTTAGGTGTATTCACAAACTCTCATCACTGAGGAGCCTTTTGATCGCAGGTCTGAGTGCATGTGATGGTATTGGCAATGTACCCGTCGATCGATTCAGCGATTGAGTGCAGCTACTAGATATGCGGTATATTTTATTACATCTTATCATTTTAGTCATTATCATTCTCTTGGTCTAATACATATTGATAGTTAACTTTTTATATTTTCTTAATTAGGCTGATTTGGCAGAGGAGCTTTATAGCATGCAGTTGCAAGATCTTTTGCTTGCAGATTTTTGTGATATTGTGGGGGTGAGATGCTAACAATATATTATGGGCTCTTAGTAAACAACGATTTTTACTTTTTTCCAAACCTATTGACCAGGCACCAGATCTCCCCAGACTTCAAATTCCACCAGGTCGTTCAGGTAAAAGACGTCAGAGTTACCTATCAAGTCAACAGCCTGCTATTGGAAGAATTGTCTAGCAACAACAGGGGCCAATTCAACAAGGTATTAACATTCCTAGTACATTTGTATATATGACAACTCTAGTGCAGTAGAATATTGGCATGGCTACTTTATCTTATTCTATATCGCCTAGCTAGTTTGGTAACTTTGGTAGAGCAAGCCCTTCTTCTTATATACCTCCCTCACCTTCATCTCTTTCTAAAACCCCTCAGCAAATGTTTGGCTCTTTCAGATCATTCGCAGATCTTTTATTCGATATATCTATGTTTTATGCCGCATACACTAGTTCCTCCGTTAAGCTTAAAGAATCGTCACAACCTAGATTTTTAACGCCACTTCATCCAATTCCTCCAATTCAAACTCCATCCTTATATTTAAACGCTGATACAACAATTCAGAAGCAACAACAATTAGAAGAATTATGCCAATAACGATCGCGCCATGAAAGAAAAAACCTTGTTGTGGTACAAGAAGTTATTTGTTATAAATATTTGTATAAGATTTATATTGATGTAATTTAATATCCAATATTATGTAATTTTTTTCATTATATTTTTTTTCTATTCTATTACTTTTTAATTACAATTTTTCTCTTTAACTTATAACAAAATATTATAAAAACATTAAAGATCCTCTTTAGTATTTAATAATTACAAAAATATTAAATAATTACAAAAATTTAATCGATAAGATTACATTACATTTCACACTACTTCTAAGATTTAGTTGAATAACATTTTCTCCTCTTAAAAGTCTTGTCTTTTTAACATTTGAAATATATAATAAATCTTCTCAAACTATTATTTTCTCTTTTGTCAAAGCATATTTACTTTTTCTCTCTTTGAAGTGGAACAATATCTTTTGACTCTTTTTCAAAGTATTTTATTTTCTTTTTTTTAGTGACTTCATGTCCTCATTTATTTTGACTAATTATTTTTTGACTAGTATATATATAAATATAAATAAGATCAGTACTATCAAATGAAAACTATAAAAATTAATACATAATTAATATAATTTAAGGGATGAGCATGCACTTTTTTTCTCTAAAACTTCAAATCCAAATTTGTAATGTTTTACAAAAAAAAAAAGCTTAAAATATTGTCTTCAAATAATACAAAATAAACTATTAAAAAGGAAAGCATTATTATTTAACATGTTAATAACTAAGGAAATGGTTAATGATAATTAAGAGCACTAAGTGTCCTCTATTCCATATATTGAGTGCTACAATTTTTATTTAATTTACTTTTGGTAAGTATTAAACAAACAATGTTAAATGATCAATTTTAATATTATAATGTTTATTTTCAACAAATATATTAATTGAATTTCAAACAAATGAGTAATATTTGAAACTTTTAAATTTGGATCGCTAAATTAATATTTGAAGGGAGGAGAATGTGTCATAGACCTGAAAAAAAGAGAATAACAGAGGAACATTATAGAGTTGGTTTGAAATATGTATTTTGAACATATGAGACGATTCTTATATTTTTAAAAGCAACATAACTATATGTAAAGAGCAAAATGTTTGAAATAAAGACATACAAATATATAAAATCAATTAATAACAAAATATTAAAAAATATTAAATAATTACCTCTTATTTAATACTTAATAATTTTTAATAAGATTACATTATATTTTAAATAATATCCGATACTCTTGCATTTTTCATTGCTTCAAGGTTCTATTTAAATCCAATAATAAGAATAACACTTTTTAGTTAATAAATGATGTTTAAATTAGATTCATAATGTAGGTTAAGATACAATTTTCTTTAAATTAAAATCATTCATTTGTACCAATATCTCATCTTCAATTTTGTATAGTTACTAATAGCATTTAGTATTTCAATGACTATAATTGTTTACACAAATAAATTTTTTTCTTAATTTGTTAATATTTTTAAATTTTTTTTTAAATTTATTATAGTAAAAATATAAGAAAAAAATATATAAAAATTCTTAAATATCCACTCTGAAATTTAAAAAAAATCATTTAAAAGGAAATTGATGGAATTCTCTTGGAATATTAAAAAAATAATATTAGATTAAATTCTTTGTAAAAATTTGACAAAAATAAATTGTTTAATAAAATTCCATGTTGTATACTATATTTGGACGATTAGAATCCGAATTTAACATTTTAATTATTTTTTTGTTAATACTTCTCCTGCTATTACTTTTTCCATTAACCTAAAACCGTTTTATTACTTTATGGCAAAAGCTCCTTCAAGAAACAAGAATGAAATCACATATCATAAAAGCATAGAACTTTCAGAACATGTGCTTTAGGATTTTATCAAAGATAATAAGGCAAATTTATTATCTTCTTTCACTTTTACCTCTGCTTTTCTATACTTTCTTATGTATGATTGGTGTTATGCTCTCTCTCTCTCTCTCTCTCTCTCTAAACAATTCCATGTGTTTGCTTATGGTTTTCTCTTGTCTACTAAATCCTCTCCCTGTCTTAAGAGAAACTATTTATATGATAAAACTCTCCATTTTATTTTTTCTCCCTCCGCTATCTCACTTTTCCCTTAGGTTTATTTATGGGTTAGTGGATCGAAATCAACAAATGTGGTACTTTTATAGTTTCCCAAAAATATTTACAAGTTCTGTAATTTTTCCTAAACCTATCGTAACCTTTTTTTTCTTCTGTTTTTTAAATATGAACCCCACACAGGATCACTTGTTAAAGCCCTAATTACTACCTATATGAATCTTTTGCATTTAAGGGGTAACATATTGGAGGGAGATAAATTGAGTAATGTGAAATTAAGTAGTTTTTAACGTTGAAAGTTGAAAAGAGAAGATTTCAATGTTAAAAACTTTTTTAGTTTTTTCAATTCTAATTGCACTTTATATAATATTGTAAAAGATCCAGTTGTAATTACTTCCCTAGTTGTGATATGTGATGCTACAACCAAGGTTGTGGCACAAAAGGATCCATAATATTTTTATATTTTTAGTACAACTGTTGCCGCTGCAATTTGAGTTATATAGTTGAAACCAATCCATACTCTTGCAACTAAAAGTTGCACGTTGTATAATTAGAGAAAGGTAAATTCAAGAATATAAGACCAAGCAATTTCTACCATTAAAAGTTAAACAAAAAATTTCAACATTAAGAACTCCAATCTTTCTTTTTCAAATATAGACCAGCGCAGGTATTATTTTCAGTTGGAACAAATACAATACGCTGTGGTAATTAAACTTTAATTATTAATAGCAACGCCAGCAAACGTACGGATATGAACACAGACTATTAAACACTGGTTGCAGACTTGCATTTGCAGTGCATGTGGACTGGATAAACGACTGTACCCATTGAAATGGGCCAAGAATGTTCATGGGCCGGCTTAGCCCACCAACCGTGCCCAACTAAAAGAACGTAAATAGATAAACCTCCCAATAAACTGAACCCAAAAAACAACCCAATTTCAAAAAGCTAAAGATCCAATCGGCCCAATAAAAGAAACTAAAAAAATTTTGACCCAAATAAAAGAAAAATATAAATATGGTCATTGAAAAAAGTAAAAATCAAAATTCTCAAGCGGACCAAAAATTAACTTGAACGCATTAAATAAATCCAATTTGATTTTTTTTTTCATTCTTTCTTTTTTTTGTTAATTTTTTGAGAACCTTAAAAAATATGTAAAATATTCAGATAAATTTTAGTATTGACAATATTCTTAGGCTTTTCATGACGGAATCATTGAAGGTGAATTTATTTTCTTTTACTTAGATATTCTTAATTGATCAAAGATATAACATTTCTTCTCTTTATTGTCTAAAGTACTAAAGACCTTTAATGCTCATAAATCTCAATAAAATATAATTAAATACAGAATAGTTGTTAAAAGAATAACTTCTCAATTCTTATC
The DNA here is from genome assembly GCA_032878935.1 of Erythrophleum fordii. Lineage (NCBI taxonomy): Eukaryota > Viridiplantae > Streptophyta > Magnoliopsida > Fabales > Fabaceae > Erythrophleum > Erythrophleum fordii. The sequence goes on along the minus strand of JAVQMF010000046.1, from coordinate 4,567,578 downwards.
AATTTCATCTCCGTTGTTTTGTTGTCTTTTCTATTCTTTTATTCCTTAATTACAACAAAAACATCATACTGCTAGCTACCTTAATATTATGCCTTTTTTTTCATCATTGTTGGCTTATTTCCACGTCAGTATTTGTTTAGTTATACAATAAAAACATTTTTGAATCAATTTAAATATCGATTAAATTCACCCTCATATGTCAATGTCCATGATTGCCTAGGGTACTGATGACACTTATTCGCCCAAGTCTTCAATCAGACGACGCAAGGTATTCTCCTTCAATCAAGGGAAAGTGTTGCATCAAAGGTTGTGCCCCCATTTGTTAACGCCCTTTGTTTATATCCAACGAAACAAATGCCTATAACTCCTCGTTTTCAAATTTTTTGCCCCCGAAATTTGACTTCTTATTTTCTTGCTATGGTGCGTGATTATAATTAGTTTTTAGTAATAGATGTTGGTGATACATATTTTGAGTTGATTTGGCTGACTCATTGTGCGAGTATTCATCTATGTCCCAAAGAAGATCGATCCTGTGATCGCGTTACCATTGTCGTGAGATATTCGTCCATCTCGCACAAATTGTCTATCACAATTGTCATCAATCTAGCCCACAAAATGACCTAAATAATGCTACAACTTAGCTTACGGACCCATTGTTTTATAATTACGATTGGCTTCCCTTAGATCTAATTAATTAATATCTTTATTTAGTTCTTATTTTTCTATACTTGAGATTCTTTTATTGACTTGATCATCAGAGACTATGTCAAAACTCAAAACTTCTCTCTCACATCGTCCAGGTTCTGCTCTACCATGTAACTGAATGAAGTGTATGCTTGTATATATCATTTATATATATTTCCGACATCAAGGATATATAATAAATTAAAATGTTATTAATGAGAAAGACAAGATGCTTTTCTCAAGGATGCTGCTTCACGGGTCAAGTCAAGCAAGCATGGACTTACGTAATCGATTGTAAAAATCATTATGTGTATAAAAACAAAGCAAAAGAGAATGAGAAAAAAGAGCATGAACAGGATTATAAGGCACATGGGATCAGCAGATAGGTTTAAGAAATTGTCAGTGTCTTCCCTATTAACATTTCACCTAACAATGGCTTTGATCTTAATTAAGTGCATGATTTGATTCCTTGCTTCTAAGTTAGGCTGAACTTGTCACAAATCCATAACAATCACATTAAAGTAAACGGAGCAACTTGTGATAAAAGTCAAGTACATGAAATCAGGCTGAAAAATCAACTTATATAAATGGGTGTAGTAGTTAATGAAAGACAATTTTGAATTAGGTTACTTGTTAATTGAGACTAAAAATCTTTTTGGGTGATTTTAAAAATATAACTCCTATATTGACTTGATATAATTAGAAAAATATTTTTTAAAAAAATGTAAACTTCTAAATTTAAATTCGAGTAATCAAAACAAAAAATACACCTCTTTAGACTAATTTCTTCGAATTATGAAATTGACATAATCGATGCCTGTGTATATGTCCTGCAGTTATATTTGAACTTTGTATCTCGTGATTTTGTTTTGTTGAAAATACAATAGCAATATGTTGATAATGTCATCCGAAATGTGCTTAATTGAAGTTATAAAAATAAAATAAAATAAAAAATTTTTGAATTTCTTTTCATCTGATTTGTTGATTTGTCATCAGTAACTCTATTATTAATTAAAACATTTAACATTATCTTAAGAGGCTAATCATAAAAGATTATAAAGGATGGGGTTTTCTCTTTTCTTTGCAGCCAAAGCAACAACCAACCAAATATTTTTATTTTATTTTAATTCATCTTGAAGATTGTGGACAAGCAGACAGCACTAATAGAAGCCTTGTTAAGTTATTAGTTTGCCTAATAATAATAATAATAATAATAATAATAATAATAATAATAATAATAATAATAAATTTCAGGGGGCTTTTTTTTTCAGTATATTCTTTTATTCAAAAAGAAAGTAGTAAATGAAAAACTAAGTCAAATATTACTATTACAGTTGAAATGACATTATCTTTTGTTAATTTTTACTAAAATTTAATACTTTTTACTTAAATCGAAAAGATATAATATATTTATTATAATTTTAAAATTTATGTATCTTGAATTAATTTTAGATATTTTAGAAGTGATTTGTTTATTATAAGAGAATAAAATTAAGAATGAATTGCATTCATTACACATGTGACAATATGTAGTTTAAATATCTTACTCATTTACAACTTGTTTATGACGATTGAAACTCCACGATACAAGCGAATTAAATCATTTTAAACGGATACATACATACACGCTGGGATTAAATAGTTAAATGAACAAGAAACATATTGCGAAATTTAACAAAAAATTTTATGGGTTTCCCCAATTAAGCTTAGCCTCTCATTAGACTTGACGATTTATAATGTACAAATTAAACTAAATCTTAAAAAAAAAAAAAAGTGGTGCATTTTTCGTGGGTTACCACTGGGAATAAGACATGCAATGAAATCATCATTATATATATCAAGTTGGCCTTGGTCCAAATATGTACTCAACCAAGAATAAAGAAATCGATTTCAAACTCAGAATGGAAACAAAAAGAAAGAAATCATCCACCTACATCCCTTAAGGGATATAAGAACAAAATTTGTGGTCGCATATAATGGTTTCGCTAAAGTACGTCACCCATCAAAACACTAAGAACAATTATATATTAATGTTATTTATTTTTTAATACGCACAAATTCCTCTCTAACGTCCTCATCCAGCAGCCTCCAATTGAGAAATTCTAGGAATGTGATGAACTTTTTATCTTCTATTAATTTGATCTCCAATATCAGTTTGTTTGGTTCTTATGATTTATGGTTCTCGATTAAGCAAACTTCATTATAGTTTTTTTATTTCCATTTTCTGTTTTCTCTAGGGATATAAAAAAATTTAAAATACTTTTAGTAAATACAAAACAGTTAAAATTTTTCATGTTTTTTCTAAAAATATTTACATTTTTATCTTTTAAAAATTATTTTGTATTAAAAATACTCACTAAAAAAAGCTTATGTAAAAATAATCTATGCATATTTTACCTTGCCTGTGGTGGGCGTATATAATCGCTTGTTTGTATGTTACACTTGAGACTAATTTATGAGACGCAGGGACATATTGCATTATTATGAATTTAATTATATAAATTTTGTAAGGTAAAATAAAATTTATTTAAAATGTTCACATTTTAATTGTTTTGATATGTAAGATATATCTTTTGAAGCATCGACGAGAAGATGCCATCTTAAAAACTTTTAATGTAGAAAATAATTGTGGCTTTTCTAAAATTGTGGCTCTACGCGGAAGTACTAGGGCTCATTGATTGTGCTTCAAAGAATGGGTCTAAAACTGATAATTGTCAAATTTTCTTTTCAAATGTCTAATCATTCATGTCTTTATAGTGCCAACAAGTTGGAATTGATTTGTTTGTCAAATACCACAAGGTCATATAACTGCAAGAAGCTTCTGGGAAGAGCAAGGTTCATCATAGTTATGATCATTAATTTTTCTCGCTAATACTTTGAAGAAAATTATTTAATTCAATTCAGGAGTAAAGCAATTTCAGAATTATGAGATGTAGACTATTATTTAGAATAATAAATATAATTGAAAACTCAATCGAAGAACAATTTTAATATAAATACTCGCAATAATTAAATATGCAAAGGTCAATGGTACAAAAATATTTAATTCTCATATACTAAGTCATCACCAACAAATTACGCTTAAATCAATTATAATGTCTACAAACTTGGTAGATTTTTATTCAGTACACGATCGACCAAATTACAAAGAATTTGGTAGAGAGGTAAGAAAATTAAATAATTATCGTTAGATTGCAAATTAAAAATAAAAATTAATATAAAAACTAGTAATGCATCAATTCAAGAAATTATTACACATTAATTTATGACCGTTATTAATTATTACACGCAATAATTTACACAACATTACTTCTAACTCTCATATGTAGTGAAGGGGCTAGCTAGCTGTCCATCTTATATAGTGATTTAGGGACGGGAATAACTTGTCACATGGGTTGTGTACGAAGCCTTATAGTTAATAAGCATGAAATCATCATTTTATACGGTTGAAAGAGAACGTGAATGGTGTTGATATGCTCTAAGCAATTTGTTCTTTTCCTTCCTTAGGAATTTAACTTGGTCTGCCACCATTAACAATTCATGGGGTGCTTGTCCACAACATGTACACAGCTTCTGGAACAACGGAAATATTCTCACAAGGCTATCTGAAAGCAGCAAAAGTACACATTGAATTTGTATATAATCGGCCCATAATTTCTACATTGATTTTATAGTAAATGATATTAACTAAGCAGTTATTGGCAGGAACTTGCTAGGAATTAGGTTAAAGGAATTAGTATTGTCTATAATTGTAGGTTTGCCTTTTTCTCTCTCCCTCCCTCTCTCTGTCTCTTTATTTCTTTCTTGCCTTTTTTTTTTTTGTTTTTTGGGGGCCTGTGGTGGTTGGTTTCTTTTCTTCTTTTATTTTTTTAATCTCAAAGAGCCATAGAACATGTACAATATGCATGGTTTTGTGTTATTGTGTACAATAATTGCAGCACATGGATATATGGCCCCTTTTTTAAATTTCTGGACCTTTGGACAGAACTAGGCAAAAAATGGGGAGGGAAGGGGGGATACCTAAACAAATAAACACCAAACATTTTAATAGCTCAATTAGCTTTAAAATACTTTTTTAAATTAAATTAATGAGGCTTGTTTTATTTTATGTGAGCATATATCAGACTATTAAGCCAATGAGTACTCAATAGTGGTGAATTATTTAATTACTTAATTAAGATCATTACAAGAAAGTTAACATGAGCGGTTTCTATCATGTGATAACTAATGACTTTCTGTACAACGAAGATTTGCACTATTACAGCATTAAGTTTAGGCTAAATAATAGCTATAATCTGATAAGGCAGAGTCGGTGAATAAAGACAAATTCATGGGATCAAACAGTTAATTATCCTGATCACGTATAGCTATTAAAATAATCTGATATGTTTTTATTTTATTAGGTCAATAATGACCTAAATCAGGCACAACACAAGTAATCCAAATCTTTAAGGCTTTTGGGACCATCTATTCTCTCATTTTGCTTTGTTTTTTACTATAAAAGCATGAGCACTTTATCAATCCATTTAACTATGATTCAACTACCCACTTAGAAATTTCGCCAAACTTGCACCAACAAAGTGGTCCTCTTTCACTTCATGCTAGCTCACAAGATCACATGTTCAAGAGTCAAAAAATTAATACTGTTTTGACAGAAAATCCTATGCCCTACTTATCTTGCTTTAAGGGCAACGATATCTTTTTCTAAAAAAACAAAGAAAAAAAAGAAGGGGGAGGAGAGAGAGAGAGAGAGAGAGTACTACTACCAGACTCTTCCAGGACTATAACCAAACACATGGAAATTCCACCAACACTTCCCCTTTCCTCATCACCAAAATTGTATATTTTCTATACGCGGTTCTCCTCTTTGACAACTTTTTGAATCACACCACAGGATCTTCCAAACTGGTTGGCATGTAAATCCAAAACTTTGAAGATATGAAGGATAAAGAGAGACATCAATTAATTATCGACTAGTCGCCATGATGTTTTCTTCAAAGCAAAAGCTCCATTATTTCTAGGAATATCAATGGATGTTACAAAGAAGAAAGGGGGAAATGCTAAGTACTTTATTTTAAATTTGAATCATTTGCAAACACTTCTTTTAATTTTGAAAATAAAAAATATATATTCCCCTCAACTTTCATTTTTTAGGATTTAAACTATTATATCAATTTTCCCCTTAGCTCCATTAATAAACACGCCACCTCAAACTTTGTCATTTTTATTGTTTCAGGCGAATGAAAGTGAACCATGTGACAAATGATTGAGTATGAGATGACATTTCTTTTAACAGAGTCATTAGAGATATGGATGGAAGAATTTAAATATTGAATGGTGATATTTGAGCAGGATTTTCAATTTTTAAAATTAATGGGAGTGTTTGCTAATAACTGAAATTTTGAGAGGCTATTTACATTTTTTTGTTAGAAAAAAGAAAATAAATAATTTATGGCCAATTGGAAAAGTTATTTGTGATCTTTCCACTTCGACAATGAAATTAATGGACATCCAAAATAAAGCATTTACATCAATTTGAACACTCTTGGCATTTTGTGTCATGTTCATATGTATTTTCAAGCCCACAAATGTATAGCCAAACTTTGTCTATACATATAGTTAGGTTGGAGCTGTCATTATAAAAGACAAGTTAATTACTTCATCTGTTAAACGCGTCGATCATGTTCATATATACTTGTTTCAAGCCCACAATTTCAAACTACAAAATATTTTAGTGGCAATTTAAATTTTGTGCTCATCTTAAGTTTTCAAAGCAAACCAATATTGGCATGCCTTGGGGTAATCAACTGAAGAACATGAAGCATCCCCTGGGATATTGCAGACTGAACAATTCAGCGTTTTTTTCCCCTTTATTATTAGTATGAATTACACAGTGGAAATTAACTAATAATACTATTACTAAAGCAAGTTGCCATTTTTAACTTTCTTGAACAAAAACATAAATTGAGCAAGAAAGTCATAGGTATACATTCTTTATAACTTAAGAGCTTTAAAAATTTAATAAAAATATGACATAATTGGTGGATTAAATAATAAGACCCACTAACATATTTTCATTTCTATAACATTTATTAACTTTTTATACTTATATTAAGGAAAAAAAACGCCTAAAAATTTCTCCAAATTGAGTACGTATATTTCATTATTTATAATAAATTCCATTATTTTCTTCCAAGGTTGGTAAAGATTAAAGGTTTTTATAGGCTTGAAGGGATTTAAAAGTATTTAAGTGATGAAAGAGAGCAATAATAGAGTACACGTTACGAAGAGACAAGGATCGATGAAGGCTAGGTTTAGAGAAGTTGACATGAGAATTTATAGGGGTCTACACCTATATTTTCTCTCTTTATCGGTGGCCACTCCTTTTCTTTTTTCTTTCTCTTTCTTTTGTCTTCTCCATGTAGTCCATACCTTTTTATTCATTGTTTGTGAGGGAATTTAATAAGAATAGGAAATGTTAGATGGCTTCAGACACGCTGAGGTGACGGTCCCTCTTTATTCAATCTATGTATTAGCTAGTCAATATTGGACCACTTTCTTAGAAATATTATATAAATATTAATTTTGTAGGCAGACAAAGAGAGTGAGATATAGAGAAAGGGTGGGTAGAATATGATGTGTAGGTTGATAGGTTCCGTGTTGGTTGAAATTTTAATGCCAAATCCATTCATGGGAGCTATTCATTGTTTGATACCTTTCGACAACGACAATTCAGCGGGTATTCTTCCCTATTAAATATCTCAATTGAAAATCCAATCCAAATGTCAATTTATTAATAAAACAAATCTATAGAAAATCGATATAATTAATTAACCTTGAGCCCTTTGATTGTTTACAACCCTTTCTACTTTTGGTTATATAAAAGGTCCACAATTTAAGGAGGAAAATGTTAAAAAAAATGGTAAATCATTAACTTCATTGCTAAAAGATGACTAATTTTCAATTTGGTCCTTCCAACTGATATAATTCTCTTAATTTAGTTTTCATTTTTTTAATTATTTTTGTTCTTTTTCTTAGGATTGAATTGAGAAGTTAAACATGTGGTTTTAACAGATGGAAGGATGAAAATGATTTTATATTAAATTTCTTTTTTCAAATTTTTATATTAAGTTTCAATAAATTTAAGATATCGGCGTTGAAATTTGAGATTGCTTCATTAATGGTGGGATTCAAAACTTCAAGAGGTTCTTCTCGCCTAAGACTATACAAATATAAATGGTGGATTCTTGTATTTGACCAACTTATATATATATATATATATATATATAGATAGCCAATTGGACTACAGAATGACGTACAAATGTTCAATAGAAAAGGATAACCTATTTGAGATGTCTACCACTCTAATTTCTTGTATAATGGAATTTCAAATTCTACATTTTCAGGCGAATATATACTAATTACTTTGACATATTATATACATTAATTGCTTATGTACGTAGAAAGTAGAAACTGCTGTTTTGGAATCTTATAATGCATGTTCTATTTCAATATTGATTGATTTCTTTACTTACCGGCCATATGGAACAAATGCATGTTAGGTGTTTCAAATATATATTTTTTAAAGCTTCAATTGATGCCAAATTTTCAAATCCTTAATATACTAATAAGTCCAAAACTTCTATCCTTTTGAAAAGAAGATGGCCTCAAAAACTAAATCAGTTAAGATAAGCTTTACATCGTTTTCCTTTTTGGTATAAATTCAAGTTCAATAAGACACATATTTGATATAATAATGTATTTTCAATTTTCACCAACCATCTAGAATTGAATTCAGGGCCACATGTTTCTTTTCGTGTATTTGGAAAAACCATTGGTCTCAGCCTGGCATGCTTTTGTTCAAATTACCAAATATTGAACTAGTTTTTCGCTTTTGCATGTTATGATAACTTCACTATCATAATGGTCCCTGTAAATGCTGCATATATAATTTTTTTTGTAGTGAATTTTTATTTATGTTGTCATGATTTTGTATAATGTTTGTAGCCATGTACCCTGAACGTTCAAGGGCTGTTTTTTTTTTCAATAAAAAAAATAATAAAGATAGATTATTCTAATATTACTAATTACGCCGTTAGTGACACGTGCAAGATCTCCTTTTCAAGCTACAATATATTCACAATCTATTAATAAACTCGCGATAACTTTGTCTGATACTTAACTATAGAGATCATAGCTTAAAGATAAAGTCTCAAGAGTAGTAATCGAAGCTTTATAAACTATGAATGTTCACAATACTGAGGAAACTTTTTTTTTTTTAATTTTTTGGCTGTTTTAGAGATCAAGATAACCTTTAACTAAAAAAGGAATGTGAAAGATGGGAAGAAAGTTCATAGGTTGCAAATGCAACAGTAGCACTAAGATGATTATCTTTTTTTCTTTTTGAAATTCTAGGTCTAAAGTGAAGCGAATTCTATGATTTCTTTTTCCATCACATATCTAAGTGATTCTGTTCATGCAGTGGAGTGGTTTATGGTTACCTCATTTCCATGTAAAAGCCAAACATGGACATCTCAATCACTTAGCATATTATAAACCTATTTGTTAAAGAGAAAGAGAGAGATGGATGCTGTAGTTTATTGGGGGCAAAAACTTGCACAAGATTGAAGAATCTAAAAAATTAAGCATATGCAGGTAATAAAAAATAAACCCACATGGATTGATATAAGTATAGGCAATCAATTATATAATATCGAGTTAATAATAATATATTATTGGGTAAAAGAATCTAAATAAAACATATGCAACTGCAACAACTAAGCAAGAGATCTTTTTATAAATCATAATTTATCATTTTTGCACCCTCCACGCTCATTATGTTTTCGTAAGATTATTTCTTAATACCCGAAGATATTAATTTTGTTGGTAAAAAAATAATATTTACCTTTATTAACCTAGATTCGACATGCATATTGCTAGGAACAATATTGGTAAGTATATACTGCAATTAATTATAATTAAGTGATTGATGGCATTGTTGATCCAAATCCATGTTCTCTATATAACATTTTTTTGCTTTTTGAAATTCCTATGTTATCTTATCTTATCTCTTACTCAATAATAAAAAAATAGGGCAGTGGGAAAAAAATCACTGTCTTGACGAAAAAAATGGCACTTCTAAATAGTATATCTCTAAATTTTGAATAGCAGGAAAGCAAATGAGAATTTTGTTTATTATAAAATTGAAAGACTACAACTTTGTTTTGTGTTATTTTATTTGAATTGTATTATAGTAAATTAATTAATCTCAATTCATACTTGTGTTGTAATTGATATTAATATTAATTAAACATACACAGGCTTAATTAATAGCCGCCAATTAATTCTCTTTTCTGTAGAGGCCATGCCTCTATACAAATATAAAATTTTCACAAATAAAGCTCAATCAAAAATTTTGAAGAAATGTACTAATTTACGACCTTGTGGCTGTGATATATATATGAAATAAACGTTGCACTGAAAACTAAGTCGTCTTCTGGAAATTTCTGTATTTAATAAGAACGTATGGTAGCGTGCGAATTAAATTACAATATTTTTTTATTTACAAATGACGTTGGCTATTTAGTCATTTACTTTTGTATAAAACATTGAATAAACCATGGAGAGAGGTTTAAGTATTTACGGTTAGATAATAAACTAGAGTTCAAGTTTTTTATGTTTAAATTTTTAGTGTTTAATCATTTAAAAATTTGTAGATTTTGATATCAGAAATTCAGTACTCCAAAAAACTGAGCTGTCCATATCCAAATCATGTGGTGCCCACACTTGATTACTCCCCCACCCCCTATCGTCCCAACAGACGTGGGTCCCACCACTGAACCGTATCCCCACAAACCCCAATAAATGTAGGGCCCACCAGCGTACGTGGTTCCTGGGTCAGCTTTCTTGTCCACAGAAATAAATCACCCCCACGCTCACGCACATTGCACGTGAGACATCGTTGGCCACTTGGCCCCACCCTTTTCATTTACCCCGACTTGGTGGGCTCACTCACTCCTCCCCGATCACGTTAACATCCCTCTTTGTAATAATATAGGTTGTTCTTTGTTTTAATAATAATAATAATAATATAAAGAAAAAAAGTTGAAACGTGGCATTGGAATGCTTCGCCACGTACTGTTGTACGTGGCAGCGAGACCGCGCGTCGTTCGAGGAAGCACGATTGGAACCTCAGGTAGGACAATGAACCGGGAACGCCAAATGAAAAAAAAGAAAAAGGCGAATGAATCAGTGATTTACGTTAATGCCCCTGACAGAAAGTGCAATTACGTGAGGCCCAAGGGAAATCGAAATCCGATTAAAAATATAGGAAAGTAAATACAGGTGGGTGGTTTTCTTCGTTACCAAGACAAGACGACGTTAAGTGCTTTCTCTAGAAAAAAATAATAATTAAATTAAATTCCAAAACGATAGAAAGAAAAGTTTAAAAAAGGGAATCCGACAAAAGATATAGAATTTAATTTTAATTATTACATATTTATAACAGCATATATTTTCTCTATCTAGGACCAGAAAGAAGCTTTTGACTTTCTCTCTCCTAAAACGCCACAACAAAACCAAAGCCTAAATAAACCCGACTCATTCCATTGCATGCTCTGTCTCGTCCCCTTCTTACCTTCTCTAATTTCCAGAGCGCACGCAAGAAGCATAGTCACTGAAAAGCTTAAGCATAACCAACTTTCATGGCAGTTGAAGCTCGGCATATCAATCTCTTCCCTTCTCAGCTAGTCTATGATAGGTACTGATTCTTAATTTCTGGTGCTTTTGGATTGTTTTCAATTCATCTTCTGATATGGATTAATTGGTGTATATATTGATCTTTGTTTTTTCAGACCCAGTCTTGTAAACGCTGGTATACACAACAATAATGCCCAGATGGATTACTCCGCTCTGCCTCTGCCTGCTTCAGCAATGGTTGAATCTCTCATACCTACTCTTTGTGACCCGAATTCAGCCAAAACGTCCATCAACAAGGCTGATAGTGGCCTCACCTACCATCTCCCCGCGTCAAGAAAGCGACCCAGAGACTTTATCACTGAACTCAACGTTCCTTACAACAACGAATTCTCCTCTGCTTCATCGTTTCTTGACCAGGATCTTCTTCATCAGATCCACAACCACCAATCTGAAATCGACCTTTTCATTGCCCAATATGTAATTTTCCATTCCTCCCATCACTAATTTTCATATTATTTTCGTGGTGTCTGTATGTTGAAAATTTGAAGTGCGTAACTGAAAGTGACTTGTTGATTTTCTGTTTTTACTGAAACGAATAATGGTCTTTTGAAGTTCGAAATGAATGCGTTTGTGTTAATGAAATTAATGTGTTTTTGTATTTGTGGAAACAGACAGACAAAGTGAGGATGGAGTTAGAGGAGCAAAGAATGAGAGAATTGAGAGTATTGCATTCGGCAATCCAAGAGGCAATGGTGAAGAAACTGAAGGAAAAAGACGAAGAGATTGAGAAAATGGGGAAGCTGAATTGGGTGCTTCAAGAAAGGGTCAAAAGCCTTTGCGTAGAGAACCAAATTTGGAAAGAATTGGCGCACACAAACGAAGCAACCGCCAACTCACTGCGTACCAATTTGGAACAAGTGCTGGCGGCGCACGTTAGCGAGGACCACCGCAGCGTCGCGAACAAGGCGGTGGCAGATGATGCTGAGTCGAGTTGCGGAAGCAACGATGAAGCGCAGTGCAGGGCGGAGGCCGGAGAGGACACGGCGGCGAGTGGCGGCGGAGGAAGTTGTGAAAGGTTGTGCACGAAGTGTGGTGTGAGAGAATCAATAGTGTTGTTGCTCCCATGCAGGCATCTGAGTCTGTGTACAACGTGTGGGTCCACAAGTCGCAATTGCCCCGTATGTCATTCTGGCATAAATGCTAGCGTGCATGTTAATTTGTCTTAGGAATATGGTTAGATTTTCAGGTAGTTGGATAAAATAGCTTTTTTTTTTTTTTTTTAAATCTGTTCATAGAACAAATTTAAAAATAGAAAAAAATATAAATTTGGAATTTGTTTTCTCTTCTGTCTTGATATACTTCTTTAATTTTTGTTTGTGGATCACTTCTCTAATATGTCAATGAGAATTTGCCGCATCAACTGTGGTTAGTGAAACAATGAATCATCTTCATCTATACAAGGCAATGCGTGTTTGTTTGCAATCCAATTTATTTTGTGTGCCTCTCTCTATATTTGTAAATTTATAATTTATATTAATAAATTTTAATATGTGTTATAAATCTATTTGGGTTTAATATTATATTATTAGGGAAGGAAAGTGGAATCCCTCTCTTCGGAAAGTGGGGGGCATGGAGCAGAGAAGGGGGATGCACTAGGCCAGAGTGGTATTTATACTTCGACAAAAATTAAAGTAAATTAATAATTTAATTTTTAAAAATTATTTTTTCTAGTTTAGTTCTTTAAAAATATAATTTTTAAATTTAATCTCTGAGATACTCTTATGTAATTAAAATAATCCATTCAAAAAACATTATGAGCTGCCGATGCATTAACATCATAGCTCTGACGTAAAACTCTTTAAGTAAGTTCATTTTATCATTAGGGCACACATGAGATTTCGTTTTTCTGTAACAAAAGGATGATTTTGATTGGAAAAATTTATATTATATTGTTATGCTTTATTTTTAGATTACTATATTATAATTTATTAAATAAAATAATTTATAAGTTGAATATAAACTTAATAATTATCAATATAAGAAATAATGTTGGGTGTCACTTAATAAATCAAATTAATTTTAAAACTTTTCTTATTTATTTGAATGAGAAGAAGGAGAGGCTTAAATATATTTTTGATTTTTAGTTTTATACAAGTTTCAATTTGATCTTTCTAGTTCAGAAACAAACAATGTTATCTTTTTATTTAAAAAAATTTAATTTTTTCCACTTATCTAATAATTTATCTAAAACATAATGCCAAATTTGATAAGACATGAAATTAAAGAATGAATTAATAACATTCAGTAGATAAATAACATTTAAATTTGCAAATTATTCTGTTTCTTGCTAAATTTGTTTCAACTCGGTGAGTTGATCTGTATGGATGCACCAGCAATTTAATTGTTAGGTAGGATTCATAAAGCAATACTTCATAAAAATATATATAAAAATAAAAAAAATTACAGAAAGCCAGAACTGTATTGTTCATAACTTATTAATAGAATGACTTTTTCTTTTATATATATATATATATATATTAGATATATTAAATTATGACAAAAAGTTGGATCCTTTAAGAAATAAAAAATAACATTATGTATTTTTTTAATTGAAGAAATCAAATTAAAATTTTTATAAAAGTAAATCAAACAAAAGAACATTTAAAAACAAAAAATTTGAAAGTTGAGGCACACCCATAACGTAAGCATAAGGCCATAATCATGTAAAGTGAAAGCAAACAGAGAAAATAAATTGGGTTGGGGTCTAGTTGGTGCTGAGGATGAGAAAGCCATCATAGCGTAGAAAACTCATAAAAGTGTCCTGCGTCACACTGCCATCATTGTTTCTTGTGCTACTGCAGTACTGCAGCACGTTGGGATGCTCTCTTCTCTTTCTCTTCCTATAGCCTACCGTTCAACCAGAAAGAAAGGGATAAAATTAGAATTCAGTACCATAAATTAAATGTATTTATATTAAAATGTTTTAAATTTTAAAATTATTTTAAAAGATTTCAAAACTATAAATTTTAAGTTAAATTTTTAAACTATAATTTTTTAACAGTTTAAATTTTTTTATTAATATCTTTTTAAATAATTTTAAATTTTAAGATTTTGTAATATAAATATTTTTAACTTGAAATCTTAAATAATAATTTTTAGTTAAAAAAAATATTTTAATGAAAACTTTAATAGGTTGATATTTATTTTAAACAAATAAACTTAAAATCTAAAATGTCACTTAATTATGGAAAGTGAGGGACCAGTTTTTTTTAAAAAGAATAATTATAATAACCCAATTATGTATATATTTGCACGTGCTTTATCATATCAATACTTGTAACAATATTATTATTATTAAATGTTTGATTTGATATAATATTATATATGTTCAGAAAAAGAATAAAAATAAATAAATTTAATGAGAAATGGCTATAATATTTTTATTTTTAAAAAATTAAAAAAAATATTTTATCAAGCAATAATTATAAAAACATAATAAATATTTTAAACAATATTATAATATCTTTTATATTACATGAATAATATCAAACATATCCTAAATTCAATTAAAAATATCAGAATATAGAGCCTTATTTTAAATATAACGACAGTATAAAGACTAATTAATACATTAATTAAACCATATATACTTATATATCATTTCATAACATTTAATGTTGATGTAACAATTTAAAAATAAAATCAATTATTGAAAAAGAAGATAAATGTTATAGAATATAGGGAAAATTATAATTGAGAATATTAAGAAGAAAATATTCATATTAAAGGATTTTAAAATTTGAAACTATTCTTAAAAATTTAAAATAAGTAAAAAGTTTTATTTTAAGATCCTAAATTAAAATTTTTTTATCGTTAAATTCTTCAAAAATAATTTTAAAATTTAATATTCTGTAATGTAAAATATTTAACTTAGAATCATCATCTATAATTTTTCTTGAAATATATGTGTGACGTAGTGAATTGAGGCACAGATATACAACTCTGCCCACACCCTTTCCTTCCTCAAACGGAAATATTTTCAAAGGAATTTTGTGTATAGCATTGCAAGTGGAGGACCATTTATAGAAGTTTGAATCCTCGCGATACTGCAAGAGATGTAGTAAGAGAGAAAGAATGTCCAAGAGAGTGAAACCCACTCAGATAGTTTTAGGATTTAAGCTCCTAAATTACTCTTTTTCCTTCTACATCTCCTGCATTGTTGGAATGACAAATCCAAACTATATCTATGGGTGTGACTCTGGGAGAACATGAGCAAATTGCGAATCTTGAACGCCAAAATAAGACCATCTTAAAGCCAATTATAACATGGTATGAGAGTTATTACACCAATCACATTAAGTTACAACAGTTAATAAAATAGATATTTTACACATTCGGCATGTGAAAATTTCGGACTAGCCAGAAGGAGAGCGATATGATTTAAATTCTCACGAGTGTTACGCATCAACCTGCACCCATGAGTGAGCACTAAAGCTATTTACTATAACAATTACACATTTTGCTCTTATTTTAATATATATATTTATACAACTTTATAGCTTCTCTATATAATAAATGATCCTTTAAGAATTGATTGGTGGGATACATATATATGTATATATATATAATTTTCAATTCTTCAAATAACATAGGTTAGTTAAAAACTTTTGAAAGTTTTAAAAAACTTCCTGAATCATTACAAATAATATATTGGGGTATTAAAATAAAAGAAGAAAAAAAAATTGAGGGATCAAAATAGGATTTTAACTTTCTTTTTTTCCACTTGATTAAACACTGTTGGAATGCCAGACGCACTTAGGTTTTCTATAACGCCTTTTCTTCTGA
This sequence comes from Erythrophleum fordii, assembly GCA_032878935.1. Taxonomy (NCBI): domain Eukaryota; kingdom Viridiplantae; phylum Streptophyta; class Magnoliopsida; order Fabales; family Fabaceae; genus Erythrophleum; species Erythrophleum fordii. Next base: position 4,551,351 of record JAVQMF010000046.1, on the reverse strand, counting down.
ATCGATTAAAAATATTATCAGATGATACCATTCCCACTCCATTGTTTGCTGTTGGTCAAAACTTTTATGATTATTGAAAGCCCTTGCTTAATGTGGTTTCTGGGACCCACATGAGAGCCCTCCTCATCAGTCTTGCTAGCCAACTTTATCTCTACCTTGGTGTGTATGTTATCTATCATTTTTTTCATAAACACAAATCAAATCGAATCTTTTGAATCGAGATAATAAATACATGGTGGATAGTCAGAAAAAGATAGATTAAGAACTATAGGATAAGTAGCCTCTAATATTAAGAGGCCATTTTATATACGAAATTATTAGTTATACAAAAAGAAAGAATATAAGAATATTTAATTTATATAATATTTATTATTATTATTGCTACTTAATATTATTTATCTCTTTCTGTTACTTTTGGTTACTGAAAATATAAAAGTTATTTTTATTCACATTCTTATTTTTGTTTCCTTCGACTAATCAAATATTTTTTTAAAAGTTGAAAAAAAAATTAACAGTTAAAAACTTTTTAATATTTTTTTAACTACACCTTATATGATATCTTGTGACTTGTCTGTCTGTCACGGAAAAGAAAAGAAAAGTATGATTTGAATTGTACTTCTCATCTCGATTGGGATGGAATGATTATGATGTTCACAGCTCTTCCTGTTTAGTGGCCTTTTGATTCTTTTTTCTTTGAAGTCCACCACCATGTTGAAGCCCTTTGGAATAAAAATCCCATATATCCTTTTGCAAAAGTGTAAAAGACACTCTATCTTTTCCATGAATTCTTCAACTCATTCACATGCCTTTTTCTCTTCCTCTCTGTCATTTCTATTTCGAAGAACAGCATCTGCTGTGCATTCATTGCTTGGATGCTTCAAATAACGTGTTGGGAAAGTGGGTTGGAATAGCCACTGATGGTTTGTCCAACGTGACGTGTTGCGTGGGTAAGAATGACTACTTTACCTGAATTTCTTAATTCTTTAAGAAATTATATTTCTTTATATTTAATTTAATTATCAATTATTAAAATATATTTAACATTGTAAAATTAGGCAAAATTCTATATTAGCTTCTCACAAATAAGTATATTTTTAATTTAATTTTTTATAGTCAAAAGTTAATATTTTATTAATTTAAATGTTTATTTACTTAATTTCAATCATATATATTTCAAATTTAGTACTCAAACAGATACTTAAATTTGACATTAAATTGCAAATAAAAATACAACATTACATATATTTTAATTGTTAAAAATTTATTAAGATCCAATTAAATATTTATCAATTTATCAGAACCAATAAAATGTTCCTTGCACAGAATTAGATGCGAGTAATGGCGAAAGTGTGGTTGTTGCCATGTTGGGCATTCAGAAGACCATGTGCTAAGCAAAATCTGAGACATCAGAATCAGACCCATCTCAGAAAAAATCAGTAACAGAGAGAGTGACAGCGTCAGGGACGGACAGAATTTGGGTAGCCCCACTATGAGTGAACAGAAATTGATGGACTGTCATTGATCGATGTTTTAGGTTTAGCTTGAGAAGCAAGTTTGGATTTTTTTCATTAATTTTAAAATAAAACAGATATAAAATATATATATATATAATTCATTTAAACAGTAAATTTTATTTAAATATATAAAATCTATTTGAAGAATCACAGCTTTATATATATTTCAAGTTTATCTCTGAAAGTGATTGAAACAAAAGAAAACAACAGAATCGACATCCATTTGGAAATCACAGCATAAAGAATGGTGAGAATGAAAGTTGACTGATGAGGAATTCACTGGAAAAGAAAAAAAGTAAAAGGGAGAATATCGAAATGGCAAAAGGACAGAAGAGGTGAACTGTGAAGCAAATGAAGCACCTAAGATGGCCACACAGTTATGAAGGGAGAGGACAGGAGGGGCTGAGGTCACTGTCTGTTCTGTCGTACAATATTTCTCTGCACGCCAACCAAATAAATAGGACAAAACAACCAAATAATATACGCATTCAATGTGGGATGCCGACCAGGTTCAGCGACTCTGAAGTCGGTACTTTGTTCTGGAACACAAAAATTCAGCTTTTTCACCCTATTGTTTAAAATTAATTTAATAGGCTATTTCGTAGGAAAGGATCTGTCAAAAAAAGAAATATGAGAGAAAGCTCCATTCCTATATCTTTATTTCTCTTTGATGTTATCCTGAAATGGGGAAGATCATATTCCATCCGACATTGTCATTCTTTTATCCCATGCATTATGCAGTACTTTTATATATTTATTTTGGGTGTCGATGCTTTTTTTTTTTTATGGGTGTCTCATACATTATACTATACTTTTTCATCGTTATATTACGAAAAAACATACAGTTATTTTTTTAAAAAAAATAAGGGTTGTCTCAATCTATGTGAAAATGAGACTGGCTTAGGTTTTTTATTTGTTTTGATTGAAACTGCATTTTTTTTTTTTGCCTTAAGAGGATTTATATTATACTATTTGATCATTTGAGGTGATAAACTAATACAAAGAAAATGATTACATAAGTCAATTTAATTAAATACCTTCTCCTTGTCTTATTCACTGTGAAGTATCAAACAAGTATCTTTAAAATTTTGCAAACAGAAAGAAACCAAAAAAAAAAAAAAAGAATACTTGTTGTTCAAAGTAATAGCTCTTAATGTCACAATGGAGGCTAATCTTCTTCTTCTCTTCCTTGCTTTGAGTTGTTTATATTATTAGTCCATAGAAAATTCAAATCTCACTAAAGGGGTTGACGTAAAGGATAATATGGTGTGACGAACCCTTACTATTGTTTATGTGACGATCCTTCATGTTCAAAAAATCGATTATCATACTTAGTACTAAATACTTAGTACTAAATGTTAATGGATCAAAAAATAGTGGCATAAATGACCTATAGGTATATGGCATAAGTGGTGGCATTAGAATAAAGAATCATGACTCAAGACCTACGAAGGGAGATTGTCGTTGCGGTAATGCATAACATAAAGGATCGGTAGCTTTGAAGTCTGTAAACAATGCTATTGACATAAAAGAATAAGGATTAACGCAACTAAAGTTTGCTTGTCGATGCAGGGGTGTAGCATAAGGCTGTGACACCTCTAATTGGCAAGGATAAAGTACCAACACCAACGCCATCATCATTTGGTCCTTTGTTATACATAATAGGTTCCTTAACGAATATGTAACCATGAGCTCTCTTTTTTGGCCTATCCTATAGAATTATTAGCCTCAGCAAATGAGGTACTGATAGAGTAAGATGGGAGACCATCATATCTCAAAATTTGTTGGAGACATATAACATATCCTTACAATCCCAGCTCACAGTCTCCTTAAATTGACTATAATCAATTGGTGGAGGGTCATTCACACTAAGGCTATATAAGCCCTTTGTCAAATCAACTTGTAAAAAAAATCATTAGTTAAATGTTCATATATATATATATACATGAAAGAAATGTAACGATGGCAAGTTTCTACAAGTTTACCATAAAGCACTAGGCCCCGCTAATGGGGAAGAATCCACTAGCGTGTATGCTTCCATTACCATCTTATGCACTCAGAGGTCCAATCTATGGGTTCTATGAAATATTAGTCTAAGTCAGAGCATCATGTCATCTAATCCACACCCTGATGAAAACTGCATGCTCTTTTTACAAGTATCTTATTCTTCTTCCTCCAAGTTGTATGGTATAGCAAGGCCTCAAATTGTCTAGATTGTTCAATATTAGTTGTAGTTTGCTAAACTGGTGGAGTATGTGATTCGGATGGTGCGTCTCAATAATTTGTTGGCAAATGAAGAGACTGATGTGGACCACTCTTGATGCTTCATATGGGCACAAATAATTTGCAAACAACAATTCAAACACAAATAAACATAACATCTTATGTAAAGGTGAATATAAATATGTTAGTATAAGGCAACAAACCCTACAGTCACCCATTTGATCTAGTAATACCTTGTACTATTACACAACTTTTATAGTTAGAGAAGGATGTTGGCTAACATTCTTTCACCTATACGAATTATATGTATACATTTTAGTCAAATGAAAAGTAGTAAATTGAACCTATAATGGTCAATCTATTAGGAACTATATTTCAAACTTGAATCCTAATTATGGTTACATAGGATAAAGATCTAGGCAAGGATCAAGTTGCGGGGATCTTTTTGGAGCTAGGATGGATAATTGATCTCATGCCCATAAGTGTAATAATGACAAGCAACCGCTAATGTTTTGCTCCCTGTAGTTTATGGCATTGTACATCTTGCTATATATGTGAGCCAACATTATTAATCCTTAGTTGCACTATGTAGCTACTTTATGGTTCTCGAGCAATATTAAGTATATTAGATAGACCTTGTGGCCTAACCTATCAACTGATACCATTGCATACTACTACGATGTTCTTTGACTTCCTTCCCCCTAGCATTATGTATAACATTGTTTCTCACTTCTTTTGTCCACCTTTTCAAAATATATTAATGAAGAAGTACTTTAACATTCATGACATCAAATACCTTTAAGGCATGATTGCACAATATACTAAATGTCTCAACACTACTATAGTTACAAGAAATTAAGTTATTGCATGGATTAAGTGACACTTTGTATTATCCTTGTTTACCAAACATAATAATAACATATTCAAACAACAAACTTTCATTTGTGTTTTACACATGGAGCATGAGCTAGATGAAACTCACGCTAGAACATGTTAAAGATGGTGGTGGTGTAAATTTGAAAAAGTTTTCACAAGGTAAACAATTTCTTAATTTTCAATCTTGGTATTTTTTGTTGAGAATCAAACTCACACATCAACTCATTGTATCATTTGTCCTCCACAACCCTTTCAAAGTACTTAAAGAAATGAACAATGTCCAAGTTCAATTTTATCTAACTCCTGAGGTCTAAATTCAACCTTCTACTGAGTTGTGTGCCTTGCATACCAAGGGTTACAACTTTTTTCATGTAACAAGCTGTCCATTTTCCTTTTATGTCGTAAACCAGTTTCAGCCATGTATTTTCCTAAACATCATGTTTTGATAGCAAGCTACTTCATGCCACCTCGAAATGCATTTTCTCGTTATGTCCATACATAAGTCACTTGAAGTTAGTTAAGAAAATGAAATCCATCTTTCATCAAATTATTTAGGTGCTTATGCCATTTTGCATCAAGTACCATGTGCATAATTTATGTAAAGTCTTTGGCATCACCTTATGCAATGCTTTTGTCATTGTTTGGTCTTGATTAATAAAGATAGTAAGGGGCTTTTTTTACTTCTTTGCCCCCAAACAAATTTCAAAGAGCCATTTAAATGACCTTATTATTTCATAATATGACAAGATTGCATCAAATATTACTACTCCTTTGTAATAGTTGAATCCACAAAATAAAAGCAAGCAATCTATTTCTTTTGTTAATATAGTGTATTATGTCAAGGGATACCATATCACCAAAATAATCATAACCTATCAACATTCTTACATTAGCTCAGGAGACATTAGTTATTTGTTTGTCAATACTCATTTGATAAGAATAATAAAATGATGGATTTTCCAACAATACTTACTATAAAAAATTTATCATTTACTAGCGAGCTTTTTCTTTTTTGTTTTTTTTGGGCAAAAGATTGTCACTAAATAATTAAGCAATAGTTGGCTTACCACTGCGAATACTCAATTAGCAAAAATTTGCTTCAACTATAGGATTGATCGCTGCTAATTGAGAGGTTATAATTACCAATGGTTTTATGACTGCTAAAAATTGCTTTGAAACATGAGTTAATTGAGCATCTACTAGCAATTTTGTAACCACTAGGAATTGCTTCTTGATTTTAGTCTATTTAGAGCAACAGTTAAAATTGTCGCTAACAGAAATTAATTTTGTATTATATATATATATATATATTAGTTATAAGCCTTATTATACATTTTTGGAAATCCATTTTAATATAATTGACCATTGCTAAATTACCAAATTATATAGTTAAAATAATTATCAAGAAACAATTCATATATTTATTGAAATAAAAATGATTAATGTTACAAAATCCTAATAAGTTGTTAAGTCATTTGTACATAATATTATTCTGCTAAACATTTCGAAATGGAAAAAAATTACAAGTACAAATCAATCTTTAAACTATTTGGAGCATGACTTGAAAATTATGAAGGATGTGGATCATATGTATCTTCTTGAGAGGGAAAAAAAGAAAAGAAAAGAAACAATGAATGTTAAAATGAAGAATAAATAGATGATGCCAAAAGAGCAACTCATACAATTATTAATGAGTTATAAAATAAAACAGGTTTTGCGGAGATTGTAATAGCAACAGAAGAGATGAAGTAAGATACTTGGCTATGATGTGTAGTAGCTGATTCCAAAAACCTCCCATAAGTATGAACAACCTTCTTTGTGTAGGGCTTCAAAGCTACTATTAATTTATCAACATGAGTTTTAGCTGCAACAGCAACCTAATCAATGTATGGCTTGCTAAATTTTTTAGCTCCCTGTCACTTATTACACTACAAAACAATAAATTTTTAGTAACGACTTTTAGTGGCGACTTAAAAAAGTGGTCGCTGAAAAATGTTTTTAGCAACGACTTTATTAAGTTGTCGCTAAAAAACTATTATTGATTCTAAAAATTTTTTTAGTGGTGACAAAAAAAAAATCACTAAAACTATTTAGTAGCAACAAAAAACTCGCCGCTAAAAATTTTTTACGACGACATCAACATAGTTGTCACAAAAAAATATACTTCAAAACACAACTTTTAGCGACCACTAGCTTTAGTCGTCACTAAAGCATAACTTTTAGCGACAACAATCTTTAGTCATCACTAAAGCATAACATTTAGCGACGATAATTTTTAGTCGTCACTAAAGCATAACATTTAGTGACGACGTAACTGGTCGTTACTAAAAGTCCAAATGTCAAATTTTTGTCCATTAAAAATATTATTGACAAAACTTTTAATGACCACTAGCTTTAATCTTCACTAAAACACAACTTTTAACGACCACCAGCTTTAGTTGTCACTAAAATACAACTTTTAGCGATCATTAGCTTTAGTCGTCACTAAAACATAACTTTTAGAGGCGACAAATTTTAGTCGTCACTAAAACATAACATTTAGCGATGACGTAACTGGTCATCACTAAAAGTCCAAACACTAAATTTTTGTCCATTAAAAATATTACTGAAAAAACTTTTAGCGACCACAAATTTTAGTCGTCACTAAAACATAACTTTTAGCGACCACTAACTTTAGTCGTCACTAAAAAGTCTAGTGTCAAATTTTTGTTCAAATATTAAAAATTTGTGATCCAAAATGTTTAGCGGCAGCTAGTTTTAGTTGTCACTAAAAGATATCTTATAGCAACGATCTTTTTTTAGTCGCCACTAAAAGTTCTGGCACCAAAATTTTGGTCAAATGAAAATATTTTGTGCCAAATCTTTTAGCAACGACTGATTATATTCGTCACTAAAAATTAGCTTTTAGTGGCGATTATTTTAGTCACCACTAAAAGTTTTGACGCAAAATTTTTTACTTATTAAAAATTGTTGCATAAAATATTTTTGTAACTTATTTTTAAATAAAAATATTTGAAATTAAAAATTTTTAAATTAAAAAAATAAATTATACGTATCAATTAATATATGCAAATATATAGGACAAAAAATAAATTAGAATATTTTTAAGTTAAAAAAATATTTTTAAAGTTAATAATTAATATATGCAAATATATAAGACTAATCATTAATTAAAAAAATATAACTAGAATTTTTATTAAGTTTAAAAAACCTAATAGATTTAATAGATTTAAGAAGTTAAAATTTTAATTTTTGAAATTCATGAAATTAATATGTCTAACATTTCATATGTTGAAGAATCCATATATTTAAATTTTCAATTTCTATTTTTATGATTCATTTTATTAATGGGTCCTTTTCAACTTTTGAAGCAACATAAACAACAAAGAGGTAGAAAGAAAGAAAAAAATGAAAGAGAAAAAAAAGGAATGGATAAAAGATTGAACTCCGCCTTAATCTCTTATCATTGCAACATTAATTTTAGTTGGGTAACCTTTTTAAATTCCTATTCTATCTTCTTCTTCATCCATTAATGTCTTCTTCTTCTTTATGTTCCATGGCTTTAAACTTGATACTTTATAATTTCAGCAAAAATATAATGATTTCCATGGATTTTTTGGTGAGGGGGCAACCATGGATGTGAATTTAGAACTTCACTCTTGATACTTTAAACTTGGAGATACCTTAAATGATTTTTTTTATAAAGATGAGCCCCAATGTAATGTAATGAGTCCTAATGTAATGAGCCCTAGTGTAATGATTTAGCATATATTTCTTATTGAGACAGTAACATATACAAATTCTAGAGAGATAAGTTGGAGGATGACTTATATTTAGGATTAACAACTTTAAATGTTTTAGTTAGAACAAAAATATAATGAGAAAATCATAGAAAAAGATACATTAGGCTATTAAAGAATAAAAATTCTTAATTCTTAATTAATTTTTGAGTTCAGTTATATATTTCTTAATTTGTACCCTCTTTATTGTTAATCAAGTACTTAAATTTAGAACTTAAATAGAATAAAGCTTAAGTAAATTATAAAAAACATTATATAATTATAGACTTATTTTAATGTTAGTGAAAAGTAGTGGAAAACAAAAATCACAAAATTAAAGGCCTAAACAAACTTTTTTGAGAAAAATAAGTGACTGAATCGGCTCACGCGTAGATCTCAAAAAAATACCTAAAATAAAAAAAAAAAGATCACCTCAAACAGAGTATAGTACACAAAGTTATGGTATTTTGAAATTTTACCCTCCAATCTTGTATTTTCTTCATAATTTATGTTCTAAATCTAACCTATATATTTTTTTTTAATCACTCAAACTATTTTTTTTTATTTATATATCAATTATCAATTATTAAATTATCAATATATTTAGAATAATATTATATGATTACACATAAAAACTCTACTGACATATCAACAGTAAAACCTAGGGTCAGTTTTCGTTCCCCGCCTCTTTGTTTTCCTCGTCTTTCCCCTTTTCCCCTTTCCCATTTTCAAACCTTCTTCGTATCTGTTGGTAAAGGCTGTCGCAAATCCGTCTCAATCTTCGTTCCAATACATCCTTCTGGTCGATTGCATTATGAGTGAAGCGATTCTAACAAAAACATTTCGCGCACGAAAAACAGAGTATCCCTAGGAGCTGAGTTCGCTGTGGAAGAGGAGAACACAAAAACTGAAGAGGAAGGAAGCTATGTACGTGGTAATCTGGTCTATTGTTTGCTCCTTCTTTGATCCATTATTTGCTCCTTCTATGGTCTATTGTTTACTCCTTCTTTGGTTCATTGTTTGCTCCTTCTTTGTGCAATTGATTTTGTGTTGAGTGTTGTGGCTGTGGCTAACAGAACTGAATAATGCCCCCATTTTGAATCAAATTTACTTTTTTTTTTTAAATTTCTTCTTTTTTGTATTGGTTTCTTCTTCTTTGATGGCTACTTCTAGCCTCTATGAATTTATTGAATTTCTTATTTCTGATATGTAAATTTATAGTACATTTTGCTAAACATCTAAAAATAATTTCTTATATTTCAATTTTACTTCATACAATACAGATTCTCAAGTGCTAGCTCCTCAAACAATATCAACTGTGGCTCCTTGAATTGTAGCTGCTATAGCATAAAGGTATTATTTTTCTTTTTAATGAACTATCAAGCTTGGAATTGTGATGTTTTGCTATGACATTAGTCATCAATTCTGTTATTGTCTTAATAGTTTGCTGTGATACTGATGAAATAATTTTAAGTTCTGATGTGTGCTTAAACCTTTTGAGGGTGGAATGGTTCCGTTAAGTGCTGAAATTTTAATGTCTAAATAAGTTTTGGTCCAATAATTCTATCTGTGTGTGTACCTACATAAATTTTGATATGTGGCTAAGTCTTTTGAGGGTGGAATGGTTATTTTTAAGTGCTGTAAATTTGGTGCCTATGCTTTGATATATGCCCATAAGTTCTGTAGGTTTGGTGCTTATAAGTGCTGTAGGTTTGGTGAGTGCTATAAATTTAGTGCTTTTAAGTTCTAAAATGTGCCTTTAAGTTCTGATATGTGCTTTAGAGATTTGGTCCAATTCTGTTGCCTTGATAGTTTGCTGTGATACTGCTGAAGTCTGATGTTAATTTTGATATATGCCTAAGCGCTGATATATGCCTTTAAAGATTTGGTCCAATTCTGTTAGCTTGATAGTTTGCTCTGATATTGCTGAGGACTGGTGTTACTTCTGATATGTGCCTAAGCTTTGATATATGCTTTTAAGTTTTGATATGTGGTTTAGAGATTTGGTCCAATTTTATTACCTTGATACTACTAAGAACTGCTGCTATTTTTTTTTTTTTAGGATGAAGTATGGTGCTTAAGGCTTTTAAGTACTGTAAAGTACTGTAAACTTAATGTTCAAATTACATTTTGTCCTATTTCCATACCTATGTGTGTCATACCATCATACCTTATTGAGAAGATTTTGCCCAACCTTAAGTTTTTTCAAAGCTTCTCAATTATAGATTATTTTGTCATGAGGTAGAAGATCCTGTTGACAAGATTTTATCCTATCGACAAGGTCTTCAATTTCTCTTTACTAAATTTGAGATCCTATCGACAAGGTCTTATCTAGTCAACAAGGTCTTCAATTTTCCTTTGCTAAATTTGAGATCCTGTTGATAAGGTCTTATCTAGTCGACAAGATCTGTTACCCTATCAACAACATCTTATAACTTGTCAATAATATTGTTTGCCTTGTTAACAGTATCTTATTACTACCTCTAGAAAAAGGATGACTTGTTCTCCATATTCATTCTAACCTTTCCATCATCAAAATGCAATCATTTTTTAGCCTTGGTTTCACAACCTTTCCATAGGTAAAGTGGAACTATAGGGGCCCAAAACTGAAATTAAGATATATTCTAACTCCTAATACTCTTACTTGTGGAAATGTTTTCATTATAAATATATCACGTACAACCTTTCATGAGCAACATATTACATCAACGCCTATACTATTATCAATGTTAATGTCATGCACTTATAAGTAATATAAAGGAAAGTGTGACATAATGAATCCCTCATTATGTTTTGTACTAGAACAAAGTTTGGTTTTAGTTCAGATCTAAAACTTGGAGATCTGAACCAAAGCATAAGTATATAATTCTTTACATGTAACTCTTTACATGTAACTAGAACAAAGTTAAGCAGTGACGGCATGGACTTAACTTAAGTATATAATTCTTTACATGTAAAAAGATTTTCCTTGTCCACAGTTTAACTTACAATGATGTTGATTAAAATGTAGGAAGTAACAGAGATGGATAAAAGTTGGATAAAGATCAATAATAGAGCTAATCCAGCATATAGACGAGGAGTTAATGAGTTTTTACAATGGGCCTTTTATCAACCAAGGGTGACAGATATGATTCGATGCCCATGCAAGGGGTGTAGGAATACAGAATGGAAGAGTCGCATTGACGTAAGGGCAGATCTATTAAGGAAAGGTTTCAGCCCAAGTTATGAAGTGTGGGACTCACATGGAGAAGTTCATCTTGGTGCTTACAGTTCATTGCATCAAGATAATAGTGGTGAGGTAGCTGATGATATAGTTGATGAAATTGATGAAGAAGATGATATTATTGGGATGCTTTATGATGCATATGGTCACACAGATTCAAATAAAGGGAACTGTGAGTCAGAGAACCATGAGCCACCTAATAGGCAGGCAAAACAGTTCTTTAACTTGTTGCAAGCTGCTCAAGCTGACCTCTATCCAGGTTGTGACAAAGTTTTGAAACTCTCTTTTATAGTTAAGCTACTCCACCTTAAGTGCCTTAACCATTAGAGCAATAAATCCATGGATTCATTGTTAAATTTATTTAAGGATGTTCTTCCAGAGGGGGCATTAATACCTAACTCCTACTACAAAGCAGAGAAAGTTATTCAAGCGTTAGGAATGAATTACACCAAGATTGACGCATGTGAGAATGACTGCATCTTGTATTGGCAAGAGCACGCCAATGCTCAGTCATGTCCTAAGTGCAATATGCCTCGATGGAGGTCAAACAGTCATAAAGGAAAGAAAATTCCTCATAAAGTGTTACGATATTTCCCTATAAAGCTTAGGCTACAAAGGCTATACATGTCTCACCATACAGCTAAGGAGATGAGGTGGCATAATGAGAAACGCATTGATAATGGTGTTTTGCGACATCCAGCTGACTCTGTTGCATGGAAATCGTTTAACCAGCAGCATCCAGAATTTTGTAGTGATCCAAGAAATATTCGGTTGGGCCTAGCAAGTGACGGGTTTCAGCCTTGAGGAAATATGAGAATTAATCATAGTATTTGGCCAGTTGTATTAGTTTCATATAATTTACCACCATGGCAATGCATGAAGCACCCATATTTTATGATGACTCTTTTAATTCCAGGCCCCAAAAGTCCAGGTGATGACATAGATGTGTACTTCCAACCAATGATTAAGAAGTTATTTGAATTATGGGAGCAAGGAGTAGAGACATATGATGCCTATACGAAGTCTAATTTCAAGTTGCGTATAGCATTATTGTGGACAATTAATGACCTCCCAGCATATGGGAACCTATCAGGATGGTCTACAAAAGGAAAGCTTACATGCCCCTGTTGCCATAAAGACACATATTCTATTTCGTTACGAAATAAGTTGTGCTACTTGGGCCATCGTCGCTTCTTGCCAACCCATCATCCATGGAGGCGAAATCGAAGGGCATTTGATGGGAAAGTTGAGCATAGAGTTCCACCCTCTCCTTTAACCGGTGATGAGGCACTTTGTCAATTACGAGCACTAGGTAATGTAACTCTCGGGAAAGGTCAAAAGCGAAAGCGTGGCCATGTCACTAACGCATTTAATTGGAGAAAAAAAGTATCTTTTACTACTTACCTTATTGGAAAACATTGTTGATTCGACACAACCTTGATGTTATGCACATTGAGAGAAATGTTTCAGATAACATCGTGTCAACTGTTATGGGATTAGCTGGAAAGACAAAAGATACATTAAAGAGTCGGTATGACTTGGTTGACATGGGAATTAGATCTGAATTACACCCGATAGAAGAAGGAAACAAAGTTCTGATTTCAGTTGCTTGCTATGCATTGTCCCCACAAGAGAAGTTAAGAGTTTGTAACTTCCTAGCTACTTTGAAAGTGTCTGATGCCTTCTCTTCAAACATTTCACGATGTATTAATGTTCGTAACAGAAAAATCTATAGATTGAAGTGCCATGACCACCATGTTTTGTTACAAGATATATTCCCTATAGCATTACGTGACTTGTTGCCCAATGAGGTATCTGAATCTATATTAGAGTTAGGTAAATTCTTTAAAAATTTATGTTCCAAGTGCCTAACAACCGAAGCTCTTGATCATCTTGAATCCCAAATTGCAAGCACATTGTGCAAATTGAAAATGGTTTTCCCACCAGCCTTCTTTGATATCATGATCCACTTGCCTATCCATTTGGCAAAAGAGGCAAAGCTCGGAAGGCCTGTACAATATAGGTGGATGTACCCTATCGAGAGGTAACTTACTACACTAGATATGCCTTTTATAAATTTTATTAATACTCTATGCTAAATTCTTTATTCAAATCCTCTTATGTATTTAGGTACTTGCGGACATTAAAAACATATGTTCGCAATAAGGCTCGACCAGAAGGTTCAATAATAACCGAAGGGTATTTGGCAGATGAATGTCTTACTTTTTGCTCCCGTTACTTGAAAGATATTCCCACCAAGTTTAATAGGCCTACCAGAAAACGATGATGGACTTATGGGAAAGGATGAAATATCCATCTTCAATAAAAGTGGCCAAGTTTGGAGGGGTTACGAATCAAGATTTCTCTCTAGTGTGGAGTTCAATCAAGCTTGTATGTATGTGCTCCACAATTGTGAAGAGGTTTGGCCATTCATAGAGTACGTTGGTGGAGCTTGGTAACTCCTTCTAAATAATAACTTCTTCAAGAATTTGTTGCCTTAACTATGTCATTCATTGCAAGGAGCATAAGAAGCAGATGCAAATGCACAAATCAACAGTTAAAGAGTTCCCAAAATGGTTTCGTGAACAAGTTAGTTTCTGGACACCGCACTAGAATGTAAGAATTATGTGATAAATTTTGATCATAATAGAATTTATCAATGGTGATATTTCATTATAGGTTACAAAGTTAAGCACACAGGGTGAGGCTAGTGATAACCTCATGAGTTTTGCAGCTGGCCCACTCAAAGTGGTTCACCGCTACTCAACATTTACAGTGAATGGCTTTAGATTCCACACAAAAGATCGTGCCTTAGGCCGAAGAATAGATAATAGCGGAATACTTGTGAAAGGTGATGATGAAGACGAGAATAAAGAGTACTATGGTGTGTTAGAGGACATATATGAGTTGTCATATATTGGGCATAAAAAAGTGCATTTATTCAAGTGTTATTGGTGGGATGTGGTTCATCTAGGAAGAGGATATAAGGTTGATAAATTTGGAATCACTAGTGTGAATATTCGTATAACTCTAATGAGCTATTTGTCTTAGCATATCAAGCCAAACAAGTGTTCTATTTAAATGACATAGTTGATGGCAATTGGCTCATTGTTGTCAAGACAAATCCCCGTGACCTGTTCAATATGCCTGAGGTGATTGATGATGACGTCAGTGGGGACTTTGAAGAAGGGCCCATCGATGAGGCATATCAACAAGATGAGATCGAACTATATATGGTCCTTGACGATAATGTGGGAAATGACTTTGTGGTCCAGTTCCAGAGACTCTAAGTCATTCAAGCGAACGCCTACGAACACAATGCCCAAGTGCAATTAATGCAGGACATGAATTCATTGATGACAATGATAAGGATGTGTCCACTGACAAAGGAGATTCAGAAGACATACTTGGGGAGGATGATGAAGTCGATACTGACACCACAAATACTGAGTAAAATTAACTAAGATTTTATGGTATTTAATGGTACATATAATAAATGACTAAAATATTAAATTTGTAGATAGCATCATATTTCATTGAGTATTTTTTATTTTGATAAGGTTAAAGATCTTGTCAACAAGATTGAAGATCTTATCTTTAAATTCAGTGGCTAGATAATATATTGTTGACACAATTGAAGATCTTGTCGACAAGATCCTGAATTCAGTAGAGAGAAGTTTGAAACCTTGTCAACAGGATTTGTTATCTTACAACAAGGTATTCTTTAATTAAAAAACTTAGAAAAGCCAAGATCTTGTCGACTTGACCAATACCTTGTCAACAAGGGTTTCTATCATAATAAGTTATAACACATAATAAGCAATAATTATGCCAGTTTCTATAAGGTTGTTATTATTATTATTATTATTATTATTATTATTATTATTATTATTATCATTGCTTTAAATTTTTAAAACTTCCCTTCTTATAATTCATTTCTTGGTTAAAAGTTTCATAATTTTACAAATTGACATTATTTAACTACCTTGTTCTCATAATAATAAATGTGGAATGATCTAGGAAATGTCAGGTGCTGGGCGTGCGAGAGGGGCTAAACGAGGTGGACGAGGCTTAGGACGTGGAAATGGACGAGGGAGGCAGAATAACACGAGTGATGTTGCATCTCCACCACGTACGAGAGGGCAACTTGAGCATGATGCACTATAAGCTCAATATTCTCCATTGCCACTAGAGCCAGTTGGTGAGGAAGAACAAGAACAAGATGGTTCACCTCTTACCCAGCCATCACGAAGCCAGAGTAGTGCAGGTAAGCAAGGGAAACAATATAAGTGTTTGGTTAATTTTTCACCTTGTGTCATATATAGGTATATTTATTTTTTTATGTATAATCATCTAATCATTTTCTTTTTTCTATATTGTTCAGCTTCTTGCAGCACTGTTAAAAAGGGTCGAGGGAAGGAGTTGACCTTAAAACAAAATTTGGCAACAAGATCTTAATTACAATGTCGAGGACCACTGAACGGCCGATTGGAGATGGGGCTCGAGACTTATCTAGTTACATTGGTTGGGTGGTGCGGACTACTGTGTCCTTAAGAGATGGTGATTGGAAAGATATTGTAAATAAAGATGGAGATACCATATGGTTGAAAGTGAAGGTAACAAGTTATATATTTTAAATGCATATCTTTAACTAATGTGCAAATACCTATGTTATGTTTGCAATTATAACTACTTATAATTTGAATTTGCTATTCTATTCTTAATGTATAGGACAAATTTGAAGTTCGCGATCCTCAACAGGAGGTGGCATTCAAGTCTTACTGCATGGACTCAATGCAACGACTCTTTAAGAATTGGAAGTCTTCATTGTCAAAAATATATAAGAACTACATGACTGACAAGGAGAGGTAAGCAGCAAAACCAAAGGATAATAGCCTTGAAGATTGGGACTGGCTAATTCAGTACTTTAAGTCCAATAAGTTTCAGGTCCTTATTTCAAACTTTATTGCTGCTGTACTATTATTAATTAAAATTATCATTAACAATACTTTGACTTTATATGCAGGCTGCAAGTAGTAGAAATAGTAGAAATAGGTCAAAGCAGGTAACATTACATACATGTGGTACCCGCTCATTTGCAGAGGTTGAAGAGTCTTTGGTGAGCATCTTATTGTATTTTAGGACATTCGTTTCTATATTCACTACTACTTTTTCTCATGCTAAAAAGCTTTGAATACTAATGTCTGAAAAATATGTAGAGGGACCTAGAAATAGGGGAGCCAGCAACAGCTGATCGAGTATGGGAGGCACAACATACTCGTCGGACAAAAGAGGGGGAGATAGCATGGGCTGATCTATAGTCCCAGGAGATCTATGTAATGTTCTCAAATTCATTAACTTTAAACAAATTGTTTGTACAATTTTTCACACTTCTAACTCATGTCCTACACTACAATCACGCATTCACGATCTTGTTATTCAATAACAAACAACAAATGAAGAGGCACGCCTAACTGGAGATGAGATATTAGCTACCGTACTTGGGGAGAGATCAGGGTATGTGCGTGGCAAGGGATATGGGAAGAAACCCTCGAGAAAGAGAAGCATCGATGAATATGAAGTGGAGTCTAGAGTTTCTTCTGCAATAGAACAAGTGCGTGAAGAGATGCGCAAAAAAATGGAACAAAAACTACAAGAGGAGCGAGCCCAAATGCAAGCACAGATGCAAGCTGAAATTCGTGCTCAAATGACTACCTTCATGGCCACATTCCAACAGGTATCTTTTGCACTTCTTTTTTTCTTTTCAATGTTAAAAAACTTAGTGTTATGTTTCTTTTCAGCAGGAAAATGTACCTCTGATGAACAATGCTTCAAGTGGAGAAGCTCAATAATTTTGTGAGTAATTAAGAGTTTTAATGATTGATTATTCAACTAACACAAATAATGCATCTTAAGTTATAACACCATTTTTCTTTTAAACTTTTGACATTAATTTATTTATGGCATACATAGTCTTTCAAACATTATACTTTACTGAAATTGGAATGTGGTCTCAATTTGTCACACAGGTAATTGCTTTGATGGAGAAAGTCTTGGTATTTACAAAACAAAATGAAGTGTCTAGATTGAATGCTAGTGCCTCTCCCTTGAATTACAAAGATTCAAGCAATTGCCAATACTAACTTCTTACTCTTTTTCTTTTGTTTAGTAATATTGTAATGCTATTTTGAATAGTGGAGTGTATGAGTGAGTTTAAAAAATTATTCATATGACAAGTTTTTTGTATTTATACTTGTTTAATAGACCTCTGCAGTAATGTATATATCAAACTTATTAGCTCTTTCTTGACTTATATATTTTAAAATGTTAGATTAAGTCGTTGCTCTTTTTTAACTTATATATTTTAAAATGTTAGATTTTGTAAAATGATGTATGTTATTAAAGATTTAGAAGATTTATTTTTCACCATTTATAATATTATAAAATCTATTTTAGTAAACAGGTTTAGAGAAAATAATTAAGAAAAATAGTCGCCGCTAATAGTATACCAATATTGTTGATAAAAGCATATATTTAGCGACGACTAAAGTCGTCGCTAAAGACATATTTAGTGACGACATAAAAGATTGATGCTAAAAGAAAAACTTTAGTGGCAAAGAATGATTCGTTACAAAAATAGGGATTTAGCGTTACCAAAATATTTTGCCACTAAAAGTATATATTTAGTGACGACAATACTCACCACTAATTCCTCTAAATACCTATTAAAAGGAATTTTGGCGACTACTAATGTCACTGCTAAAATAACATTTAGCGTCAAGGTACATGTCGTCGCTAAAGATCCCTACCAAATAAAAGGATTTTTGCGGCGAAAAGGTCGTCGCTAAATCTTTTAAACTAAAAGGTCGTCGCTAAAAGTATGCATTTTAGTGATCACAACTATTGGCAAAAGTCGTCACTAAAAGTTTTTAGTGTCAAAAGATATTTGTTGCTGCTAAAACTATATATTTAGTGACGATTTTTTTCACCTCTAAAAATATTTTTTGTTGTCGCAAAAAGTCTTTTTAACAACAACAATTTTTTTGCCATTAAATTTCTCTAGTAACGGCTGTAATTGCGGCGATTTAGCGACGACTACATTGTCATCGCTAAATAGTTTTAGCGACGACTTTTGTCACCACAAATTTCATATTTTTTTTGTAGTGTTAGAAATCACATTAAGATATACATCATCAGATAAAACAAGTTATAAGATCAAGTAACATAATATGCACAAACAAGTGCTAAAATTCAACAAAGTAAGGCAATTGCATTAGAAATTCAGCACAGGATAGCACTGAACAACATGCATTCAAAAGTGAATAACTCATTCGTTTGATATTGTAATAACATGATACTAATTTTCCCAAAAACTAGACATGCCAAGGAAAAATTTAGAATTGGTCACACACAAAAATTCAACCAAATGAATTCCCAAGAAAATATTAAAGACAACAAATAGAAAAACATAATGGTGCTAAAAATGAAGCATGAAAAACAACTCAAATAAAGTCATTTGGAAATCAAATCTTACGATGTATAACTAGACAAGAGATCCTTAGAAAAATCACCGCAGAAAACTTCACCAATATTTATAGTGAATTTCCAAAATCACACTCCAACACTCACAATGCAAAATATCACAAGGAAAGATATAAAGAAAGAAAAATTAATTAAAAATTCAATAAATTCAACTCATCAAGAATGATAATGAAGCAAGAAATAAGAGTAAAAATATGGTTACGAAAATCTCCCTTTTTATCCTTTAGTTCATCCAAGGGAAATCTAAAGTTGATCATAGAATCATTTGTGAAATGTGAATTCCAACTCTTTGCAGTTACTTATGACGACTTTAACAACTCAAACAGAAGGACAAGAACTAGAGTGAGCTCACAAAAATTTGTCATTTTAAATGAAAATTATATTCAACTAGCAATAACTAAAAACTAAGTAAGAACAAACTAAGTAAAATTTAAAAATTAACATGTGAAACTAATAAATATTCATTAGCAAAACAAACTATGCTTAACATCTAAAATTCTAAAATTACCCAAAGAAAATGAACAAGTGAAATAAATTCAATGTGAAACGTAATTCTAAATTATCCACGTATTAAAACTTAATTCTGTACAATAAATCGCACTTATCATGTAATTAACTAGATCCGTAACTCCCATAGGCAATTATGACTTAAGAATTGGTCCAATGATTTGTAACTATCACATATAAATGTTGATTTAGTACAAAAGGTATGTAATTTGACAAATGATTAAATATTGCTGAGAATTTACTTAATCCTTCTTGACATTAGTGTACAGTCAAGAAATAACTGGGTAACTCCAGCTGTACCTTGACAGAATTTTAGGTAAAATATAATATATTTATTAGTCGTGTAATAAATTAATAAAAATTTATATAACATTTGAGTTTTTGTGTCGTTGCACAACTATAGCAGAAAAGAAACCAATTATAAATTGTGCCAAAGCAAATCCAGTGGAGATAAATTTTTTATTATAAGAGTTATATATATATATATATATATTCAATATGAAACAATCGTGTATAGAGATTGGTACCTTTGCAATATGAGCTTGCTGCACAATTTTCTTGAGATCCAACTCACAATCCTAGCTGAATGTGACCGAAACATTCCTAGAAAAGAAAAAGTCATTAAATCAGCCACAGTAACAAAAAAATCGTGCATAGATCAATAACCACTAGGCATTATTGCAGATATCTAAAATCAAACCATTTTAACAGTAATAATAAACTAATAATGCCATTCATTATATTTGGGCATGTGGAGGATGAATCAAAGTAAACTAACCACGACATGATCTTTTCTTTTAGCTCAAAGACCTCAATATTACACTATTTGTCTATTTCTAAATATACCAAAAGAAGAAAAATACGAAGTCCAAGACTAACGGGATATAAAAAGAGAATAAATTGAAGAAACACATTCTTTATATACCTATAACTCATTCAAGGACCAATCTAGCAAGTTTCTCCACTTCGTCATACATAAACATACATACAAATGCAAAAAGTTAAACAAAGAAACATCCAGTTATGTGGCCAGCCCTTGTCCTCAATTTTTTGGAGTTAAGCACTTCAATTCTTATTTGAAACTAGTTAGAACCAATTCATGGACTTCTGTGAAAATTCAATCACTGTCCAAGTTAAATTGTGCCAAGCACTTACTCACTATCATAAGATATTTACCATCATATAAGGCTGTAGTTCTTCAGCTATGTAGGGAAGCATATATATGTCAAGGCCAACATCAATCTTATATTTTCATAAAAACTTCCAATTTATGCTTCAGTACCCAAATTCGTTACTGATCTGAGACTACCCTAGTTTACACAGCCCAAGCACCATTGAGAGCAACAAGCATTTATTCAAACCCAAGAAAAAAAAAGAAAAAAGAAAAGCCATCACTGTATGAAATTAAAGGAAGGAAATGAATGAATTCATCAACAGAATGGAATTGAAGATTTTAATTACTAACCTATGGTTTAGGTGAACTTGATTATATTCTCCCTTTAGACATAGAAACTGGGGAGGAGCCGTGAATTGAGTGAAAATTGCCACAGCTATTGCCTCTAGTCTAGCTATTGCCATTTTAACTCCACACATACAGAAACAGGTATTGACTTTTTGGAGGAGACAAATAATTGAGAGTTCCTACCAATGACTCAATCTAAAATTAGTATTAGAAAGCAAAAAGAGAATCAAGAACTATAGAGGAACAAAAATGCCAAATAGGGGAATTGGTAAAATCATCAGCACAATATTGAAAGGTCTATTGGAAATCTAAGGAGATATAAAACATACCAATTTGATGTTCCCTTCAAAAACTCAAAGAAGGCCTTCAATGGTGTGATGGTAGCAAAAACTTTCCTTGATTTGCAACATCTTCCTTGGTTTATTGATACATGCAACTCACTCCATCGCTTCAGGGAACATGGTCTTTCACCTAACAAACTTTTTTGGGGGAAGGGGGGGGGCGGAGGAGAAAGCTTGAGATAGAACTATGAATAAGGAAGAAATTCTGTACACTTCTTTAAACTTTATAGATATGTGAACTTCTCTAACGCAGAAATCTACCCTTGCGAAGCCTAAGTGAATGCTTTGACTTTGGCTTTGGGGAGGAGGCAAAAATAAAAAAAAAGAGGGAAGTGGGAAATCGAAAATGGGTAAATGCTTTCTTTTAGTTCAGATTCACAAGGATGGATAAAGGATTTGCCAAAGGAGAGACGATCAAAAATGGGGGAGGGGGAAAGTGAGATCCGAGGGCGCGAGAGTGAGAAATTTGAAAAGTGAGAGTTGAGTCTCGTGCGAGAGTGAAATTAGGAGATGGTCGTTTTTTCAATTATTGGCAATCATCCACCATCACAAACTATTACAAAATTGCCGAAACTTGTAATTCAGTTACCAATGGTTATAAAACCACTAGTAATTGAAGACAAAACTACCGCTATTTGCATTACTTTTTTTTTGGGATGGATAGCTTATCATTGAAATGACCGCCATTAATTGAACATTTATATGCGGTTTTCTTGTAGTGGTTGGAAATTGATGGCTTTCTTGTAGTGGTTGGAAATATTGCAATAGAATCCTAATTCTTCATAGACTATGTTTGAGTTGTTATTTTTAGTATAGCAAAGTGTGCAAAGTAAATTCATAACGCGTCCAATTTTTCTATTGTGCAACACGCTGTGCTTAGTGTGTTGCGCAAATCTTGACCCTTCATACATATAGGGAGTCAAATTTTTTTTTTTTAAAATTTTTTTTTAGAATCTAATATTGTTGGTGCTGCGCAGCACCAAATTTATCCGTATTCATAACTAGGTTTGAGTTGGGGTTGGCCAGGTTGTACAATTAAAGGGCAAAAAAGTCATTAGATCACTGAATTCAAAAGCACTGCTTCAAACCTGCACAAAAAATGAGGTCGTTACTTTCCATTTCCTCTCCCAAATATAGCAACCAAATGCAACAGCCCTTAGAATCTGTTTGACTTTCATTTTCCAGTGCATTGCCAAATGGGACATAAGATATTATTCCCACACTAGGTCTATCATGCCAAAGTTTAACACAGGGACACTTTTTTAATTAAAAAAGATAGTATTTATATAGAAATATCTACCATATAATATCAAAAATATTCATAATAATAAAGTAGACCTTAATTTCCACATTAATTGAAATTCTAAAATGATTATCAGATAATGGTGTTTCATGATTAAGAGTTAAAAGATTTGTTTAAGATGGAAAAATCTCTATATGAATACTAGGAACATACTTCCAAACTACCATAGGAGAAGCTTTTATCTTTTCAAAATTATTTTATAATTTCAATAGATGAATCAACAAAATATAAAAATTTAGGTTCATAAATTAGAGACCTATATTTTTATATTTTGTTGATTTATCTATTGAAAATATAAAATAATTTTAAAAAGATAAAAGCTACTCCTATGGTGAACAAGCCCTGGAATTAGAGCAATGTCTCTACTACAAAAAACATCCCTTTAAAGCTACACATTTAATAAGCTACTTCTTTACCTCTCTATCAATCATATTTTAAACCCTACACTCGTACCAATCTCTTTCACTAATATAGCTTCTTTTATATTTTCATCCTTCAAACACCACTTGCAATAATATTTTCCGCACTTAAATACCACACCGACTCATTTGTAAATAGCTCCCTACATTGAAGCTTCTTAACATTCTCAAAAATGGACCCATGGTGAGAAAAAAGGAACTACCTACGTCTACGTCACACCAACACCTACAGAAATATAACCAATCAATGAAATGTTCAAGCTTCTTGCACAAAAGAAAGTTGTAGAGATAGAGGAACTTTTCGTACCAAATGGAAGTTGCATCACGTTATGGAGCAGAGCAGGATGAAAGCTTCAAGACATGGGATTCTTTAAAAGCGGCATTTTGGCTTAGGGGAAGGAGGATGCGTGGCAACTTTGTGAACATTAATGGCATTGATGGCTCAGACTTGATCTACAAAATAAAAAAATAAAAAAAAAGTGAAATGCAGCATTTTATTAATGAAACGCTGCGTTTTCACAATCCATGTGCAATGTGGCTCGCCTTTTTCTATTGAATTCATAGAGCGACTGAGATTCCTCCCATATGATTGCTTATTTTGGTGCTCCAACATTAGCGAATCCAAACTCATCTTGTCTATAGGATGGCACATATGTTTGGGCGTGCTTAGTTTCAGCAACGAGACACAAGTAAAAAGATTTTAGGAAAAAAAATTTGGTTGCCAAATCTGGTACTTATATTTAAAACAAAAAAGCTTATATTGTTGTAAATAATATAATTAAATGGCTGTCCACAACCCACAAAGAATAATCTTTTAGCTAAGATCATTTTTATGTTTAATAGAATATAAACTATAATCCCTCCAAAGAATTATATTGTATAATTATATAGATAAATTTTTTTATTTATGTTATGTTAACTCTTACATTGATTTTTATAGTTGAAGGCCTATAAATAGAGGATATTTACTAAGTATATAATACTTTACGTAAATGAGAATTTTTTGCTCCCATTTTCTCTCAATTTTTTCTCTTGCTTGTTAGGTTTATTATATTTTTATTACTTTTATAATATTTTATTTGTATAATCCTTGAAACTTGGTGTTCATTATATTAAGGTGTAAGAAATTTTCATTCTTACCTTTTTATTATCTATACATTCAGTATCTTATATTATTCATAAATTCAAAATTTATTTATATTCATAATTAGAGGGCTAAACCTCATTAGAGGGCTAGCAACTACGTCATTTTTTGTGTTGGTTATTTTATAACCAATGATTACATCATCTCAATAAATAATGTGTGTGTAAATATATATATATATATATAAAAACTATTGTGGTATACTTAATTGGTGGTTATAAAAGTTTTTTTTTTACTATAGCTCTAATGAATAATATTTTATTTACTTCATGCCACTAATAAGCTTTGGAAACTGTATAAATTTAAATGTTTATGAGTCAGTTAATGATTACTTATAACCTATATACAAATTAGATATTAAAGGCCAATAATGTCACCCATGATTATTGAAATAAAATTATGAGTAATGACAACAATATAACTAATGTAACTAGAAGCCATAAAGATAAATGGCCATCAATTCTTTAAATTTGAAAATGCCGAAGGTGACATGAATGCTTAAAAGGTTATAAAATGTTAAATGATCATATTGTTTATTATAGCAATTTATTTGCAAATTTTTAAAATTCTAAGAGAAAATTCTAATTATAATTTTTTCCTTTGTATGATTGTTGACTTTCATTATAATGAACTATACAAATAAAATATATCCATTTTATACTTTAATCTTTATTCTCCACCTTCATTATTTAAGACTTAGTTAGTTTTCTTTAAATTAAATTATTTTGTTTCCTACATTGGCTATATGATATCAATAATTATAAAGTTTAAATTCATTTCATTTAGCTTTCAAGAAAGACATTTATTATAAGTATTTGATGTTAAGTTCATTTTATTATTATCAAGATTGAAAAAGTTTAAAAGGAAGAAAATTAAGTATTTTTTCAAAATGTATAAAGTGTATTTTCTAGCCAATTCCAATAAAATAAAAATTGGATGAAATATTCTATAAAAGAGCTAGTAGTCCTTATAATAGTTTGAAGGTAGAATACATACACCCACAGTAATAAATTTTCAAATGAGAGATATCATGAAAACATGTGTAAGGAAATTTAACTACTCCATGTTTCATACTTTGAATATGCTCCTGTAGTAGCAATATTGAAGTTATTATTAATGAATAGTAAAAATATATAGTAATAATATATAAAAAAGTATAACTATATAAGCTCTTGAAGAAACTATACATAACATAATATGGTTTATTTCTTAAAAAGCTAATATGGATATTTCTCATTTTATAGTTGGACACAAAATTCATAGTGAAGATATATATATATATATATATCTATATCTATATCAATGTCAAATATTATATCAGATAGTATAGAATTAATAGAGGTTTTAGAAGAGCTACTATATCATTATTTAGGGGGTGAAGTTTATTAATTATGACATATTATTTTTACTATGATATTTACCACAATAAATATAATATTGAGACTATAGTTGAGAAAAATATTGAATATTTATTTATTATAACTATCGTATCAAAAAAGAAATGTGTATTAGAAAAAATATCTACATTGTCTTCTATTTTGTACATAATTATTAGCACCCTTGAACACATATTATAGTAAATTGGAAGCTTATTAATCCAAATGCATTTATTTTTTTTGCATAATTAATTAGGTCATCTCAAATTAATTATGATATGAAAAATTATTAAAAATTCATATAGAATCCATTGAGGAACCAAAAGATTCTTCAATTAATTCAGAGAATGCTCGTATGTTGTTTATTCTCAATCTAAATCAATTACTAAATCATCACTAGCTAAAATTGGAATTGAATCTCTCACATTTCTAGAACTATCTAAGGTAATATATGTGGACTCATTCATGCACCATCTAAACCATTCAATTATTATAGATTTTGTCTAAAACAATGGTCACATATGTGTTTATTATTTACTTGCAACTTAGCATTTGTGAAATTTCTTGCTCAAATAATTTGATTAAAAACATAATTTTTAGATTATACAATCAAAACAATTTGTTTTGATAATACTACTCAATTTAATCTCAAGCTTTGAATTACTATTATATGTCTATTGGAATAATAGTTCAAAAGCTTATTGCTCATGTTCACACAAAATACTTTAGCTAAATCATCCAATAAAAGCCTTTCAATTAATAACTAGATCAATGCATATGATAACAAAACTTTCCATTTCAATATGGGATATGCAATTTTTCATAAAGTAGTACTTATATGCATCAAGTTAACAAGTTATTATAAATTCTCTTCATTACCATTGACTTTTGATTAGGAATTAAATATTTTTCATCTTAGAATTTTCTAATTGCTACACCACATGCATAAAGATGGGTCATCAAAGAAGGTTAAGAATATATATTGATTTTGAGTCTTTTTAAGTCAACATGATTTGCTGATAATCATTTTGACAAAAAAATGTTCCTAATATTAGGAGGAGATAATAAGTGACTATAAAAAGAAATTATATGAAATGTATTATTATTAGCTTATCTAAATCCTTGTACAAAGTATGTGAACTAGAAGTTCAAAATATATTGCATTTACAAAATCTTGCAAATCAACTATTAGATGCATTTATTGACCTAAAAAGAGTTATCAAATCTCATATGTTAGATGAAAATACTCCAATATGATTTAATGCCTAGAAAGACAATTAGTTAGTGCAAATAAAAATAAGTCACACTTGAAGCCTAGTAGATCAATAAGTTCCAAAGATTAAAATCTTTAAAAAAAGAAATAAGTAAATAATCAAGATGAGATATTAAGGAGGCAGAAGAGATCCAAGATATAACTAATCATAAGACCCTAGAAGAGATTCATATATCTAAAAATAATGAGTAAATCTTGATAAGTTATGTCACTACCAAAAACCAAAAAAGATGGAATTGAAAAAATACAGTTGCTGATAACTTTTTTTTTTTTAATATAATTTTGCATAACACATAAGGATCTTGAACCTAAATTTTTCAAGGAATTTAGACAGAGAAATAATTAGCCAAAAATAAAAAAACATAATTCAAGTAGAATTAAATTTTATTTTTGTAAAGTTTTTAGACATGTAGTCTCAACACCTAAAATATAAAGCCAGGATGATATAAATAAGTATTTACATGAAAACAACATAAGAAAAATAAAGTCATCAAATACAAAGTATGACTATAGTACAAGGGATTTTGCAAAGGCTTGACATTGATTATGAAGAAACATATTCTCTTATAATAGATACAATTATTTTTTTAAATCTTATTAGTTTAGTAACGTATAAAAAACTTGATATGTGTTTAATGAATGTTGACACAACTTATTTATACGATTCACTATATAGGGAACTTTAGATGAAAATCTTTAAAAGATTTAAAATAACAAAAACATGTAAAGATTCTTAAGAAAATTGTCTAATACGTTTATAAAAATCCTTATACGAATTAAAATACTCTAGGGATATATAGTATAATCATCTAAGCGAATATTTGTTGAAAGAAAATTATAAAAATGATCAAATTTGTCTATATGTTTTTCTAGAAAGATCTAGATAAGAGTTTGTTACAATTGCTATATATATATTGATAATTTAAATACTACTTAAATTCTTAAAGAGTTTTTTAAAAAATTGATTATTTGAAGAAAGGATTTGAGATGAAAAATTTCAGAAAAATAAAGTATTTTCTTAGCTTACAAATCAAGTATTTAACAAATGAAAATCTTTTTTATTAATCAATTTATACTGAAAAGATCTTAAAGTAATTTTATATAGATAAATTACATCTATTAAGTAACCAAATAGTTATAAGATCACTAAATGTAAATAAAAAGCTTTTTTTTTTTTATCCTCAAGAGAATGATGAAGACCCTCTTGATCTTGAACTATATCTTAGTGTTATACGAGTATTAATGTATCTTATTAATGGTACATGATCTAATATTGCATTTGTTGTAAGTGTATTAGCAAAATTCAGCCATTTTCCAACAAAATACATTAAAATGGAATTAAGCATTTATTGTGATACCCCTGAAAGACTATTAATATGGGGTTATTTTATACAATTAAATTTGGATCACAATTAATGAGTTATGTAAATACAGAATACTTATCCAATCTACATAAAACTTAATTTCAAATAGGTTATTTATTTACATATAGGGTACAACTATATTATAGTGCTTTACAAAACAAACTTTGGCTATTGCTTCTTCAAACCATGCAAAAAATAATTGCAATGTATGAGATAAGTCAAAAGTATGTTTGGTTAAAGTTAATGATTCAATATGCTTAAAAGATGTGTGGTTTGCCTTTAAAGAAGAAGATTCCAATAATATTAAACAAAAATAATATTGCGTGTATAGCTTAACTAAAAAAAAGGTGCAATATTAAAGGAAATAGAATAAAATATATTTTATGAAAATTCTTTATCACTCATGAGTTTTAAAAAAATGGTTATATAAATGTTCAAAAAATTCATTTATATGATAATTTAGCATATCTGATTTACAAAAGCATTATCAACTATTACATTTGAGAAGCTAGTGCATAGTATTATGATGTACCAATTCAAGAACATTAAATGATGTTGTCATTAAGGAGAGTAAAAAAAATATTGTACTCTTTTTCTTTAAACAAGGTTTTATCCCACTGAGTTTTCCTAATAATGTTTTTATTGAGGCAACTTATGTTATAAATATTATGTACTATTTTTCTTTTACTAAGACTTTATCTCATTCATTTTTCTTACTAAGATTTTTATTGAGATACAATATTTTTAAATAGATATCCAAAGAGAAATATTGTAAATAATATAATTAAGTGGATGTTTATAATCTTGAAAAAATAACCTTCTATTAGGATCCTTTTTATATTTAATAGTATAGACTTTATAATTTCAAAGAAGTTATATTGTATGATTATGTAAATTAATTTTTTATTTATATTATTATAACTTTTATATTAATCTTTATGATTGAATGTTTATAAATAAAATATATATTATTCTGAATAAATAAAAATCATCTTTTTATTTTTTTAGATTTCTTATATTTTTATTAATTCTATAACAATATATATTTTATAATAAAATTTGATATATAAAAGAATTATTATTGAAGTGTTCACAGCATTTTTTGTTAAATTACCTTTTGTTTCTTGTTTTTTATAGTATACCACCACCTTCATACTCTTTAAAAGAAAGCTTATTATACTTAAAATTAGATTAGACCAGTTAATTCAATCGGTTGGATTGAGATAAGATTGTTGTCTAATTTAGAACTGAAGATTGGTGGGGTTTATGAACCTAACAAACTCAATCAAAAATTGGGTTGAATTGAGCTAAATATTGTTGAAACTGGGCAAAAAAATTGATGGTTGAAGTGGTTCTTCGCATTTTTGATGTATGGAGCAGCAAAACCAACTTTCTTGCATCTCAAACACAAGCCACGAAGGGTGTCAGTCATGTCCTTTCCACACTTCCCACTACGCTTCTTTGTCATTATAATGCAAGCAAATATATATATATATATATATATATATAAACATCCAAATAAAGTAGGTCTCTTGCAAAGGGAAACATCAAGTTCAGGCACATTAGCAGGTTGCTTCGTTGCAAGATTGGCAATAGGTTGACCTCTTGTGGGATCCTGCATGTGCAAGGGTCTAAATAAAGTAATATAATAATATATATATATATAATTTGGTTAAACTTTTAATTTGATAAATAAATTTTTTAAATTTATTATTTCTAAACCTTTTACTTTTTATTTTTTTTATAAGGAATAAAATATTAAGAAATATAAAAATAGTGATTAAATATTTAAAATTTAAAATTTATTTATTATATTAAAATTTTAATATATAAAATTTTAAAAATATATTTAATTATTATTAATTTAATCATAATTTAATTATAATCGGATCAAGAACTAATTTCTCTTCCATTCAATAACTGATATAATTTTAAAAATACTGAGAAGATCCCATCTCCTCAGTTTTCCTAGAAAATTTTCATCTCCCTCATTCACATAACTTTGTCTCTTCCTCTGTCTTATCTCTTTCAAAGGACAGTGTCTGCTTATGTTACCTCCATAATGGAGGTATAGTACATTCATTGCTTGGGTGGTTCAAATAACGTGTCGGGAAAGTGGGTTGCAGTGGTCGCTGCTGGTTTGTACAATATGACGTGGTGGGTGGGTAATTAATAGAACTGATTGTCGTTGGGATACTTGTCCAGTCCGATAAATTGGGCTTAAAAAAATAAATTTTAGAAAAAATTTCAGAAAAGGCGCATAATTTTAGAAGTTTGATAAAATATAAGTTAGGTATTCATGGAGTAATATTTAATATCAAAATAAAAAATAAATTATAATATTATATGATCAAAATTATTAATATTTAAATAAAAATTAAATTGATGAAAATAATATATTATGTAACATAAAAAATGTAATATCTTATAATAAATAGATTTTAAATTAATATCATATAATATCATTTGTTTAATCAAAATATTAAGATTAGTTTTTTCTTCTGGTTGGATCTCACTCACTCCACTAATTTTTAATTGTACTAGGTTGGGATTTGAATTGTGATGAATACTATTGAGTTAGGTGATCATATTTTTAATTTTTTTTTTTTTTTGGGTATACCCAACTCATTTTTACATGAATTCAACTTATGATCAGCAACTAAAGATGATTTACATAATGTTTGGATTAATATATATAGATATATATATTTCTGACATTATTTTTACCTTATAGTAAAATATAACCCTTTATAACTTTTTTTGTTTTGTTTTTTATACTATGGAGTCCACCAACTTTTGGTGGGTTCTAGACATTAGTTTTTCTAAGGTATTGAGTTATTTTATTAATAAATATATTTTGAATTAAATTTATGTTTAAATCGGAGAATGATTAGATTTCGACATAAAAAGTAAAATTAAAAATCAGCAAATCTATCAGAATCAGAAGATGTGCTCACCAAAGACTAACACATAAGAATCACCCATCTCAGGAAAACAGTGACACAGAAAGAGTCAGAGACGGACAGAATTTGGGTTGCCCCACTATGAGAGTGAACAGAAATTGATGAACTATCATGAACGGCGTGCTTCTCCACTGGAAGTTTAATTACAGTACGAATATAGATTGATTGGTGTGTATAATGTTAAAAAAATGAGATAAAAAATAAAAAAATAATTCTCCTATTTTTATTTTAAAAAATAATAAAAAATATAGTAAATATTATACCAGAGCTGTATAAATAAATTATCTTTACATAACTTGCACTAAACGAATTCCTGACAGAATGGTGAGAATGGATGCCTGAATTTGGATTTCTCAATTTTTTATTCATTGTTTTGTTAATTGGGTAAGGGAAAAAAAATAAAAAGACAATAAGTGAGACTCATTGACTGAGAAGATTACAACTTTAAAATTTTTTTAGTAAATTATCCTATAAAATTGAACAGAGGAAAAGAGGGAAAAGAAAATGTATGATTGGATTTTATACAATTTATTCTCTTTCTTAAATTTTTTTAAATTGATAAAAATTAAAAAAAAAATTGATAGAAAGATGAATGACTAGGAATACATTGGCCAAAAATTGAATGATGAGGAACGCAGCATAGGGTAGGAAGAAAAGCAAACGGAAACATAGAAATAGAAAAACAGATCGCGTAGCAAATAAAGAAGGCCACCTACTCGCGTCGCCGTATACCATTTCTCTGCACGCGAGCCAAAGAAAAGGGACAAAACATGGGGCCGGTTTAATAATTTTTAGGTGAAGAGATTGATTTTATATAATTTTTGTGTAATTTTTACTATATTTTAAAAATTATTATTTAATAATCTCTTATTACTTTTCATTACTTTTTAAAGTAAGACTATAAATATTATTTTTATCATTAAAATTACTTTTTTTTTATCTCTTCCGTAATCATATTTTTTAACATTTTGCATATCAAATAGGCATAATAAAAAATTTCATACTTACAAGGATATATATAAATTTTACTCGCTTAAATTTAAACTGGGGGATAAAAAAAGAATTTGGATTCGGCTGTGAGAGGGTGTATATATATACACACACATATATATTTCGAAGATTTTAATCTTTTAGTCAACTTAAAAATGTTTAGATCAAATAATCCTAAATTATATTTATCACGTGTTTAAATAATATTAATAATTATGAATATTTTTTTTTTTATAATTTTATATCAATAAACTTTATGTAAATGAGTCACAATTTGAAAAAAAAATTACTAAATTTGAAATTTCTTTTAGGTAATGGACCTGAGCTTGAGAATTTAGAGATTTAATAAAAAAGAGGATGATAATTGAATTATGGGATCTGATGATTTAAGTTTATTATTCACTAAAGTAAGAATGTTGAGATAAAAATTCTTTAGATCCCAAGATAAAAATTAGGACACTACTTTTATTCTATTTATAATCATCACTGTCAAAACAACAAAGTGATATAATATGTTCGTAGAATGTTGAATGCCAACTGGGGCAACTCTAAACTTGGTACTTTGCTCTTGAACCAAAAAAAAAAAAAGATCTTCAGATTAAAAATAGATAGGCAACTTTACTTGATTTTGAAATAGAAGATCAAATTGAATCTTCTCTAAAATTAGACGACAAAAATGTATTTTATCCTAAACCCTGAATCTTATGAAGAGAGAGAGACAGAGATTAAATAAAAACACAGAATAAACAGATGAACAGCTACAAGTGAGAATCATTTAGCATGGGAATGGAAAGCCCTAGAAAAGCGAAACACTAAAAAGAAGGTGGAGTGAAGCAGGAAGCGTACGTTGGTAGATTGTGCCAGTCACTAGTCACAACTCATAGGTGAGCGAGGTTTGTGTTGGGGTAATGCAAATGGCGAAGTCTTTGGATAGTCTCACTCTGATATATACAGTTCTATTATCGAGAATTTCTTGTTTTAAGAGATCGAATTTCTTATTATTAAATTGTTTTACATTTGTGCTATATATATGGTAAGTTGCAATGGCGACAACACTTACACTGACTTGTAATCTATTAAGACATAGATTGGGGGAGATACTTCTTACGGTGTCTTGGGCATTGGGAATTTGTGGATTTTAAGCACAAAGGGCCAAGACACCATTATCACCTCAATAATAATTAATCTGCTGCTATAAAACTCAAGTTATTGTTTTGGCAGTGAAGCCAGTTGGGTTCGTTTATGGTTGTCTATCACACAATATGTTCTATGCATGCCAAATTTTTAACACCACTCCCGAGGCCCCAACTTCATGCCCCTAACAATTTTTTGGATAAATTTCAGAGAAAGTTACACATAATTTTTAAAATTATCATCTAATTATAATTTTAATGCATAAATTTAAAAATATAATATTTTACTTTTCTGAATTATTATAAAAAATAAAACCCTTGTATGCTAGTTAAAATTAAAGTGTTAAAGGCATTGGATATTGGGAGAGTCGTTAAGCAAAAAGTTAAATTTATTTTTATACTAGAGCAAAAAACGAGTTGTCTATAAGTAGGTAAAAGAAATGAAAATACTCGACGATTAATTTTCAAATCAATCAAGATGTGTAGATTTAAAAGAAGGAAAACTATTTTGATTTAAAAGTCATAATTATCACATTTTCATGGAATTTCTGCTATTGAATACTTTTAGTGCATTACCCAAGCAAATATGGAGATATATAATTGAGTTGAGTCAATTCTTTAGAGAGTTATGTCCAATGGTATTAAAGGTAGATGATTTAATGTGAATGAAATGCAATATTCTTATTATCCTCTACAAGTTAAAAAGAATATTTTTACCTAAATTATTTAATTCTATGGAACATTTTTTAGTCCATTTACCATTTCAAACTAGAGTTGGAATCCAAATCTAACATGGATAGATGTATCCATTTAAAAGCTAATTGATATTCATGTGATATTCTAATAATTTATAATTAGTTTATCTTGCAATAATTTATTATTGTCTCTAGCTAATTGTCATTTGGTCATGTATAATTTTAAATAAATTAAAATGGACAGATAAAAATAAAGCTTATGTAAAAGGTTATATATGCCAAGCGTATTTGTTATAGGAGGTATCACATTTTTATTCATATTACTTTACGTCATATGTACCTTTAGTATGAATAAAAGTTACTTGAAATAATTTTGTGCATGAAGTAAAGGCAAGTGAGCCAACTCTATTAACTTTTAATAAAGTTGGACATTCGTTTGAAAAGTACTTTACTTGTTACTTCGATGATAGTGAAATGGGTGTTACTCTCCTTCACATCTTGTTGAATTATAATGAAATCAAGCCATATATAGAGTATGACACAGACTTGTCACTATGATAGGGTTAATTATTATTTAGTTCCAAACATTTAAACCACATTGCAGGATTTTTGAGCAAGATTTGAGAAGATTAAGTCTAAATAGTAGTTTCAAAGAAATTGACTCCATGAATAAGGAGAAATTTATCTCTTAGTTTAAATCCTTTGTATATGCTAACATCATTATTTATATATGTATGTGATGACATCATTATCTATTTATAATCTCAATTTGTTTCCAAACAAATTTTTCATCAACCAAGATTTAGTGACAACGTTTATTTAAGCACCTAGCTTGGGGACTACTGAGAGAGGTACAAATATGGCTTGGATATTTTATAAATGGATACAAGTTTCAAATTGAACCTTGAAGCATTGGGTAGAAGATAAAAAAAAGTGGAGTTTGCATAAAATGAACGTAAGAAGATGAAGAAAATGACTATTTTGGTATCCTTAAAAATGTGATATAGTTACAATATCTATGAAAACCTACAAAAAATTTAGTCTTATTTTATTGTGGTTGCTTTGATCTTATTATAAATCGTGGGATGGAGATATATAAAGATTTTGGAATTATTGAAATTAAGCATAATAGAAGGTATGAAAAATTTGATCCATTTGTATTTGTAGAACAAGCTATTCAAGTCTACAAGTCTATTATGTTTCTTGTCTTATAAGAAGTAGAGACAAAGTAAATTGGTATGTTGTCTTTAAAACTAGACCAAAGATTTTAGTGAATGATAGTAATACATGAAAAATTGCTTACCAAGATAATGAGACTTATGTTAGTATAGTAGATAATGAGATATTTGGTGATACCTTATGAGATGAGGGGAAAATGGAAGAGGTAGGTCTTTAGGTATATTTGCAAGTTGAAGGTATAGGTCTTCAAGTAGATATGCAAGATAAAGATGACGATGACAATGAAAACAAAGATAAAGATAAAGAAGATGATCGATAACATGAAGATGAAGATGAAGATTAATTATTAAATGAAAGGTATTAAATTATTTACATTTATTTATTGTCATTATTAATATTAATTATTTCAATTATTAATATCAATTATTTTGATTATATAGTTATTTATAATATATTAATTGTGTTCAAATAAATAATAATTATTTATAATTATAAATAATTATTATAAATGAATAATAAGTGTTTCAAAAACATTTTATAGAAATAATTATTATTTTAATATTAATAATTATTATTTTATTATTTTTACTTTTAATTGTTAATTATTCTTGTGTACGTGAAGAAGGCTATAGCTACAACATTTTTCATGTGCCTTTTCACTTGAAGAGGCTTATATACATACATACATACATACATACATACATACATACATACATATATATATATATATATATATATTTCTTTTTTCTCATCATTCATCTTAATAGTCTCAGGTTCTAGATAGGTTTACTTTTCATAAAAAAAGATAATTAGGCCAAACAACAAAATAGGGTAGTAGCTCACTCTCTCAAGAATTTATTCAATATATACATATATATATACACCTTTTTCTATCTTCTCAATCCACACTTTTCACTTTACCTCACTCTCTCAAACTTCTCAATCTCTCTTATTTATTTTTCAATAGATAGTGGCTCTCTTCTTTCATTTCAAATACAAAGGTAAAAATTGATGAAGATCCTTCTTTATTGATTTTATTTAATTATTTTTATTTTAATTTAAAATAATTTTTAAAAATATGTATGAAATTATATAATTCTTTCTATTTAGATGTTTTAATAGAAATTGTCATCATGTAGAGGTCAATTATGATCCTAAATCGCTCTTCCCCTAGTCCATGAAGAGTTTAATAATTCAGGGACAATCCAAAAATAATTGAATTTGAACCAAATGGCGATGGGTCACTATTTAGTTTTTTTTATTTGTTTTCTATTATTTACTATCATTATAAATTTTATTTATAAATTTAATTAATAAATATTTGATTTATGTACAAATCAAATTTAAACCAAATAATAGGATAGTTCATGTATGCATAATAAACATTTTAAAAAGTAAATATGAAAGGTCTTGGAATAGTTAGAGAGATGTTCCTAAAGAATATAAAGAATTATGGTTTACAAAATTTTAGATGAATTTTCATAATTATGTGTCACATAATTATAATATTGTGTGTTTTATTTTATTAATAATTGAAACCTCTATTTTTTTTAGAAATATTATTGTTGAAAACCCAAGGATCACTTTCAAATTTTGAATAACTGGAAAGAAAGATTAATTCTTTGTTTAAAACATATGATTTGTGATACTCGAGAATTTAGAAAAAAAAAAAACTTGAACAAACTAGAAAGTCCATTTCAGAATAGCTGCAAATAGCTATATGGAAAGTGGGGCACTTTATAGTTCTAATTACAAAGTGAGTAAATGAAAAAGAATAGAGCCTCCACCTTCCAGTTCAGTTTATCTTTGTTGTGTGCTTTATTTTATTAATGTATATTTAACTATTACTATTTTATTTTATACATAAAGGCCTGAGAATTGAGGAGAAATCCAATATATTTTAAGGTGTTCCTTAAAACACAAAAAAAATAAGATGTTTGGATTGATACAAAATAAGATGTATATGCAAGTGGTCATTTTATATTTAATTTATATATGTTATTATAACTTTATGATTTTGGCCCCTTTTATTTTATTTCAAAACAAGTATACCTTCCAAAAAATGAGGCAAAAAGTAAAAAGGAAAAGTATACTAGAGTTGGATTTATGATTGAAGATTGCAAGCCAAAAAATAAAAAAAATAAAAGGCTTAGTGTATGGTTTAAGTGATATGTCACATAATATAGTTGGAAATCCAACTACGAGATACTCTTATGGTTAAAACTTTTTGTATACTCACTCCCTGTATATACAAAAAATAACAAGAACTAAATTTATTAATTATGCAAGACAAACTCATGATGTTAAACTTGAATGGCAAAGAAGATAAATAAGAGATATATGACAACAATTAAATGAATATAGGGATTTTTTCCAACAAAATCCTAAAAACAAGATACTAGTCCAAGTTCATAGGAATATTGGCCAAATATCTCCCATATCATAAATAATAGTGAAGATGACGATAATGATGATAACGAGTGATTGTTGATTTTTTTATTTTATATAATTTAATTGATGCATCTAAATTTATGTAATTTTAGTTTTACTGAATTATCTCATATTATATTTTTTTAATTTTTATTTTGTTTATATTTAATATTTTTAGTTCATGAAATTATATCTTATATATACGGTTAATAAATTTAATAATATATATTAACTTAATATATAATATATTGAAAAATTGTGTAAAATGGTAGGGGCAGAGGTGCAAGTTGAGTAGTGCAAAATTTCAATCTAGACAAATTATAACCTACCAATTTTTTGTTTTTCCTTTCTATAAATATGAAAGTTTTGTTTTCTCTTTCATTCCCTTATTCGTTTTTGCTCCTCTTGTTACTTTTGCTTCAAGCATGGATCCTCTATAGTCACTTCCATGACTTTATGGGGTGCAATCACCCCAAAATGGGTTTTTTAAGTGTAATTTTCCTTCATAATTATAATGTTTGATATCCCAATTCCAATTTTTATCTTCAAACTTACAATTTGGAACTTAAGAAAAATAAAAAGGAAAAACACCACATTTTGGAGTGGCTGTGTACTATTCTATATTTTGTAAGCTAATATAATTTCTAAATAATGGAAAGAATTAGTTAAAGAAGGGTCACAGAGAGAGAAAAGAGTCGAATTGGGCCTAATTGATGGAAAAATCAAAGATGTAGTTGAGGATTTACTTGAGAAATGATTGTTTCTCATCATAATATTATTAAAATTAGGTTAGTAGACTAACTAAATGAGGTTGGTTTAATTAAATCTCTGACAATGTACAGTTTAGAATCCCGGGTAGTAATAACTTTGATCAAATTTTTTTTGTACTATTTTAAATCTCTACAACCTCTAAGAAGATATTTTTAATGAAGACAAGAGTTTAAAATTTAGTATAGAGTTATTGGTTTCTAAAAATATTAAAAAATGAGTTCAAATGAAGGAATTAAAATATAGAGAAAAATTAATATTTTTGAAAAAGTAATAAAAATTTAGATTTTTCTATTTATAGCAAGCCTCTCATCTTATACCTCTTATAATTGACCTAGATAGCTCTAGAACTCTCTCATGGTGGTGTGACAAGAGGGAGAAAAAAGAAGGAAAAGAAGGCCAAAATAGGTAAGGTTTGGTGCCAAATTTTATTTTGCCATAGTTTTAAAACTTCTTTAACTCTTCATGCTCTCTCTCATGCTGATATTGGTTTCTCAAAAGGGTGAATTTTGTGGCTGGTATCTTGAGTGAGGAAACTCCTTTAAGAAAACTAATTATATTAAAAGAATCTCCATCAAGATTCAAGATAAGATATGATTTTGCTATGGAAAAGTTGTATTCCTTTGGATTGCCCTCATAGGTTTGGCTAAGAGAGAAAGAGGGAAAAAGACATGAACTTGAGGGAAGCTTGATGAAACCAAGGGTTTAGAAGGGTGAAGAATAAGAATATGCAAAGAGATTGAATTGAAAACCAAGAGAAATGCATGTGGCTTCACCTTGGGTTAGATTTGGCCTTGATAAATTCAAAACCCTAAAAGGATTGTTTAATCCTTATAATATCATAATTGAACTAGAAATAAATTATGGATATCCTAAAGCTATCAAATTTCCTATGAAATAAACAAAATATTAGGGTTGGATAACAGAGGCCTTCTGGGTCAAGCTAAAAAGATGATACTTAAGGAAGTTTTTAATTTAGTTTCATGATTTAAGAGGCCTAAGTGAATA
The DNA here is from genome assembly GCA_032878935.1 of Erythrophleum fordii. Taxonomy (NCBI): domain Eukaryota; kingdom Viridiplantae; phylum Streptophyta; class Magnoliopsida; order Fabales; family Fabaceae; genus Erythrophleum; species Erythrophleum fordii. The sequence continues at coordinate 4,511,839 of JAVQMF010000046.1, read as the reverse complement.
ATATAAAGGCTAGATGAATCCTTAGTTTGAGAAAAAAGAATGAGATTTGATGAAACTGCAAATTTGGTTCTATAAAAATCCTAACTTGCCATAGGAATGGGATAAGTGAGATGGCCAAGATTTTAGACTTGTTTTAGCCATGAAAAGTGAGTAAATTGAGATAGATGAATGATGGAATTGCTAAATGAAATTTGGCAAGTGAAATGAGTCATTTTGAAACACTTAAAGAAACTAAAATCATACAATTCGAATATGCACATGTATGCTAGAGTAAGTTTGAATATAATCTACTTGGTTATTTTATACCTTAATTGATGTGCCCAGGCCACACAAGTAGGACCCACATCAAAGTGTGTGTGTGTGACCGTGGGATCAAGAGAAGAAGAACAAGGGAATTGATTGAAATTGTTTGATAAGGTAGCCTTTTCTTCATTCTTATATGCATGGTTGGTTTGCTTGAATCATTGGTTGCTTTTGTGTATTGTTTGCAATTAGTTGGCTTAATAATTATTTGAGTAAAATATACAATTGCATGATACTTATTTGGATTTGTGAGAGGGGTGGCTCTTTGTTAGGCGAAGCTAGTGTGAGTGAGCATGGATTTGCTTTACTTTAATACAAAAGTCCTTTAAGGACATGGATTTGCTCTTACTTGAGTTAAGAAAACCCTAGAGCGTGAATTTGCTCTCTTGTGTATGGATTGGCTATGATAACATACATGCATGCTTACTTCCATATGCTTAAGTGAACCACATGTGTGTTTGAATGTTGGTTTAGTTATTGAGATTATTTGAATCTCATATTTTCCTATTTCTACTAACCATGGCCAAGTGATGTGCAAAGCAAGGACAAGGATAAGCAAAATACTTAGAAAAGTCTATTATGGCAAGAGATTTGGCCTAGGATACGATATTATATACATGATTATGTAAACCAATATGTTGATGTCATGTAATGTAAACATATGTAAGAATGGTATATATGAGATGATGGAATATGATTTTGTATATGAATACCTATGTTATTTACATATATTTTCTCATGTAGAAAAGTGATTTTTAGTTGCAAGGCAAATTTCATATGATGAATCATTGATATATGATGTATTTATGGATTGAAATTTGCTCATGACAAGAAATAGTATTTTAGAGCTCATTTGGTACATTTTGAAACTAAAATTTTGACAATTTAAGCCATAAAAAGTCCTTTTATCCTTAACAGTCTTAATGATTGAATTTAGGAGTAAAATTTGGTGAGCAATTAGAGAATATTCACATATTTCTATAGAACTAAAGTTTGTAATTTTTGGAGCTCTATAGAATATTTGACAAATTTTCAAATATTCTATAAATTTTTGAAATTTGATGCTATTATATAACTTATGGCAAAAGAGAGCAAAGAGATCTTTTGCATGAAGTAGCTCCAGTGTATATGTTAATTTAGATAAAACTAAACACTTGAGCTTGAATTTGTGATATGGAAAGATGGGAATCCATTTTTGAGTGTTATGGATCCATTCAGTGTAATTAGTAACCAAACTTCCATGGCTAAAAGTTTAGTTGCAATTATTTTATTATATATATATATATATATATGTGTGTGTGTGTGTGTGTGTGTGTGTGTATGTATGTATGTATGTGTGTATTGAGAATATGCAAAATATTATAGTGTAACAGGCTGTAACCTCTACATTCATGTCATGAATGTAGAGGATCCATGGTGTTCTACTTTATGGTTCATTCATGTTTTCAACATCTCTTGTTCATTTATCCCTGAGCTCATAGTAGATTGTCATTTTCTATCATTCAAATTCTCTTTTTGTTTTTTTTTTTAAATATATTTCTATTGGTTTTCTTTTTTTTTATTTTTCTTTACTTGTTGGAGGAAAATTTACAAATTGGTTGCTAAAAGTCTTCTGTTGTGGTTTTTATTTAATATATAATGTTAGATTGGAATCTGGTTGATTGTATAGCCATGTTAAGAACACGAATAGCAAGAAGGCAAAGAACTCAAAAAATGAAAAATGACATTATAAAATTATAAAATAGGAACAAAATAATAAAATTAGTTAAATAACAATATATACTTCAAAAAATACTAAATGAGAATAAAGATATTTATTATTTAAAAATAGAAATAAATATTAAAAAAATTATTATTAATTAATTATAATGTATATTAATTATTAATATATAGAATTACTTAGTATATTAATAAAATATTATTTATTTTTAAAAAATATTTATATTTATAAAAAATTTAAAAAAATTACAAAAAAATTAATAAAAAATTGTTTCACCATGGTTGGACACATGTTGACCATCGTTCAATCAAAACAATTTCTAATTAAACATAGTTTTGTTAGAAATCATTCTTATTGAATTATTCAGTTAGAAATTATCATTTCTAATTGATTTTTTTTAAAGTAAATTATAATTTTATTTAAATAAATTAAATTAAATTAAATTAAAATTTTTTATTGCGATTTTTAAAATTTTTAATTTTTATTTACATCAATTAAAATAATTATCAATGTATATTAAATGAAAATTTTTTCAATAAATTAAAAAATTGCATGATGTGACAAAGTGTAGAAAAGTCCAAAGATGGTAGATAGCTAATGTGCTACATTGTTTGGCAATTGAATTTTCAATTGAATCAAATTACCAACTAAAGGAAAATTATCAAATTATTCAATTGAAAATTCAATAAAAAATATATGACTTTTGACTGAGATGGTGATTTTTCTTACTGATGTTTTAATTGTTATTTTTAGTTTTTGTTGTAATGACATGACACTACTCATGAAATAGCTCCTCCAAATATCAGAAGATATATATAAAAATAGATTTTAAGTCATTTACACAAATCACATAATCTAAATCCAAGAAACCCAATGATTACAAATGGATCAAATTCACTCTAACTCAACATGCCATGCTAGGGACTTTGCAAGTACCACATAATTTTCTTATTAGCTCTCCATTGATCTAATTCAAAATCATTCAAGTATATTTACCAAGCACAATAATAGCAAAAACTATGTTAAAATAAGTGCATACTTAAGTGTATATCAAGATTGCTAAGACATCGAAAGAAATGAGATTTACTTTATTTATTACTAAGGAGATCAAACATTGTTGGATTTGTTTGGTTTGCTTTATGTCATTGTGAAGTGTAAGCATTTAGTACTAGAATGATTGAGTAGTGGTCTTTGATGCTTATAGGTGAGTTATGTTTATCTGGTGAAGAAGGAAGAATTAGTATGTTGGGAATTATGTCAATAGAATCAAAATTTGCATCCCAATGAATTTTTGGATATAAGTTATGTTTAACAGGTCACATTGCATTTAGATTCAAAATCTTGAAAGGATTTGCTCGAATCGAGTAGTTGACTAAGGCTACTTTTAAGCCATCTTTTTGATATCCAAGGTGTAGCTCTAATTTCCATACTGAGAATATTTGGTTCTTTGATTAAGAATGCACCTAAGTTAGCCTAGTTAACTATTTGTCCTTTTTGGTTGATTAATAAATGATTTGAAATCTTAAGTTAAAGCGTTAATTTTAGTATGGGTTAGGAGTTGAACTTTATTGTCTCTAGTTGAACTTAAGTAACTCATAAATTATTGATAAGTGAGCTACTCTTTCAGAAATTGCTGTTTTGGATTTTACTTTATTTGATTGTAGTTGAACACAATTAATAATGTTCTCTTTAATTTCTTTTAGTAGTATTATATAAGATACATTGGTTTCTAGAAAATATTGCAAATTCTTTTTTTTTTAGACTTTATTAGCCATTTGTAAGTTTGGTTAATTCAGAAGGAGAAAGCTAGGATCTAGTAATTTTGGTTTCCTGCTTATTTTGCCTCTTCTTTTTAATTGAGAATTATTAAGTGATGTTTCCATACAATGAGAGAAATAGGACCAGTGGAAAATAGTTATAATTTTGCTTGTTGACATGTATTCTACTAGTTTCTATTTCATGCAAATGATTACAAATCAACTTCTAACTTAAGCTATTTATTTATGCAAAAAGCAATAAAATGGCAGCCATTAAAAGCATTTAAATTTCACTACAGTCAATTGAAATTTGTATAAATTTGTTAGTGGTGTTTCTTGCTGATTTACCATCCTTATTTTTTTTTTTTCAGTTCAATCTGCTTTGAACATCAACTTTGGTAGAGCTATTTTAAGGGCAAGAAATTTTATATGCTATATATTATGGATCTTGGATATGCACATATTCTTTGATTTAATTTACACTATACATTAGTTTTGACTATGCTTATATGATAATTATTATCTAATAGTATTATTAATAAAAATCTTGAGCAAACTACAATTACAACTTACTTATTACTGATGAGGGCGTAAATTCAAATGCAATGATACATGCCTGCTTGCCAAAAATAAATAGTTATTTCAATCTTGTAATTCAATGGTTGCTAAATGGTTTGAGTATGAAATATTTCACAATAAGGATCATAAGATTAGTACAATAGCACCCATTTTCAATGTTACAGAGTTGAACTAATAGATTTGTTTTTGCAATCATGTTTTGCTAAAAGGATTGATTAGGTAATACATGATCATAGTGGTGAGTACAGTACGTTTAATGTTAGTATGGTCATAGCTATATATATAAACACATGAAGACTCTGCACTTGCTAGCTATTTCACTTGCTTCATCAATTCCCATGTATATTAGAATGGTTTTAAACTTTTAGACTATAAATTATAAATTGTGCAGGAAAGATCCAAAGGAGCTATTTGTAGAACTAGTTAATCCTAATGAAGTGAGTTTATTTGCCTTTTCAAAATCTAATTTGTATGTTTCTTGTTTTATAGGATTGAGCTTTCTTATGGTGCTATTGGAGTTTTGCTTTGAAAGGTCAAGGATTACTATAGAATTGTCATCCTTTGAAAAAAAAAAATCTAGTGTTGAGATATATACTAGTACTATTGATTTGCTTTGAAAGGCACAAAATTACTATAAACTATAAGTGTGGTGACTGGAGAGTCTTAAGTGTTTAGACACTTTATGGGTATTGGTATTTACTATAGACTATACGTGTGGTGATGGTATTATGTTATGGTTTGTACATAACTAGTGATGTTAGCAAGGAAGTTGTTGGAAGTCTAATGTCATACCAAGTAGTTAGTACTAATGTTTGACCCCAAGATGGCCACACTAGAGATATCCAATTTACTTTGTTTAACATTTTTTCTTCTCTTCTAGGAACAACGGAGGAGATGAGAACCTGGTTCCATCCTAAATTGAACTTACAAGATATTTTAGTACCCAACTAAGTTGGAGCACATTAATTATAATACTAAATGTGTTTGTGTGTTCATCATTTCTTTCTACTTGCTTTCGTAACTCGTCATGTTTGTATGGACTCATCCAATAAGTAGCTTTGTTTAGAAGCATAGCACTTGGGATAAAATCAATGCAATGCTAAATTTCTTGTATATGAGGTAGTTTTTGAGGAATCTCCTTTGAGAAAACATTCTTAAATTTAGTCAAAAGTAGTTGTATCATTGTACAATTTCACTAGTATCCTTATATAAAGGATAAAGAGAATATGCTGAATTTAAGGATTCTGCAATCTCCTCAATTTTAGATTTGCTACTCAAGTGAACTTTTTTGTTTTTTGATGATTTAGAAGTGAGCTTAAGTTTTAAACGAGCTATGTTAATCTGTAAAGCCATTATTATTTAATGTCTCATGTTTAGCCATTTGAGCTTGTAAGGTTATGGATAAGGTTTAGACTTTACTTTGAGGCTATCAACCATTTTACTTAAGACCATGCTCTCACAAGAACCATATCAATAATGATATTACGGACCTTTCCTTGTAAAGTGCACATGGTATGGAAAATGGTAAAATGAAACCATCCATCTTCTACTTTCTTAATAATACTTATGTTTTTTTAGACAATAAGCAAATCACCCTAATTAGCAGAAATGACTTCATCTTCCTCACTATAACAAGGATATTATTCTTCTTTATCCTTTATTTCATTTTCAACAATCTCCTTCACAAGTGAGATGATCTTGCAATTAGGGCATTTATTCTTGACATTCTCAAGACTTTGATTCTTCTTTATCCTCTTTCATTCTCAATATCCTCCTCCACAAGTGAGATGATATTGTGATTAGGGCATGCAGAGGTAGTATGCCTATAACCTTGATATTTGAGACACTTCCTTGAACTAATTAGCAGTAGTTGAAGTAGTTGGTTTGACATTAGCATCAAATTTGGGTTACAATTTTCTTTCTTTTTCAATATAAATATTAATATTATTATACATTTTTCTTGTTATTGATCTTCCTTTTTTTTTTTTTGTTTCTTTCTTTTAGTTTTTCATTGGTTATTCATCTTCTTTCTTTTTTTCTTTTTTGAGTTTTTTAGGATTTTTGGAAATGTAATAAACATTCTACTTTCTATACTATTTACTATATTTACTTCCTCATCATATTTTCTTTTTTATATTCAATTTCTTTTTCATTCCTTCTTCTAGATGAACAAAATTAAAAATCAAAAGTGAAATTAAATGAGAAGAAATAAATCAAACTAGATAAAAAAACCCAAAGATTCAAAAATTTATGCATAATATATACAGAATAGATATTAGTAGATATGAAGAAAAAACAATATTAATTAAAATTGATTCCAATTTGTAACCAAAAAAAAAAAATTAATAACAAAGAAAACATAAAATAAAGTAAGAGAAATAATTGAATATGAAATAAGATATGAAATGAGAAGAGAATGAAGAAGGAAACCTAAAGTGAAGAGAAAAATGACAAGGATGATTCATGCGATATAAAATACTACTCTGGTCCTAAATATAAGATACCATCTAGAAGATATCTTTGGTCCATAATATAAGAGACTAGGTAATAATTAAACTTAAACTTCCAAAAATAACCCTGTATTCCATTAATTGCAGTGAGAGAATTATGCTGATAACCTTTAATAAATAAGGGCATTTTTGAAAACAAACAATAAATTTGTAAAATTTAAGGTTTAAATTGATTTTTATTAAGATGCGTGCGTTAGTTGCAAGTATCTTATAATAAGGACCGGAGGGAGTAGTATGTAACAGATGAAATGAGAGGAAAAAAAAAAAAGGAAAAAGATGATTAGAAGAGATGATGAAATAAAATGAAAGAGAAAAAAATTTATACAAAAATGGGAGGGCCATCGAAGATTAAAATTTTAGTTTCGAAGACGACAATGATAGTTTAGAGTATCAAGTGAAGATGACAGCTGCATTTGTTTGATTTAGATGAAATATCCATATAATCCACAAGTTGGTTAAACTGTGCTATTCCGCAGATTCTATGGCTGATTTGGTTCACCTGTGTAATTAGTATTAATTTTTTAATTGTGATAATAAGGATTGTTTAAAGTGCTATAATTTTATTTAAACGTTACTGTTAACCATACACCAGCACAGCTTCTTATTATTGTGCCTGTGATAGACTGCCCTAATGCTGATAATTTCACTAACATGTTTTTAGTATATTAGTTAAAGGTTATTAAAATATTTTAAAAAAGTATTAGCATAAGAAAGACATTATTAATTAGATTCGGTATATTTAATATCTCAATGTGCATAAAAAAGTACCATTCTATTATGATTTATATTTCATTAGATTGTATTACCCAGAAATTATGCTAATATTGTATTACAATATTGTGTGAAATAGAATGTGCGTCACCCAATATATAGCTTAATTTACTTTATTCTTTTTCGCTGTACGAGAAGTAGCGACACATACATTGGGAGAAGTTTGGTAGGATGAAAAGCAATGAACTATGATATTATGATGAAGTATTATATATTTCATTAGGATATATTCACGTTTAAATTATGCTAATATTGTATTACATTATTGTCTCCAAGTGAACTGTGTGCGACACAATGGAGATCTAGATCTAGTGTCAAGGGTTTATAAGACTGCAAGTAGATAGCATTTTGTTATTTTTTCCACTAAACGAGAAGCTGCGACATATTCTAATGAATATGAGTATGATTTTGTTTATTTTTGGATAAAGTTTGATCACCTTTGTTATGTTTTTTATTTGTTGATCCTTGCTTTCATAATTTTTGTTGGTTGTTCTTTACTAACTTTGGCGGATTGAATTTTTGTTTTTTAGGGGTAGATCTTTGATTGACCGTATGTCTTTTTAGGCCATCGGATTGGTGACCTTAACCTTTGATGTATCTCTGATTCACCATATCTCCTTTTTATTTTTATTTTTTTGGGTGATATGTGTCCTCTTTTTTTCTTTATATTTTATTTTTTATAATCTCTGGTTAACCGTGTACCTTTCTAGCACCCTTTCAACATGGGTGGAAGGAATTTTTTTAAAAGAAGAATCACAAAGCTTTTCTTCCAATTTCTTGATTTGGTATTTTTTGGCAGCATAAAGTGAATGTCAAGGCTGTTTAAATAATGATAAGAAGTATATTTTACTCTTTTGAACTAAGATCTAATCCAGAGATTGAACATTGCATTAAAATTATGAGAATAATATATTATTAATTTTTCATGGATAAGGGCATTAACATCATGTGGAGAATTTTCTTTCAACTCTGCTCCAACATATATCAAATTTCCTATACTTGTATATGATACTATAGCTTATATTTTTATATCTGTTGATAAAAATAACTAGTAAATAATTTTAATTCATTATTTCAAAATTAATTAATTAATTAATTAATTATCTTAAGTGAAACCAATGGATTTTTAGATCATATGATACCAACCGCATTATTTAAGATTCAAATGGAGAGGAACAAAATATCATGTGTCTGATCCTTGCTCGTTCTTTTTTCAAACCTCAATTCTCAAAGTTTTGTATGCATTTTTTTGTTTTAAAAAAATTCTCACTATTACTTCCAAGACTTTGTGCTTCTCTTTTGAAAATTAAAAAAGAAAGTGACAAATTAACCAAAAAAAATTTGATGCTTGTGTTTAAAATTGAAAATCAAGAAGGTTTGGATAAATATATAATTGGAAATTTCATTCTTCTTACAAGCTAAAAAATAAATTCAGAATTAAACCCGTTGGGAAAAAATAATTGGTTTCCCAATTTAGAAAAAAAGTTGCATTTGATGCCGGAAAAGGAGGTTCTTTGCTAAAATCAAATTTGAGATGTCACTAACTCCAAACGAATGGATTTTGCTATAGAAAATTTGGATCATCGTGTTTCTAAAACAAGATAAAAACTAAGATTCTAAACTACAAAAGCATCTATTATATGTTCAAAAACTCACATTGAAAACCCTTGAATCAATAAGAAGAAAGAGACATTCTAAATTGCAAATTTTCAATATAAAAGTAGCAAAAGAAAAAGTAGGGTTAGGAAGGAGAAGATGCTATGTAGATCAACTCACCACTCTAAGGATATAGGAAAAAAAATCTACAACCTTAGAGATATAAGATTGTAAGGGATCTCACCATTCAAGGAAACAAATTATAGAGATACAGAGAAGAAAACAAGAATGCTTAGTTCTGTGAGGGAAAACCCAAACGATTCTATAGTTTCTTTCATTATTGTCAGTTTTTAAATAATGGCTCTAGAGCAACTCTCCAAGGATAAGAACAAAATTACTTTTCTACTCTCATAAAAGAAATTACTTTAGTGGTCCAAAATAAGAAAACTAAACGGAATTATATTTAATAAAACTAATAAAAGTAAATATTACAGATTCTTGAGAATTTTGATTCAAGGTATCATGAGAATTGCACTCGATAGCTGTGAAATTCTCTCTTTTACAGCAAATATGCAAGAGTACAGAGAAGTCTGTTATATAGTGAATTATCTTAATTTATTTCAATATAAATTCGAAACCTATTTATCCAAATAATTTTGAACCGACATGCCTTTTGAATAATAACTGATTAAACAGAAATTTTATTCCAATCTTGTTGAACCACTAGGTTTCTCAAACATATGATGATTCTGAATTTTTGTAACGGTTGTTTAGTTGTTATTAGTTGAAATATCATGACATTTAAGCCAACATATACTTTAATTGTCAAGTAACCTTTAGTTATTGATGCATAGTAGGCACCAGTCAACTATCAGGATTCTAACGAATTGACTAGCAGTCTTGGGTAGATTATTTAAACAGGCCAATTGGTTTAATCTTGTTGATGAGTTACATTGAATGTTATTCACTCATTTAACAAATGTGTCAGCTTAGCCCATCCTACCCATGACGAGTTAGCCTGGGGTGTTAACCTATTTTGACAATTCTATGATCATGTCACTAATGGAAGGAATAATTTTTGTCTTAAAGAGTTTCGGAGCATATGTCGTCCCTGTGGGTTGGCACACATGTTTGTATGTGCCTACTCTCAGCGACGACGCACAAATGGAAAATTTTAAGGGAAGCATTTTTTTTCTTGGTCGCCAAATCTGGTACTTATATTTCGAAAAAAACAAAGCATATATATTTTTATATAATAAAAAATTGACATATGAAATAAATCATTATTGAAAATTTCACAGCATTTCCTGTTTAATCACCTTTTGTTTCTTTTTCTTTTTTCTGGCCCTTTGGAATAAAACCCCACCCTTTTGCAAAAGACACTCTTCTTCATTTTCTTAGACAATTTTCAACTCACTGATTCACATAACTTTGTCTCTTCCTCTGTCTTATCTCTTTCAAAGGACAGCGTCTGCTTATGTCACCTCCATAAAGGAGGTATAGTGCATTCATTTGCTTGGATGCTTCAAATAACGTGTTGGCAAAGCGGGTTGGAATAGTCATTGCTGGTCTGTCCAATATGGCGTGATGGGAGGGTCAGATGACTTTACCTGTTGTTTGGATTTTTTAAGAAATTGAGTTTTTTTTTTCATTAATAAATATATTTTGAATTAAATTTATGTCTAAATCAGAGAATGATTAGATTTAGACATGAAAAATCAAATTAAAAATTAGGCGATTTGTCGGAATCAAAGTATTGAGTTTTATTTCGAGAACATTAATTAGATGCAAGCAATGGCAAAAGTATGGTTGTTGGGCATCCAGAAGATGTGCTAAGCAAAGACTGACACGTAAGAATCACACCCATCTCAGAGAAAACAGTAACACAGAGAGTCAGAGACGGACAGAATTTGGGTAGCCCCACTATGAGTGAACAGAAATTGATGAACTATATATATATATATGGTAGGTTGCAATGGCGACAACACTGATATATAATCCATTAAGACAGACTGGGGGAGATGCTTCCTATAATGGTGTCTTGGGGACTGGGAATTTGTGGATTTTAAGCACAAAGGGTCAAGACACCATTGGGCTTAGGCATAGAAATCTCGATTCCTTTGAGGTAATTTACACTTTCTACAGGTTAATTTGCTACGTCAACCAGTACAATGTTACCGCCAGGATATAATATAATAGTTCAGGTACTCGCCAAATTAATAACCTCTACACAAAAATGAGACAAGACGCGAATACCTACACCTTTTCACTTCCCAAATATCACACAATAATGCATATTACTCACATGTCTTTCTCATGTATTTTCTGCATCACTTGGCTCTTACAAGAGCTCATACATTTATATCTATGTATGAATATAAGTAGACAAGAGGCGAATACCTACAACTTTTCACTACCCAAATATCACACAATAATGTAAATTACTCGTGTGTGACATGATTTTTGCACTACCCCGCATATCACACAACCGGCCGCATCCGCATTTTTTGACCGTAACGCCCGCAATTTTTCTTATACTATCCGCAACACCCGCAACCGCAATCGCAACATAACCGCAACCGCAACCGCAATTTAAAACCATGCGTGTGTCTTTCTCATGTATTTTCTGCATCACTTAGCTCTTACAAGAGCTCATATATATATATATATATATGTATATATATATAGCCTCAAGCAACGTTGCCCTTGTTATTTTACCGTTAACATCATAAAAGTCCACTTAAAGCTTTTCATCACATGTTAATGCAGAGATATTGGCACTTAATGGCCTTGAAGGTCTTTTATTCTTCGCAACCAATGGCCTTAAAACCAAAGATGTAAAGCATTTTTATTGATTTTTAAGACATGCATCTGTAACGAAAGGGAAAATAAATAAAAAAAGCCATACAATTTATTTAAACTCAATGTAAATCTTTAATTAAAACATGTGCAAGCAAGCGATATCACTCTTGAGTTGTCATATATGCTACATGCGTGAATCAAAGTCCCATGGTAAAATTTCATTTCTTTATAATTAATAAAAAGGGGCAGAGGAAACCAAATAATTGAAAACTTGAACAAAACAAGCAATATTGTCCGTTAAAACATAAGGATAGCAAATTGGACAAGTTGGGTCACATCGATGATACTGCCAGCACGTTTCTTCCATTGTCAAATTCTGCACACACGCACCTTCAAGATCCCATTTGCGTCCTGAACTTTCAAAATTTACCAGCTGGTGCAATTCTTACTCTGTTTTTCTTTTTTCCCTCAAATTTACTCCTCAAAGTGCATTTTGGGCCAGGCCCTATACCTCTTCACTGACTCGCCTCGTCTCCCAGTGATCCAAGTCCCATTAGGCTATGTGCTCGTCCCATAACCATGGATGCTAGCTCACAAGATCATGCTTCATTACAAACTGTCTTCTTTTTTTTTTTTTGGTCGAATTTTAAACTATCTAATCAACTAGAATGTTTGCACGGGCAGTTATAAGAAAGGATTATATATATATGATCATTATTAAATAATTACTTTTTAAATTTAGAAAATTATAAAATTATTTGATAAAGATAAATAATTAATAAAAATAAAAGTGCATCCACTGAATTTTTTTAATTAAGATTAACCAATTGAAGATAATAATGACTAGTACTTAATTTCAATAATAATATGCATATTATATATATATAAGAATTGTCATAAATTTAATAACATCTAAAAAATATTTTTAATCTTATATTTTTAATAAAATTAATATTATCTTTAAGAGTATTTTGATCATTTTTTTATTTCATAAGAAGTTTATGTATATTTCTAAATTGAAAGAAAAGAGTGATTAAAAAAAAAAGAGCAAATAATTCATCCAAATCGTTTTACATTGTGTTTTGTTTCTCGACATAGCTTATCACTGATCACTTATCCAAAGTCCGCTGCTCTACCGCCACGGCCAGTCATGTCCCCTCACGCCCGGTATTCCAAAGAGCCCTCTTTTGGTATTAACGCTTAATCTCTATAAATGCAATGTATGCGTAATTTTTTTTTTAATTATGATTGTATGCATATCGTCTATTGGCCCTTTTTTTTTTTTGTGGCACAGACTGTATTGCTTTAAATATTTATTATAAATGGATAAATTTTTATCAACACTATTTTAAGTTTTTATGGAAACAACTATGACATTATATATAAATTTGCAGTTTGTAATTTTATATCTTAGTTATTCCTATTTATCTTTCTTCCATATTATTGTGTTATTTTCCCTTGTTTGCTTTACAAGGTGATGTTCTGAAATCTATTCCTATAACTACGGGACATATATTAGCTTCCTAGATTATATCATTTGAACTGATAATGATGTTAATTGTTAAATAATTTGCCTTTTTTACTTGAACTTCATTACCTAGACTTGGCAGCCAATTAAGGGAGGCTCTAAGCTACGTAAGAAGCCAACATATAATCTAATGCATATTTCTAATCATTCTTGCAGAAGCTACCCAATCTTGCAAAGTTATTCTGGACATAGTTGAATCTTCATTACTCGAAGGCTTGCCTAAAAACTTTGGTGCTGAATGTAAATTGTAGGAAACTCCAGGCAATGTAATTAAGTTGCTTCCAGAATTATGGAAACTTGCTAATTGTCCGCGTGAAGCTATTTTGTCTTAACGCATGTCAGTTTGTATCTTTCCATTTGGATGTTGTTGATATCTAGATGTATAAAACTACAGATATTAGATGATTTAAATAATAATTGTTGCTTTTAAAAATTTATGTGTTAACTTGAATATTTTCATTGGAGCAAAATCCTAGAAAGTTTTTTGGGGGGGGGGGGGGGGGTGTGGGTGGGTGTGCTATATTTTAAAAACCATCAAGTGTTAGAGCTATGTTATAGATGATGGGCCATTTTCAGCAAGGGGGAAAAAAAGAGGTTTTTTTTTTTAATTGAATTTAGCAGCGGTTTAAACCGCGCTGTATTTGGTATCGGGTATCGTTTACTCAACCACAGCTTAGCTGTGGTAGTCCCTGTGGTGGCGAAATCTCTCCTTAGGGATGGTTTCACCACAGTTCAAAACTGTGGTTAAGTCGCAACGTCTTTTATAGTGTTTATATAACAAGTAGAAAATGTTGCGACTTGCGACAAATAAATTTTGAATTAACAAGTTCATAGTTATCCTTCCATTAGACCACGTGATATCCTCCATTGAAAAGTGAGCAAGTATAATGGTTAGTAGTGGAACTGAAAAGAAAGACATTGAGCTCCAAAAAAAAGATGTCAACAATTGTATACAATACAATACAACTTGAAGGTAAAGTTGGACAATTGGGAATGTAAATTGGGTTATAGTGTCACATTTCCAATATGCACTATATACAAGAGGGTATCTAGTCACGAGGGAGAAAAAAAAGTGGTATTTATCGAACACTTCAACCTTTTTCTTGCATTAGACCATGTGATATCTTTCTTTCATAACATAAACTATTATCGCTTCAACCTTTTTCTTATGTCAGGTCACGAGGTATCATTCTTCAAGGAGGGAGCTTCATGGATGGTAGGTAATGGAGTTACGGCCCATTTGGTAGCGAAATTTTCTTTCTTTCTTTTTTTAATATAATATTTATTATATTATTAGAATTATTATTCAATAATTTTTATCTATTTTTATTATTTTTTAAAGTAGAGATATAAGAGTCATTTTTTATTCTTAAAATTATTTTTTTATTATACTTTTCACTCCATTCATTTCCATTCTATGTACTAAATTAGTTCTTGACAGAGAATATTTTGTTCCCCAATAAATAAGGTTAGAAATATTCTCTATCTTATAACTTATTGTCATACATTAAGTCACCTGGTTATACTATAGTTTTAATTTCCAAGTGCTATCAATTTAAAATTTAATAACAATTTTATCAATCAACTTAGTTGAATTATTTTTATTTTTATTTGTTACTTTATATGTTCAGAACAAACTGTATAATCAATAGAATTCACTTAAAATTTTATTGTTCAGTTTTTTTTAAGATAATGATAGAGTTTAATTAAATACTTAATTCTACAATAATATCTTTTTCTCTAATTTTATATCAAAATAAGATAATAAAGTCTTTGGTCATCAATTTAATTCTTGATGGCAAATTCCTATCAAATTTGTTTAAATTTTTAAATTATAAAAAATATCTAATATTTAAAAAATATATTGAAATATATTTTAAATTGCATTTTAAAAAGTAAATTAAGAATTTACTTTATTACTTTCGTAGTTTTCCTTTCAGTAATTATATGTCCTTTTTTTTTCGTGTAATTTCACAAAAGGAAATATTACAGGCTTCATCTTCATGTATCTTCCTTCCGTCCGTTTCCTCTTTTTTTCCTTTACAATCTTTGTGTAATTTCTCTTTGTGAAGCTTTATATCCATTTTCCCTTACTAAAATATAGACCAAAAAAATAGATCCTATCAGTTAAACTGCTCGTTTGAAACTTTTGCTTATTTTGGACTATTTTTTTCAAATGGAATTTCATAAAAAGTACTACAAGAAAGAAGCAATTTATATTTAGCGAAATTATTTTATTAGCATTTTTCTCAATATTATTATATTCAACAAATTTTTGAAAAAAATTACAATTTACTGTCAAATTACTGAGGAAAGGCATGTATATATAAACATGACTTTACAATTAATATATTTACATAAATGATTTTAAATACTTATTATGATTAATTTTAATTAATTTTCTAATTCTTTCAATTTAATTAAAATATAGAAAATAAAATCATAATAAATTATAAAAATTTTAATACAAATAAATACATATAATTAAAATAAACATATTAAAATAAGTATATAAGAGTAAGAGAATAAATGAAAAGGTGAAAAAAGGCTAAAGCGTAATATGGTAATTAATAATTTTGATAAAGGTACTTTTGTCTCACTATTTTTTTGTTTCTTTATAGTTTGCTTCTATATCAAGGGAGGAGCTCTACTCTACCGGAAAAAAAAAACGCTATAAAATTGCTTCTTCTTTTTCTGGGTAATGCCAATTTTTTATTTCTTTCCTAGAATAGAAAAGTTGTTTTTACTATTATTACTTAAAAGCAGGATTGGGAAATTGCTAAATACAACATTAACTTTCAAAGTTAGTTCTTTTTTTTTTTTTGGGAAAAAAAGCTGTAAAGGTATGTTTGCAATTGTTGTGAATTTTTTTCTTGTTTTAAAATTATTTTTTTGGTTCAAATAGTGTTTCATAAAAAATAATGGAAGAAAAAAGCAATTTATGTTTCGAAAAATAATTTTATAAGTACTTTTATCCATATTATTTTGTTTGAAAAATATTTTTAAAAAAGTACTTTTTACTCTCATTACTAAAAATGACATGTATAAATTTGACTTTGTATTAACATTATTTGTATGGATAAATAACTTTAAATATTCATCATGGTTAATTTTAATTAAGTTTCTACTTCTTATTTAATTAAAATATAAAAAAATAAAATCACAATGGTTATGTATAGTTTTTTTAACCAAAATAAATACATATAACATATAAAATTGATTAGATACATCAAAATACAACAAAAAAAGTTAAGCGTAAGAGAAGAAAAGATAATGAAAAAAATATGAGGCTATAAATAAAAATTGGTATACGGTAATATAGTAATGAATGAGTTGGAGCAAGGGCATTTTTTGTTAAGAAAAAATTGTTTCAAATGAGAAGCAAAAAGGTTTTGTTTACTTCCAATAACAGAAAAATTAATTACATCTGCTACTATTTAAAAGCAAGTTTGAAAAGTTGCCAAACATCCAAAAAATTTAAAATCAATATTTTCTTTTTTGAAAAATAAACCACTTATTTTGACAAATAAGCAATGCAAAACAAGCTACTGGCTAGCTTGGGCAGAAATTAATGCTAAACAGGTATACATATATAACTAAAAATTAAAATTAAGCACACTTAAAAAAACAATCAGCTGCTTATCTTTCCATCGACAAGACAAAACAAGTATAATTTTCTTTTCAAGCGGAAAAAAAAAAATCAATACCAATATTCAGAACAAAAACTTGGTAATATAGTAATGATTATTGTAGGGAAAGACGAAACAAGTAGCATTAATGGATTATAACAAAATACTTAGCCATTTCATTCCATCAAGATATTTGTTACATTATAGCTCTTAATATTATTATTACACTGATTTCTCAAACTTCAGAACAGAGACTTTATTAAGAAGTTTGATGAACTTCCCATTTAGCTGCTCATCACGCCATCATTCGCCTTCTTGAAAACAACACTGAGTGGCTGGAACTCACCGGGATTAGCAAGACCAACATACCTTTTCTTGTCACCTCCTCCCACAAAGAATATTCCAAGATCCTGACATGAAACAACGCCTTCTTTGGGGCAGAACTTGAGTTTGTAAATGCCCTTATTTTCTGCTTTCTCAATCATAAACCAGTTGAAGATGGCGCTAAAATCTTGGTTTCCTGCAACGCCATTAGTGCCCACATGCAATGCTTCACTTATAAATTTGGTTAATTTCCACACCCTGGACTCTTCACAGCTTGTTGACGTCGCTGCACGACTGAACTTGACGTTGAGATTTCTGGAGGTGAAAACGACATGGTCTTTTGCGTTTGCTGGTAAGAATTGTACTGGCACGCCTTTGAAGGTTTCAAAGTTTTCTTGTACAACGACACGTGGGCAGCTGTCGTTTCCAACGGTGCCAAAAGTAAGACCACCACCTCTTCCTCTGACGGCCGGTAAGACGTAATAGCTGACACCTGCTTTGAGCTTTTCACCTGAGATATCAAGCACTGGTTCTGGCGTGGCTGCCCCTACCAGTGGGGTTTTGGTGGAGAAGGCGAAAAGGAAAAAGAAAAGTGTTATAGTCGCTAAGGCAGGCCTCATTGCTCTTGATTTGAATGTGACTAGTTTGTTGATGTCGTTGAGCTGGTTAATTTGGAGCTCAAATTTG
The DNA here is from genome assembly GCA_032878935.1 of Erythrophleum fordii. Classification (NCBI taxonomy): domain Eukaryota; kingdom Viridiplantae; phylum Streptophyta; class Magnoliopsida; order Fabales; family Fabaceae; genus Erythrophleum; species Erythrophleum fordii. Next base: position 4,493,633 of record JAVQMF010000046.1, on the reverse strand, counting down.
TAAAGAATTTGCACATGCAATGTCTCAATGAGTGATTGCACTATAGCCATGAATAATGTATTAATTTAGCAATTTTATTTTGGCTAATATTAATTGGGGAGGGTCATCGAACATGGCAATAGACGACAATGATAGTTTCGAGGATCACATGGGGATGGCACCTGCATTTGTTTGATTTAGATTAAATATCCATATAATGTACAACTTGGGTAATCTCAGCTATTTGGCGGATTCTATACCTATCTGGTACATCAATGTAATTAGTATTATTTTTGTATTATGATAAAAGGGATTGTTTAAGGTGCTGTAATATTATTTAAATGTTACTATTAACTATATACCATCACATAGCTTCTTATTGTTCCTGTAATGGACTATCCTAACGTTGATAATTTCATTAAAACCTTACTAGCATATCAGTTAAACGTTATCAAAATATTTTAAAAAAGTATTAGCATAATAAGAAAGAATTACTAATTATATCGGTATATTTAATATCTTAATGTGCGTAAAAAAATCACCATGCTATTATGATTTATATTTCATTAGGTTGTATTACCCATAAATTGCGCTAATATGGTAATATTATGTGAAATAGAAATGTGCGTGACCCAACCTAGATCCAGGAATATTAGATCAATGGTCTATGAGACTGCAAGCATTACTTTACTTTAATCTTTTTCGCTAAACGAGAAGTAGAAACACATACAATGGGACAAGTTTGGTAGGATGAAAAATAATGAATTTGTGAACTATGATATTATGATGAAGTACTATATTTTATTAGGATATATTCCCGTTTAAATTGTGCTCATATTGCATTACATTATTGTCTCAACGTGAATTTGTGCGCGACATAATGTAGATCCAGATGTAGAGCAAAGGTTTATAAATTTGCAAGTAGATATTATTTTATTATTTTTTCCCCTAAACGAGAAGCAGCGACATTTTCTAATGAATATTAGAATGAGTTTGTTTATCTTTGGATAAAGTTTGATCACCTTTTGTTATGTTTTTCATTTGTTGATCGGCGTTGCTTTTATAACTTTTGTTGGTTGTTCTTTAATGATTTTGGCGGATTGAACTTTTGTCCTTTTTTTGTTTCGGTAGATCTTTGATTAACCGTATGTCTTTTTTCAGGCCGTCGGATTCGTTACCTGAATCATTGGCGGATCTCTGATTTACCATATGTCCTTTTTTTTTTTGGGTGTTATGTGTTCTTTTGTGTGTGTGTGTGTATTGACCGTATAGCACCCTTACAACTTGGGTGGAAGGATTTATTTATTTTTGTTTAAATCACTAATTTGTTCTTCCAATTGCTTGATTTGGTATTTATTGTTTCTGAAGTGCTCCTTATTCCATTTGCTATTTATTGTTTCCAATTTTTTGATTTGGTATTTTTCTTGGCAGGATGAAGTGAATTTCAAGGCTGTTTAAGTAACGATAAAAAGTATACTTTACTCTTTTGAGCTAGGATTTAATCCAGAGATTGAACATTGCATTAAAAATTATAAGAGTAATAGATTATTAAATTTTTTTATATATAAGGACATTAACATCATGCGCAGAATTCTCTTTCAACTCCACACCTACATATATCAAATTTCCTATATTTGTATATGTTACTATAGCTTATATTTTTATATGTGTTGATGAAAATAACTAGTAAATATTTTTAATTAATTAATGAATTATCTTAAGTGAAACCGATGGATTTTTTTTATAAGCAAAAAAATTACAACACAAAAACCTAGTAGTCCTAATTAAACCATTCTGCAGAACATACTTGAAAGAAAATATTGTGGAATAACTAAAACTTTATAGGAAGCAAAATGAGAAAGCAACTGCCAGATATCCTGCTATATAATTTATAGGTTAATAGGAATATGATTCTGTTTCTCTAGATGCCAATAGTTTGAAGTGGAGAGGAACATAATATCAAGTATCTGATCCTTGCCGGTTCTTTTTTCCAACCATAACTCTCAAGGTTTTGTATGGATTTTGTGTTAAAAAAATTCTCTCTTGCTTTCAAGGCTGTGCCTCTTTTCAAAGTTTTATTTAAAAAAATTAATTAAAAATTAACCCAAAAAAATTGATGCATGTGTTTAAAACTGAAAATCAAGCCACATGAGGCAAAACTAGGTGGTGGGTAGGTGAAGGTTTAGATAAATAATTGCAAATTTCATCCTTATTGTTACATACTAAAAATAAATTCAGAATCAAACCCGCTGGGAAAATAAATAAGTGGCTTCCCAGTAGAGAAGAAAAATTTGCATTTGATGCCAGAAAGATCTTTGCCAAAATGGAATTTGAAACGTCACTAAGGCCAAACAAATGGATCTCACTATAGAAAATTTGGATTATCGCGATTCTAAAAACGAAAAGAAAATTGAGATTTTAAACTACAAGAACACGTATTTCACGTCCAAAAACTCGCACAGTAAACCCTTGAATCAATCAACAGAAAAAAGACACTCCAAATTGCAAATCTTCAATGTAATAGTAGCAAAAATAAAAGAAAGGTTAGGAAGGAGAAGATAATATATTAGCTCACTACTTTAAGAATACAGGAATAAATCTACCATCTTAAAGATATAGGATTCTAGGGAATCTGAACACTAAATGGGATAAATCATAAAGATGCAGAGAAGAAAACAATAACACTTAGTTTTGTGAAGGAAAACCCAAATAACTCTTTCTCTTTCATTACCGATTATGAGTCTTTAAATAGTAGTCATAGAACAATCATCTAAGCAGAGAAACAAAATTATATTTCTACCCTCATAAAAGAAATTACTTTAGTGGTCCAAAATGAGGAAATTAAAAGGAATCATACTTAATAAAACTAATGAAAGTAAAAGGGCAAATATTTCCCTTTCTTGGATAAATTAGCAATTATATCAAAATTCTAACCACAACTTTTCAACTTCTGATTGTGGGCTTGGTTTTGGCCCATTATCAATTCCAAATTCAAGTTCTATCAAAACAGAAAGGAGACATTCTTGTGACACATTCTCCTCTAGTTGGGAAAATTTTGCCTCAAGGTCTTCATTTTCATTAAAGTAAGGACAAATATTAGCAATGTTGAAAGTGTTAAAAACTTCAAATTAATTCTATGGGTAGCTCCACATTGTAGACATTGTCAATAAAGTTTTTTAAAATTTTGAAAGGTCTAGCTGCTTTGGGCTGAAGTTTAGCATGTTTTCCCAATGGAAAAAAATCTTTTTTGAGATACCAAATCACCTTCTTGAAATTCAAAGAGCTTCTTGTTCATGTTTGCTTTAACTTTATACTCCTCATTTTATATTTCAATCTTTTTATGAATTTGCTTATGCAACTTCTTTGAATGTTTTACCCTTGCTTTTACATCTCCATTGAATTTATTTGTTAGGAGAATTGGTGCTAAATCCATAGGACTCAAAGGTTTTTGCCTATACATAACTTGAAAAGGATTACAACTAGTTGTTTGACTATGGAAATTGCTAAAAGCAAATTTAACTTGTGCAAAAGCAAATTCCATTGTTAGATGTTCTTCCCTATAAAACTTCTCAAAAGATTTCCTAAGCTTCTATTAACAACTTCAATTTGGCTGTTTGTAAATGATAAGAACAATTGCATTGCAAATGAGTGCCAAGCTTTTTCCATAATGTACGCCACTCATAAATTTTAAGTCTTGATATGAAGTAACAGTCTCAGGGATGTCATCAAGTTTGACAACTTCCCTAAAGTATCAGAAAGGTAAGCATCATTAGTCTTGTTCCAATTAATAAAGTGAGCCATTTTTTAGAATATGTCAACAACCACCATAACATAATTCTTTCTCCCTTAAGTTAGAGGTAAGCCAACTATAAAATCCATACTCACATCTTCACATGTAGTAGGTAAAGGGGTATAAAGTCTAGTGTTTTACTCATGGCTTTTGGTCACATGACATGTGCTATAACGTTGAATATGCCTAACAACATCCTTCTTCATTTTTAGCTAATAGAACTTCTTTGATAAAAGAGCTAAGGTTTTATCTCTCCTATAATGTTATGTAAGCCATCCATTATTTCTCTTAAGGAGCAATTTAGAATGCATAAAAGATTTCCCTCGAAAAGAAAGACATCTTGTAGTTAAAAAAAAAGAAAGTCCACTAGGGCCTTTAGCACATTTTAACCATATTTTACCAAAGTAAGCATCATCCCTATAAAGTTCTTTCAATATATCAAAGACAATGACTTGAGCATTCACAGTAACCAATAAACAAGAGGTCTTCCATTCTATTTAGTAAGAGTTGAGAAAGTGGAAGAGAGGATGAATTCATCAAAAAAATGCATTTAGTAGCTAGAATTGATCGCTTATGTCTAAAATGGAATAACCTTTACTTTCCATGGGATATGCACACCAATGGAGAAGCTTTTTAGAGCCCAAAGTTCATTTATTCTTTTTGCCCCTTCTATCATAACTTTAATACATGGTCTATCCATTTTGCCTTCCTTTATCGTTTTTTGCTTCACAATTTCCCACTTCTACTTGCATATAAGATATTTCATATCATCTTCTCAGCTTATATTTAGTCTTGTAACTTTGTTGGATTGGCTCATTGAATTGAAGGATCACATATTCATCTCTGGTAGTTGTATTAAAAACTAGAATAACTTTTCAACCATTAACTATCTTTGGCAGTATGAGTTTTTCTATTCTATTGCACTAGTATACAATGTAGCTTAATAAATTCATTTGAGTAAAACATATCAAGATCACCCAGTATTAATAAAAGGACTTGTAAGCCCATAAGTTATTGAGTTGTTTAGAGGAGGAAGAGCCAACAATTCTATAGATTGAAAAGAGAAAAAGAATGTCATTAATTTGTCAATTTCTGTAATCTTTGTAAACAAATTTTGATGTAATTAAAAATTAATGTGTTTGGAATACAAGAAAAACTTTTAGGTTTAATGAAGATTGTAACATTTAGTTTCTCTGTAAATGCACGAAACTCACCAAATATAAAAGCAAGTCCCCTAAAATAAATGATTTAAGGCTAAATAAAATTAAGATAAAATTTTAAATAATGAAAAATGAGTTTTAAGGTTTGAGTTGCCCAGAAACTAGAGCTAAAATGATTCAATAAAATTTCCAAAAGTATAATAGTATTTTGTAATTTTGAGCACTTTTTAGAAAACTCATAAAAGGAATTTTTAAAGGAAAAAAATGAGTTTTTCAAGGTTCTTAGAGATCCTAAAAATGATAGGAACTTCTAGAATGGTTTTTAGAGGTCTTAAAAACCATAGGAACCTCTAGAATGGTTCACCTCTCTAGTTGACATTGTACAACGTCAGTTGACACGAACTGTAACCTATTTATTTGAGAAAGTTTTAGATCTAAATTGAGTGATTTTAAAAGTATTTTATAAGTTAGAGAACTTAAATTTTATAATGGAAAATACAATTCTTGAAAAGGAGTTGAAATGAGCCTAAAACGAAAATGCCAAGAAAATGGGACATAAATGAACTCTTTAAAGAACGATTTTAAGACAAGTGGCTTTTATATGTGGCACCCCATTCTCCTCTCCCTTAAACCAACTTCACTTATGTCTCAAACCAGAAAAGAGCTTTGCCCAAATAGATGCACAAAGAGGGAGGAAGAAAGGGAACAAAAGCTAACGAAAAAGGTAAGAAAAGTATGGAATTTTATGGTTTCTTCCTTTACAAGCTTTGTTCTCCTTCTTCTTTTCTTTCTTTCTATAGTTTCCATGAATGATTTGGGACTGTGTTTGGTCTAGTTCAGAGGGAGGAGATTAGAGTTTGAAAGAGAAGCCTATTGCAATGGAAGAAGCCTTTGGAAAAGTCTTGAATCAAGGTAATTTTCTTAGCTATCCTTGCATCTCCTTCTTGCTCTCCAAGGGTGTGAGTTCGGCCATCCCATGGCACATCTAAAAGGAGATAAATTTTGACCTAACTAAGGAAGAAATATAGGACATGGAGTGTGAGGAACAAGAAAATGCAAAGAAATCCAACTAAAATGCATTAGAAATTAAGTTAGCACAACTTGGAGTTTTGAAATAAATGATAAAATCTGACTTTTCCTAGAGATATTCTAGCTTATGTAAAACATGGTATGAGTCTCTTAGACCTCTAGGAAGCTTTACATAAGCCTTTCCCTTCAAGAAAATAAAGACAACTCTATGGCCCATAAAACATGTGCATGTCTTAGCCTAAGCAAATTTGGCCACCTAGGGAGAGTTTTAAATTGTTCTAAGCCTAGAGTGAAACTAGATATGATAGGAGAACATCAAAGAAAGTCTTGAAAAAAATTTAGAAGCCTTGGAATGTGAGATGAAGGTGTAGGCTCTATAATAAGATATTAGGAAGCAACTTATAGTTAAGCTCCTTAAAATGAATGTGTGATGACTCCAAGGAGTCTAAAGGGGGTCAAGAGACCTAGAATGAATGAGAAATTGGAGCCAAGATAATGAATTCTCATAAGTACTTCATAAGGTCTTGTATGGAAGCATAATGGAGCCATAAAACAAAGTAGCATCACATAGAGTGTGTATGATGCCAAAGCTTATTTTCATGAGTAATTTATGTCTCTTTTGATGTGTCTAGGCCAAGAGAACCAAGGGCCACCTAGTTGCAAGGCTTGGCCGAGAAGAGGTTGAAGAATTCTAAGAGAAAAGTGTGTGCATTTGTTCTAAGGTAGCTCTATAACATTTCTCTCATATATTCTTGGGTATTTTCTTGTCTTTGGATGTGTGTATGTATGTTTATGCTATGAGAAATGTTTATAGTTATTTTTTATATGCCATGGTACCATGATGTTTTTAAAATGTGTTTTATGAATGTGTTTTGGCTTGAATGAGTATGGTAATACCAAAAGTCCCTTAACAAAGGTGAGGATGAGTCGAAAGTTCCTAGGATTGGGTAAAACAAAGCCAAAAGTTTCAAGAAGAATAAGACTTAGTCAAAAGTCTCTTGAAAATGGGTGACACTTAACCAATGCTCTTGAGAGCCTATGTATGTTATGTAGGAGTTTCTTGAACATGGAAAATGCTATGTATATGTTTACTAGTAACTTAAAAGTTATACATGCATTCTTTGACTTGTAAATGCATCAATTCTATATGTTTGAAAGAGTTAAGAGCTATTGAGATTCTTTGAATCTCACTCCTCCCCTTCCATATGCTTATTCATGTCTAGGTGAGCCAAAAAGTCTAAGGAAAGGAGACCAAATGTCTTGGAATATGATACTTTGACAAGAAAGTAGCCAAATAGTTGTTTTAAGGACACATTGATGTCAAGAAATGTACTCATATGATGTACATGAGATGTAACCATTTGAAAAAGTTTGAATATATATATAGTTGATGTATGTATGAATCTTGAAGCCAAATGTATGGAAATATGAGAATTTGCCACTCTTGTGCTAGTATGTGTTTATGTATGAATGCAAGTGGCATGGTGAGTTTGAGCTCCATGACATTTAGGACCATTTGAGAGGCTTCCCTAGGTTGTGTTTGTGCTATGGGGCATGCTCAAATGGCTATGGTATATTAAGAAGACCATTTGGTACCTCTTAGACCCAATTATAATGTTAAAAGTGACCAAAACTTGAGATAGACACCAAACTGACCAAATGGACAAAATTTTTCATAAAATTTGGCATGAATATAGGTCTCATTTAAATATTTTCATAGAGTCAAAGAGCACCCAATTTGGAGCTCTAGATAATTTATTATAATTTTTTAAAATTGACTAAATGATATAAAATAGTAAGTTATACTATTTATATGGTGAGATTTTGTTTCTGTATCACTCATTAGACAAATGAAGTCCAATGGCCACAGCATTTTATAGGTACAAACTATACATTATAAAATTTCTATAGCCACCAAGAGCACCTCATTTAGAGCTCCGTAAAGAGAGAACCAAGCTTTTAAAGTAGGAGGACAACACCAGTAGCATAGATAGACCTTTTGTACTATTATATTATTTTTCTTAGTCCAATTGGTGTCTACAAGATCTAGAATTATTTATAGCCCTTAGTAGACATCTACAACTTTCCAAAATGGTATGGTTTACTTGATTTTTAATTTTTTGAAATTACTTATGAATTTTCAAATTTTATATTAGAAACCTATGATAGCAGACCTGACAACTAGACCTTTGGTATTATTATTTGGTTTTCCATGGTCTAATTGATATCGTCTTAGTCTAGAATGATTTTTAGTCTTTAGTTGACATTCATAGCTTTCTATAAATCTATCATTTGCTTGATTTTGATTTTTTAAAAAATTAGTTATGAATTTTTAAATTTCATATCGATAAACTGGAACAATGAACCTGAGAGCAAACCATTGTTTTTCTAATGTGTGATGCCAAACCCATGAAGCATGAGATGTTTTATGATGTTTATAACTTGTATGGATGTGTTATGAATAAAAGATGATATTGATAGGTTCATTTGGCCCATAAAACATGCAAAGAAATTTTTGAGCCCTATGTAACACAATTTATTGCTATTATTTATATGTTTTTTCATGGGATTGTATGAAGCTAAGCAAATTTTATTGGTATAAAAGACTAGAGAGCTAAGATGTTACAAAGATAAGCATAAAGATTCAAGAAAAGAAAGGTTGCAGATTTAAGAATCCAAGCCTACGCAAAGAGAATTCAAAGGATCAAAGGATGAAGCCTTAGCAGATATGTGATTTATGAGAGGACAAGCCAAAGACAATGAGTGAAGTCTTGTACTATATAGAGGAAAGTCAAAGATTGGAGGCTCTCGAGGAAGGTAATAGAAGCAAATAGCTTCCTTAGGGTTGGCACTAGAGGAAAAGGCATTTTAGCAATTAGTGGAGGCAGTATTGGCAAGTGATAATCACACCTAGAAAAGGTGAATAGGTGTAATATGCAAAAAACAAAATTTATGCTTTTAATAAAGTGGAAGACCAACTGTCCTCTAAAAATTAAGCGTATAGAAAGTGAAATATGTAAACAATGTCTAAAAAAAACCAATGAATTTAATAAGATGCAACAAATAAGTATATAAAATAACAATCTTCACCAAGACTAAATGATGTTAGTAATAATGCAGAGCAACAAATTGTAATACAAAAGTGAAGTGAGCAAGATTAGCACATACGCAAATTGATAGTTTAAATCGAGGTCCTTCAAAGGTAGAGGAGGCAAGTTCAACAAACTAAAAAGAAGTAAAGGGAGAAAGAAATCATACAAAGATTTATCATAGTTTTACCCCTTTGGCCTATGTTTAGTGCTCTTAAAACTCTAAGGGATTTTCTCACTAAAATTAACAAACTTACAAAGATGATAGTTTTACTTCATGCTCACCATTAACATAGGTTTCCAAGCTCACCTTAAAATTTTTAGCAAGGCTTTATACAGCCAACACTTAACTACACAACTTACAATTTTACAAGGAATAGTTGAAGTAATCTATCTCTCATTTTAAGATTCTTTTCAATGCTCAAAAACTTGCTTTTAGTAAGCAAATGAACTAAATGCTAAGCAAAGAATTTTCAAAGCTTTTTTTTTTTCATTCTTTTTATACCAAAAATTTTTCTACAATTTACTCTTGAATTTGCTCATATATATAGGCTTTCCACATCGCCTAACCATTAGAGATAATTATGATTGTTCAACATTCTTTTTGGTTGAAGTAGTCCTATTTTGTTTCTAATGTTCTCATACTTTCATCTTTGCAACTATTGTCAGTAATGGTGTTCTTCCTATGCAATTCATCTAGTCAACTCATCATAAATGCTCTAATGAAGCTCAGTGCATAGGTTACAAAAATAATTCATTTTTTCATAATAATCAAAGACAGTTACAGTAGAAAGTATTTCTATTTTATCCTTAAGCTACACAAAAGCCATAACTCTTTTATTGTTTGTGCGTTAATTATTTTGTCATTTAATTCATTAGCACAGCTAAACTAATGTCTAAAATTAGATACATATATTAGGCCATACATTTGGGCCATATTCAATCCATAAAATGAGCCAAAGAATTCAAATGGGCTTTTACATAAATGTTATTTAGGTTTTGTTATTATAAAGTCTTGGGCCTATGACTTTGGGCCAATAATTTCTTCCTTTTGATGATAACAAAACCATTATGCAAAAGACTACAGATTTATGTAAAAGTTTACTTTATACTCCCTTTGAATTTATGCACGAAAACAAACCAATAAGATTTAGTGGAGTCACAGAACAGCTACACAAAGTGGAGCACAAACTAACCATGCATAAAGCAATCATTAAGCATAAAATTTAAATGAATAAATTATTTTGCATATTGATCTTCCTTTTTTTGTCAACAAAAAAAAGAAAGGAAGACAGAAATAGCAAAGCAACTAATCAAAGATAGAGCAATGGTCGCCATCAGCAAATTCACAAATAAGTATGTCTAAGTGCATAACGATGTAAAAATTTAAGGCCATCACTAGCAATTGTCATAGACTTATAGAAGTGTTCTTAAAACTAAAGGGCATCCTAAAGTTGTTGACTAAGATGGCAAAAGGTTAGAGACATCTTATCAATAAGTCATATATCGCAAAGTTAATATCTTAGAGGCATTATAGGAATTCATTTCGATGAGTCTGAAAGGCTTGCTTTATTTTGTGTGGATCAACAATAACAAAATCTAATTGTTGTCAAATTATTTCTTGACTACTAATCATGTGTTGAATGGTGCCAACATTTGTTGCCAGAGAGCCAAAATCATTGTAAAGGGATTATACATTATTATTCAAAGAACGAAGAAACTAAAGGATTTATTCACTGGATGGTTGAGTAGAGATACAAGGAGGTGGAAGAGGTAAAGGAAAAGAAGGTGGAGAATGATGGTGACCTATAGGAGGTAAAGGAGGGGAAGCAAGTAGAGGTGGAGAGTGAGGATGATAGTGACCTACAAGAGGTAGAAGAGGAGAAAAAAGTGAAGGTGCAGAGTAAGGAATAGCTATAGGTGGTGGAGGATGAGAGGTTAGAGGTTGAGGTGGAAGAGGAGAAGTTTGAGGTTGAGGTGGAGAAGGAGAAGCCAAAGGTTGAGGTGAGTTTGGGGAAGAGGAGGTGTAAATGGTATAGTGTCTTTTGGGGTAGGAGAAGAGAAATATTGTTCAAGGAAAGGAGTAGATGGAGGTGGAAAAGATGGAAGAGGCAGAGTGAAGGATGGTGTACTAAGAGGAGTTAGAAGAGAAAATAGAGGAAATGGAGGAATTGGTGAAGGTGAGAAAGATAGAGGAAAAAATTTAAGAATCTCTTTCTTTAGGAATAAAAGAATTAAGATTAGGGGAGGGGGAAAGTCTTCATTAAAAGTAGGAAAGGGAGTTGATGTAAGGATTTTTCTTTTCTTGTAAGATAGAGGTGAAGGAAGTATGTGTGTAAGTGAAGAAGATGGAAGACAAGTTTGCCGAGTTGAAGAAGGTGGAGGATGTTGTTAGCTAGGTAAAAGTAAAGGATTTGTTTGACTAGTTTAGCTAGGTAGAAGATTAGTTTGACTCAACGAAATAGGTGGAGGATGTGGATGAGAGATGTTACCTAAAGGTTCAAAGGGTGTAAGATCAAGAACTTCCTCAATTAAAGAAGTACCAAAGTCCTTTGCAGTAGAAGGCTTATTTACTTTGGTTGACACAATCTTCTTCTTGCTTTTAGAAGAGTAGGAGGTGGAGGAGCTTGTTGAATGTTAAGGGTTTTATTATACTCAAGCCGAAAGGTCTCAAGATTAGCTTTATACTCCTCAATATCACAATTCTTGATCCATTTTGTTCCCACAAGAGCATACTTCATGTAACGTATAGTGGTAGCATTGTACGTTATAGAGATCATCCTAGATAAGTAACCTTTAAAATTTACTCCTAGCCTTTTGAAGATGCGAGTGAAAAGTATCTCATAAGGAAGGCATCATCATAAGAATGTTCATGGGCAGGGCTGAATTAGACTTTGATCTAGTCCAATACTTGACCTGATTTTAAATGGGCTTTAAAATTGAAGTTCATTGCCTGGGCTTGGCCTAGCCTAGTTTAATACTTGATAAGGCTGGCTAATATCAAAGGGCTTAGTATTTTTTTAATTTATTATTAAAATTATAAAATGACTAAAATTTTTTTTATGTAAGTCCTTATAAAAAATTAAAATTTTGATATAAATTTTTATAAAAAATATCTTTTTAATATTTTTATTTTTTTGGCTTGGCCAGACCATTATGTCCTTTAAAGTTGACCCAAATTTATTATTAAAATTACAAAATAACTTCTAAACAAGAAGATTTGTATATAGGTTTTTACAAAATTATATTTTATCCTTAAAAAAATTAAAATTTTGATATAAATCTTTATAAAAAACATTTATTTATTTTTGGGTCAAACCAAGCCAATATGGCCCTTGAGGCCAACTGGATGCTCGACCTAACCTAACTCGATTTTGTGGCCTAACTCAGCCTTAAATTTCTATTTTATTCTTTTGTTTTTCTTAGCCTTGCTCGATTTGGATAGGTAAGGTCGAACTCATCAGGCCCAACACCTCTAGCTTATCACTTAAGATGAACTTCTTACTACTTCCTTCATATATATGAGCTTCCAATAGTAAGCATTAATGCTCTATTATGCCATCAAATTATACACCTAGAAAATGTCATTGTGATACCACATCCAACATCCGGATCTAAGGAAATATTGTAGTTCTAATAATATGTGCAACAACATAATATGGAAATGCAAGAGCCTACGCATTTTTTTTTCTTCCAAAAATTAAATCTTTTCACTCAACAACAACATCATAAGCATTAAGCAGGCTAAGAATACCTAGCAAAATAATACTAGGGCTTTTTACTGAAAGATATCCTAAATATTTTCTCCAATGTGCTTATATTGACAGTAATTAGTTTTCCATTTACCAAAGAACTTAAATCCTTCTGCTTTTTAATCACGACCATATTATAATAAAATTCTCAAACCAAGTCATCATATACTTGTTTATCCACAGTTTAAAATCTAGTTCTAGTAAATAGTTCAACCAAGTCAGTTTGGCAAAATTTACACACCTTCTAACAACAATTGGTCTGTGTTGAAAATTTGCCAAGTATTTGTCAAGATGTTCTTTGGAATAGAACTTTGGCAGAAGGTGAGAGAGATTTTTGGCATCTTCGGTCCTTCTTTAATAACTTCCCATAAAAGGTAATCAGTGGAGCATATGTATATCTTCATTCTTTCTTTCCAGTATAAGAAGTCCTTTCTTATGAAATAAGGTGGTCTGACAGTTGAGAAACCTTCTTAGAAGTAAGCTCCTTCAAGCATATTGGTAGCCATTTTCCACATTAAAAACAATGGACCTTTTCTCTAAGTTGGTAGGCACAAAATCAAGAGAGTCTTGCTCTAATACCAATTGACAATCACGCTTAAAGGGGGTGAATAAGTGTGATATGTGAAAATAAAATTTATGCCTTTAATAAAGTGGAAGATCAACTATCCTTTAAAAATTAAGCACATGTAACTTTTTCGAGCTTTCTCATGTAATTCATCTAGTCAACTCATCTAATGAAGCTCAATGCATAGGTTAGAAAAATAATTCATTTTTTTTTGTAATAATAAGAGATAGAAGTAGTAAAAAGCATTTCTATTTTATCATTAGTTTATGCAAAAACTATAACTCTTTTGTCGTTTATACATTAATTATTTTGTCCTTTAGTACAATTGGACTAGCATCTAAAATCAAATACATCTATTAAGCCATATTCAATCCATAAACGAGCTAGAGAATTCAAATGGGTTTTTACATAAATATTATTTACATTTTGTTATTATCAAAGTCTTAAGCAGTATAGAGGAGACATCCATTAAATGGATAAATTTGTCTCATTACAAAGCCAACAAAAAGAAAGTTATCATTTTATTAAGTTTTTAACTTAAGGCATTTTTAATATTTTCTTCTCATTTCTTCCCATTATGTTATTCTTTTTAGTGAACCAAACACACAAATGGGGTAAAAGTCACCATGAATTCATAACTTTTCTGAGCCTTCTCTGCTTATTTAAAATCTCCACCTTTCAATCATTCAATTATTACAGCTATAATAGTGCTAAAATTTTTAATAAATCTTCAGGGGAAAAAAGGGCCAAGCCATGGAAGATTCTTATGTCACCGTGATAACCTCCTAATTTAAGATTAAAAAGGACTATATTTGACACTAAATTAGGGAGGCAAAGTTCTTTTCCCTTGATTAATAGGTTAAAAATATATTCAATCAAACAAAACAAATGAAGTATTTCAATTGTAACATTTTTATCAGTTTGAGCCTCATTTTGTGATTGATTTCAGTTTCAGGAAAAAGTAACAAAGTATAGAAAGAGTTGCAAATAAAAGAGGGAAGCTGAGATGGGCAAACACAGATTTTACAAGTCTTCTCGCTATAGCGAGAACAGAGTTCGCTGTAGCGAGATGGTGAATTCGCCATAGCGAAGGAGACACTTCGCAATAGCGAAGTCGCGTTGCATAGGAAGTCCAGGGAGCAACTCGCTATAGCGTGGAAGTAGCGAACACAGCAGAAAACTGAGAACATATGAGATCTCGCTATAGCGAGAGACACTTCTCGCCATAGCGAGATTAGCCCTGAAACGCACAGTTTTACTTTTCAAGCTAAAAAGAGAGGAAAGAGGGTAGGGCTTCGTCATTCTGCGGCAGAGGAGATTGCTGGACGTCCAGGGAGGCGATTTTGGGTGGTTTTTGAAGGCTTTCCAAGCTTGGAGGGGTGAAGAAGGAGAAAGAATCAAGAGAGAGCTCCATTTTCTGCATCTCTATCATTTCCTTGTTTGCTTTCTTTGTTGATTTTCTTCTTCTCCATGTATTGGATTGGGATTTGCTGTAGATTTAGCTATGTGTAGCTAAATTCCTTTTATCTAGAGCACTATGAACCTGATGTGAATTAGACCATTGTTATCTTGTTGATTGTGATAATTGAAACCTTGTGTATCCTTCTCTTACTTAATGCTTTCTTAGAGATTGGCCATCTCTTAGAATTGATTTTGGTAATTGGAATTGACCTTGAAAAAGGGATTCTCATTAGACTTAAGAGTTGGATAAATTAAGTTTAGAATTATTTAATTTGTAATTGGGATAGAAATATACCTAATTACCTTAATTGGTTTTGTAGAGGGTTATAGTTCCTAATGCACTCTAACCTAAATCTAAGGACACTTAGATTTTAGGTGAGAGTAGGGTTATAATTAGATCGACAGACGGTTCTAGCTGCTAAATCTCTTAACCCACAAGGTGAAAATTAATTGCAATTAAACAAGAAATTGAGTTCTAGTAAGCATCAGGGGAATAGTGACTCTAGGTAATTTCAAAACCTTGGACTTTCCCTAAAATTTCTCTGCCAACCAAGTTTTCTTAAAATTGTTTCATTTTAAAATTCAGTTCTAGATTCAAAGCTTGCTTAATTGGTTGCTTAACGTGGATGAAAGTAGGTTGTGCATTACCTAATTGCTTTTGAGTCATTCCTCGTGAGAACGATACTTTACTTATCATTGAACTACTTGATCCGACCTGTGCACTTGTGGACACACATAAAAATTTCTGTGGTCACACCGCAAATAAAAAGGACATTTACAATAATAATTTACTAGCAGTTTTTTAAAATTGCTAAAAAAAATAAGCAATTAACAACAAGTTTCTATTAATTAGCTATAATTTTTGAACCACTAATAAATAAATAGCAATTGTTGATAGTAGGTGACAATTTTTGCCCTCAAACAAAGTTAGGAATTCCCTCTTTCTCAATTTCACCCTAGTGGCAAAATTTTACTTTCACTCTCACTCACTTCTTGATTTTCACTTTGACCTCGAGTAAATCCTCATGCCAAACTCTTGCAAGTTCCTCTATCAAACCCTCCATCTACCTTTGTAAAAGTGAATGGAGACTATAGATGAAAAGAAAAAGATCTCAGATTAGTGTGAAAAATTTCCCTCTTAAGCGTTTGGTCTTCGAGAAAGTGTAAAAGAATTTTCTTTCTTATTTTTCTAAAGAAAACCCTAGTCATGTATGAGTTATTAGATTTTTCCTCTTCTATTCTATTTATGTAGGTGTTATGTCTTTTTTTGGATCAAATGCAACTAAAATATGAGATTTGACCAGCTAGAGTAGTCAGTCACCTTAAAGATCAAATCATCTCATTTGTCCATCATTGGCATCTTCTCTTTATATTATGCATATTGTGATGTAATTGTTAATTTTATAATTTAAAGCTTTTAGATGAAATAATATTTTGCAGAGTTCTATGCACTGTTAAATAAGAGAGTACCTTGTTTAAAAATTAACTTATTTTTTCTAGCTTGATTTCTTTTCAGGTTTACTTGCAAAGATTGGAAAATGATTTTACGTAGTTGGTCCTTTTTTGGATTTGTTTGGTTTGCTTTATGTCATTGTGCAGTGTAAGCATTTAGCACTAGAATGATTGAGTATTAGTCTTCAATGCTTGTGGGTCAGTTATGTTTATTTAGTGAAAAAGGAAGGATTAGTGTGTTGGAAATTATGTCAATAGAATTAGAATTTGCATCCCAATAAATTGTTGGATATAAGCAATGTTTGATAGGTCACATTGCATTTGGACTCTAAATCATGATAGAATTTGCTTGGTTCGAGTAGTTGACTAAGGCTATTTTTAAGCCATCTTTCTAATATCCAAGATGTAACTCTAATTTCCAAACTGATAATATTTAGTTCTTTCATTAGGAATACACCTAAGTCGACCCAGTTAACTATCTATCCTTCTTAGTTGATTAACAAGTGACTTGAAATCTTAAGTTAAAGCATTAATTTTAATATGGCTTAGGAGTTGAACTTTGTCGTCTCTAGTTGAACTTAAGTAACTCATAAATAGTTTATAAGTGAGCTACTCTCTCAGAAATTGCCATTTTAGATTTTACTTTATTTGACTGTGGTTTAACACAACTAATATGCTCTCTTAATTTCATTTAGTAGTATTATATAAGATACATTGGTCTCTAGTAAATACTGCAAATTCTTTTGTTTTTTTCTTATGATTTTATCAACCATTTGTAAGTTTGGTTAATTTAGAAGGGGAAAGCTCAATTCTAGTAATTTTGGTTTTTTGCTTATTTTGCCTCTTCGTGTTAATTGAGAATTATTAAGTGATGTTTCCATGGGATGAGAGAAATAGGACCAATGGAAAAAGTTTAGAATTTTGCTTCTTGACATGTACTTTACTAGTTTCTATTTCAGGCTAATGATTATAAATCAACTTCTAATTAAAGCCATTTGTTTCCACAGAAAGCAATAAAATGGTAGAAATTAAAAGCATATAAAGTTGACAATATTTAATTGGAATTTGTATAAATTTGTCAATGGTGTTTCTTGCTGATTCACCATCATTGTTTTTTTATTTTTTTAGTTCAATTAGGTTTGAATATCAACTCTGGAAGGGCCATTTTGAGGACAAGAATTGTTATATGCTATATATTACGAATATTAGATATGCATCTCTTCTTCAATTTAATTTACACTATGTGTTGGTTTTGAGTGTTGGGCAATAAAAAACCTATAAGAAAATAAGTTCAATCTTGCAGAGATGAGAATATTGCATTAGATGATTGGACATATTAGACAAGATAGAATTAGAAATAAATGCCTTAGAGAGACAGTTGATGTTGCATCTATTGTAGAAAAAATTATAGAATCATGACTTAGATAGTTTAGGCATATGTGGAGAATACCCATAGAAGCCCTGATAAGGAGAGTAAATCAAATAGAGAGTAGTTCAATAATTAAAGGTAGAGAGAGACTAAGAAAAATTATAGAAGAAAACATTAAGAAGGATTTAGACTTAAATGGTTTGTCTAAAAGCATGATTAATGATAAAACTTTATGGCATCATTTGATTTATGTAACCAATCCCATTTAGTGAGAAAATACTTATTGTTATTGTTGTTGTTGTTTTATGTGTTGGTTTTGACTATAGTGATATGATAACTATTATCTAACAACATTATCAATAAAAATATTAAGCAAACCAGAACTACAACTTACTTATCATTGATGAGGGAGTAAGTTCAAATGCAATGATACATGTCTAATTGCCAAAATTAAATAGTAATCAATGATACATGTCTAATTGCCAAAATTAAATAGTTATTTCAATCTTGTAATTCAATGGTTGCTAAATACTTCAAGTATGAAATATTTCATAGTAAGGATCTCTAGATTGGTACAATAGCATCCATTTTCAATTTTACAGAGTTAAGCTAATAGATTTTTTTTTTTTTTGCTCTCATGTTTTGCTGAAAGAATTGATTGGGTAATACATGATCACAATGGTGAGTATGGTATATTTAATGTGAGTATGGTCATAGCCATATATATAAACACATAAAGACTCGGCACCTGCTAGTTATTTCACCTCCTTCATCAATTCCTATGTATATTAAAATGATTTTAAACTTTTAGAGTAAAAATTATAAATTGTGCAGCAAAGATCCAAAGCAGCTATTTGCAGAACTAGTTAATCCTGATAAAGTGAGTTTATTTGCCTTTTCGAAATCTAATTTATATGTTTTGTTTTATAGGATTAAGCTTTCTTATGGTGCTATTGGATTTCTGTGAAAGTCTAGGATTATTATAGAATTGTCATTCTTTTTTTTTTAAAAAAAATTAGTGTTGAGATATATGCTTGTACTATTGGTTTGCTTTGAAAGGTATAGAATTACTATAGACTGTAAGTGTGGTGATTGGTGAGTCTTAAGTGTCTGGACTCACTATAGATTGGTATTGGTGTTTACTATAGACTATAAGTGTGGTGATGGTATTGTGTTATGGTTTGTACATGACTAGTGATGTTAGCAAGGAAGTGGTTGGAAGTATAATGTCATAGGCAATAATGAGTATTAATGCTTGATCCTAGGATGGCCATACTAAGGATATCTAATTTACTCTATTTGACATTTTATCTTTTTCTCTAGGAACAATGGAGGAGATGAGAGCCTGGTTCCATCCTAATTGAACTTACAAGATATTTTAGTACCTAGCCAAGTCAAAGCACATGAATTACAATACCAAATGTGTTTGTGTGTTCATCATTTCTTTATACTTGCCTTTGTAAGTCTTCATGTTCTTATGGACTTATCTAATAAGTACCTTTGTTTGGAAGCATATCACTTAGGATAAAATCAATGCAATGCTAAATTTCCTTCAAATGTGGTAGTTTATGAGGAATCTCTTTTGAGAAAATATTCTTAAATTTGGTCAAAAGCAGCCATACCACAATAGGTTGTACAATTTCACCAGCATCCTTATATAAAGGATCAAGAGAATATGCTAAATTTAAAGCTTCTACAATCTTATCAATTTTAGATTACTACTTAAATGAACCTTTTCTAATGATTTAGAAGTGAGCTTTGGTTTTACAAGAACTAAGTTAATCTGCAAAGTCATCATTATTTATTATCTCTTGTTTAGCCATTTGAGCTTGCAAGGCTATGGATAAGGTTTAGACTTTAGCTTGAGCTTATTAACCATTTCACTTGAGACCATACTCTCACAAGAACCATTATCAATAATGATATTACAAACCTTTCCATGTAAAGAGCACATGGTATGGAAAATGGTAGAGTGAAACCATCTATCTTTTACTTTAGTAACAACACTTACATTTCTCTAGATAACAAGTAAATCACCCTAATTAGCATAAGTGACGTCATCTTCCTCTTCATAGCAAGTATATGATTCTTCTTTATCCTTTATTTCATTTTCAACATTCTCCTTCATAAGGGAGATGATCTTGCAATTAAGGCATTTAAAGGTAATATGCATATAACCTTGACATTCTCAAGGCTTTGATTCTTCTTTATCCCCTATTTCCTTCTCAGTATCCTTTTCCATAAGTGAGATGATCTTGCGATTAGGAGATGCAAAAGTAGCATGCCCATTACCGTGACATTTGACAAACTGATTAGCTCTAGTTGAAGTAGTTGTTTTAGCATTAGCATCAAACTTAGGTTACAATTTTCTTTCTTTTGTAATAAGAATTTGCCTGGTTGAAGATGAACTTACTTATTTGAAGAGAAAACCTTATTAGCAAGCTTGAAAACTTCTTTTCTTTGAGTTTCCTTTTGTTGTTTCTCCACAAGCATTGCCAATTTAAAATCATCCAAAAATGATTAGTATGATTGTAATATGATAGTATTACCAATTTGTTCATTTAAGCCACCCAAGTATCAAGTGATGGATTAATCATTTGGTTCAACTACATTACATTTTAGCTTTTAATATTCAAACTTAACTGTATATTCATCAATACTCATATTTGATTGCTTCAATTACAACAAAAACTACCTTTATCGATTGAATATGTAAGTAGCAAATGTAAAATTTCAGCTGGAAATTATTTCTAATTGAAAATTTAGTCTAACAAAACATTGATTTTTCTACTATTGATATTTTATTCCAATTGTAATTCAACTAGAATATAATATTTCTCTCTCTCTCTCTCTCTCTCTCTCTCACTCACTCATCACATCAATGGTAGTTTTTTAATTTTGAAAAGATAAATTCTATTTAACATACAATTAATCAATAACTAATAATATTAATAAAAATTTAAATGATAAAGATTAATAAATAATATTAATAAGAATTAATATAAATAATAAGTAAATAATTTAAAAAATAAAATAAAAATAAAAAAGTAAGAAATATTTATTTAATTATTTAAAAAGAAAAAAATTTGGTTTGTAGAAATATTTTTTATAGAATTTTTAAGCTATTTTTTCGTTTTTTAATATAATAATAAATATACTAAGTTTGCTTATAATTAATAATTTATGTTATATTTATTTAAATTTATCTTATTATTAATATTAATATTATTATACATTTTTCTCATTCTTCATCTTCAGTTTTTCTTTTGTTTCTTTCTTGTAGTTTCTTATTGGTTATTCACCTTCTTTTTATTTCTTTCTAAGCTTTTTGGGTTTTTTTTAGATATGTAATAACCACTCTACTCTTTTCAACTATTTACTGGATTTACTTCTTCCTCATATTTTATTTTCATATTTAATTCCTTTCTCATTCCTTCTTCTAGATGGAAAAATAATAATAATAATAATAATAATCAAAAGTGAAACAAAATGAGAAGAAATAAACAAAACTAGATTTAAAAAAATCCAAAAATTCAAAGATTTATGTATATTACATTTAGAATAGATATTAACAGATATGAAAGAGGAGAAAAAAAATACAATATTAATCAAAATTGATTCCAATTTGTAACAAGAAAAAAATAAAAATTAATAACAAACAAAACGTAAAGTAAAGTAAAAGAAATAATCAAATATGAAATGAGATATGAAATGAGAAAAAAGAGAAGTAAACCTAAAGTGAAGGGAAAAATAACAAGGATGATTCAGGTGGTAGAAAATATATAACAGATGATATGAGAGAAAAGAAAAGGAAAAAAGATAATTAGAAGAGATGACAAGATAAAATGAAAGCGAACAAAAATTATAAGGAAAGGATGGGAAAAAATTTAGTTATTTGGCAGATAAAATGAATTTGATCTTATTTTTGTGTCACTATCACTTTTTTTTATCCTTTCATTCTTTTCACACTTGCTCTTTTTATTTATTCTTTCACTAGTTGTTTTAAAATTTTCTCCTTTACTATCTCAATATATAAATTTAAAAAATATTAAATATTAAATATAAAAAAATTCAATATGAAATAATATTCCTTCAAATATAAAAACAAAATTAACAATTAATATTTACTTTTTCACACTTCCTCTTCTTTCTCCTCCTCCTCCTCCTCCTCTATCTTATCACTATCTCTATTAATATGAGACATATTTGACCTGTATATAGAACTCGGACCAGCTTTATCTTGACTTTGATATTGTTTGAAAAAAGTTTATTCTCATGTAAAGGATTCAATTTGTCTTCAATATTCCTCAAGCTTAGCATTATGATTTTTCTTTTTTTATCATTTTTTGTATGTATTCAAAGTGATTATTTGTTAGGGCTTGAAAGTGAGAATATTCAGATATTAGATATCTAAATATATTATGTGATATATTTCTTAAACCATATATGAAGCCCTTTTCCTTTTCTCTCCCAAAACCTTCATTCGAAACATCAATTTTGATATATCTTCTCACCTTTTGCTGTATTTTTTTTCTTCTTGTTACTTATTTTAGAAGTGAACAAAATTAGTTAAAATTATATAATTATAATAACATATGTAAATTAAACAAATTAAATATAAAAAGAGACTTACATATATAATTTTAGATTTTTTAATCCACCCAAACATATGATAATTTATGAGTCTTAAGAAAGCCCCAGAATGTGTTGGAACTCTTTAATTTTTGTGTCTTTAAAATAAAATTTTATTAGTTAAACATATACTTTAAATAATACATAAGAATCTAACAAAAAATAAAATTAATTATCAATCTTCTTACATGCTTAACCATCAAAACACAATCTCTAGTATGTTGAGATAAATCATACTCAGAGATGGAGGCTCTTTTTTTTTTTTTTTTTTCATTTGTACACTCTTTGATTGAAATTTTTCAATAACTTACTTTCTACGTAGTTTATTTCAAATAGATTTTGCAACTTATTCAGGTTTTTTTTTCTTGATTTCGAGTATTGCCAACTAGATCTCTTAAATGGGCAATTATTTTTTTCTTCTAATTTAAATAGATTGGATTGTAATCTTGGAGACTTCAATAATAGAAGTTTCAATTATTAATAAAATAAAAAGATACAATATTAAATTATAAAAATAAAATATTATAACAATTTAAAAATAATTAAAAAATATCTAAAATTCTAAAAACTATGAATTTCAATATTCTATAGGAACATCTCTCTAATTATTCCAAGTCTCTTTGTAACACCATACTTTATTAGCTCAACTCATTTCATTCCCAGACTTAGTCCTTTAGATAGTAAGGCTTCATATGGAAAATGCCATTAAAATATTCAATTTATTTGCATTAAGTAGCGGATAAAAACTTCGTTTCATGTTTCGTGGATCATAAAAACCCATACATCTCATTCTCCAATTTAATTACACACATACAACTTAAAAATGTCTCAGAATTTGCTAAGAATTCGAGCTTATAGCGTATATATACAAAATAATGCAAGTCAGTCTCAGGTCCAACTTGATAGATTTCTGGTGTAACTTAAGAAAATCATAACTAAAATTAGAAAAATTGAAATCAAGCAACTCATAATTTTTTAGAAAGCTCTGGATGGTAAATTTATACTAAAAATAATTTCAAGCCGAAAATATCATTTAGACCATGTTTGATGGCAGAAAAGTGACATAGGTCAGACTACCCAGTGTTTCTGATATAGTTTACTAATATAAATTTCAAAAATGTATAACTAATTATAAAAAAATCCAATTAAAAAAAAATATACCAATTTGAAAATATACAAATGTTAAATTTAAGGAAAAAATACTTATAGACCATGCTAGATATGTTACCCTATTGGAAACTGATAGAACAATACATAGACTTAGCTGGCACCACTGATACTGACATAACACTTCAAAAGTTTATAACTCTTTGTTCAGACCTCTAAATATGGTGTTTCTAGTTGCTACAAGTCATTGGAAATGTCTAGTTTATGCCTATAAAATTTCACATTCATTGGACCACGTTTGGCCCACAGATGACATACAAACCTAAACTAACCATATGAACAATGCTTATATCAGGATAGTAGAAAATTGGCAACTTTGAAAATTTATAATTAACTCCACAGAGCTCCAAATAATCTAGTTTTTAGCTTTCTCTGGATGAGATCTATATGCATGCCAAATTTCATGAGAAAATTTGTCCATTTGGTTAGTTTGTGACGTAGGGTTGCATTTTGGTCCTTTTGTGTCATCTATGGGGTCTCAAATGGTCCAATTTTGCTTCCACTACTTCTAAGGCAACATGAGCACGTGGGAAAGCATGAAAAGAACCTATCAAATATGTTTAAAAGGTCCAATAACCCAAATCTTACAAAATCATTCTCCCACTCCAAGGTGTACACAATAGACATACATGCATATCTTGACATTTCCATGACAAAATCATACAATATCATTCATATAAATCCAATTCTCATCTATACATCACATATCCTTATAATTATACATGCTTAAGAGCTTATACATCATATACACTATGGCGATAGATCATTTGACAACAATATAACTATAATACAAGCATTTTACAACTTCATTGCCAATATTTATGTCTTGAATTGTGGTGGATCATATTTTCTTACTCTCTTGATCCACCTAGACATGTTAGGTAATGGGGAGAGAATAGTGAGATTTTAGGAATTATAATAGCTCTTCTCTCTTTCAAACACACATAATGGATGCAAATTCAAGTATAAAAATGCATGCATGGCTATCTTGAAAATCATGAGCTTACATGGAACATTTCTTTCGTTCAAAAGGTCACAAAAATCATATATAGGCTTACCAAGATGGTTTAGCCTCACCCATCATTTTTGGGACTTTTGGACTTGTCTCACCTACTTTCAAGAAACTTTTGATTAAGCCTCACTCTTTTGAGAGACTTTTGGCTTTGTCTCACCTGCTCTTAGGGACTTTTGGCTCATCCTCACCCTAACTAAGGGACTTTTGGTTTCACCAAGTTTAAGTAAGCCAAACACATTCATGAAAACATCTTTCAAGCATATAAACATAGCAACATGATACCATGGCATGTGATCATTCACTAGAAACATATTTCATGGATTTAAACATACACATACACATTTAAGACAAGAAAAACACCCAAGCATGCATGAGAGAAAGAAGAAAGAGCTACTTTGCATACAAGAGCACACTTTTCTCTTTGGAAATCTTCCTCTCCCTTGGCCAAACACCTACAAAGAGGTGGAACTTGATTCCCTTGGCCTAAAGATATGGAATGGGATCCAATTACATTTTTGGAACATTTACCAAAGTCACACACACACTAGAATGACTTATGCACTCATATGGTTCCATTATGGTTTCATAAGGCACCTAATAAAGCAACCTTGGGAATTCATGATCTTGGCTCCATTCTCTCCCTTAATTAATGACTCTTGACTCCATTTGGACTCCTTGGAGTCATCACACATTTATTTTAAGGAGTCTAGCTAGGTGTTGCTTCATTATGTTACAATATGGAACCTATAGCTCCATCTCATTATCCATGACTTCTAAAATTTTTCTAAGACTTCCTCTCATACTCTCCCATCATATATGATTCAAAACTAAGCTTGGATGTAATTAAAATACTCCCTAGGTATTACTTCTTCCTGAGGCTGAGACAAGGCTTCCTTATGGAGTCCATAGAGTTTCCTTGCTTTCTTGGATGGGATGTGCATGTGGGAAGCTCTCTAGGGGTCTTAGGAACTCATACAAACATTCATATAGGCTTGGGAACTCTTGGATCAAATCAGATTTTAAGTTATGTTTACAAAACCCTTACTTTCCTATCTTGCATTCTAATGCATTTAAGTTGATTCCACTTGCATATTCTTGCTCTTCTCCCATCTAAACCTCTAATTCAAGCATGCTTTAGTCACAATTACATCTCCTTTGGTGACTTCCTAGAATGGCCGAACCAATAGGGAAAGAAGAGGCAAGGGAAGAACATGTATTTCAAGTAGTATTTTACCTTGTCTAAGTCCTTGTTTCATGGAGAAAATTATGCTATCAAGAGCTTCCTCAAATTCCTCCATTAATTTGCTCCTTTTAAGAAGCTAAAACCACCAATGGGAAGGGCTTAAGGAGAGGAAGAAGATTGGTAAAAACAAGACCATGAAATTTAGTGAATTTCTATACCTTTTTGCCTTCTTTTCCCTTCTCTCTCCTCCCTCTTTGGATGCCATACCAAACCTGTTGGAGCTACTAGAAGTCAGTCTAAATTAGAGAAGAAGAGAACGTGCCATTTAAGGAGGAAAAAGAAGATTTTTATAGCATTTTACTTTATTTACATTTTTACCATTGCACTTTGACCAAGCTGTTTGAACTTGTTTAAGATCTTTTTTTAGAACTATCTTTTCTATCATAAAATTTAGGTTCTCTGAGTTATAAAATGTCTTTGGAATCACTCAATTTGGATCTAAAACCTTCCCGAACAAAGAGGTCAAAGTTCAAGTCAACCGACGTTAGAAAGCATGTACTAGAGGGGTTTTAACTGTCCCAAGACTCCCCATGGATTTCAGGGCCTCTAAAAACCCTGAAGAACTTAAAATTTTCATTTAAAAAGCCCTTCTGTGAGTATTTTAAAAATTTTCTGAAATTACAAAAATGTCATTACGTTTTCGGTAATTTTATTGAACTACTCCGACTCTGGTTCTGGGTATCTTAGACCTTGGATCGTTATTTTTCATTATTTAAAATTTTATCTTAATCTTATTTGACCTCAAATCATCCTATAGGAGATTTCCTTTTATATCCGGTAAATTTCATATGTTTACAGAGAAATTGTATGTTACGTTTCTCACGTTTTCTCTTATTTTTGAAGAATTAGATATTACACTTTTCATATTTGTTTTTAAAATATTTATTACATAAAAATGAACTTGATTATTATTTAGTCTAAATTTACATAAAATAAATATATATCAATTAAATTTATAAATAATTAAAAATTGTAATATTTAAATAATATACAAAAATTTGATAGTAACTCATTATTGTATAGTTGAATAAATTGTTCTTGAATTGTTCTTTGAATTGAAACTTTAGTTTCCTCGTGCATCGAGGAGGATTGTTTTGAGGTCATGGTCGACCCTATTTCGTGATATTCTTCATCGAGACATCTATAAATTAAAAAAATTACATAATTTAAAAGATAACAAAAATTTGAATAGGTAAACATTCTTTTAAATATGAAATCAAAATAATTAAATAAATTACTATAAATGAACATTAAGAAATAAGAAATATGAGAGTATGAGAGAAATAAAAGATACTAAGAGGGGGAGTGAGTGAGAGTCTAAAAGTGAGATTGAGAATCTAAGAGATAAGTGAGATGAAGGTGAGATGATGATGAATGAAGATGGTTGTGATGCTTAGCACGAGTGGATATATATATATATATATATATATATAACATAAATAAAAAAACTATAATTCAATTAATTCAAACTTGTTCAAATGTACATTAGACATACATTGCTTTACTCAAACTATAGATTCCATCTATATTATGGTCATGTCAATCAAATAAAGAAAATGAAAGTTCTTGTCACATAAAAATTAAATACATAAATTTAATATAAATTATTTAAAAAGAAATAAATTATTATCGTTGTCGTCATCATTTTTTTGGTCATCTTAATCATATCTGTTAAGGTCAAAATAACTTTTATAAGTATCAATTTAGCCTTATAAGAATGAAATAGTTATTTCATTTTTTTGGGATTATAGGTTAAAAGAGTGAAATGCACTTGCAACATTTGGATGTAATATCCCTCTCGAAAATACAACTTCTCAAATATTTGAATAATTTTTTATATCAAACTCGATATCTTTATATCTAAATTCAGAAATTGGATATCTTTTTATTAAATGTGACATACTTTCAAGACCATAGACCTTTTCATTAGTCCTTTTTTCTCTAGCAATTTTCATCCAAAAATTTGTTTTTTTTATAATTGTTGCAATAATAATTGTTACTGAAAAGTTAAACTTTGTTGTTTTCCATTTTTAAAGTTGATATAATTATTCTAAACAAATATGTTATATTCATGAATTTGCATTATAATAATAAATATAAATTAAATACAAAATTACACTTATAAATGTGATTTCTGATTTTTTATCAATCCAAATATTTATTTACTCAATTAGTAAAATAGTTAAATTCAATTGGTGTTACTTGTTTACCTAATCCCTCATTCATCTCCCAATACAGCCATGATAGAATAGAGTCTCTTGTGTGAATAGATGGGCTGGAGCCAGAAGTAGATGCTTTATTTTTTTTATTTTTTTGGTTTTTCTCACTTTTTTGTTAGAATTGCTGTTTATTCTAACCAATATATAATTCGTTCCAAAGATATTTTTTTAATCAACTATGGTTGTTTTCTTTTATTTCGTACATATCTAATCAAACCCTTTAAATTTATCCTTGCTTAACCTAGAGAGGTCTTATAGATTTTATTGTACTCTTCTGAGTATCAACAATAATCTTTTTGAAAAAAAAATCTCTCAATTAATAAAGAGTCAACAAAGAAAAATTAATTTTGTCTTATATAAGATTGAAGTATGTCTTAAACTTTTGAAATCATAATAATCTAGTCATTTGAGAAGCTTCTATCAAGCAGTTATATGGAGTATCATAATTATGTTTAAGGATGGCAATAACATATTCACTAATAATATCACTATCTCAAATGAATCTAATTTGTAATTAAAGAAAATTTATATTAATTTAATTTATAAATAAATAAAATTTATGCAATAAATAATATAATTAAATAGGAAAATTAGACCTTGTCTGTAATAGTCTAGTAAACACTTTTTCATGTTGAGTTCTTTAGCAAATTTGAGAATAAATAATTGAACCATGTATTGTTTTAGACATATCCAAAATCAAAAGAATATTTTAGCATAGATAGCATAAATTAGAATATGATATTGCATAAGAAAAAAATGTCAAATTGAATAATTTAAAAAATAAAGAGATATTTATATACTAGAGGAAAAAAATACATGAAGATAAAAATGATATTAGAGAAATGAATGAAAGACAAGATGAAGTAGAATGCCTTGAAAGATATGTGTGTGTGTGTGTGTGTGAGAGAGAGAGAGAGAGATAAAAAAGCTTTAGCTTTCACGTGATCAGCTTTCTTAATAATGTTATTGAGTAACAAATATTTTTCTACAACATTATCACAAATCAATAAATAATCAATATTATAATAATAAGTATTTCTCTATTATATTATCATAAATTAATAAATAATTATTACTGTAATAATAAATATTTTTTTACAATATTATTATAAATGAATTAATAATCAATACTATCAATATCAATTATTATAAAAACTCCTTAAAGTCAAGCACCATCTAAATATTATAGATCCAATCTAGAAATTCATTAAGTTGCATCTTCCCTTCAAACATTGGAATATCTACTTTGACATCATATTCTAAGAACTTGTGTTGCATTCTAGGTCAATTAGCACGCAAAGAAGACCAATCAGATTCATGGTCCCTAAAGGGAAATTAGTTGCTACTCCTAGAGCCACTATTGTGAACTCTCATCAACCTCTCCATCTTCCTATTCTCCATAGAAGCGGGGAATGTTTCATCTACTGGTGGATCAACAAAGAGGCCAAGCCCTTTCAACCAGCAGGGGTAATGCAAAACCTGCGTGCACGGCCCAGGATGGAGAAGCAACCTAGATGGATGGATGACTACCGGTACAAGATGAGCTGTCCAAGAGAGGGGACCACACCCAGTGATTGGTAACGGGATACAAAACCTACTAGTTGATGAGGGAGGAATAATTAGAGCATCAAAATATCTTCGTTTTATCTTTTTTGAATTTTATGTTGTTTGGCAATCGGATAGTTTAGTCTTTAGCCTTATTCCTGTTTGTCTGCTGTTTGTGTGAGAACCGTACTAAGCTTTTGAGGTTTCAGAAAAGGCTAAGAAATGAAATCGAATTCTGGAGTTGTTCTCACTCAGAGGGTTGTTCATGTTTGTTAGCGGTTAATATTAGAGCTCCTAATATATTGTTTATTACTCCACAAGACTTGTAATAAAAGGATGAAACAAATCGATGTCGATAAGAAGGATAGAGAATAATGAAAGCAAGACATACAGTTAGATTTTAAGATTAAAATAATATATTTAAGCTTAAAATTTCAAGATTTCAACCTAAAAAAAGGGTTACAACTTATAGATATATTGAAAAAAGCAACTAATTTGAATATTCTATTTATCTTTATTTAAAACACTTTATATTTTCCATATGTTGCTCGGATGAAACAAGATGCATTGTTTGAATTTTAAATTTTAATCATTGTTAGTGAATAATATTAGCGTTTATCAAGACCTGGTCACATCGTGCTAGTTTGGATCGAACAAAAAAAAATTCAGATTGAGTTAACCATATTGGCTAGTTTGAATTGGCCTAATTGATCCTATTAATTAAAAAAAATTATAAGGATTTATATCAATATTTTTATTTTTTTAAGAACAAAATATAATTTTATAAAAATTTTATTTTTTAAAAGTTATTTTATAATTTTTATCAAAAATTAAAAAAATAAATAAAGTAGCTCAACTAATCTCAAGAAGCGCCCTTGTTGGCCTGGTACTAGACTACATTGGGCCAGGCTCGAGCACGAGACTTCGAATTTGAAGCCCAATGCAAAACTAGATCAAATATCGAACGCGACAAATTCCCAACTTGAGGTTTGCGCAGCTTTAAATTATATTATTAAAATAATTTATACTGATTCTAATTTTTCATGTTCTTTAATTTTGTTTTACATACATGATACTCCATGCATCACACAAATACAAAAGGTTACAAAAAATTTTGAAGCAAATTATACAAACCTTCCATTTATTTTGTTAAAATTACAAGGATGACTTTTCTATTATTAAAATATACAAAAATCTCTTTTAAAATAAAAAGTTAACATATATTTTAATTTAATTTAAAAATTTTTAATTAAAATACCATCAATTAGCCTAAACACTAATTTTTTTAAACTGAAAAAAAATTAACTGATGAATATTTTGGTTAAAAAAATTGAAATTAAACTGAAGTATAGAATAACTTTTTATTTTAAAAAAATTTTGTGTATACTTTAAAAATAAAAAGGAGATTTATATACTTTTAATAAAAATAAAAAAAGATGTGTATAATTTAATCAAAATTTTAAAACCACCCCAACTCAACCAAGCTTTTCAACGAAGAAGTGAAATTCGTATATAAGAATATATATATATATATATATTCACGTTTATTTCAAATAAAAACCGAACAAAGAACCACTGTGTGGTGCTACAGGAACTTCCAAGAGGATCAGACGGCAAGCTGGAACTGAACTTTCAAAGGCTTATCAGTGAGAGCCAGTCGACGATTCCCATTCTGATCCACAAACACCCCAACATTCCGGCATAGAACTCTGCAAGACTTGCACACACTAGGACAATACACCACTTTATAATCATCTTCATATTTCTCAATTTTGAACCAATTTTTTATGGTTTCTGAGCCAGGGTTGCCCACAACACCACCTGTGGTTATGAACGACTGTCCCGTTGCAGCATCGAAGTCATCAAGCTTCCACACTGTGCCCTCTGCACAGGCCGTTTCAAGATTGAACTTTATGTTTTGATCGGTAGAGACGCGAACAACACCTTTGAGGAAACAAATTAATTATATAAATACTTGGAATTGCAGATTATAATCCACAAGTAAAATTTGCTATACATGAATATGCATTATAATATTAAGCGTTCGTGTAGAGGAAACTCTGTACTTTCTATCGAGAATAATTCATATAAAAAAATTTATTCAAATTTAAATTAAATTTCAATTCCTTTCTTTTTATCTCAATTATTCTCAATTCAAACATACCATTAAGAACTCGCGTTAACCAATGAGAAGTCCACCTCATCATGGAAAAGTTAATTTACAAGACCCGCTTAACCCCTAATCTAGTCCACGTGCAAATGGATTTCAAATAAAATCATAGCAGTTGATTAAATGGGCCCATCGGTTGCTACAATTAATTTGACAACCACACTAATTCATACTTTAATTTTTATAAAATAATTTGAGTTATGTTAATCCACATTTAAACATTCGTAGAAAATCCAACACACCTTTCTTAGGGTTAACTGGCGTGAACGTCAATGGTAGGCCACGGAATCCCTCCACAACCACAACATTAAGAGGGCAGGTCATGCTTACCGATCTTGATATAAGAACTAACCCTTCACCGGCAACACAGGGCCCCCGACCGTCGCATGGGTTTTCAGGCACCGGTCGGATGTAGTAGTTCACGCCGGCACGGACATTCTTGCCGGTGGTGTCAATCACTTGCTCTGGCGAAGCATCAGCTGCTGCTAGCAATGTTTGGGTGCTCACAGCAATGAGAAAGGCAAATGCTAGAAATATGGACTTCATCGTTTTTTGTATTTGCTTTGACTATGTATGTTCTTATGTTTATAGAGTTCATGGGAACCAAAAGCATGAATTTATAGTGCTAATTAATGCTGAATAATGTAAACTATGGATTTCAATTAGCACAAAAAGTCAACGATTTTGACCAGTGAAATTTCCAGACCAAGTTTTATATATATATATATATATAATATTAATGCCAAATGCTAATTCCCCACGTCTGTTTAACTTAAACAAGAAACCTACATATTCTTTTTCTAATCTTCGCTCAAAAGAGCCTCCGTTTTTTTGGAAAATTTTACTATCTATGTCTGCCCTTGCGCAAAACTTGTGTGCCTGTCAAAGTTCCTAACTCTATTTTATGAATGGGAAATCGTTTCCTTTGGCCCTTAAAGGCTCAATAGTATTGTTTATAGATCAATTAAGAAAGGTTCAAAGACTTTGATATATTTTGTTCTTTCTTTTTTTTATCTTTATATAATGAAAGATTTGAACCCTTGACATTCGCTATGTCTCTACCTCATCTTTTCGGTATCTTCTTTGTAGTTCGGAGCAAAATTGAAACTATGTAATTGGAAAAAGAAAGACTTAAAATATGAGGCTAATATTAGAAAGTAATTTTTAATGTTAGAAACTTTTAGCATTTTTTGTTATAACTAGAACGCGTGCAATACTACATAACATCTATTTGAATCATGGCTATAATTTTGATTTTGATATCTAGTCCTCGTCAGTGTTTTCTATCTTAATTACCAAAATTAAGATAGGTGTTAGAATGTACTGGATTGTCCATAATAGAATAACCTATGACCTATTAATAATTGATTTAATTAATTAATTACTTATTAATTAATTATTATTTTGAACTTTAAATTTAAAATTAGATTGTCAATTTTTTTTTTATTATAGAAGTTAAGAAGAGAATATCTTGACTACACAAATTATGCGTGCAATTCAAAACTTCCTCACTTTTTTCTCTCTCTCCAATAAAAAAATACAAAGATAGAGAAAGGTCCTCTGTAGAATTACACGTCAGTTATGGCATCTTCTCCTATAAACAAGAGGCTGGATTCCGTTTGGTAAGCCCCTAATTTTCTTTCAACAGGATTCTTTGATGATAAGCTTTTTATTATAAAATATGAAATGACCATAAAGTTTCAACTCAATATTGGTATTTCAGTCATCTCCAAGTGAGTTCAAATTTCAAAATCAAAACAAAATTAAAAAAAAAAAAAACGAAGTTTCGATGTGCTATATGATGAAATTATTTTATGAATATTTTAATGAAATTAGGATATTATACAATGCATGGTTCTGAATACCACAAAAGATTTGGATTTTAAAAGATAAACTATGTTTTTATAGTTTATAAGAATCATTTTAGGGTTTCAAATTGAAACGCGGGGTTTCAAAAAAAGTGCGTTCGGCCAACATAGAAGATTGTGTTTAGAGAAAATATTTTGAAATTTTCTTTGAAAGTAAAATCATGAGTAAACTTAGAGTTAATAAATTAAAACAAAAAAAAAATATTATGACTCAATTCTTGGCCCTGCCCCTCTAGTACGACCCTTAATTGGCGTCAAAAACAAAACGTTATTATTATTATTATTTTTGGGTGTAAAAAAGTGTACGCAGCCAAACAATATTGATTAGATAGCGCTCCTTTTTTGGGATTCAGATTATATATCAGTCGTTATATGGTGTTTTAATTTTTTTAAAAAAAAAGCTTTCGAAAATTCTGATTCTGATAACACTGTAAAGATTTCTTCATGTCAACGGTTTTGGAAAAAAAATTTTAAAATTAAAAAGCCGAACAAGCTCTCAAGTGTAGCGACGTTTACAATATATTTCTTTTTTCACGATATGTTTTGATATCAGGAAGTATTTTTTTTTTCTTTGGTATTTATTACATTTACCGGGAAGTAACTTAATGGAATTATTTTTATTGATTCATTTATTTATTTTGATAACAAACACAATTACAGAGCAAGTACCAAACTAATTAATCCGATGTAGTAGCAATGGATTGTAGAACAACAGTATAAAACCAATGGAATTATGGAATATGCAATAGTTTAAAGCCAATGTTGTAAGTTTTTAATATTGAAAGTTATCTTTTAAAATGTGGATTCCACCGTCAATTTATTTTTCTTCAATTGTATTGTACAAATTCGTCCCTTGGCTGCAAAGTCCCCAGATTGGATCCATTTGCGTTTAAAA
This sequence comes from Erythrophleum fordii, assembly GCA_032878935.1. Lineage (NCBI taxonomy): Eukaryota > Viridiplantae > Streptophyta > Magnoliopsida > Fabales > Fabaceae > Erythrophleum > Erythrophleum fordii. The sequence goes on along the minus strand of JAVQMF010000046.1, from coordinate 4,459,233 downwards.
CCGCTTGAAAACTCACACTGTCAACATCTTTTTCCTTTTACGCAATCAACATTTGAATATGACGAGATTTCCTGAGTGCATGTGGTCAAGTGATAATAAATAACAAGAATACTGAATAAAATACTCAAGTTTAAACCTCTTATCCGTCATAATTTAATAAAATATCTCAAGTTTAGACTTCTTATCCGTCATGTATATGATGGCCCAAATGTACAAGTAGGTTTACAAAATTGAACACCGCCTCAATGGAATTCTCTTTCAAAAGCTTTTTCCTTCTATTAGTATTTAATTTCAAAAGGATAAGGATATGAAGTGTCGTGAGACTGTTTACACTCAGATTTTTCAACTCTGATCAGAATCATTGACGTAAAGCAATTAGCCATGCTGTGGTTTGGTCAAATACGATTCGGTATATTATAATATAAATTACTTGAAACTATCAGGAGTAAAGTAATCATTAAAATTAGAGATGACAACGAGACAGAACGAAGCAGGAGACCTTCTTTACTTTCCATCCTCACTAGTATCCTGGTTTCCTGTATATCCATGTTTCCATTCTCTGTTGCAGGGGACAAATTCCCTCCATTATGAATCTCCTCAAGAGGTCAGGGATTTATGAGAATTTTTATATTTATAAAAATTTTATGAAGATGAGGTAGAATTTTATAAAATTAAATAAATTTTTGGTAAATCAAAATAATATAATCTTAAATCCAAACGTATTTCTAAAAATATATATTAAATTAGTATAAATTATAAATATATAAATATTAATATAGACCTATATGTATAGACACACACAAAGTAAAATGATGGAATAAAATGAAAGTTATTCTAGTTAATTTATCATAGCGAAATGCCCAGTACGTATAGTCATGTCCCTATCTTTATATTCATGTTAGAAAGAAATCTACTCTCATTTCCATTCTTGTTGGGGGGAAATTCCCTCCATCCCCATCCCATGCAAGACATTCTCAACGGATCTCTAAAAAAAAAAAGAAAAAAAAAAGAAAAATTGTTTTCCCGGGCTAAAATGAGTAAAATTTAAAATTTGATTCAAATAAAAAAATTAACAATATAAATTTTTAGGAGTAGGCTTTATTTACATTTCTCGGAGATGAATATTAAATTAAACTAAATTTGTATAGCAATAACTCACTTAACTATATAAGGATATAACTATTATAAATGAAAAGAAATTTATATTAAAAAAACAGTAGATGTCAATAAAAATCATTTTTACACCGCTAGATAATTTTTATAGAATGTGTTTTTCATAAAACTTAATATTAGACTAAAAGTCATAGTTATGACTGGCGATGCTATATTAATCCAATATTAATGTTTGGTACCCCATCAATATATGACGAAATTAAGGTCCAATAAAGTTTTCAAGTATAAAAAGACTATTATTTTTATTTGTCAATCGGCTAGCAGCTCACAAGGGTTCGACCGCAACGTACTATCTATTCAAAAAACATTGATATTGTTGTTTAATATTTTTAAATTTGGCATGCTAAATCAACATGATAATCTTCTAATTCAACGAACAAATCAGTAACAATTATTTCTTAGAATAAAATATATTAAGTAGTATAAGTGTGTCAATTTTTACCCCAATGATTTCTCTTTTTGTATCTTAGAGAGGTAACACGTTTGCGAACCCATGTCGTTGAACTGGATAATAAAACAAAATCTAAGTTATGAGAGGCGCGAATTACCTTAGAGAGAGCAAGGTTCCCATTCTTCAACTCAAAAATCACACGTACTTTTATTTTTTATTGACAGCATTCACTTTTTTCTTTGTAGTGTTTACTTTTATTCCTGCACCAACAATCACGTAGCTAACCATAGTAATATTTTATATATATGCTTGGTTTGAAAAGCAAACTTCGAACAATCAGTGCAATAGAAAACCGCGAGAAACTATAAAGAGATATGATCAGGGCATCTTTAAAATTAGTTCTTCCAGATTTCTTCATTGGAATTCTTATATTTATTGCATTATATGCCCATTGTATATCGATCTATTTTAAATTATTTACTATTATTTGAAGAATTTGTGCTTAACACTTCTTTTTTAAAACGCATGTCTATACAATAAAGTCTTGTCTATCCCATGTCCTTAGTCTGGATCCCACTGGCTTTCCTAATAAATATTATCCACACTTTGGGATAAATCACATACATGAATCCATTTAGTCATAGAGAACGTTACGTTGATAAGGTCACAAACAAGGAGACTACGTAGCCTGTTGAAAACAAACGATGGTTGTTCAAAACTAGATTAAAAAGCCAATTTCAAATTCATTAGAGCTAACTACCACAGTAATCAATTAGATATACACTTGATTTGAAAACCAAGCTCTGACAATCAGTGCAATAGGGAAGTTTAAAAAAAAAATTAATGTGTGTTCCGTACTACTTCAGTTTTTAGAACATTTGGAAAATTATGTTTTTTAATTCATGTGGACTTATGAAACTCTAATATTTAATACATTAATCAAATGCCCCTTGTATGTGAACAGATCAATTGTTGACATTAAGATGTAGACCAAGAATCCACAGATTAGAACCAAAGTAGCACTATAAATTCACGCTCTTCATCTTCGATCACTTTCATAATCAATAACCACAAATACACAAACAGTACTTGAAATTCGAAAGCATACACAGCTATGAAAACCACAATGCTAGCATTTGTGCTTCTCTGTGCCTTGAGCTTGAGCATTCAACCACTGCTTGGAGCAGCTGAAGCTTCATCTTCGCCTAAGCAAGTGGTTGACACATCTGGCAAGGATCTCCGAGTTGGTGCCAGTTACTACATTCTTGCCACTGTTCCCATTACCAGATGTGGATCTTACGGCCGATGCTGGAATCACGACGGCGGCTTCTCACTCGCCGGCATCGGCAAATCTTGCCCACTTGATGTTGTGGTGGTAGATAGGTATCATGCCCTGCCTGTCACGTTTACACCTTTTAACCCCAAGAAAGGCACGGTTCCCGTCTCCACTGATGTCAACATTCAGTTCTCTGCTGAAAGGAGGTGTCCTCAGTCCACAGTGTGGAAGCTTGACCGCTTTGATGCTTCATCAAAACAATGGTTTGTGACGACTGGTGGCATTGTGGGGAACCCAGGTTGGCAAACCATTGGCAATTGGTTCAAGATTGAAGAGTACGAAGGGGATTATAAGCTGGTTTACTGTCCTCGCGTGTGCAAATCTTGCAGGCATCTATGTAAAAATGTAGGGGTGTTCGTGGATGAGAATGGCAACAACCGTGTGGCACTTACTGATGTTCCGTACAAAGTCAAGTTCCAGAAGGCCTGATCAAGTGCAAACTTCCTCCAATAATTAAAATATTATGAAAAAGTGTAGGGTATGAAATGAAGTAAAAGACTCGCGGCACTGAACCGCACAGATGTTCCATGAAAAAAATAAATAAATATATGAATAAACTAAGCTAGTATTATCCTCTTGTGTTTTCATTTCAACTTACAAATGGTTTTCTTTTCCTTTGCTTTTTATAATTTACCGAAAATTTCTGTCTGCATCACATTAAGTATTTTATATTGAAAATATAGTGGACATAGATTTCAGCGGATCTTTTTTTTTTAATTTAATTTGACTTTAATTGAAATTTAAATTCAAGAATGACTCCAGTACTTCTAAACCATTAAAAAAAAATTTATCACAAGAGATAAAAGGTGGAAAGGATGTGATCTTTAAGAGTATAGATGCATTTGAGAAACTCAAGAATTATTTTGAGAAAGTGTGTCTTCGAATTTAAAGAAAAGTGGGTCTTTTTGTTACCCTGAAGAGAGTTATCTAAAATAAGAATATTTTTTCTAATTATTATTTTTTTTTTCTAAGAGGGACATTTGAAACCCTGAAATGGTACATATCACGCTAAACAGATATTTCAATTAAAACTTGCATTAAAAAGTAGACGGGATCAAATAAATGTGTAAATGTGATTTAACGTTTTCTTATCTTTTTCTCATCACTGACAAGTGGTCATGGTGCAACTTGCTTATGAAAGAAAAAGAAAAAAGAAAAAAGAAAAAGGGCTACTATAAAAGGACGGTCGGCCTTTTGCGACCCTCAACATGGATATAAGTTTCTCAGGTTATTATTTGATATAGTGAATGTCTTAATAATGTATGATTTGAAAAAAAAAAGTATAAAGAAATAATCACAAGAAAAGTTAAAATTTAAGCAAGCATTAGGAAAAAAAATAGTAATAAAACAGGATCCTGATCAAGCGCTAGTCTCCTAACCTGATGGCTTGAACCATTTCAAGTTTTGTTCCGAAAATTCACCCCTGAGAAAACATACTAAGGTAACAATAATTAGTATTTTTCTTTCAAAATTTGTGCTCATTAAAATTCTAAATTGCACCAGCATGTTTATACATCCGTACGGTTAAAAATTAGTGTTAGTGTATTAGCGCTTAAAAAATGACTTGATCATATAATATTATTTAGTTATAAAATCTGTTATTTAAATTTCCAAACACACACACACACACACATATATTCTCCAAGCGATCTTATTGTCTTGAAAACAAAACATGAAGCGCAAATCAAAATGTTACCGTAGTGTTTGGAATATATTGAGGGAAACAGGAACAAATAAGTATGGGGTATGTTAATTTTAAACGGATATTTTTGTTATTTAGCCTTAGTTACTTGTTACATTGTCTATATAGGGTTTGGCTGCTCAATTGGTAATTAGAAAAAGAATTTGAGAGCATTTACTGATGGAGTTTCTTCGGTTCTCTCAAAAAAAGATGTCTATTCACTATTTCCCTTATTATTATTAATTATTATTAGGTTTATACTTGGGCACGAGAACTTCGCCCTTGAAATGCAAGGAATTGTGGGGAAAGGAGTTGAATCAAGAGGGATATATAAAGGGAAGGAGATTATGTGACTCACACAAGGACTTCTAAAACTAAAGAATATGAAGAATGGAAAAGATAAAAATTATGTTCACAAATGTGTGCCAATTCATATTGTCTTTAAGATGACATTTGCCTCTATTATGTTTGTTAAAGTGTGTGTGTGTGTGTATAGCAAACTATCCATAGAATTTACCTCAAACATCTTGAGATTAACAGATAATAATTTTTAGAATCTCTTCCATAGAACTTTATGAAAGTTTAAAGTAAGAGAATGGATACGTTGTCAATTAGTTGGTTATTTTTTAATATGTACAATTCTTATTTATAATAAGGATTTGAACATTATGACCCTTATATGAAGAGTTGTGTCTATTTTTCAAAATAAATATAATATTTAAATTATATAAATTTGGGTCCTTTAATTAAATAAACCAAATTAATAAATAAATTTTGATAATTAAAGTGAGCCATTATGTCTCGTTTAATCCAACTCACATGTATACACTTATAACTTAGGTTTTCTAAACTAGTTATTTCCAAAAAGTCCCTTAATTAGTTTGAAAAAAAATAATTATATTCTCTAATTCATAAAGCTATGCATAAAGATATAGATGTCTTTCAACTTGAATCTATCTTTAATGTAATTACTTCAAAGTATTAATAAATTGAAGGTTGGTTGAACTATTGAACCATAATTCTTATGTTAATACCAAAGCTACTACACACATAGTGGCATATAACTTCTAAGAAATTCACAAAAAATTTGTAGCACTTATATAGCCATGTGCTTTACCCTAGACTTCTCATAAACATTTCCAAGAATCAACCCTAAACTTTTGTGAGAAGCAACACCATTTCTTATGTTCACATAGGTGGAATTCCCTCCAACCTTAATCTTCTTAAGCTTTCCTAAATGTATTAAGAGTTTTACGTACTCTAAATACTTAAGTTCTTATAATATGCATCAAACACGAAATAACTAAATATTCTCTAATGCTTGCAATCACTTATTAATAATTTGTTTTTATCTATTGAACCTTTAAACTAGATTTGGTCAAGTTATAGGTTAAGTTTTATTATTAGTAACTCTAATAGAGGGGTTTTAGTCATATTGCTTTAAAAAATCCATCACAAATTCTTTTTGCATAGTATTCAACCATAAAATTTATTTCCATAAATATCTAATTTTTTTTTAATTTTAAAACACAAAATCTAATACTTTATGTTTCTTTAAATTTTATTTTATTTAAACAAAATATGAGGTTATTAACTTTGCATTTTGAAAAGTGTAAATGGAGAGGGGAATGTTGGCCCAATAGCTTAGCCAACCTAGTCTCGTCCAATCATTCAAAGTTAAGTTGAGCTAGGCTAAAAAAAAAGTTTGACCAAATTAAGTTAGTATTGTTTGATTGGCTAGTTTTGCCTAGTCCAATCTTGTCTCATATATATATATATATATATATATATATATATATATTTCAGAATATTATTTTATCAAAATTTATATGAAAATTATATTTTTTTAGGAATAAAATATAATTTTATAAAAATTAGTATAAAAATTTTGTTTGTTTAAAAGGTTTTTTTTTTCTAATTTTTATAAAATAATTGACAAAAAACAAAGTGGTTCAATTAGACCCAATCAACTAGTCTAACTCGACCTAATCCTAAACCAAATCAAGCTAAGCTAGATATTATAGGAGGCTAAAATCTAACCTAGTCCAAAGAATAGCAAAGAATGGACCCCCAGAGGGTAGGAAGTTGGGGGGTGTGAGTGGGTGGGTTTAAATAAAATAATAAAATATATTATTTTATATGTTATATTTTAATATAATACATTAAATAATGTTTTAAATAAATACTATTAAAGATTTAATTTTTAATATAATATATTAAAATATAAGTAAGAGCAATAAATTTATAAATTAGAATTTTATTGATAAGGTTACGTTTTTAATTATAGTTTCATTTTCTTTAACTTATTTGCATAATAAAAATATTCTTTTAATCTAATAAAATAAAGAATCTTATATTTAAAAAGTAATCTCAACTTAGTCAAATGTGTTGATTTACAATTATAAAAATCATAAATTTAACCTTTCATGTTATTTTTAAATAAATATAAATCGATAATAACAAATACTAACAAATATTTATTGAAATAACTTGTTTACTGTAAAAGAATTATAATTATAACAAGTCATGAATTTTAAAGATCATATCCTAGTATCAATGTGTTTGCTTCCATGCAACTGATTTGGATTTATTTTCTTTTATATTTAAGAATTTGTGTTAATTGTTGTTAGACTTTTTAGAATTAGTGAAATTATTTTAATAATAAAGATTTTTTATAGTATAAGCCGATCCATTATAGTAAATCAACAATTTTAACTAAATTGAGATGCTTTTTTTTTTTGGTGTATAAGATTTTGATTTTTATAAAACAATAATTTTTATTATACAAATAAGTTAAAAAGAATTAAACTATAATTAGAAATGTATCTTTTTCGATAAAGTCATAATTGAAAAACTTGAAAATAAATATATAAACAATTACATATAAATTTATTTCTAATAAAAAATTAGACAAACCACTTGGGACATAGAATTATTAGATACAAAATTAGAGAAAAATGATAATATAGATAAATAGATAGGAAATAACTCTTATACTTTTACTTAAAAAATAATAAAATAAATAAATATTATTAAGTATTAATGACAAAGATAAAATAAATAGAAAAAAGTCAATTCCCTTTTCCTTTTTGACAAGAATGCAGATTATCAGATTTTGCGTGCTTTGGAAAAAAAAAAAAAAAAAAGATTTTGTGACTGCGCATTGTAAAATAGGGTCAAAAAGTCAAGATCGCCGTATACAAATAAGTTGTATACCTGGCCAAGGTCTGACCTGAGCTTGACCGACTGCGGTAAATAGAGGCAAGTCTGATCAGGGAGTCAGTTTACATTTTGCCACTTTCATCCGCGACAGAGAAACAAGACAAAAACAAAGAGAGGCAGGAACAAAGGGTTAAGGATGCCTGAATTTGGACATTCTCACAGGACAAAATATACTAACCCTGCACGTAACAGGCTAAAAAATGAACATAATTTACTATGTTGATCTCTTCAAAACTCTGCATCTGAGGGGCAATTCATCTTTTCATTATTGCCGTACTTCAATTACACCATCAATACATACACAGAAAGTGACATTATCTTAGAAAAAAAGGCAAGAAAACAAAAAGTACCACCAGTAACATAAATGGTCGCATACATCCTCCTACATGGTACATTATGAACTGAAAAATTCGGAATTTCCTTAGGCCTGAAATGAAAAATGTAAATTACTTTCGGTTAGATCAAAAAGGGAATGCAACAGGCCCCACCCCACCAGAAAACTGTCTCAGAAAATCGAATTTTCTACTGCAGCAGTGCACCTTCGGAAACTAAAGCGGGTACAACTTCTTTCGTATATAGATACTCCACAATAGTTGAATGCAATAGTTCACTTTTTTGTATATAGATACACAAAATGAGTGAAACCTAGATAGAACTCAACCAATTTCCTTTTCTCTCTCGTTGCAAGTGGAAAGTAGTAAAAAATTTTGGGCACATCCCGTATACAGCCAAGTAATACAATAAGGGAATGAAAACTCATCAAATAGGTGTTGCGGGCGGTTAGGTCTACAAACACGGATCTGGGTTCCCCACATATAAGGAAGGGGGGTTGGGGGGGGGGGGGTGCACATCTCCGAAATACAATTTAGGCCGTCCAAATAGGATGATTTATATTTGATTTTTTTTTAATCTCAATTATTATTTTTTTCAATTAAAAGTCAAAAGACTATTTTCATTCTACATCATGTATTTTTTAAAATAAAAAAATAAAAAATACAACCCAAAAAGTTAAATTTAAACTACTTAAATTTGAATTGGATGATCAGATTTAGGGGCAACAGCACTTGCACATCTTCAAAGATATGTAGGTGATCTAATTAAAGATGTTCATGTTGGAATAATATTTATTAAATTAATAATTGGATTAGCATTAATTAATCATATAGAACAATTATAATTGAGGCATTTAGTTTTATAAAAAATTAAGCCCTTAAGAACATATTGGACCCATGTTATTAGTGTGTAATTCATGATGGGCTACACTGCATACTAATCCAATTGGGTAAAAGCCCCAATTAACTAACAGCCCCTAGTGGCTAGTGGTCTCCCATCAAAAGACTAGTCATAAAAAGATAATAAGAATTTATTTACAAATAAGATATTAATTTTATTTTAATATTTTAAGAAGATATTTTGACATGGTCAACATAAAAGTTTAAGCACGATCTCTTTGTAGATAATGTTATGCTATTGTGCTAAGATATTGACTCCCACTACCAGAGAAAAAATTGACTCTTACTTTTCTTCTCACTCTCTGAGTTCTATAAAACCTAAGGGGCAAAGCTAGTTGTTGTTGACTCCCTAATCATTCATTGATTGATTCAACAATGACTGTTGGAAACTCATTAGGTACGTATAAAAGTACTCCTAATTTTGATTGCTTTACATATACATGATTAATATATATACTAATAGCATATGGTATCAGAACAAAGCTGTCAGTATGATGCCCTAATTGTTTAATTATAAAATATATGCTGCAATTTTGAAATCATTAAGATAAGACCCCAATTTTTCATACATAAACCCTAGAAATTAGGGCTTTTAATTTTGATAAAATTATTCAAAATTGATGTTAATTTATGCTGGATACATGCTTATGGTTGCCTTTTCTATGTTTAATTTGTATCAATTTGTGCGATAATGCCTTAAAATTTCTAATCGAAATCGTCCCAGATTGTATAATTTTGATTCTTCAATCCATATAATCTAGGCCTTGTTTCTCCTAATTGATTTGTGTTTATCATTATAGTAAGCCCTTAGAATGATTCTAAGGTGGTTAATTTCATTTTGATAATGTGATTTGCTCGGATCAAAGAATGGAATATCAAGGATAAAACTTGAATTCAATCTGTTAGATTTTGGTGTCATTGATTCAATATGTGATGTGATTCGTGTTCTTAAATGCTAATTAATTGATTCCCATAGGCCATACTGTCATGATAATGTGTCTGTGTTGAGATTCGAAGAGAGAAATTTTTTGAAAAATTTTGGGATTTCATTTTCGTACAAATTGACAATATCTCAGCCAATTGATTCATGGTTATTGTTCGTGGTGTGGTCCTGATTGTTTTTTGTCCCTCAATTGGCTAGTAATATAGCTCATTTGAAGCTTGGAATCTTCATCAATGGCGGATCCACCATTGATGAACTTGGCTAGAGCAAGGTTGAACATGTCTTGCTCCAACAAGGCTCACTCGCATCTCTACACAAGTCTAGGCACATGTGATCCATGAGCTAGGCCTTCTGGCCCAAAATTTGGCCTACATTATCCAAAATTTTATTTTCTTATTATTTATTATTTTTTGAGAATTTTTTAAAAACGTGAAATATTTATTATAAATTTTAGAATATTTGTATAATGAGTAATTGTACTGTAATGATTCAATTCTAGCCTGAGAAAAATTGTAGGTATACTATAGAATAAGATTGATATAGGTGACAAGCTACTCTCCCTAGTTATAAGCTTAACTAGGTCAAATAAAATTCCAAAAGACATAAAGTTCTTGTTTTTCCTCCAAAAAAAAAAAAAAGGAGGTGTTAGCCATGTGAATATATATATTATATTGGTAATGGACACACCCTAACGGTGTGACATTATTAATGTAATTTTTGGATTTGAATTTTTGGGTGGACAAGTAGTATTATTTTATAGTGTTTTCACTATGTCTTGTACCCCAACGATATGGTTATATTGAAAGCTTTTTGTGAGGACTCCATTGTGAGGTAAATTTGTATGGTATATGTGATTATTTATTTAATGGTACCATTTTTTGTGAATATAGTTGCATAGCTAGATTATGATTGGGAATTTTGCTTTTTAATTATATTGTGCACATATAATTACTATTTCCCAATTTTGTTATTTTTAGTTCTAATGTTTTAGCAACTATCTGCTGTGAGGACTCTTAATGGTACAAATTATGATGATGGGAGGAAATCCTTGAACATGTACCTCACAATTTTTGAGAAAGATTTGGCTCTTAGAGAGCCTAAACTGGTTGATCTTATTGCTAAGTCCACTACTACTAATAAGACCTACCATAAACAATGGTATGATTTAAACTGAATCTGTTTGGCCATAATCAAATCCACTATTAAGAAAGGGATAAGAGATAGTATTCTTGATAAGGATACAGCTATTGAATACATGAAAGCTGTGGGGGGAAAATTCAAAAGGCTAGATAAGACTCAAAATGCTTACTACTTATCTTTGTTTGATAATACTCGCTATGATGGTGTGCCAGGCATTAGGAAACACATCATGAAGATGATCAATTACTACAACAAATTGAAATCTTATGGTGTTGATTTTGGGAAAAGCACATTGATTTATCATGTCCTTCAATCACTACTAGCAGAATATGGATTCTTAAGAATTGCTTACAATTCACAGGAGGCTAAGTGGATACTAGACCAAATGATTATTATTGTCACTAATGAAGAAGAATTAATCAAGAGGCATGGTAACCACCCTCAATCTGCAAATTACCTTTTCCATGGTTCGAATAGTAGGTCAAATGATGATGATGATAAAAAGGGAAAAAAGCCAGAGGTGAAGAAGCTTGGAAAATTTGGGTTCAAAAAGAAGGACAAGAAGAAGAAGGGCTCACAGAAAAAGTTCTTCAAAGGTAATTGTCATTATTGCAAGAAGCCAGGCCACAAAATATCTTAGTGCTTTAAGCTGAAGAACAAGAATAAGAAAGAAGGTACATTTAATCCTTTGGCTCTAGTTTGTTTAAAATCTAATAGTTTTGAAGTATCTTCTGAATTTTGGTGGTTGGATTGTGGTGCAACAATTCATGTTGTGAGTTCTTTGCAGGGACTCAAAAATAAGTGATCCCCAAGTGAAAGGAAGAAGACTATCTTAGGATTTAAAGGTAGTAAAGCAAAAGTAGAATGTGTAGGATCAGTTTCTATATGTTTACCTTCTGAATACATTTTGGTCTTGAATAATATTGTTTATGTACCTTCTGCAAGAAGGAACTTGATTTCTAGTTCTATTTTGGACAAATGTGGATATTTATTTTGGCAATATAACAGGAAGATTGACATTTATTTTCATTCAATTATAATTGGTGATGCTCTTTTGCATAATGGCCTATGCCGTTTGAATTATGATAATTATTTTGTTGAACCTTTTGATGCCCAAATTAACACTATACTTGGGCATAAATGCACTAAAATTCTTGAAAATTCATTTATATTATGGCATCGATGTTTAGGCCATATTTCCAAAGATAGACTAGAAAGAATGATAAAAGAAGGTGTATTGTAAGATTTAGATTTCTCAAATTTTGAGACTTGCATTAATTGTATTAAGGGAAAGCTTCTTGCTAGAGCCAAAAATAAAGGAATGAATAGGTCTGAGAAAATCTTAGATCTAATTCATACTAATATTTATGGACCTATTACACTTGTTATAATAGGTAGATTTAAATATTATATTACTTTTATAAACGGCTAATCTAGATATGGGTGGATCAATCTTTTGCATGAGAAGTCAATAGTGATAGATGCATTCAAGAATTTTAAAGCAGCAGTTGAAAAGAAGACAGGTAAGGCCATTAAGTGTGTTAGATTTGACAAAGGTGGAGAATATTATGGGAGATATACTAAGACCAGGAGAAATCCAGGCTCATTCGCTTTATTTTTGCAGGAACATAGCATTGAAGCTCAATATACAATGTCTGGAACTTCTCAGCAAAATAGGGTTGATATGGTTAAAAACATGATAAGTCATTCTTCCTTGCCAGTGTTTTTATAGGGCGATGCTCTGAATATTGCAGTATACATTTTGAATTTGGTATCCAACAAGTTAATACCAAAGATGCCATTTGAACTCTATTTTAGAAAGAAACCCAATGTGAGGCATTTCAGAGTGTGGGGGTGTAAGATAGAGGTGAAACTTTACAATTTGTAGTTAAAGAAGCTAGATTCTAGAACTTTCAGTGGTTTGTTCATTGGGTATTGCAAGGGATCAAGAGGATGTAGATTTTATTGTCCTACTCACGCTATTAGGGTCATTAAGTCAGATAGAGCATTTTATTTTGAGGATGACCTAGATAATGGGAGTTATGTACCCAATATCATTGAATTACATAATGAAGGTATGATTTTACATATGCCAATTTCTGGACCTCCTACAACTAGTAGAACTGGTGAAAAGAACCTGGAAGAGGCAGAGGCAAAGGCAAAGACAGAACTGCCTATAATAGAGATTGAAGAACCAACCATTGGTTTGAGACAATCTCAAAGAGTCTGTAGATCTGCAATACCAAATGACTATATGGTTTATTTGTAAGAATTTAAATCTGATGACGTTGATGGCACAGATACTATATCCTTCTAGCAAGCGATGCTAAGTCTATAGTCATATGAATGGTTAAAGGCTATGAAAGATGAAATTGCCTCCATGCATCATAACTATATGTGGGAGCTCACTGAATTGCTTGTTGGGTACGAACTTGTTGGTAGCAAATGGGTTTTCAAGACCGAGAGATGGACTAATGGTGAAATTGAATGGTATAAAGCTAAACTTGTTGCTAAGGGCTATAACCAAAATAATGGTATTGATTATACAGAGGCTTTCTCTCCAGTGTCTACAAAAGATGCATTTAGAATGGTTATGGTTTTAGCGGCACATTATAATCTTGAGCTCCACCAAATGGACGTTAAAACTACATTTTTAAATGGAGATTTATATAAAGAGGTATATATAACTTAGCTAGATGGTTTCGTAGAACCTGGTAAGAAGCACGTGGTGTGTAGATTACGAAGGTCTATGTATGGATTAAACCAAGCCTCCAGGAAATGGTACTTGAAATTCAATGAGGTTGTAACTTCTCAAGAGTTCACTGAGAATCCTTTATACCATTACATATATCAGAAATTCGATAGGAGTAATTTCGTGATTCTAGTGCTTTATGTAAATAATATCCTACTGGAAAGTAACTCAATGCAGTTCTTAAATGTCACAAAGTGTATGCTGTCACCTCATTTTGACATGAAAGACCTTGGCGAAGCTTCATTTGTTTTTAGGATTCAAATCCATCGTTATAGAGCTTGCGATATTTTGGGTCTGTCTCAGATAAAGTGCTCAAGAAATTCAAAATGAATGCTTGTGCTTCTAGTCTTGTTCCTATTTAGAAAGGAGAGACAATGTCACCATCACAATGCCCTAAGAATGATGATGAAAGGGCTGAAATGAGTAAAATTCCTTATGCTTCTGCTATTAGAAGTCTTATGTATGTATAAATATGCACTCGTCCTGATATAACTTTCGCTATTAGTGTGCTTGGTAGATATCTGAGTGATCCTGGTAAGGATCATTGGAAAGTTACTAAGAAAGTTATGAAGTACCTTCAGAGTACTAAAAATAACATGTTGACCTATAGAAGGTCTAATTATCTTGAAGTTATTACTTATTCAGATTAAGATTATGCCTCTTGTATAGATAATAAAAAATCAATCTCTGGATATATCTTTATAATGAATAGAAGAGTTATTTCATGGAAGAGTGCCAAGCAATCACTCACAGCTACCTCAACTATGCATGCAGAATATATTTCTTGTTATGAAATGACCTATCATGCTGTATGATTGAAGAATCTGATATCTGGCATGCATTTAGTAGATTCTATATTACAGCCTCTTACCATATTCTGTGATTATTCATCTGCAATGTATTTTTCTCATAATCACAAGAATTCTAGTCACACAAAACACTTTGATGTAAAACTGCAATATGTTAGAGACATGATTTCATAATCTTAGACTCGTGTGGTTCACATTTCCAATGAACGTATGCTTGTGAATCCATTAACTAAAGGCTTGCCCCTAGGAGTATTTTGAAATCATGTAACTCATATGGGCGTTGTTAAGTCTTTTGAAAAAGCCTTAGTTTAGTTGGAGTTTGAGATATTTCTAATATTTTATATTTATTCTTAATTTAAGAACATTTATGTAATTTTGTTCAGTTCAAATATTGAAACATTATTAGTGTGCTTAATATCATTTATTTCCATAATGAACTCAATGATTTGTATTGTTTCTTTCCTGAATTGTAGTTGAAAGGCCAATTTTGTATTTTGTTCTATTCAGATTATGAGACAATTTTGTTCATTATCACTTGTTTCCCCAACCAATTTAGTGATTTAGTATAGTCTCATTTTTTGAATTCTGTTATGGCTTGATATATACTAATTGTTTCAATTTGTGTTGTTAATGCTATCTAAATGGGAGATTGTTGGAATAATCTTTATTAAATTAATAATTAGATTAGCATTAATTAATTATATAGAACAATTATAATTGAGGCATTTAGTTTTGTAAAATATTAAGCCCTTAAGAATAGATTGGGTTTATATTATTAGTGTGTAATTCAGGATGGGTTGGATTGCATACTGTCCCAATTGGGTAGAGGCCCCAACTAGCTACCCCTCAGTGGCTAGTAGCCTCCCATCAAAAGACTAGTCATGAGAAGATAATGAGAGTTTATTTATAAATAAGATATTAATTTTATTTTAATATTTTAAGGAGATATTTTGATATGGTCAACATAAAAGTTTAAGTACGATCTTTTTTGGAGATAACATTATGCTACTATGATAAGATATTGACTCCTACTACCAGAGAAAAAATTGACTCTCACTTTTCTTCTCACTCTCTGAGTTTTGTAAAACCTAAGGGGCAAAACTAGTTGTGGTTCACTCCTAAATCATTCATTGATTGATTCAACAATGGCTGCTGGAGACTCATAAAAGTACTCCTAATTTTGATTGTTTTACATATACATGATTAATATATATATATATATATATATATATATATATATATATATATATATACTGATAGTAGTTCAAGGGATCTAAGTGCCACTAAAACACCCATTTTGTTGAATTGCTGTAGGATTCTTGCACCAGCTAGCTAAGAATTTCTTTTAATGAGAGAATCTAATCTTGTCTACTTTGAGTTCTCTGTTATAAATAACACATGCACAAAAAAGTAAAAAAAACAAATGCACATTTTCTCTCCACCTTTCTAATTCTACGTGCCAAAGCCTTCCTACACGCCCCCTTAAAAAAAAAATCCAAAACCATCCCCCCATGATTATAAACATATACACCAGTGTTGAGGGGTATTTTCTTGCCTTGAAGACCAGCCAAGCCTTCAAACTTGCTAGTACTATAGCCAGTCTCAAGGCCTCATTTGGAGGAATTCCTAGTACATAATATTATACTAACTAGCCATACAATAAGTAAATTAAAATTCACTAAAGTAGGTGTTACAAGTAGTAAGATTCATTAACACACTCACTTTTGACAAATTTTCATTGATTCCTCGTACCATCCATCAGTGTAAAAAGTGTACCTAATAGATTCTCCCTCACTTGACCCCTCCAAAGATAACTGCCTTGCCAGATCAGCAGTTAGCACCTAGTACAGCTGTCAAGGCTCTTTGGCTCTGTAATACTCAGAACATTGGGCTTCAACTATCTTCCCTGCGCCTAATTTGTTCCTAAACACAAAAACCAAAAGCAGTCCTTTCACAGCAAGAAATCAATCAAAAGAAATTTTGTTTTTCATTCTTACCATGCAGAAACTTAATTCAGCAGAATCTGAGGAAATTGTTAAAAGAACATAATGCCACCAGGATGAACAAGAATCAAACAGGGCATATTTTAAAATGATTGATCCGATTTACACAGAGAAGCTTTACCTCACTATAAACTGCTATGTTACATTACTGTATTCTCTACATAAAAAACTCTACGAAATGTACCAATCAACACCAGAAGTGAAAAAAAAAAAATTGAGCTTAGAGTAAAGAGGTACTTAATCTATATAAAAAAATTTTATATTTGCTACAATAATTTGTATTCAGCACCGTCAACAAGATATGTGATTGGTGCCATAGCTGATTGCCTGAAGGCTTGGATCAGACATATTTGTAATCCATCTCATAGGTCCGTTCGATTCTCCTGGTATATTATAAGCATAAGAAGGCCATCTCACACCAGTTTCACACATGCTAGTGGCACCCATTTTGATCATCTTTTGTGTCCTTTCAAGAACTATAAGACTTGAAAACGTAGAGAAACTGTTCCCCACAAAGACATCAGCCCTTAAACACACTTCATAGTCAATTGCAGACTGAATGAGATATGGATACTTGCTGTAAATTCCATCAACACCGAGCTTCTTCTTCTCAAAAGGAAGAAAGCCGTCTTCCCAACCTTCAAGAACCGATGAATTTTTAAGAAGTTTATCAGCTACTGCAAGATAAACAACAACTGGAGTCTTCAGGCCTACTATGTTTCCAACTCTTTCCATTATCTCTTTCTTGCTGCTACAAATTAGACTTGTCAGCAATCTTTGCTCTAACTTCTTACAGTGAATCATCCAATCAATTTCTACCCTCATGTGGACAGCAACATATGGCATAGGCTGAATTGAAGAATCAGAGGTCACGCCATTGCCAACTGCTCTAATCCTAGACACAACTCTATCTGCTTCTTTAGCAATCTCGTCTACCAAAACTAAGCACTCAAAAACCTTTGCATAATCGCCGACAGGCCAATGATCATGCCACAAGAACGGGTTTTTCCCCACTATTCGAATAACCTCATAGACATCAAATGAGCCCTTCCCATAGTGTCTCAATTGATCTAAATCTCTCTCCAATGTCCACTTCCTTCCACTCCCCTTCATCATTTCTAACACTTGTGTTTGATTTAATAGATCAGAGTAGCGACCTAACCGGACGAACCCACTGCAGAGTGTGTTAAACTTGTCGAATTGGAATACCTGATCGAAGGAAATTGGTTGCAAGAGGTCAATTTCTTTGTAAAAGAGGGAGGCACTAAGGCTAGGCAACAATAGTGTCCTGTTCAACATTCTGGCAGTAAGACAAGCCCTTGCAAATGCTATCTTCTGGTTGTTCAATCCCCACACAATCTGAGGAACCTCCAGAAATTTATGTTGCTGGACTCTGAATTCAGAACTTAACGATGGAGAACGGTTTCGGATATGTACAACGTTGTTCCATTCAATTTCACCAAAGCCAGGAAGCAAAAGAGCTCTAAGGATCAAGATAGTAACAAGTAACAACGTACATTTGCAAGGAACTGAATGCAGAGGGCCTCCCAAGAACTTAGAAAGCTCAAAATTAAACAACATTTCCATCTAACAATCCCTCTTGCATCAACTGCATTAATTTCATTCCAATTTTGAGATCTTAGACTATTAGCAGCGTCACTTACATGGGATCAACACCAATCTGGAGAAATGAGCATATTTTGACCATGAGCTTTGTCTCATTGGCATGGTCAAATGAAGGAGAGTTTGAATCCTAGTCGGAGCCAAAATTAACCTAAAAAGGTCCAATTTTGAAAGTTAGCACAATCTGATGCAGACTGTTGAAGAAGGAATAAGAAGGGGAACCGTTCCTCAATACTCATGAGAATCTAGATAATCCAGATTTCATAAAGAAAAAAATAATCAGAATCAGCTAACGTGCAGTATAACTTGGAGAAATTAAATTATTTATTCTAATTTATGCATGAGAACGATCGTTGGAGCGCTCGAACTCCTCTGAAAAACCAGAGAAAAATGAAGCGAGACCTATTTACAATCCAAAATGCAATGAAATTCAGAATACGCCAAGATGGCGCTCATGTAAATGTGATCATCTATAACCACGCCATCAGAGCCTATATTTTCAGAACACAGAATTCTGAAGAAAGAAAAAGTATAGTTTGACGGTAAATACAATAACATTAAACGATAGTATGCATTTTTGGTGCCAAAACCAGAATTGCATACTGAATTTACCTTTTGAAACATCTGAATCACTGACAAAATCCCATCAAACGATTCAAACCCAAGTATGATGTTGACCAAATATTGGAAAATCGAAATTTCTGAGAAAACCCCAGAAAACGACGAGCGTAGAAACAAAATGGTAATGACCAGTTATGATAGGAAACCCAGAAAAGCTCCCATTCCCCTCAAACCACAAGCAACCCCCTCAAGCTAAACGTATAAAAGAAAAGAAACAACCTTGTACCCAAGATAGAATATTTCAAAAAGAAAAAATGACAGAGAGAGAAGAGGGAGAAAAAGCAAATAGTAGAGATTTTAAGAAAGAGGGAATGATGCCCTGTGCATGAGCCGCTGGAGATTCTGGCAAAAGTACATGTGGGAATCAAAGGCGAGTGCAAAGCCCAGAAGACTCTGCGATTGCAGGTGAAAAAAGATAATAAATCTGTTAAATAATTTGGATTGAATTCCATTGCAACTATAAAATCCACGTAAGCATCCTTAAAATTGTTCCAAAAAGAGAATGGTCCTATTAAATTTCTTGTAATTTAAAAAAAATGCAAGGGTTGAGTACAACACAGAAAAGAAAAGGTAATAAAATAGAACTAGACAAAAAAAAAAGTTATGCATTTGAAAAAGTTGTTGAGAAGACAAAAATATATTTTTAATAACTTAATTATATTGAGATTTTATTTTTATTTTTCAATTTTCTTTTTTTAATTTATTTTTTTAATTTTATTTCAAATTTTACTTTAGTCATTTAATTTAATTTAATTTAGTTTTTATCTTTATTTTTTTATTTTCTTTTATTAATTTTATTTTTTTCCAAAAATATATTTTACCCAATGAAAATTAGGGGAACAATTACAAATGTTACTGTTGAGAGTCACCTTAGGGCGATGATTATTATTAATGAGCGGCGGCCAATGGCCAGTTGGCTGCCGGTTCGTTGGGTCAAAGAGAGGAGCCCGTGCTTGTCTGTCTTGTGAATTACGAGTAGACTTTTATTCATATCACGTTCTCACCAGCTCCTTATATCACGCAGCTGAAAATCGAAATGTGTAAAATTTGTCTAGTCGGTTTTTTTTTTTGATAAAAAAAAGAAAGTAAAAAACTGAATTTACCTCACCAGAAAGCCTAGAATATCGGCTCAATAGTGGTAAAATTGCTATTTTACCAGTGAAATTAGATTTTTTTTTAATCGTCAAAGACCCTAGAGCAGGCAGACATGAAGAAAATTAGAACTACTTAACTAAGCCAGTAGAATATAATGAACGTCCTCGTCCATCAGCTTCAGGACTTCAGAAGGTGGCTTATCGAACATATGCAAACCTAGGCAAACCTTTAGTGCCATCTTTGCTAAGGTGTCAGCTACTCTGTTGCCTTCTCGTCTTCGATGTACTATTCTGAAATTAGATTAGTTGTGTATATAAAATTTTATTACAAACTTTATTATACAAGGTAAAAGAAATCATGCATATTGTTTATCATAGTTTATAGTTGAAATAGTATATCTTATTGTATTAAATTAAATTTTTTGTTTAAAAAAATATTTAAACACTTCCATTTACACTGATAATAAAACTTGGAACTATATCCTTAGAGTAGTCTCTATCATAGAAAGTTATAGTAGGTGTTCAGGGATTTTTTGCGCGTGATTTCAAGAGAAGTTAAGGTCCCTACAATATGTTCAAATAACGCAGAACATATTACGAAAGAGTTGTTAAAATAGACTAACCCAAAAAGTTGGACACATTTAGTCCACCAAAATGATGGATCAGATGGATAATGTACCAACCCACTTAAATCTTAGTCAAATACTCAAATTAACACAACTCATATATATAACCTGCAACTTATTATTGCAAACTCACTTGGTTTTTAATTTTTGATATGCTTCGTCAAGACTCAAGTATTATTTTTAAAACAAGTGCAATTTTACCTTGATATATTGTTGATTTAAATTCTTGTTTCTTTGAAATATCAGTATTGTTAATTAAGACAAGTTCTTTAATTTTTACCCTCCATTGGGATACAATGGTTCAAAGAATAAAAAATAAATTTAATTTTTGATGATTGGCTATATAGAGTTCGATTTCAGGATTGAACTGTGAATATTTCTTTATTGATGATTCAAGCTCTTTAATTGCTTTGAAAATACTTATGTGAATTATGTGTTCAAAGCTTTAGTAATGGTATTCTCAAGATGATATTCTCAAGATAGTAATCTAATTTGGGATTGTATTATTGAAAGGAGATTTACATGTTATATTTATTAAGTTAATGAAAATGATGGGAAAGTGATTGCGCTTGGAGGATTATTAATTATGTTTCTTGTTCTATTTTCCATCTAAACTTTACACTCCTTGTACTTATTTCTATATTTGTACAGAATTGTTTTTAGTGGGAGGAAAGTTGTTTAAAATGCTATAGCTTATAACAATAGATGTTAGTCATAGTGCATCACTACAAAAAAAATATAGAATTTGTGACGACAAAAGTCGTCGCTAAAACATCAGAAGTTGTTGCAAAAACTATTTAGCGACGACAATGTAGTTGTCACTAAGTTGCTGCAATTACAACTATTGCTAAAGAGATTTAATGGCCAAAAAATTGTCGTTGCTAAAAAGACATTTTGCGACGACAAATATCACCCTTAAATATATGTAATTTCGCCGCTAAAACTACTAAACTATTGGGACTACAGTATTTAGAAGCAACAAATTTTGCCACTAAAGGTTCATAAAGGTTCATGTCGTCACAAAAAATATTTTTAGAGGCGAAAAAAGTTGTCACTAAATATATAGTTTTAGCAACAACAAATATCTTTTGATATTAAAAAACTTTAGCGATGATTTTTGTCAATAGTTGTGGTCACTAAATGCATACTTTTAATGACGACCTTTTAGTTTAAAAGATTTAGCGACGACCTTTTCGGCCCAAAAATCTTTTTATTTGGCCTTTTAAAAAGCTTTTGTCGAAAATCTTTAGCAACAACATGTATCTTGACGCTAAATGTTGGTTTAGCAACGACATTAGTAGTTGCCGAAATTCCTTTTAGTGGGTATTTAAAGGAATTAGTGGCGAGTATTGTCGTCACTAAATGTATGCTTTTAGTGGTGAAATATTTTGGTGACGCTAAATGCTTATTTTTGCAACGAATCATTCTTTTGTCGCTAAAATTTTTTTTTTAGCATCAATTTTTTATGTGGCCACTAAATATGTTTTTAGCATCAACTATTATCAACAATATTAATATACTATTAGCGACGACTTTAGTCGCCACTAAAGAGGTTATTTTATTTTATTTTATATTTTTAATATTTTTCTTAATTATTTTCTTCAATCCTGTTTACTTTTTATAATATTATAAATGGTGAAAAATAAATCTTTTAAATATCTAATAACATATGCCATTTTACAAAATCTAACATTTTAAAATACATAAGCCAAAAAAGAGCAAATCAAACTTTGCTAATAAGTTTGATATATACATGACTGCAGAGATCTATTAAACACGTATAAATATAAAAACTTATCATATGAATAATTTTTTAAACTCACTCATACACTCCACTATTCAATGTTTAAAATAACATTACAATATTACTAAACAAAAGGAAAAGAGCAAGAAGTTAGTATTGATAGTTGCTTGAATCTTCGTAATTCAAGAGAGGGGCATTAGCATTCAATCTAGACACTTCATTTTGTTTTGTAAATGTCAAGACTTTCTCCATCAAAGCAATTACCTACGTGACAAATTGAGACCGCATTCCAATTTTAGTAAAGTTAATGTTTGAAAAACTATGTATGCCATAAATAAATTAATGTCAAAAGTTTAAAAGGAAAATTGTGTTATAAATTAAGATGCATTATTTGTGTTAGTTGAATAATTAATCATTAAAACTCTTAATTACTCACAAAATTATTGAGCTTTTCCATTGACGCATTGTTCATCAAAGGTACATTTCTCTGCTAAAAAGAAACATAACACTAAGTTTTTTAATATTGAAAAGAAAAAGAGAAGTGCAAAAGATACTTGTTGGAATGTGGCCATGAACGCAGTCATTTGAACACGAATTTAAGCTTACATCTGTGTTTGCATTTGGGCTCGCTCCTCTTCTAGTTTTTGTTCCATTTCTTGGTGCATCTCTTCACGCACTTGTTCTATTATAGAAGAAACTCTAGACTCCACTTTATTTGACCAAAATTTTGGCACAACTTTTAGTGGTGACTAAAAAAAAATCGCTGCTATAAGGTATTTTTTAGTGACAACTAAAATCAGTCGCCGCTAAACGTTTTGGCGTACAAATTTTTAATATTTGAACAAAAATTTGACACCAGACCTTTTAGTGACGAAAATGTTGTCGCCACTAAATGTATGTTTTAGTGACAACTAAAATCTGTCGCTGCTAAAAGTTGTGTTTTAGTGACGACTAAAGCTAGTGGTCGCTAAAAGTTATGTTTTAGTGACGATTAAAATTGATAGCCGCTAAAAGTTTTGGCAGTAATATTTTTAATGGATAAAAAATTTGGCGTTTGGACTTTTAGTGATGACCAATTATGTCGTTGCTAAATGTTATGATTTAATGACGACTAAAACCTGTCGCCCTTAAAAGTTATGTTTTAGTTGTGACTAAAGTTAGTGGTCGTTAAAAGTTGTGCTTTAGTGACAACTAAAGCTGGTGGCCGCTAAAAGTTTTGCCAATAATATTTTGAATGGGTAAAAATGTAACGTTTAGACTTTTAGTGACGACCAGTTACATTATCGCTAAATGTTATGCTTTAGTGACGACTAAAGTTTGTCACCGCTAAAACTTATGTTTTAATTATGACTAAAGTTAGCAGTCACTAAAAGTTATATTTTAGTGACGACTAAAGTTTATGGCCGTTAAAAGTTGTGTTTTTTATTTAACAAAAGTTATGTACTAAAGCATTTAGTGACGACAAAAATATCGCCACTAAAAGATTATCATGAAATATATTTTTTTTGTGGTGACTATGTCGATGTCGCTGTAAAAAAGTTTTAGTGGCAACTTTTTTATTGCTACTAAATAGTTTTAATGACTATTTTTTTTGTCACCGTTAAAAATATTTTCAGAATTAAGAATAGTTTTTTAGTGGCAACTTTTAGCGATAACTTAATAAAGTCGTTGCTAAAAATATTTTTTCAACGACCACTTTTTTAAGTTGCCATTAAAAGTCATTACTAAAAAAGTATTTTTTTGTAATGCATCTTGGTCTTAACCCTAATGGCAAGAGTAAGATGATGTTAGCTTCACGTGTCAACCAATACACATAGATCACTTAGAATATGTTAAGGGGGCATTGAATTAAATAGAATACTTATAATTGGTTAATCGACCTCCTGAGTTGTGTACTCATATTAGATTAGTTGCTCTTTTGTGAGTTGTATGGTCATGTGTACTTTGCATCTGTTGTAAAGGCATTATAAAGAAATTATGCTCTCTTGTTTTATTTACATGTTTATTTACTAAGAAAAAAAAACCCTTTCAACTATTTTAATTGAGGATTTTAACTTGTTACAATCATCTCTTGAACTCAATTATTATATAATTTGATTTTGTTTTTATGTTTACAAAATTTTATTTTTCTTTATTAAATTACTCGTACCCTTAGCTTGTCCTAAACCTTATTATGATATGTATTATCTATTTATTGAGTTTCCAAACACACTTCATTATTTCCCATACTTTTCAAATTAGAGCTTAAATTTAGGTTCACTATCTACAACTCAATCAATATGTATTTTTCTTAAGTAAGCAAAACACATTGGTCATGTAAGCTTCATGTTGAATTCCAATTAAAAATTGTATTACCTGTCACAATCATATTTCTTCATTCAAGTAATTATTATATTAATTTAATTTTTTCCTTATGTTTATAAATTTTTATTTTTTATTAAATTACTTGTGCCCTTAATTTGTCCCATTAGGTATTATAGTGGTTATTATTATTTTTCATTAAGTTTACAAACTCCATTATTTCCCACATTTTTCAAATTAGAATTTAAATTCAAGTTCATCATCTATAGCTCGATTTGAAAAGTGCTTCTCCTAGGTAAGCCTAACATATTGGTGGTGTAGGCCTTATGTTACATTTTGTCTCCATATATGTGTCATGTTTCCCAATTGGAAAGGTGATTGACACAGGATACGAGGGTAGTGTTAGTCATAAGCCTATAGACACAGAGAACATAACATAACAAGGTAGCAAATTCAACCTAAAATTTCCATTTCATTATATGCGTAGAGTTTTTACTAAACATTGGGTAGAGTTTTCCCTACAATAATTAGGATTCTCTCAAATTTTAAAAAGCTAGTTTATCAATTATATATGTACATATAATATGAGAGCTTCATTCTTTAACCTCATCTAACAAAACATATCACATAATATAGCATGGAAGCATGGATCTTGCTTGTGAACTATGCAACACCTCTAAAGTACAAAATATGCAAACATAACAAAAACATAGTACAAAATATGGCCCACATGATCAATACGCTAAGCTCACCAAGCAATAGTGCTTCAACACCATACTACAAAGGATGAACCTTCTATGCTTTTATCTAAAAACATATCAAAATAATGGGAAGAGCATGGAGACTCAGTGAAGAGATAATACACACTATAAAGAAGAACGAGACAAGCTACATGCAGAAGTAGTTTAAATTAATTAATTAATGGTTGAAAGATATAAGATGAAAACTAGTTATAAAGAAAGTGTTCTATGAGTTAATTAAATAATAAGTGATGTAACTCAGTTACAAGAAAAGAGTTAAGAACAAATTTTAACAACATCAAGAAAAGGTGTACTATAAAACTAGTATGCAATAATATAGACAATTTTAAGAGGAGTTTATAAGATGTACTAATTTTAAGAGGAGTTTATGAGATGTATTAATAACATTAGTAAACAATCATTTAAACATATTTGAGAGAAGAATCCTTGTCATTCAACCATATCATCCATGTAGACTTTTAGATTTCGTTTTGTTAGCTTCTTGAATACCTTGTCCATCACACGCTAATATGTAGCCCTATAGTCTTTAATGCAAACAACATGACATTGTAATAACAAATGCTATAATCCATTATGAATGTAGTTTTCTTCAACTTTTTGGGAATCATCTTGATTTGATTAAACCCCTAAAAGGCATATGGAAAACTAAGGACTTGATGATCTAAAGCATCGTCAACAAGTTTATCAATGCTGGGCTATGAATGTAGATCCTTTGGGCAGACCTTATTAAGATTTGTTAAATCCACACATATGTGCCATTTACCATTTAGTTTCCTTAATGAAACTTGCTTTGAGCAATTTGACAACATCATCCTTAAGCACCTATTGATGCTCAGGATTAAAATCCATTTTCTTTTAGATTACCTTTTATTGGTCATCTTGCAACAACATATGACATATAAGGTTTGAGTTTATCCTTCGCATATTTGGCAAGGTCCAAGCAAAAACATCATTATTAGCCTTGAGGAACATAATTAGGCATATTTAGTAGGTGAGAAAGTTGAATCTTAGAAAGAGAAAGGGAGTGAAATTGAGATAAAAGCATGTTTGATAGATAAGAAAGTTCCTTTATTGGGTAAGTTGTCTCCCAATAACATAGGAGAATCCAATCCATCACTTTGATGCGAGAGAGCTTTACTGAGTAAGAGAATAAAAATTAAGATCATTTTATCTTTCTCGAAATAATTCTTTTATCCTTTTAAAGGCAATCAAAAATAATTTTTTAAATAAAAATATTTATTTTATTATTATTTTTGTTATTAGTAATTAAAAATAATTATTTTATTATTTATTATTATTATTAATTAAAAATGAATATTTCATTATATTTTATAATTATTAGTAATTAAAAAATGATTAGGGGTATTTTAGTCTTTTAATTTCCTTTTTATTCTATTTTTATCTTATTTCTATCCAACCAAATATAAAAAACCAAAAGCACTCTTATTTTTTCTTATGTCATACCAAACAAAATTATTGGGTAGGTTGTCTCCTAATAACATAGGAGAATCCAATCCATCACTTTGATGCGAGAGAGAGCTTTATTGAGTAGGAGAATAAAAATTGAGATCATTTTGTCCTTCTTGAAATAATTCTTCTATCTTTTTAAAGGTAATCAAAAATAATTTTTTAAATTAAAATATTTATTTTATTATTATTTTTGTTATTGGTAATTAAAAATAATTATTTTATTATTTATTATTATTATTATTAATTAAAAATGAATATTTCATTATATTTTATAATTATTAGTAATTAAAAAATGATTAGGCGTATTTTGGTCTTTTAATTTCCTTTTTATTCTATTTTTATCTTATTTCTATCCAACCAAATATAAAAAAACAAAAGCACTCTTATTTTTTCTTATGTCATACCAAACATAATTATAAGATACAAGATTCCTTTCCATTCCCAATCCATTTTCAATTCTTATTCCATCAAAAACTTATTTTCCATATCAAACGAAGCCTTAATTCATTCTTAAAGTCATTCAAAAGAAGGGAATGAATATGAACTTCTCCATCATCATCATCACCATGTAAGCAAATTCCAATTGAATCGTTATGAGGCTATGGTTACATTCTCAGGATTTCTTCATGTAAATCTAACAATTCTATAACCATCACATCTTAAAGAGGTTAACTTATCTTATCATATACAATGCTATCTTCTCGTGTTACCTTGCTAAAGATGTCAAGAGATGACTAGGTGGCATAAGAAGAATGATCCATACCTTTGGTAGCTGTCCCGAATCTTAAACAATTTTCTTAAGGTTAGCTGCATAACATGCCTATGTTGGTTTCTAGCTAGTCTACTAGAACTTCTCTTATCTTAACCTCCATTGAGAACTTCATAAGCAAGTGTGGTGTGGACATGACTGCTCACAAATGGTTTAAAGAAGGCTAACCTAATATTGTGTTATACGCTGAAGGCATGAAGATGACAAGGGAATCCATATCAATATGCTTGACATGCGGTTATTCACCCAATGTGACTTGAAACCTTACAACTTCTTTAGTTTATAATTGGGTGACAAAGAAGCCAATTAAAGAACCTTTAAAGGGTTTTAAAGAATAATCTTGTAACCCTTGTTTCTAAAATGTGCCATAATAAAGTGTATCTGTTAAGCTCCCTTAATTGACAATAATACACCTAACTAGATAATTAACCACAAAGGTAGTGATAACCAAATGGCTATTATGATTTGGATCAACTCCTTAATTGAGCTTTGCTTTTTTGGCAGGTAGATGATCAAGCTTTATGATCAATTAAAAAACTTGCTTTCTTCCTTAAGATAAAAGGCTTCCCTACTTTAAACCACCTATAATGACATCCATAACTCTTACCACTAGTTGATGCTAATCTCATCAGTCATCTTTATAATTTTCTAGTTAAACCTATCCTTTTGTCTAAGTGGCAAAAGATCACCTCTTTAATCTTCCAAAGGGGTCTATTTAGCTCACTATCATCTTTGTGTATATATATAATTGTGCAAGGTATCCTTTTAAGTAAGATCTTTAATTTCTTCTTTGAGCAATAAACTCTAGTCTATATTTTGCCTAAACTTACAATGGAAATCACAAAATTTTGAGCATTCCACCTAAGCAAGTGGTCACTCCTTCCTTGTTGAGGGGAAAGATAATATCTTTATGCTATACACCTAGTCCGTATTTACAACTAAGGCACTATCAAATGCATATACTAGGAAAGCGACTTTGATATGGCGACTACTTACCACAACCTTCACATTTTCATGATGGGTTTGATTTCTGTCTTAAGTGATCACCCTTCTTACCCTTAGGTCATGAATCAGCATTTCTTTCTCTATTCAATACATTGAACATTGTTTTCTTCACAAGGTATATGTCTTTTTTAGTAATGAATTCATTACTAGGGGGCAATAGCTTTGCCAAGGTACAGACTAACTTACTCGCTAAAAAGGAAGAAAAAGGTCCATTATGAAGACATGTAATCATTGTGTGTATAGCACCAACATCACTAAGATCCTTAATTTCTAAGGCAATTTATTGAAATGAGTAAGAAAGTAATCCTTGAATGTCTTATCTTAACCATGAGTAAACCTTACTAGGGAAGTAAAAAACTTTTTAAAACTTTGCTCAATACAAAATAGCTAAGAAATAACTTTGTAAGATTGTCAAAGCACCATATTGTTTGAGGGGGTAATAAGGTAGACCATTGCAAGTCTATGACCTTTAATCTCCCTAAATATAATAAGAATATTTAGGCATTAGTCATGCCAATAATCATTATAGTGAAAACAAAGGACTAGACATGGTCATGAGGATCCATGGTGCCATTGTAAGGATTAATGTGCATAAGCATTTTGAAATTCATTAGAATGTAAGCATCTATAATATCTAGGGAGAATAAGTGGAAGGTATGACATTCAAAGGCTCTGTAACATAATTCCTATCAAGCCTTAATTATAATGGTTGAAGGTAATATGACGAACTTGTAGTATATGATGCATGATGTGATTGGGCATTGAAGGTTGAGGTGTATAGGGTAGAAAATGTAAGGGTTGATGTGGTTAAAGAGGATTTGGCATTTGAGGTAGTGATGGATAAAGCCAAGGGTAAGTGATAAACATATGACCACGAGAAATTTTATGCATGTCCTCAAGTGCACGGGTCGGATCAAGTAGTTCAGTGATAAGTAAAAGTATCGTTCCCACGAAGAATAACTTGAATGCACTTAGGCAATGCACAACCTACTTTTATCCACGTTAAGCAGTCAATTAAGCAATTCTTGAACTTAGATCTAATTTCAAAATAAAACAAATTGAAGGAAAACTTGGTTGGCAAAGAAAATTTTGGTAAAATCCAAGGTTTTAAAATTACCTAGAGTCACTATTCCCTTGATACTTACTAGAACTTAGTTTCTTGTTTAATTGCAATTAATTTTCACCTTGTGGGTTCAGAGAATCAAAAGCTATAACCGTCCGTCGATGTAATTATAGCCTTACTCTTCCCTAAAATCTAAGTGTCCTTAGATTTAGGTTAGAGTGCATTAGGTACTACAACCCTCTACAAACCAATTAAGGCAATTAGGTATATTTCTATCCTAATTACAAATTAGATAGTTCTAAACTTAATTTATTCAACTCTTAAGTCCAATGAGAATCTCTTTTTTCAAGGTTAATTCCAATTACCCAGATCAATTCCAAGAGGTGGCCAATCTCTAAGAAAGCATTAAACAAGATAAGGATACACAAGACTCCAATCATCACAATCAACAAGAAAAATAAAGATTTAGTTTACATCAAGTTCGTAGTGCTCTAGGTAAAGAAGAATTTAGCTACACATAGCTAAATCTAAAGTGAATCCAGTCAAATACATGGAGAAGATGAAGAGAAACATAGAAAGCAAACAAAGAAATGAGACAAATGCAGAAAGTTGAGTTTCCCCTTTGATATTTCCTCTTCCTTCACCCCTCCAAGCTTGAAGAGCCGCCAAAGACCACTCAAAAATGCTTCCTTGGACGTTCAGAAATCTTCTCTGCCGCAGAATGTCCCAACCCTAGCTCCTTCTCCTCCTTTTTTAGCTTGAAAATTAAAACTGTGCATTTCAGGTCCGATCTCGCTATGGCAAGGAACGACTTTTGCTATAGCGAGATCTCTTACGTTCTCAGATTTTTGCTGCGTTCGCTACTTCCACGCTATAGCGAGTTTCTCCCTGGAATTTCTAAGCAACACGACTTCGCTATAGCGAACTGTCCCCTTCGCTACGGCAAAAGTGCCTTCTCGCTATAGCGAACTGTGATCTCGCTATAGTGAGAAGACTTGTTCAATCTGCCCTTGCCTTTTTCAGCTACCCTCTCTTCTTTTCAACTCTCTCTACATTTTGTTACTTTTCCCTGAAATTGAAATCAAACATAAAATGAGGCTTAAACTGATAAAAATATTACAATTAAAATACTTTCTTTGTTTTGTTTGATTGAATACACTTTTAGCCATATTAATCAAGAGAAAAGTATTTTACCTTCCTAATTTAGTGTCAAATATAGTTCTTTTGAATTCTAAATTAGGAGGTTATCAACATACATAGAAAGAGGTGAATAAGTATATGGTGCAAAAAGAAAAAAAATCAAAAAATAATTGCAATATAAAGTTAAAGTTAAGTTGATGAGACAACAAACCAAGTTGAATGAAGTTTTAATAAACCGTTCCTCAAGAGTGATTAATTTACAGGAAAAGTACCGTAGTACATATGAGTTAAGTGTATGCTACAAATTACATTAGCTTTAAAGAAAAGTACAAATAAAGAGTTAAGGAAACAGATGTATAAAACATACTATAATTTATTCTAATTCAACTCCTCTGGCCTACATCTAGTCCTCTTGAATATTAAAGGATTTCCTTTACTTAAAGAACAACAAGTTATAATGCAATTTGACCTTGACTCAACTTGTTTTAGAGTTTTCACAAGATCAAATTTAACTTTTATAAGATTTTGTACAAGCTTATCCTTAATTTACTCTTACATAGGGTTTCACTCAAGCTTACCCTTAACTTAGTCTTACACATAGAGAGTTTCAATAAAGGTTAAAGAGAGAAGATTTACAACCGAGCAAGTGATTACAAAAACATTCAATAAATACTTCTTTGGAGACTCAAGATATTCTAAGAAACATAAATGTTATCAAATACTTAAATGATTTCGAATGATTTTTTTTCATAATTTGCTTTTTGATTTTCAATATATTTATATTTCTTTACCAACTTGTAGCCGTTAGTAATGGCATCTCTTTTTCTACTAAATAGAGCATTAAGCACATAAACTTTTCAATTGGAATAGAGTATGTAAGTCTTCAATGTTCATCTCTTCTTTTTCAATAGCACCATGTCATGCAAAGTATTTGTCTCATTTTCATTAATGTTCTTTAATGCTTCATAAGCTAGACAAACAACAAAATTTTTTCCTATTTAGAAAACTATTAGTTGTAGAACAAAGATAACAAATTTGACATTAATTTTGCCCTGCTCCATTTGTATTATCCATAAGTCAAAGGTAGAAGGGATTTGTCAATTAGTTCATTAATGAATTTCAGAGAATTAAGAGATAGAAATTTTAATTGGCCAAATTTTAGTTAGACTTTTTCATTTATTAGAATATTTATTTTGTTATCATCAAAGTCATAGGCTAAGCGAAATTATTGGGCCTATCAAATCTTGGACTAATAATCGCTCCTTTTTAATGATGACAAAACCCTTAAACAAAATTTTATAAGAAGAAGTGATTAACAAATTATAATAAACTCCCCTTGAACATTAGCTTCCATTCAAGTATAATAACTTATACATAAATCTAAAGTTAAGTGTAGTTGTGTTCAACATTAAGTGCAACTAACATATAAGTCTAAGTTTAGCTTAAGTATAGTTAAAGTTAAGCTTAAACAAAGTGAAGTTAAGCACAACCAATGATAAGTTAAGCTTACACACACTAAAGTTAGCGCAACCAATAATAAGTTAAGCTTTTACCCATTAAAGTCAACATAACCAATAATAAGTTAAACTTACACACATTGAAGTTAGCATAACCAGGCAGAAGTTAAGTACAACTATAGGGAATTTTGCATGGTCTAACATTTTTCTCCCTTCTTTTTGTCAACAATAAGGATAAAGAAAATTCATGCAAAGATAATAAGCAATTAGTAAGTAATCCAAAGATTAGCAATGATAGTATGATGATTGGATAAAAAATGCAAACTATAGAGAAATATTCAAACAAACCAATAAAATGTTCAAAGAATTTTGCCATCACAAGCAGTTCAAAAGACCAAAGGTCTAGAAAATTATAAATTATCAATTTGATCCAGGTGGAATTGAAGCTGAGTAGCCAAGATCCCAAAAGTGTGAGTTATCATATGAGTTTGTTAAGTGAATGTAGCTTTGATAGAGTGCAAACTTTGTTACAAATTTTGTTTCTTCACTTGAATTGATTCCTTGGTTTCCTTCAATTTATTAGAGAAGAAAGTATATTTGTGTTCAAGCTATTGGATAGATTGGGATAAAGAGCCCATTTGACGATGAATTACCCCTAGGATGGACAGTTCAATAGATGGAGAAGTAAAGTGAGATAGTAGTAATAGTCCTGATGGTGGAACAGATGTACGCCTAGAAGATATTTGAGGTAAGGGATCTAAGGGAGGTAAAGGTGAAGCAAAAGAGGGAAGAGGTATATGGGAGAAGAATGACCTAATTTCTTTAATGGGCAATGGTTCATCCTTCAGACCATGATGCTTGGAGAGGAACTAACTAGAGTCCTAATAATAGCTACTTTGGCTTGGGGAGTAGACTTCAACTCAAGTGGCTTAATTCTATTATCCATCTTTTAGACTTCATTAATCGACTCTCTAACCTCAACCTCTTCAATATGGTCTTCCTCTATGTTTTCAACAACATCCTACTTAACTTTGTTAGTCATGGTTATTCCAGCGTAGGTGTCTTGAACTTCTAGATATTTCATAACTTCTTCAGAATTTTCTTTAACAATAAAAGGTTAAGTAAAGAGGCCTCTTTCTATAACTTCTTCAACAAGCTTAGAAGTTCTTTTAGAATAAAGGCATTTGCAACTATAGTA
The DNA here is from genome assembly GCA_032878935.1 of Erythrophleum fordii. NCBI lineage: Eukaryota > Viridiplantae > Streptophyta > Magnoliopsida > Fabales > Fabaceae > Erythrophleum > Erythrophleum fordii. Next base: position 4,425,679 of record JAVQMF010000046.1, on the reverse strand, counting down.
CAACCTAAGGGAGATTCTTCAATCTCAGTTGTTGAATTTTCCTTTTCGTAACCTTCCACTTTCAGGATAAGTATTAATATTCTTATTGAAGTTGGTGTGGAGGCACTAGTCCTTGCATTCTTTTGAGAATGAGTGAAGGATAGGCTCATTTCCTTACCTAATTGATACATAGTCATCATCATCATTTATGTCAAAGGATGATTCTTCTTTAGGGAAGTAAGCATTCTTAATAATGTGTTCTGATAAAGAATCAAGGCTAGGTAAAGGCCATTTGAATGACCTAACTTTTCTTTTAGATCTAGGAGAAAAAAGGAGTTGACGATACAATGCCTTAATCCAGAATCCTTAAAGATCTTACATATACTCCACCATGTCTTTTTGACAAATCCAATCATCATTAATGGTACACATAGTTCATGCATTTAATTGTTATGGCATTGGAGTATAATTTTATGGTTTTCAAAGCAAAACCATCAAAGTCTATGCCTTGAGACTTATTAGCAACATCTTATACAATAGACTAGTAGTCTTAAGTTTGACCTTAGACACTTCTTCCATAAACTTGATCATCTAGTAAAACACATTAACTCTTACCTTCTTCTTTAAATAGTACACCCAAAACACATCTTTTTAGGTCAGAATGTTAAGCATCTTGCTTCTAGGAAATAGTGGTGTTGATAATATAAGTAGCCACCCTATGCTCAAAAGATAGGGCTTGAGTGTTAACCTTTAAACCGCTCAGCAAATTTGATTGCTTTGTTATAAAGTCCAACACATCATTATATTTAACCTTTAATTCTTTTGACCAAAAACAACTGCCAAAATGGAAATTTTTATAGCTGGAAAAGGAGATATCAAACTGTTGCTCTAGATTCATAGTTCCAATGGCAATTATTTTGTCATTCACAATTGATCTTATTACTTTTCCTATCTCTATCACCACAAGATTTGCATAAAACATCCTTATAAGGTCTTCAAAGACTAGTTCATTAACAAAGATGAAAGGGAACTAATTCAAATCTCTGAAAAGTCCCCTTAGAGTCATAGTTGAGTTAGAATAAAACCTTAGTCTATACTTCATCTTTATGTAGTTGGATAAAGAGCAAACCTAGAGATGTAGATGTACCTATTAACTCCTTCAATGGACCATAAATGCAGCAATAGATCTTCTCATAGCCAAAGGTGGGTTAGAAGGTTAGTTCCTTTAACCTTTTGTTTTCATTTTCCTAGAGGAACTGACTTCTTGATTGAAAAAGGCTTAGCTGCTTTAGAAATCTTGACATTGGTTGACAAGCATTACTTCTTCTTGAAGGGTTTTTCTTGGCTTTTTCTAAAGGTTATTTTTCTCTTAAGGTTTTGAACCTTAAAGGGTTTCTATGAGATTTGGCATTGGTCTTTTGCCATTTTCTTCAGTTAATCCTTCTTACAAGCTTCTTCTTGCTTTTTGTTTTCGTTATCTACATCAATAATACCCAACATAGGTGTGAACTTTTTCTATTTATGAGATTTTTTTCTATAAAAAGTGAAGTGATTTAATGTCTAGTTCATACACTATTTAAGTTTTGAATTCTTTCTAGTGCTTTTAGAGAGAGAGAGAGAGAGAGAGAGAGAGAGAGAAACTGAGCGCGTCAACTTCCTATAGCCATATACTCTACTTTAGTTGTTGAGAGGGCTATTAAGCTTTGCTTCTTACTAAATTAAGATAGTAGTGCATTTCCAAGAAGCTGGCAATAGTTACTAGTACTTTTCCTATCTTATTTGTCATTTGCAAAGTCTACATATGTATATCATATGAGATCAAATGAGTTAATATGTGGATACCACAATCCATAATTTTGGGTTCTTACAAAATACTTAAAAATTTGTTTAAGTGTTGTAAAATGTGATTCTTTTATATTAGCTTGAAATTTGGCACACTTACAAACAACAAACACAATATCAGATTTATTTGTAGTTAAGTACAGCAAAAAACCAATCATATATTTATACTTCTTCTTATCAAAATCTTTACCCTATTCATCCTTATATAAACTTGATGAGGGACATAATGGAGTACCATTGGTATAGAGTTTTCAAGCTCATACTTTTTAATTAACTCTTTTATGTATTTGCTTAATTGATGAAATTTCCTTCTTTAGTCTACTTGATTTGAAGTCTAAGGAAAAAATTTATCTCACCTATCATGCTCATTTCAAATACTCCTTTTATTAACTCAGCAAAATCTTTGTATAGAAATTTGTTAGTGTTACCAAAGATAATATCATTTACATATATTTGTACGAGCAAGAAGTTCTTTTTAATTCTTTTTATGGAAGAATTGGTGTCAACTTTTTCTCTTAAAAACCCATTTTTTAGGGAAAAAAAAAAGTGCTTAACCTTTTGTATTGAGCTTTGGGAGCTTGATTCACCATAAAGGACCTTAAATAGTTTACACACATGGTTAGGCAGCTTATCATCTTTAAAACTAAGGGGTTGCTTGGCATACACTTCTTCATTTATATAGCTATTAAAAAATGCACTTTTTACATCAATTTAGTATAATTCAAAATTTCATATAAGAAGCATAGGCAAGCAACATCCTAATAGATTCAATTTGAACAACAGGAGTATAGGTTTCATCAAAGTCTATTTCTTTTTATCTTGTATAGAATTTTAAGTGCACTTGCAAGGGGTCACTTCTTCTTTCTTGAACTCCAATACTCATTTGCCTCTAATTATTTGTTCATGCTAATTCTTTATCCTTTTCTATCCTTATACATTTTCTCAAAAAGGGGTTAAATCCATCAAAAATAATATGAATAGATTCTTCTACTATCATAGTTCTTTTATTATAGATTCTGTATACTTTGCTAGTGGTGGAGTAACAAAGAAAATGCCTTTATCACTACATGCATCAAATTTACCTAAATTATCTTTATAGTTATTATGAATAAAACATTTACAACCAAAAGTATGAAAATAACTAACATTAAACTTTTTTCCTTTTCATAATTCATATGAAGTCTTTTTAAGAATTGGTCTGATGAGACATTGATTTAGGATATAGCAAGTAGTATTTATGACTTTGGTCCAAAAGTATTTAAGAAGATCATTATCGATGAGTATGGTTTTATTAATATCTTAAAGAGTACAATTCTTCTTTTCAAATACTTTATTTTGTTGAAGAGTTCTAGGCAATGAAAAGTTATGGATAAAACTTTGTTTATTATAGAAAATTTCAAACAATTTGTTCTCAAATTCCATTCCATGATCATTTTGAACATTTGAAATTAAATATCCTTTTTCTTTTTGGACATTTTTGCAAAAGACTTTAAAATTCTAAAAGCTTAATCCTTACAGAGCAAAAAAAGAACCAATGTGAATTTAGAATAGTTATTGATGATAACAAATGCATAGCTTTTACTACTAAAGCTTCAAGTTTGCATATGGCCAAAGGAATTCATGTGCAATAGTTGCAAGGGCAAGTTAAGTACTTATCTCTCTTTGTTATAAAGGAGGATTTTGTTTGCTTTCCTATTTAGCATGCATCACATAAATAATCTTTTTCAAAATCTAGCTTGGGAAGTACTTTAACGAGGTCAAACTTAGATATAGCATACACACTTGCATGGCTAAATTTTTGTACCATAACCAAGGATCATTACAGATAGAAGAGAAACATGTCATGTTTTTTGAACTCAAAGAAATGAGTCTAAGAACATAAATGTTCTCTAGTCTTTGTGCTATGAACAGGGCCTTATTATCATGATAAACTATACATTACATGAACTCAAACACTATTTGATGTCTTTTATCATGCAATTGACTTATACTAAGTAAGTTATGTTTTAGACCATCAACTAAGTAGGCATCATTAATGTAGTAATTTTCACTAAACTCAACTTTACCATTAACAATAATTTTACCATTTTCACCATCATCGAACATAATAAATCCTCCATCTTTGTGGGTGAAAGAAAGGAACTTAGATGGATCTCTAGTCATATCTCAAAAATAGCCATTGTTTAAAAACCACTCATGTTTTGATGTCCTTCCTTACAAGCATATCTATAAGCAAATTAGTTTGTCTTATGCACCAAGTCTTTTTGGTCCTTTAGCATTAGGTTTGGGTACAACAATACCCTTTGGAACCTAGACAATTTTCCTTTCTTAAATTTGCATTTATAACAAGCATGGCCAGATTGATTATGAGAGAGACAATTAGTACATGATGAAGATTTAACAAAGAAATTTTTATACAACTTACCATTTTCTTTGTAACCATTCCTATTTTATCAAACATATATTTTTGTTTTCCTAACAATATATTTAAATTTTCTTATCTTTTTACAAAGTTAGCTAGATCTTTAGTTAATGTTTTAACTTATTGTTTTTAGATTTTGTTTTCTTTAAGAGCTAATACTAACTTGTTTTTAAGAACCTAAACATTTTCTTCAAATTTAGAATTTACTTTGAATTGATCTTCATACTTAGAGAACAACTTTTTAAAGTTATCAAGGAGATCTTTAAAGGTTTCATTAAGCTCATCATAAAATAAGGAGGATTCAACTTGTACTTCATTGTTTTCAAAAGCCATAAAGCACATGTTTGCCATGTCTTATTCTAGCTCCTCCTCCTCATCATCATTATCATCATCACTCAAAGCTATCACTGCTTTCATCTTTCCATAGGATTTGGCTATCTTTTTCTTTAGGTAAGGACATTCAAATCTGATGTGCCTATTCTTCTCATATTCGAAGTATATTAGTGTTCCTTTACTTGACTTCAATTTTTTTAGAGTGCATTTTCATAAGTTCCTTTTACTTTCTAGTGTATTTTCTTTTTCTTAGCATATTTTTGTAATTTTTTTGCGAAAAATGCTAGGTTTCTATTGTCCATATCACTATTATCTTCATCAATTAGCTATTGTTCAATAGTTGAGGCCTTTAATCCAACATTTGTTTACCTTTTTTGCTCATACCTTTTGATTTGGTTCTTTTGGTAGGCAATGAGAATGTATATCACATCTTATCATAGGTCATGGTTTTGAGATTTTTACGGCTTTTAATTGATTCCACTTTGGATTGCCACATTTCAGGCAAAATCTTAAGGATTTTGAGATTTAGCTCACTATCAGTGTAGACTCGATCCAACAATTTTAGCTCTCTTACTAATTTTACAAATCTTGTGTACATTTCTTCAATACCCTTATTGTCCTTCATAAAGAACATTTCACATTCATAAGTGAGAATGTTAAGGTTACTCTCCTTCATGTTTGAAGTTCTCTCATGAGTAACATCAAGCTTCTTCCACATTTGTTAAGCTATTTCACAATTTGATATTTTGTCTTATTCTTTACTATTAATAGTATAAAAGAGAATGTCAATGGCATGCTTGTTACACTAAACCATCTTGATATCATCTTTTGTCCATTCTTCTCTAGGTTTGTCTATGACTATCTCATTGTGATATTTACAAATTTGGGCATTTTAAGGCCATTCTTTATCACCTTCTAGACTAGGTAGTCAATTGATCGAATGTATATTTTTATACTTTCTTCTAATGAGGATAATATTTTTTGTTGAAATACAGTGGCCTGGTTATGGAGAATCCTTCCTGAAAGTAAGCTCCCTTAAGTATGAGTGAAGTTATCTTTCTACAAAATAGGACCTTTTTTAGGCTATTAAGTGTTAAATCAGTGAGGCTTACTCTAATACTAATTGATAAATGCATTTAGAGGGGGTAAATAGGTGTGTAGTGTAGAAAGTGAAAAATAATTGCAATCTTAAGTTAAAATTAAGTTGAGAAGATAGCAAACAAAGTTAAGTGAAGCTTTATTAAACTACTCCTTAAGAGTGATAACTTTATGTGAAGAATAATGTAGTAAATACAAGTTTAGTGTACACTTCAAATTATGTTAGCTTTAAAGAAAAACACAAATAAAGAGTTAAAAAGAGAGAGACAACACATTATAATTTATCCATGTTTAGCCCCTCTAACTTACATCTAATCCCTTTAAATATTAAGGGATTTCCTTCACTCAAAAGTCAACAAGTTACAGTGGAATCTAATCTTAATACAACTTGCCTAAAGGTTTTCACAAGCTCACCCTCAACTTACTTATATAGGATTTTGTACAAGCTTACCCTTAACTTACTATTAAACAAGGTTTTACTCAAGCCTACCCTTAACTGAGTCTCACACCTAGAGAGTTTTAACAAAAGTTAAGAATAAAAGATTTACAACTCAATAAGAAATTAGAAAAACATTTAATAAATACCTCTTTGAAAGTTGATGGATCAAAGACTTTAAATATTTTAAGAGAAGTAAATGATATTGAATGCTCAAATGATTTCTAATGATTTTTCTTCATAGTTCACTCTTCAATCTTCGGGCATTTATAATTCTTTACTAACTTGTAGTCATTACTAATGGCATTTCTTTTTCTACTGAACAGAGTGTTAAACATAGGAATTTTTCAACTAGAATTGAGGATGTAAGGCTTTAACGTTCATTTCTTCTTTTTCAATAACACCATGTTGTGCAAAGTGTTTGTCACATTTTCATTAATGTTATTTAATGCTTCATAGGTTAGACAAACAACATACTCTTTTCTTATACAGAAAAATGTTAATTGTAGAAGAAAAATAATAAAGTTGATGTTTGTTCCATTTATATTGTCCAAAAAGTCAAAGCTAGTAGAGATTTGTTGATTATCTCATTAATGAATTTTAGATGAATTAAAAATAAAAATTTTAATAGGCCAAGTTTTAGTTGGGCTTCTTCATATATCAAAATATTTGTTTTATTATCATCAAAGTTATGGGTCAAGTAAAATTATTAGGCCTAGTAAATCTAAGGCCTATAGTGAGGTTATTTAAGGTTAAAAGGTAATGGTGGGAGTTAAGCCATAGGTGGTAAGGGAGCAAATGTTTTGTGGTAGGAATCGACATAAAGTCTAGTGATGGGTTTGCTCCCAAGGGCTACTCTAGATAAAATTCTGAAAGCAAAGAAACACGATAAACACAATAAAGATTGAGTGATGTTATAGGTGAGTAGTATGGTTCTGACTAGGCATTGACTTAGTCCTTTCTTTACTAAAGGTTCAATTACGATGCTCCGGACCCATTTAGTGGCTTAGATTATCCATTTATAGGGGATCAATTGGGTAGTGGTTGTACTCTCATTTTTGTTACCTAATGACAAAGTTACTTGATTTCATTCATCATGATTTCTTTGGAAATTTGATCATGTCCATGAGCTTGAATAGCTCCACTTGAAGAGGTAGCCTTTAGACAATATTCCTATACATATGAGAAACCTTGTCATTTTTGTTCTCCTCTTTGTCAATTGCTAACGATGGTAGATAACATTTTAGACACAGTAAAATAAATAGAGCCTTACTGGTGAAGATTGGTGGATTTCCATAGATAACACCAGTTGATGAGTAATTATCTAGGAGGATAACTACTCAACAATAACACTTAATTTTTGGGATAGCAAACCTACAAGAAATGTAAAAGATGAGGGAGACCTTTACTTTGTGCCTCTGATGGCCAAGTTAGGAAGGTCTAAAAGTGTTAATATAACAAGATTAGAGGGAATGGACATACTTGGTTCATGATAGGGGACTCCATATTTATATGTTTGATCAGTCCATTATATAGTTAATAGGTGATTATGGGTCATTTATGAACTTTTTGGTTACTAACAATAAGGGGTATTCATAGGCTTGTAGGTCAGTGCAACTCTAAAGTTCTCAAGGTTGCTTTAATGGGACTCGTAAGTACTCAACAATAACACTTATTTTTGGGATAGCAGACTTACAAGAAATGCAAAAGATGAGGGAAACCTTTACTTTGCGCCTCTGATGGCCAAGTTAGAAAGGTCTAAAAATGGTAAATATAACAAGATTGGAGAGAATGGACATACTTGGTTCATGAGAGGGGACTCCATATTTATATGTTTGATTAGTCCATTATATAGTTAATAGGTGATTATGGGTCATTTATGAATTTTTTGGTTGCTAACAACAAGGGGTATTCATAGACTTGTAGGTCAGTGCAACTCTAAAGTTCTCACGGTTGATTTAATGAGCTTCTAGTGAGTCAAACCTTGGGTATAGTCTGGTTGGTTGGATGAGGTCCAAATTATGATTTACCACATATAATTTTTAATTAGAAAAAATTTAGGTATAATTTGTATGTCTTTATTATCAAAATTTTCAATAAAAATATAATAATTGAATGTTATTTATAGCTCCATATCACAATATTAGGTCTTTTAAAAAATTATCTATTCATATTAATATTTTTTATTAAAAAATTTTGATAGTAAAAATATATGAATTGTACTTAATTCTAACCCTTTTAATGATAGCAATTATTTAAAATCCTCTTTTCTTTTTGCTCCATCAACACAATAGCACAGGTGGACCTAGACCTTGGAGACTAAGTGGGAATGACATAAACGACGAAACAGCCCAGCCCACATTCCAGGAAACCAAAAGCCAAAAACTGAAAACAAAATTAGAAAAACAAAACCTGTATGAAAATACCCTGCCTGAGAAAGTCTTTTGGATCAGTGGGTAACCATGGTTTGACCCATGAGACTCATACTTTAATTGGGTCGTAAAATGACGCAACCCAATTATATCCATATACTTACTCAATCATAAATAGTTGAATTATAACAAAGTTGAGCTGGGTCATTAGTTGTAAACGGGGTTCTTATTACCAAACCTACCGTTATATGTAAATATTTAAACTTTTATGGTATTAACTTTATCAGTAATTTTCAATAATTCTACTGGGAGGGAATTTGCTAGTAGAATATTTGCAAGACTTTCAAGTATTTAATTTATGAAAATTTATTTAATTCATATATAACACAAATAGTAATTATGATTTACATGATTTCACCCTAATGCCTAAAAGCTATCCATTCGAACGATTTGAGGAGCAAGAAAAACCATGAGAGTTATTATTATTATTATTGGATCAAAGATGAGAGATACTTCCTTGATATAGATTTCATGTCTAACATTATTATTTTTTAGATTATCTCAAACAATGACCTCAAAATCTTAGTATCCCACTTTTTAATTACTCTTCTTTCTAAAAATATTGACTCAATTAACAGTTTTTCTTTTTGTTATTAATATATATATAAATTTTTTTCTTAAAACTAAAAAAATACGTTTTAACTAAAAAACTCTCAAGGATAAAATTATTTTATTAAAATTATAGAATATATTATTTTCTTTTAATAATTATTTTTTTGTCAAATGTTTTTAAGATTTAACAAATTTAGAAAAATGATTATTTTATATTAATCAAATACATGTTTGAAACTTGATGTATTATATAAATAAAAAATATAAAGATATTTTGGTTAAATAAATTTACTTGTAACGTATTTTTTGATCTCAGAAAATCTATACATATATATATATATATATATTTTATAATAGAAAAAAGGACAACGTATTATTAAGTTATATCTTTAGAAAAAAGAAAGTATTCTCTCTTTATAATTATTAATAAGGATCCTTATTAAGTATAAGCGAATACTTCCTATAATTCTTACTTTTTATTATCATCCTAGGCTCCCTTTCGAAAAGGGTGTTGTTAATCTTCTAGTGGAAGGCAAAGATATTCTGATTCTTTAATTCCCGCAGCTCTGGCAACATTATAGTTACCCATGGTGGGCTTATGTAGAGCTTCTGAGTGGGGCACATCGATCCCCTTTCTGTTAGGAGTAAAAACAGTGGATTCCAGTAAAACCCTTTTCTTTTGTTCTTTTTTGTTTTTTTCGTTTTCAGTTAACTTGGTTTTTTCAGAAAGGAAAAGAATTCCAACATAAGCTTTCCATTCAAACTTGTATCTACCATTTGGATTATGCACATTCAAATGGGTTCTTCTCGCACTTTCAGTTCATCTCCCACTTTCTTTTTGCCGTAACACTGGAAAATTTTGTCAAAAGTGGTCCATCCCTTAGATGCCATTATCTTTATTTTGCAGAGATAGGGTGTAATTTGAACTGTGGCTCATATTACTTCACAGATACACACTTGCTGGCTAAGACAAAAAATATATTCTTGCCTTGTATGCATATATAAATAACACTATTTAATGAGGTCTAGCGTGTGAAGACAAGAGAGATATATGAGGATGAAGAAGACTAGAGAGATATATAAGGATAAAAAAGAGAAGGGGGGGGGGGGGGGGGGGACCCTATGCATAATCATAATAGTTGGTGATGTACTTCATCTCAAATTTCGAGAGCTTAGCTTATTGTCTCTACTTGTTGCTACTGCTGTTTTTACTGCTATCTTGGAGATGAGTTTGTAATGCATGCATCGAATGACAATGGAAGAAACACTGTCTGGCTGGCCATTATTGTCAACAAAAGTCCCACCAAAATTCATTAGGTTGATATAGAAGAATATGTCTTTAAAATTCTTTCATAAATTTTTCGGATACGTCAGACTGTAAATAATAAACAAATGACAGATAAATGATTGTGATTGACTTATGATAGAACATCATTTCGGCCAATCAAAAGTGTTTTGGCCATGCGAAGATTACTCCATTTACATAAAGCTGAGGATGAGAATGAATAATCGTGTGATGACAAGGTTACTGGATAGACAATAAAAGCTAAGCGAAGAGTTACCTTCGAAAGAAGGATTTCAGAGAAATGTGTATTAAGTCCTCATAGTCAAGTGATGTTTGTCCTTGTTCAGAGGGCATCATACGGAAGAATGATACACAATTAATTTGCAGCTGCCATTTACAGAACTTGGAGAGCAACCCTACAATTTTTCCATTTGAATTTCGAAATATCACGCCACTCGATCATCGAGGCGGGATTGGGAAATAATGGAAAGAATGAACATAGAGAAAAGTGCAACAGAAATAATGGATTCACAAAAAATGTTTAGGTACATCAACAGTTTGTGAATATTTTTTGAGATTGATAATATGGTGTTAGGTTTTTCTGTTAATATTAGAAAGTACGATATTTAAGGATGAATACTTTTTTTGGGAGAAAATTAGATCGGCTATAGAGAGTTGGAGCGTCTAACTGCCATTTGATTATTTTCAGATTTGTGCAATAATCTCAAAATTTGTAAAAATTAATAATTTATGATTATACACAAAATTCGAAATACAATTGAATAATTAGAGATTTGAGCTCCAAATAGCTTCGAGCTCTCCAAATCCAAAATCAGAGTATTATCGTTTGGTGTCCAAAAGAGCATTCTATTTTAGAATGTTGTTTCTTGAGCTTTGTGATTATCAGTAGCCTCTTGCCGTATTTTGGTTTTTGATTTTTAAATTTGTCTTCTAAATAAACTATACTTTTATGATAGAATAATCGAACTCAAGAAGTCAATTATTACATTTTGAATACTGGTTAAAATTTGTGAGTATGAAGTTGTTGCTTCATAAAAGCTTTTTTTTTAGTATTAAATTATAAATTTAATTTTAATTAAATAATCACTCTATATAACAACCTATAGTATTTTAAAACATGATTATTCAAATAATTAAAAAATAAAAGGTTTCAAAATAACGCTAAATAAGTGCCTCGTTATGAGGCCTTACTCTAGATTATCGTGTTTCATAATCCCCACAAAATAATTTTTTTTAATTTTTTGAAATTACTGACTTAAAAATCTTTTTTTTTTTTTTTACATTACACTGCATCGGCTAATCATTTAAAATTAGAATGATCTCATTAACATAATTCTTCAACTACATACCAAAATGTTGTATACTTCATTTTTGCTATATATTTGATCAAAAATGAGGATATTTCGAAAGGGGAAAAGATGGGCACTTGGTGTTGTCGCAATCTCGAGCAAATAGGACCACATGCGGGACGCGTAGAGATGGCTAGATTGTTATCCACATGAAACTTTTTTTATTTTGTTTTTTTTTTATTATTACTCTCTCTAGTTTCATATATAAATTTTTTTAAAAAAATTAAATTTGACCTTATATATAAAAAATAAACTATTATATTAATTATAATATTTTAATTATACTCTCCATTAAATAAATCACTCAAATTATAAGTAGTGATAGTTATTAATTTTAAGAAAAAATTACATGTATTAAATAAAAAAATTTTTAAAATATAATTTTTATTTAAAATAAAATTAAAAGAATTAATTACTTTTAATTAATTTTTTTAATATTATAAATTAATTATTTATTTATTATATATGAGACTGAAAAAGAGTATTTTGTTTCATCTTTCTTTTCCTTTCGTAGGATTGAACGGTGACCTAGGAACAAACCTAATGTTGAGAGGAACTCGAGCCTACTAATATTGGATTTGTTTTAGAAAAGAAGCACTCTAAATTTTTCTTTATGCTTTTTTTATTATTATTTTTTTGTAATTTCCTTTAACTTTGCCTAGACAAGCTCTTGTGGACTGTTTGATATAAATGGAGGAAACAGATTATATTTTCATTTTTTTATAATATGTATTATATTAATATAATTATTATTCAATAACATTTATTTTGATTAATTTTTAAAATAAAAATTTAAAAATTATTTTTTATTTATAAAATCACATTTTTCATTTTCATTTTTGATTCCATCTGTATACCAAATTGCCCATTGCTATAAAAACACAAGCCAGCCGAAATTGAACAAATATATTTTGTTGTTTTGGAATAACCACTCCTTTAATTTCAAACCTAATCAACTATACAAAATTAACTGATTATACAGATCCTTCTATGAGAGAGAGAGAGAGAGAGAGAGCATTGAGATATTCAGCAGAATATGGATCTTGTGTTTTCATTATTTTGAATGCAAGTTGGTTTTGGAGATGATTGAGATCAGCTCCTTGGCTGTCCACGTCACTAGGGAGAGGTTTTGGAGGTGTCTGAATGACTCTCTACTATACAGCGATGCAACATCAGAGACGCATCCTGTTGGGAATATTTCACAAGGTGAGGGACCAATCAAACCAAGCACGCAAATAAACACTGATATCAAATTACATTTAATTATGATGTTTCGATGAATTTAAAATTTCTGCATTTATAATAATGATAGTCAATATGCTTGGTGACATCTGGGAATTAGTAATGTAATTATTTTGAATAGTATCTACCATTTATATCAATTATTATAATATGCCAATTACATCAATTATTATACCAAGCATGATAATATTAAGAAGAAACTAATAATTTAGTCTCTAAATTATTAGGTTTATTTAATTTTAGACTCCAAAATTTAGTCAACAAAAATAAGTTAATTTTCAAAAATAACAAACTCAATTGTTACTAGTCTTTTAACATTCTTTCACTTGATAAAATAACTATATTTAATAAATTTCTTATTTTCAGATATTATCAAATTGTTAGTTTACTGTAATATTAAAATTCAGAATGCCTTGTGATACAGTATCCAAAATAGTAAAGAACATAATATACATATACCAAATCCTTCCTAATTAAAATCAATGGCTACATGAATATGCTAAGCCCTTTTTTGTTTTCTTATTTGGATCTCCTTCATGAGAAGTAAACTGAATCATAAATCATTCTAGTATAAGAATTAAAGTTTGGCACAACTCTGAAGATGGCAAAAAATCATACCTGAACTCTTTAAGAGGCATAGTAATGAATACGAAGCGAGCACTCTTTCCTCATGATCTCTGTCATAATTCAAGGATTCTAGCAGCTGTGGGACCAAGATTGAGAAGGCCAGTGTTGGCAGATTTGTGTCTTTAACAAGGTGAAGGTAGCTGCTCATCCATGAAACAGTTACAAGGCTTGCTCGAGCTAAGCATGGAATTCCATTGGCTATGGAGTCTGCAAGTGCTGACAGTAATTTCTTATTTCCACTTTTGAACAAAGCATAGGCTGCTCTCTCTTGCCAACTTTCCACTTCTTGCTCTTCTAACTATTAATCCATAAAATACAACCAGTCAGTCAATTTGAGTGAGAAAGACAACAGATGAGAAACCACATGTAATATGAAGTGTTTGCTATACGGTTATCTCAAATTCTATAGTATCTTGGATATTATAGGATAGAGATACCATGATATTTAAAATACTCATATTTCGTATGATAATTGAAAACGGACATGAAAAGGATGTAAGTGATATTTTATAATAAGTTAACAGGTGTCGTGGAAGATTCATATGATTTTTAAATTATCCTGGATATCAGTATATCAAACACAGATATCTTAGATATTGACTAACATACAAAATGTCATGGTCAAGATAACGAAATATCAAATGCTAAATGCACCTTCTCTTGTAAAAACTGAAGATATAGGCAATTATCAACTAAGTATTCCAATTTTCAGTGATAGCTTACATGGGGGATTGAATCATAAACAACAATTTCCTTCCCATGACATGAATGTTGGAAGCAATTTTCATGGAATCCTGCTTTCTGTAAAAGCCATTTCTCCATTATTGATTCCCCTGTGTATGAAAACCTGCCTCCTAAAATGAGTAAAGCTCTGGCTGATTGTTCTTGAATTCTATCATCACACATGCGACAATTTAAAACAGCCACAATTGCCTCAACTGCTTCTTCTCTGTAAAAGCTTCCCTTGAAAGTATCTTCCTGAAACACAACTATCATTCCACATTTGGAAACTCTTCAAGACACTAGAATAAAATTTATTACAGACTAATGAAGCATTCGGTGTCCCATAAGTTTGAATTTGAACATCATAGTCGAGTCATAAATAAAACTTAGACAACTATGCATAGACCAACAATCCCATATATACAAGGGAAATTTGAAAAGAAAAAAATTACCATAAGATCAAGCAGCAATAATGCTGTTGCAACTAATGGTCGTTCTTCAGGCACAGCTCTTCTAAGATACATAAACAATATGTGCATAGTGTTTAAGCCACCCCATCCTTCTTTGAGTCCGCTTAAGAAATTGGAAATTTTGGTTCTTCTGTCAAAGATTCCATGACACCATCAGCACTTTCTGATAAGAGAAGGAAAAAAAAAAAAAAAAGGAACAGAAAAACCAGACAACAAAAAAGATTTTTGGGAACCAGTGAGCTTTGGCTCAATGGTGCTGCAGTCCTGAGGGATTCGAGTTCAAATCCCAGTCAGAGCCAAAATTAACAAAAATGTAATAAGACATTTTATGATAAGGTAATTAACAAAATACATACCTATCTAGGCAGAGTAACTCTGCTAGCACAGAAAAGGTACACCCACTGGAATTCTTACTATAATCAAGAACAATGAGTTCTAGTAAACAAGCCTTATCCAAATTGTCAGCTAAGAAATTCCGACAGCTTCCTTCTGCGCGAATGCAACATGAAATTATCGAAGCAGCTTTATTTCTCTCATGAATCTCTCCTGCTTCAATTCTTCTGATTAACAGTGTCAATCCCCCAACAGAAACAACTTGCCTTGCATTCTCTAAGTTCTTATCCTCATCAAACCCAGTAAGAAGTTGGTCCAACAAGTAAAATGCTGCCCCGTAAGGACTACATTGTACCGTAAAAAGTGTCTGCAACTTGTCTCCGAATTCTAGAACTCGAAGTACCAATGGCACCCATTCTGATGATAACATCTGTTTTGCCTGTGGTTTTGACAGATAAAGCAGTACTGCTGCTTTTAGAAATAGATTTGTGCTTCTAAGAAGTTTCACAAAGATTTCTAGCTGTGGATCTGAGTTCAGTATAATTTGGCTAATAGTAGCATTCCTTCCTGCTAATTCTGCTAAAATTGATATAACCAATTCTAGAATTTCATCTTCATTTGAGGCAAATAACACCTCTAGCATGGCCTCAATAACACTAGGTTTTGTCAAGGCTTCCACAAGGAGAGGATCACCATGAGAGTTTAACCAAGCTTTGGTAATCATACGAATCGCAAATTCGCATTCGCTTAGAACTCCAGATGAACATAGAGTTGTAACAGCTCGAATAAAATCACTTGAAAGAAGAGTTGTTTCCTTTCTCGCTGAAACATTGTTGGCCATATTATTGCCAATTACCAAGCTTTCTGCTGGTATGTTCCTGCAAGAAAAGCACTGAAAATAGTCTGATCTCTGCGGCTCAAGTGCCAATTCAGCATAGTTTGTGTCAATTTTCCTTGATGACCTTCCAAAAGAAGTCCTCCTGTCTTTTTTCTGTAAAAATTAAGAAGATTTGCAACATTTATATTAAAATCATAAGATTTGCAACTATGAAATGTAGGCCGAGGAATAACTAACCTGCACTGTACTACTATTGTATTCATCTCCGCGCAAATTTTCATCTATCTCTGAACCCCAAGTAATCCTCAACACTCCATTTTGGTCATCAAAACTCGTCGATTCTCGCTCTAGTTTGGGGCCAAATACTGCTTGGTACCTTTTGTAGACACACAATATATATAAGAAACACCTTAATGCAATTACAACATACATACTACATCCCTGTATTAATATAAGATGTACATGTCACTTACAAGTTTTGGTTCATTGAGGAATGTGAAGTGAAAGAATCTGATGACTTTCTTCTTGATGATCTGTTGTGCCTTGGTCTTGATGGCAATGATACAATCGGAATCGGAGGCTCGCTAGCCCCTACTTTTAACCACTGCTTATAGTACAGAGCAAACAGAGTAGTTCCCCTATCCACTTTCTCATTGTAAACTTTGCTCAAAGACTTCAATTTCTTCTGCTTCTCATGATCATGACCTTCATTTGAAAGGAACTCAAGCTCTTTTGTGTACCAAATTTTGAGATGCAGAAGATGGGGAAGAAACAAATGCTCCCAAAGCTCAGGAAGTAAAAGGGTTCGAGCCAAAAATGGAGAATCACAAAACACTTGTAGAAGATGTCTTGCAGAAAGACGATCATTTTTCTCGAGCTTATACACTATTGCCAAGTACAGTTGAGCGCAAGCAGAGAGATGTGAATTGGGTATTCCACAAGTTGAACCCGCTTTGGATGTTTTAGAGTTCAAAGAAGCAACAATGGTTAAAAGCTCAATGGAATTCCTCAAGCTTTTGATTCTCATCTGTTTTTTCTTCACCCCTTGATCTTCTACCAATCTATCAATGTTCTCCATACCCATCTCCAAGTTCATCAAAATCTCATAATCCGAATCGTTCTTTCTTCTACTCATTAAGCAAGAATTGCACTTTTCTCGTATCGTTCTGCGGAAACAATCGTCGTTTTTGTAATTGCCTATGTAGCCACTGAGTATAGCAATCACTGCTCGAATTGCAACTTCATCCATGGGAGGTCCTACACTCACCGTTGAATCTGAGTTGGAATTGGGGGTTGCCGAAGCTGAACCAGCCTTTTTCGATTGAAACGACGAAGGCCCACTTCGCATAACAGATTTCTCTACCTTGTCATTAGAAAAATCGAAGCTTTTTCGATCACGGCAGATGTACAGAGAGAGTGGTTTTATTTCGAGCTTATCTTTTGGCTTCACTGAATTTCGATTTTTGTATTGGAAGCCTTCCTGTGTAAGAAGTTCTCGCAGGGAAGAAGCCATGTGTGGTGGGTTAATGGGATTTGGGTTTGGAGAAAGGATTGAAGGAAGACGAGCTTCACTACTGACATACTTGGAAAAATTCAAAACCAACGAGGTAACAAACGAGACAGGTAAAAAAAAAAAAAAAAAGGTGATTAAGGCACAGAAATGAAGACAAAGAAAGGGGTGAATCTTTCAAGGTGTTTTAATTGTAAGCTTATGAAATGAGCCACAGAGAACTTGGACCGGCCGGTTCAGCTAAGTTAAGTTGCCGCCGCCTTTCTCCGCCGAGTCACTTGCCTATACTGGGAAAATTTAGGAAAAATGATATCAAAAGATCTTAATTTTGTAAAATTGACACTGAATAATTTTAAAAATTAAAATTTTTTTCAAAGACTATTGGTGTAAATTAATGAATAATTATATATAGTTGCTATTATTACTTTTTAAAGTTATCATTTATATTTTTAAAAATTATTATGTAAAATATCCTTATAATATTGAGAAAATCTTGTTATAACTAAGACGTATAAGTAATAATTTTGAAAAATACCATTAGTAACTACTATAATAACTTAAACCAGCAGTTCTTAAAAGAAATTTTAGTTTTTAAAGTTTTCATTGTCAATTTTATAAAGATTTAATCCTTAGATGTCCTTTTCCCAAAAACTTAGTGAATTAAGACTTTTGACAGTTTGGATAAAAGAAAAAAGACTTTTTGACATTTATATTTTAAAAATTGTCATTTGAACCAAAATTTTTTTAGCATTTTCTATCTTTTGTAGTCTTGTAATTGCTATTTCATTTTAATTGTTTAACTGTAGAAGTAACATATGTTAATTTTCTTTTAGATTTCATAAATTTAAAATTACTCTGATGACATCTCCTGTGTTATAAATTATGGAACGTTAATTTCTTTATCAAATTTAATGTAAGAAAATTTTATCCAACTTTAAATGCTATATTTAAATTTTATTAAAAATGTGTAATTTTTTAAAATAAAAAATATTTCAACATTTTATCATATTTCAAAGAATAGTAATGGGACTTTTTTTTTGGGGGGGTTGAAGGAAGACTCTATGAGAGCCTACTTAGAGATAAGTGAATGGAGGAAAAAAAAGGTTTCATATAGTAGAATTTCTTGTACTTAGTCTTAGGGAAATACTAACTTGAATTAAAATTTTTGGACAATGGGATTTGTTATTTCGTTGACAATATTGGAGAATTGATCAATGAGAAAAAAACTAAGGATAATGATGATGATGATGATGATGATGAGGTTGAACTCTAAGTAGATGTGTTTATTGATTTAATTGATTCATTTTTTTTTACACATACATCTAGCCGAATCAATAAATTAATTGGTAAAATAAAAAGTTGAACATGTTCAATTTACTTGGAGTGACTTAACTAAAACAAACTAAATCATTAAAACTAAGTTTAGTTTATCTCAACTTTCTTAATTTTTTTTGGGTTAAATTTGTGCATAACCTCATGAACTTTATTAGGACAAATGTAGAAAACTCTCGTAACCTTCAAAATGTGACAATAAATTCTTTTGAATTTTTAAATTTATACAAATAACTCTTTCTAATTAGTTAATCTACTATTTTACTAACAAAATATGATATGTCATAAAAATTATTTGCACATAAATTAAAATTTGAAGAAGTTATTTGTGTTAAACAAATTTAAAAATTTTATTGTCACTGTCATGTCACATTTCATTAGATAAATAACAAATTAATAACATTTAATTATTCATACAAATTTGAAAGTCAAGAGGTTCATTGTCAAGTTTTATAGATAAAAATAACTATTTATACACAATTCAAAGTTCAAAAAAATCCTCTACAATTTAGTCCCTTTTATTCCAATTAAACTCTATTCATTTGAATCTAACTAATATATATTTATGAAGAAATGTGTATGCATTAATTTGTTCAATTTGATTCATCCAATAATTGAAAATTGAACTTTAAAAAATATATATTATATTATATATTTAATTTTGATTTAAATATATTCCATTTATACAAACATAAGAAAAATTATTAAGTCTAAAACAAAAAATTAAATTTAATTACAATTTCTATATTCTTATTATCAAGTTTTTTAATTAAAATATTAAAATTATATAGTTTAATTAAAGAATTATCCAATAATTTAACAAAATTATACATTTATTATATTTAAATTTAAAAATTATATATTTATCATATTTTGATTAAAGTATTTAATAGTAATATAAAAAATTATATATAAATTTTTTTAAAAAATAAATAAAAGGTACAATTCTTTTTAAACAGAAAAGTACCAAGTGTTTGATAAGATTAACATCAAGCACGAATTTTTAGGAAGATTGTTCATAATACGAATTACGAAAACAGTATTTATTGTTCCGGTGTGCATGTCATCCCGGTTTTAAAGACAAGATGACGATACATTTGCTACTGGCAGTTGTTTTTTTCCTTTTTCTTAGTACAAGGTTAAATATATAAAATTGTTTTTCTCTCACAAGAGGGCAAAAATAACAGAAGACCATAGTTGGAAATTGAGAACACGAGGATTCGCGTGCAGATTGGACCCACTGAAATTTTATGCATACTTGTCGTAACATTACAAAATAATGGACAACTGGGGAAGCTGCGTGACAAATCCAACGAATAGAGTGTGAAATAATGCAAAGTTAATTACGTCAACAGATTCAAATAATGCAGGTTGCAGTCTTGTCTGGGGGATCCTGCAAACATACATATGATGCATAATTAGTTTATTACATCATGAAAGGTTTCTCGTAAGCCACGTTGTTCGAACGGTTTGTGCGTAAACTATATGATACTACCGTGATGAAGTTGTTGCTTTGTCGGAAAGTTTTGACGCTCAAATTAATCTCTAAGGCCAAAAGTTAGATAAGTTTGAATTTTCTTAATTTTTTTAAAAAATAATATAATTAATTAAACAAATATCACTTTAAAAAAATCTCACATATCTTGTTTTTTCTTTTCTGTCCAAACTCAAAGTTAGTGCACTTTAAACTATTTACAAACATATAAAATACTTAAAAATTTTAAATATATTTGAGTTAAATGTCCATATTTAATATACATATATTCAAGATGTCTAAAAACATCCAAAATATTAAGTGATTTAGGATTTTTTTAGCATTTTCGCACTACTTAAAAAAATGAAAATGATACATTCATAAATTTTAGTTTTGTCAATTTTTATAAAGTATCAATTATTTTTTTATAGCTTTTTATTGTCATGTAAAACATAAGAATGTTAACTACCTTTATTTATTAGCCTGCCCTTGATTCACCTATGGATTCAATTTTAACAATCTTAATCATTAAAGAAAATCTTAATTATCATCATCTCTACCATTATTTTTTAGTTTTTAATAAAATTTATTTTTTTAGTTTTAAAAATGTATTGATAAGTCCTAATTTTATATACTTTTCCATGACATTTTATGAGGGCTTATAAGGTGATTTGATCTAATATTTCCCACATTATTGCTAGTTTGAGATTAATTTGTCTTGAGGGTTAAATATTAGAATTTATGTAGAAAAACTCTAATTTGGTCTCTATCTATTGTGGATGACTTAAAGGAAATACGAAGGCCTGAATACTAACTAAAGCTTGGAGACCTCATATGAAGAATCTAATGGAAAGAGTCCAAGGGCAAAGGCCCAAAACCCTACTTCATATGCCTAAAGTATGTTTTGAGGCTTTCCTGAGGAAGAGACGAAGTTGGCGCCCAAAGAGGGAAGTCTAAGCCCAACTCAAGGAGGTTCCAAATCTAGCCTGGATGACAGAAGTCAACGACTTGAAGGAAAAGAAAAGAAAATTCCTAGAACAAGTAGAAATGGGAAACTTCTTGTAATTAGAAACTAGAAAAGTTTGTAATAGGAAATAAGTGTGACTTGCAAGACAAGGACTTGTATCAAAATAGCTAAAAAGATGGTGCCTCAACCTATTAGGAATATGGAGCCTTGGATGCCACTCTTACTCATATTCGTATTAGGAGTTGCAAACGTAGCTTCATAAACCTTAATCTTGACATTGCTATATATATATATATGTATCTTCACTAGTGTTAAAAGTCTCTCGAGGGACTATAGGGATGCTTATTGGAGCTCAAAAGAAAACTAATGACAAATTTCTTTGCAGCTCTGTCCATTTCTTGATGATTCACCCAAGACATTTTGTTTTAAATAGTGTTCTTTGTCACCTTCTTCATCTCTTTCTTCTTTTATTTTCTCTTATTTTTGTTTAATCTTTGTTAGAAGTAGATGTCACTTGAACTTGATGTTTATCTTGTTTTATGTTCACTAATATTTCAATTCTTCATCCAATTATATGAAAGTATGTGCTATGTTTTTCTTGCCCTTATTTATTGCTTTACAAGATTGGTTTGATGTTTTAGTCTTAGTCAAAAATTGAGTGGGAGAAGCTAAGCTAGAAGGTTAATTAAAGGGTTTAAGGTAGTTAATCAATTGAATCATAGAGTAATAATCATGTACCAAGTAGGAGATCGACATTATAATTAATGATGAACTAAAATCTAGTATAATCATGTGCTGAGTAAAAGAAAAATTTATGTAGCCTAGTTTGATTAATTGTGATCATCTACCAAGTAGGAGAAGTTGCGTTAATTGAATTTGAGTAAGTTCTAGTGCATAAAGCATAATGAACCTCACTTAGATTTCGAATGGACTACTTAAGGGTAATTAGGTTTAGCTTGGTTCAATAGGTACTAAGTAGGAGAATTGATATAACAAAAGGAACTTAGCTATCAATAATTAATAAGTTAATAATTGATGATGAGTATTATTGAGGCAAAAATCCCAAAGAACAAGTTATATCGATCTTTTAAGTGTTTGAGTCCTTGAGCTAGCGTTTTATGCACATAAGCCATTGTCTTTGTTTTAGTATTTATCTTTAAGTCTTTGTTTGATATTGATACTTCGCTTGTGTTTTCAATTATTGGCAACATGGATAGATTCTTTGGTTCTCAATTTTTTTAAAAAAATAACAAATAAACATATACCCCATCCGATCCCGTATATAAGGCACTTTCTAAAAAGTTTATTTGGTTTAAAATATAAGACACTATGTAATCTTTTGTGTTAACTTTTCAAAAATGTCCCTCTTCTTTTTTAAAAAGAATGTTAATTTAGCTTTTTTTCTTTTTCTCTCTCTTCTATAAATAAGGAAAAAAATGAAAAAAAAAAAGTGATAAATTTAAAGAGTTCAAGGTAGTTAATAGCGTTTGGCTGCGCGTTGAGGGTACGAAAAAATCACATTTGAAACCCATTTCACGTAGAAGCAATAATTTGTCGCTTCTGTCTAAACCGCGTTTTGACATTCTTCAATGTACAACCAAACACACGCTAAATAGTTTTATTACACTGTATGAAATAGTTGAAAGTGTCTTATAATATGGATCGGAGAAAATATAAACATATTGTCTAAAAACCTAAAGAACAGAAAAAGATTTCCTCTTGAAATTGTGGCCTCTACCTTGAGCAAAGTTTATCTAGAATCAGTAAAATACTAAAAGATGTAGAACAAAAAAGCAAGTTCCAAATATCCTGTCAAATGACCTGCAAATTTATAAAACTTGATGTTGAGCCTGGAAAACAAAATAACAAGCATCGGATATACTTGAGGGTTGACAATCAATGCTTGTCGAGTAATAAAACATAAGGCATGCCTAATGACATTGAATAAAACTTTCATCAGAACTTGATGATTCTTGCCAAACCAAACCCATTTTTGAAAAAAAAAAAAAAAAAGTGATCAAACCATGCAGAAATTAAAACTCATTGCTTCGTTTGATGAGTATTTCATTTAGCCACTCTGAATATTATGTGCCTATGTCTGGAGGAAAATGACAATCCCATGTACTAATGCCATCAAGACAAGCACGCTGACGTTGGTCGACCTGCAGAGGAGCTAGAGGACGGTATTGTTGACGAAGCTAAAGTGGGGACCTATGTAGCCCAAATCCAGAAGGGCCTGGGAGCTGGATCCTCTGAACTGAAGTAAACGTGAAGTGGAGAGAGAGAAAGATAGGGAGGTGTGGGCCCCACATTATGTGAGACCCACGTGTCAAATTGTTAAAGCACACCTATCATATTGTCGATCACATTGTTAAAGCACAGGGCCTCTCCAAGTAAAGTGAAGACCTATGTAGCCCAAATCCAGAAGGCCGAATCTATTGATTCTATCCATGAAAAGGTTGCAATTGGCCAAATTGACGGACGCACCTCCCAACTTATCATAAGAACCACTGATGTTATTGAAATCCCCTGCAACTAGCCAAGGGCCATTAGTGCTGTCAGTAATTTTAACCAAGCCATTCCACAGTTTCTGTTTATTATTGGAATGAGAAATAACATAAATAAGGGTGAAGAGGAAGCTGCTTGTGTCAGTGTACTTCACACTCATATGAACCACCAGAGGAGAATGCAGTTCAACATTAATAGTGGCAGTAGATTTTCTCCCAGCAACAAATAAGCCACCCCACTTGGCGTTGTTGCACACCGTAAAACAATCATCGTACCCCAGGCTCTGAAGCTTCGTACTCGCACTCTCACCACTAGAATGAGTTTCGACAAGAGCAACAATATCAGGAGAGACCGACCCTTGAAATTGCTGCATATGTCTAAAAAATCAGTACCGCCGGAAGGAGAATCTTATTCATGGGAAACAAAAATAGAAGGGGTTACACCTGCATCTCATCAGACACCTTCTCATTGGAAAGAAGGGTCTTGTTAATGTCAGACTGGTATCTCATCCTTTTAAGTCTCATCCTGGTCCACTGTAATCATCACCTGGTCTGAGTCGTAAAACAGGTCGGGTTTGTCTGGAGGTTCTGCATGTTTGACATGAGTTCCATCAGACGTCACGACTCTCTGGATACTACGAGGCAAAGAAGAAACGCCTTCTTCTCTCCTATCAGTTTGGGCTAGAGGATGGTTTGAAGGGAGTTCTCGATGCTTGCTGCTGCCAACAGAGAAAAAAGCCCATTGAGTTCTCTTTGCCATGTCTCGAGCACTATGATCTGGCCTTTGATGACCATGCACCACGTTTTGAATGTCCTTTGCCAACTTTCTCATGCATTGTCTGCTTCATAGATCCAAACTTCCTTCCCCTTCTTGGAGGGGCAACCTTCGGCCCAACCGAAGTCTCAGCAACTCCAGTATCGGACACGTGCTGTGGATCTGCGTTATATCTAATGTTTTTAGATTTGAATTAGTTATTGAATAAGTAAAACTATTAATTCATAATTTATTAATTTTATTGTAGTTGAATCATTAAATATTTATTTTTTATTTTATATATTAAAAATTTAATATAATAAATAATAACAAATAAATATTAATTAATTTTGAAATATAATATAATTAATTATATATAAAAACAAATCAAAATATAATATTTTAATTTTAATTTGTTTAAAATATATTCATATAATTTTAATAAAAATTATAATTATAATTTTTATATTTTATTTATTATATTAATTTTTTGTAATTATAATCAAAACATCAATGATAATTTAATAGTAAAATTATGACTTATCGTTTCAAAGGTCAGGGGTTCGTGAATGTTTTGATTTGCTAAATCTTAAATATTGCATCATATACGGTTCGAGACTCCCATGTTGCCCTGCATACCCCCACATTCCCCTTTTTGTTGACCCAGGCACTGAACTTGGCACTCTCTCCTCTTTGCTTCTCTGTTGGCTCCTAACCTCTTGGATCACTGTCCAAGGTCCACCATCGTAGGTCGGGATTGGCCGCCGACCACCACCGTCAAATTCCTCCCCAAGCTCCTTGTTCAAATCTCGGTCGGCTCTCTGGGAAGCTATTCTGGTCCAACAAGTGACCAAATCTGCCCCACTATGGACATAAGGAATGAAGACCCTCATACTCTAACTTGAAACATCTTCCCTTTAGTCTGGAACTCGGGATCAGAGGTTTTTCAAGATCTAATTCCACTCAAATGCGCGCGTATCTTCCTCTCACTTGACAAGAAGTATTAGAATCAACCTTCGCCGTTCTGCCAAACTTATACCCCATATATGTCAGAATTTTAGAATTGTAATATTCAATAGGAAAATTTGGAATTCTAACCCAAGCAGTAATCTTGCCTATATTAGCAGTGTCTGGATCAAAATTAGGACTCCATTTGCATATAGTTAAGTAATGGTCACATATCATCCAAGGCCCTTCTGCGAAGGCGAAATCAAAGGCTATTTCCTTCTGTTGGGAGAAGGGAGAATAGGAGAGAGGCAGAATATGCTCTAATTTTTTTAAAAAAATTAAATCAACTTATCTTATCTTTCCTCTAAATTCTTTTAACTGCAGCAATAGCCAACAGCTGAAGATACATTTCCGGGTTTTAACGGCCACGATTTTTATTCGACCGAAATGTTCTTTAAAAAAAAAAGTCTTTTCACCTTAGCAATCGATCCAAGGGTTCCAAAAAATTTAATAAAAATCTTTTTTAATAATTATTTTGTTGACTTACTGGGACTTTTAAATTTTAAAAATAAATATTTGATAGAGCTCCCCTTATCTGCTGCTAATTTTCAGACTCAAGATTTTCTTCAGGCCTAAAGCTAACAGAATTAGCTTATGTGACACAATTTATATTGAAAAAAAGGAACATCTCGACTCATCAAGTTAATTTCAAATATCTTAACTATTCTTAAGCAATTATATACTATTTTAAATTAATTTCTTCATTCTAATTACTAACAGAAAATTGGGGTGATTATATCATTGTTTCTTGATATAAGTGGTTCAATCTTGACTAATTACTTTATTGAAGGATTGAATTTTGGCATTCTAAAACATATATCTACACTTTTTTTTAACACTTTAAAATTTAAATCGGCTAAAACACCTTTGATCAAGTGATTTTTATTTTTTTAAAAAAAATTATGGTCATGTAATGTTTTTGTTCAACCAAAATTAAAATTCATGAAGAAAATTTGTTGTGGCCTAAAAACACCCATAATTTGTCCTTTCAAACATCAATATATATGATATAATATTATTTTTAAGATAACATGGGCAACAAAAGACCATATTGTTCCATATTAATGCTAATAAGAGCTTGTCACGTTGGGCATGGTAGAAAAGAACATAATAGAATGGCCAAAAAAAAAAAATGAAAAATCATACTTATGTCTATACTTAAAGAAAAATAATAAAAATAAATATTATTAAATAATAATAATAAAAGCATAATAGATATTTCTCAATTTTTAAAAGAAATTTCTATTCTCTTGAATGCATCGCCACATCCCAAACATTTAAGTGGCTTAATTTTCATGAGTAGGCTGGAGTATGTAACGGTAATATTATAAAGGCACATTTTAATACAACGTAGATGCAGCTTTGTAAAATCCAACCTTTTCAATTAAAGAGCCAGATCAAAGTGATAATTAGATTATTCATCATCATAAGAAAAATATTTTCCACCATTAAATTTAAACATATTAGTTAAAGAACCTCTATTTGCAATCTTAAGAATGTAAGTTTGGATAAAATTACACTCTTCTTTTCTTTAAAAATGTTTACATTAAAGCCTTTTTTATTTTTAATAATTACACTCATTTTCTTTAAAATTAGAAAATGCACTATACTAACATTTTCTGCAATAAAGAATAAATTAAAAAAAGTATACATATTTGAACCAAAATATACTTATATTTATTACTTATATGATATAACAATTATTAAATATGTTTTAACTAATATGAAATAGTCACTTTTATTAAATTTAGAATAAGCTAAATTTATGATTTTCAACATGAAATAAACAACATTAAAATAAAAGTTTCAAAATATTATTTAAAAAGTTACATTTTTAATTAAAAATATTCTTTTTAAAGATATTTGATCATCTTTTAATTTAAGGAATATTTGGATATATTTCTATTATAGAAGGAAGGAATATGAAATTCAACTATCTTCTAAGGAAAAGGAGAGAAATTTACCCTATAATTTTTTTTTACAATTAATCAAACTAAAAGGAGAATTTTTTGTGCAAAATTAAAAAAATTAATTTTATAAATATTTTTATAAACTAATTAAGATATTTGATAAATGCACCATAAAATGAAAATAAATTTAAAGAAAAAAAAGTATTTTATATTATTAAAATTACAAAATGGGGAAGAATAAAGTAAGAAAAAAAAAATAAACAAGAGTCCATGTAAGAATTTTATGGGTTTCCACTAATTATATTTTTGTGTTTAAATAAAAAATGGATTGTTATTTATATGATCTATATTGGATGATGGTATTGGGTTCAATTATATTAGTGATCAATTTTGTAAGTTACTAACATTTATTAATTGATATAGTTAGATGATACACTTCATCCTATTAGGCCCATGATGAGTAGTCTTTTTGGGGTCAAAGCAACAAAATGGTTAAGTTTTTTTTCCATTTTCTATAAATATTGAAAGAGCTTAATCTTTAGTTTGCCCCATCGAATAATCACCTTTTGTAAGGAAAAGCTAGAGAGAATGACTTAATTCAAAATGTTTGTGTGAGTATGCACAATATCAATCTCATCATGACAAATATAGGTATAATTCTGCTTAATTTTTTTATGGTGTTTTGAATTCATATGGTCAATTAAATTTATTTTACATATGGTATTAGAACCAACTCATATGAATTTGTAACTCAAATTGATTAAATTTGATAAGTCCTAATTCTTTTTCTACTATGCCTAATTGAATGCAATATGTTAGGACTTTTGTAGCTTATATTACAAGAAATTTATAAAACTCAAATAACTTGAAAGTGTTGATTCTAGAGAAAGTAATTAAATTTAAAAACTTCCAATTGAATTTTTAATCTTTTTGAATTGAACCAAAATTGATTCTTGGGAATAATATATATTACTTTAAGGAACAAAATCAACTTATTTGTAGCAATTAATCAAAACCAAGATTATAATTTTACATTAAAAATAAGCATTATATCAAACCAATAATTGATATATGTGCACTTATTATTGGTATGAAATAATAATATATGTATATGGTTTTATATTATTATAAGTATTATGAACCAAATTACGGGCCTTTTATTTACCTTTTTTCACATTTTGCCTTACAAATTATACAAGTTTTATTATTTATAAATTCTAATACATTTTTTTATGAATGCTGGGCTATAGATTTTTTGGGTTTTTTGGGCAAAAGAAATTCCTAATTTTTGGCAAGGTTGGGTTTTTATTGGTCATTTTTTGCTTTTTTTTTAATTTATTAGTTTAATTCATATATTTTCTATAATGATATGTGCACTTATTATTATTAATTAAATTTTACCAATAAGTGCACATATTTGTAAACATCTGTTTTTTTAAAAAAATTTTGGACATTTACTTGCATGTATAAATTGTTTTATGAATCAACGTAAATATTTATCACTAAAGTGATTTATGTATGTTAATTTGTAGGGCATTTCATTATGTAAGAGTCCTTAATTTACTAATTATTATACATGATTGCTTGCTTAGAGAGAGCTTTTTTTATGTATTTTAACTAAGAGATATATAATTATTGTATACATTTGCAAGGCCATTATGTACTTTAATTGAAGTTTCATATATCATTGTTTTATAAGAGTATTTTGAATTTATTAGTTTATTTGTCTAAAATGGATTTACTTTTAAATTTTGAAATATCTTTAGAGTTGGCTTTATATGTTTTAACTATCGAATATATAGTTGTTGCGTACAACTACCTACCCAAAATGGGCTATTGTATATTTTAGCTAGAGTTTCATAAAGCATGATTTTATAAGGGTATTTTGAATTTAATAGTCTATCTACTCGAAGGGAATATATTTTCAAATTTTGAAATATTCTTAAAGTTGACTTTATGTGAAAAATTACTCATGCCTAAAATAATTACTCATACGCATTTTTTTAAAAATTTGATTGTATAATTTCATTTGCTATTAACAATAGTAATGCCACTATTGAAATTTTGACTATGTCTAATGAAAGAATTAACAACTATGAAATATGATAATATTATGAATGTTAAGGAACATATTCTAAAAGTGGTCCATAGGCAAACTCAAAGATCACAAGACAGTCCTAAATGATGCCTTTGTGATCCATCATATTTTGAACTCCCTTCTTGTTGAATTTAGCAAAATCAAAACTATCTATATTACCTTGAATGAAACTTGGAATATGAATGATTCGATTACCAAATGTATAGCTGAGAAAGATAAACTTAAGAGAGAGAAAAAAATGAGAGTGTCCTCTTAACCTTTCAGCCAAAACCTCACATTGGCAAGGGTTCTAATCATCATAAATATAATAAAAATTATGGTACCAAAAAACATAGTGAAAATGCTAGTCAAAACTACAATATAAGAGTCTAATGGCTACCATTTGAAAAACTATCATATGCTTCTACTGTAAGTGACTTAGCCACAAGAGGAAGGATTTCACTAGGTTCAAGTCTTGGTTAAAAACAAAAATGAAGGTAAATTCCTAACTTTAGTTTGTTTTAAATCTAATTTAGTTAATATACCTATAAACACTTAACACCTTATGTCATATCCAATGTTTTCCAAACCCTTAGGCATCAAAGTAAAGGGTGATAACCATGATAATGAGGGACTAGAAGTCTAGATAAGATGAAAAGGAAAAGGAGAAAGAATGAAAGGGGAGTAGAAGCGGCTAAACAAAGGAAACTAACATACCAGTGTCAAAATTGTAATTTTGAACAAAATTTAAGAAACTCAAAGAAAAGAGTTTAAATGCCAAAGCCAAGCTCACTAGGGTTTTCAGAGGTTTTAAAAATTATAGGGATCGTTAGAATGGTTAAAACACTTACGATGTATAATTTAAGATATCAATTGACTGTAACTTTGGCCACATTTTTTAGGATCATTTTAAATCCCAAAAATTTTAAAATAAATGCTGTTAATAATAAAATAGGGAGCTTAAATTTTCATATGAAAAAGACTATTTTAAAAAAGGATCTAAAATGAGTCAAAATGAAGGAGTTAAAATGTTAGGACATAACAGAAATTATGGATATCGTTATAAAAATCTCCCTCCACCTTTTATAAAGTGTCATGCCATTTTCTTCCTCATCTCTACTAGCTTGAACTAGCTCCAAATAGACCAGAAATGGCATCCAAAAATGAGAGGAGAGAGAAGGAAGAAAAAGCAAAAATAGGTAAGAAAACTTGCGTAATTTCATGATTTAGTAGTTAGTAACCTTACTATTTTCCTTAAGTCCTTTCTAATGGTGGTTTCAACTTCTTGAAAGGATAACTTTGATGACTGACTTCCTCAGAAAAAGTGGAGGTTTGAAGCAACCAAATATGACAAATAGATCACTATTGAGCAAGCTTTCAAACAAGATATGTCATGCATTAGAAAACTTGCTATTCCTTGAGCTTTTTGCCTCTCTACAATTCGTCTTAGAGAGAGTGAGGAGGAGACTTTAGCTTGATTAAAACTTGAGAGAAAGAAGGATTTTGAAGGTTGTGGAGTAAGATTATACAATTGAAATCAATTAAGAACCCATGAAGCTCAAGTTAAGCTACCTAGAGTTCCATTTGCACTATGAAAATTATGGAACTCTATGAAGATGTTTTAAGTCATTTAAGACCACATTAAGCCAAAAAAGAGCCATAGATATTCTATATATCTCAAACTCCCTAAGAGAATTGACAAAACTTCCATTAGGCTGACATAGATGCTAAGTTTGACCATGGCAGAGATAGAGTAACTAAAAGGAATTTCTTAAATCCTAAGGTTATAAGTGGTCTAGATATAAATTATAAACGCTAATGAAACTATTAGATTGGATTTAAAAGTCTTATTTTGAAAGGTGAAATTTTAGATATGAAAAGGACTTAAGTAAGTTAACATTTGGCTTGTTTAATCATTTATATGATGATCCCAATGAATTCCATTAAAGTTATATAGCTCATAGTAAGTGAAATTTTGGAGCCTCGAGAATGAAATCTAAGAGTTGCCTTTTAAAGGACCTAAAATAGTCTAAAGTGGCATAATGAATTCTAATAGAGTTTAGTGTTAATGACAAGAGCTAGAATGGATCATAATGAGTTATTTTATATTTCAAATTGACATATGTAGGCTAAGCTAATGCATTTCCTTGTGGGGTGTGTATGAACTCGAGAACGGATAAAGCAAATGACTAAAAACAAGAGAAGGATTTGGGAGTTAGTGGTAGCTTAAGGCTCCTAACTCCACAAGATAGATTTATCTCCCTATTTTGCATGTATTTGAATGTTGAAATGAGTTGAGATACATATATATATAGTTGTTTGATGTATTCATGAGTTATACTTTGATATGATTTATATTATGAGTTTTATGTATGAGTATTTTATGTTTTTTGACTCTTAACTTCTTATAGTAGAAAATTAAGCGCAGTAACTTTTTCTTGGTCCAAAAATGAGTTTAGTTGAGCTTAAACAATATGTTTAATTGCCATGGCCCGATAAGAAATGAGTTTTCATGCTAAAAGTTGCATGTGAGTTACATGATGTATATGAATCATATGCTTAGATCACATGCATTACATTTCTTCATAGCATTCTTGCATGCATTGATATGGTTGAGATTTGTTATTAAGATTTTTCCTAAAATCTCACCCATGTACCTCCCCATAACCATTTCAGGTTCTCCAAGCAAGGAAAAAGAAATTGAGAAGAGCTACGTAAGAACGAAATGATGTAAATAGAATTTTGTCATGTATATATGGTTAATGTATATGACGGATCCTAGTGGATGGTAAACTTGTGTATGTATGATGAATCCTTGTGACAAGGTTTTGTAATGGAAGCATATGTATGGGCTTAAGAACATAAATATATGTCATTTTAATGTAAGAGTTAGTCATTAATGCAAGAATTTCTATATGAGATGTGTTATAGTCCATGTGTATGGTTGGGTGTTGGATGTTCATATTTTGATGCAAGCCTTATTTCATGCTATGAACCTTATAGAATTGGTGTTTAAAATGATTAAAATTTGCTTAAGATGATATAATGCAATTCAGAGGTTAATTGGACCAGTTTAAAACTAAATTTTGGTTCAAATAAGCCATATTGCACTTCTATCGTTGATAGCCCAAAAGACCTAGTTTGGGATTGAAATTTGGTATGAAATTAGAAAATTTATAGAACTTTCTAAAAAGTTAGAATGGAGACTTTTGGAGCTATACAAAATATTTTATAAATTTTTAAAGTTGACCAAATTATATAGATTTACACTATTACTGTTCAGCTATAGCAGCTACAGTTTTTATGGTTTTTAAGGAGTCAAATGAATTCAATTTTATTTAAAATTTTTATAGTATAAAGTTTATATCATGAGCTTTCTATAGGCACTGAATTTGCATAAATTAAAGTTACATAGTCTAAGTTATAAATTTTTAAAATTTAATGCCCCATTATATCAAAGAGGCTAAAATGGATTATGTGGCTTTCATATGCAAATGGGATTCAAGTCTTCATTTTATGGATAAAAAAAAACTTGTTTATGATAGTCATGAGTGAAAAAGAAGAGGAATTAAAAATTTGACCCCCTATGGTTAGTTGATATATTAAATGAGCTAAAACCACTACCAAAAGTTTAGTTGTGATTATTATTTTATTGCCATAAGAATATAATGGTATGAAAATTTTTATATGAAACTAGTTATGGCACTTTTTAGTATTAGAGCAGAGGTTTAGGTAGTTTAACTCTAGTTAGGGCTTGAGGAAGAGATAATATGTGTGTAACCTATCATGTGTTAACCTTTAAAGGGATTTTGGATGTGTGTATCTATGGTATACATGTAAATTATGTGCTAAGGTTTCTAGTTGGCCAAGACACAATGATAAGTATTAAAAGTGGAAGGCTAACTAGAGAAGAGTTTGTAGACTTTAAGTTAGCAGCTTTGCAAGGAAGAGTGTTTCACCTGGGGTGATACCAGGCAATGATATAATAACAACAGCAAGTGTGAATGTAGCTGTAAGATGGATTAGTTCAGCAAGTAATTGAGAAAGTTACTCCCCCTAGCCACAACACCTAAATGACCTAGAGAACTTGAAAAGTAATCCCTCAAGTTAAAACCCATAAATATCACTTTAGTTAAAACCTTGCCTTGCCTCACCTTACCATCTAGTCAATAAATGAATAATTTAGGAAGTAAGGGTTCCCTAGCCATTGATGATGAGCTAGATGCAAAGGAAGTTGGGGTTAGGATTTTGTAGTCAGAAGATGAACAAGGAAAGGGAGTGTATCTCAGAATATGAGACCTTGTTGGTCATATTCAAGTTAAAGAAATAAGCATATTAGAGACCCTTAGAAATATACCCAGTGCTCATAGATAATAGTTATGTCACACTTGAAAATGTGACCGCATGGCACCAAATCGAAATCAAAATTAAAAGTAGTAGAGTTGTCACCAAAATTTTAATTTTTGAAAAGGCAAAATTTTAGAAAATCATTTTTATAAGAAAAATAGTCTGCGAACCAAATTTAGATTCGAGAGTCGATTGTGAGTGGAGAATGTGTTAGGCACCCCATTACACCCATTACTAAAAATAGTTATCCTAAGTCAGTTGTGCAAAATTAAGATGGCATTGATTCTATTTTAATCCTCCCTAACAAATCACATGCAAAATAAGAAAAAAAAAATTAAGGAAATAAAATTAAGAGTAAAAAGAAGGAAAAGAAATTAAAGAAATAAAATTAAAAGTAAAATGAAAGAAAAGAAATTAAAGAAATAAAAAAGGAAAGAAATATTTATTTAATAGACAGACTTGATCTAGGATGAAAACCTAGAGCCTTCATACCCTCTGAGAGGGATCAAAGTCTACATAGTTCACAGCAAAAACTATGTTTGGTTAATGTTTTCTTTGTTTTATGTTTATATTTATGTTTTTACTATTTTATTATTTTAAATTTTTGTTTATTATTATTTTTTTTTGTGAGAAGAGAAAGAAAATAAAAATTATTTTTACTTTTAGCAAATAAAATGGATTTAGAATTAGTTGATGTGTTTTAACTTGCTAAAGATAAAGTTAATTTTATTTCTTTGATCTTCTCTCATTTTTAGCTTTTCCCTTTTTTTTTTAATTTTATTAATGATTCTTGTTTTTTATTTTGTCTTAATTTTTGCTAATTGTGATTTTTTTAATTTTTTTTGTTTTGCTTTTTGTTTTGTCTTTTTTTTTTTGGTTTTTTTAAATTTTTTTATGCTTTCTAATTTCTGTTTTTTTTTTTTATTCTTTTGTTTTCCTTTTGACTGATTTTGAATTAGTTGTCTTAGATTTTTCTTTAAAATTTTTTTTGATTAATCTTGATTATTGATTTAATTTTTAGATATGTTCTCTAAATTTTTTCTAATTGAAAGGCTTTTCTTTTTTCTTTTTTTTTTTTCTCCTTTTTGATTTTTTTTATTTTAATTAATTTTTTTATTTTCTCAGTTTCCTTTTTGCTTTGGTTTTTGTACTTTTGATTTCTTTTAATTTTTTTAGTTCTAGAATCTTT
Organism: Erythrophleum fordii; assembly: GCA_032878935.1. NCBI lineage: Eukaryota > Viridiplantae > Streptophyta > Magnoliopsida > Fabales > Fabaceae > Erythrophleum > Erythrophleum fordii. The sequence continues at coordinate 4,390,622 of JAVQMF010000046.1, read as the reverse complement.
TAGTTATTATATATATATATTACTTTTCTTTCAATTTAAGTAAAAACAAGTTTTCTTTTCCTTTATTTTCTTCCTCTTTTTTTGTGTTGAGTTTAACATTTGAAATAAGATTTTGAGTTGGAAGAAAAAAAAAACTTTCTAATATCTCTGCTTGTTTTTTTTCTTTTTGTTTCCTTATTCTAAAACCTTTCTTTTTTTTTTTTATTTGAAAAGAAAATCCTTTTATTTTATTTTTAATATCATTTTGCTATTTTTTTTTTTTACTCTTCTTTAAGAATTTTTTTTAACTCTCAATTTTGTTATATCCTTTTATTTGAAATCAAACCCCATTTGTTGTAGGTCATTCAAAATTTATTAAAACATAATTATAGAACGCAATAAAGATTAAGAAGGCTTATTGTCACACATACCCTTGAATTGATCCATATGTGTTTGAGGGGACAAGAAATTTCACACAACAATTAAAAATAAAGATAAAAGTATCAACATGCATATAATATCTATGTTTTGCATAATTGAAAATTGTTATTTTACACCAGTTACACTATAGTAATTTGCGAATACTGGAAGAATCAGTATAGCCTCTGACCCTGGCCTTTTCCTTCATCTTCATAGGAGAGGTCACAAATTTCAAAATAATGTAACTTAAACGCAGCAGCCTGAAAAGAATCAAAATGATTAGTCGTAGGGTATAACCTTGAAGATAAATCTCCCTAAATAGTAAACAGACTCACCTTTGATATAATTCATGCTGAAGACTACTAGGAAAATACTCAGCATATGCCAAACTCAAACAATACTGTAAATTGTGAGAGGACCAATGTGGTAGACCCCAACATCAATAGGCATAAATCCAGACTTACTCGTAGCTAATGAACCAAAATCATCAACACTCATGACCATACATAGCTACTACGCCTATATGGATATTTTTACTTTATTTTGTTTTTTTAAAATTTTGTCATTATCATTGTTTTTATTTTTGTTATTTTTTTTAAACAAAGAAAATGTGGGAGGAAATCAGTTCAAACTCTTAAACCAGGCATGTCATATACTTAGTTGAACCCACCCTCACTTCCATTCAAACTCCAGGCCATGAGCCTAGTAATATGAGCCACATTTCTTGGTCGCAAAAATACAACAACCTAAAACAAATCCAAGTAGTTTAGTATAAAGATAAATAACATTTGAAACGAGCATTAATCCATCAATCCAAAACCCAGGCAAGTCAGAATTAGGGGTCAAAAGTCCTAAAAAAAAATTTAACAAATAAATAGGATCTAGGCTATCAATTCATAGTAGACTATATTCATCCAAATCCAAACATTTATAGTAATGCTATGATTTCTATCACTTCTAGATAGCAACCAAGCAACCTCGAGAAACAAGGACATTCATACAAGCTTTAGTTATGAAACACACATACATTCATCATGAAAACATGGTAGGGGAAAATTAAAGCAAATGTATTATAACTTTAGCAGACTCTGCAGATTTAGGAGCCATGATTGAACACCAAAACTCAACCTAACCTTCTATCAAGCATTCTATCGAGCACCAACTGTGCGTATCTTAGGACATGTACAGAACAATGTATGAGAGTGTCATCCGGTCTCCTCTTCCCATCTCAGACCATCAACAATTACAAAGGAATTTCATTGGTAAAGAAAGTAACTAGAAATTGTGGCTTACCTACAGGGATTTCAAAGGAAAGGACCGGCTCCCCTTCTGCATTTCCTTCTCAATCTCTACCTTCGCTCCCGATTCCCATGATTCTCTTCTCCCCTCTAGCTTATTCCTGATCTCTCACTCTCCGTATTCCTATTTCATAATTTCCCTTTCTTTTGAATCAAAGAATCCCTTTGCTATTTTCTCACTCGCCCTACCTTTGTCTCTCGCATAGCTCCCTCTCACACTTTTTTTCTCTTCCTTCCTGTAACCCCTCGCTCCTTGTTTGCTCCTCCTATATTTTGTTTCAATCTCAGACGCTCCTCTTAATCCCTTCCTCTCTGAATCTCGAACCTCGCATCCCTCCTCCGTCTCCGAAAAAGACCTTCTTCCGTGATACGTCTTCTTCTGCCTTTCCCGTCTCCAGAGCTGCGTGCCTATTGCTTTTTCTTTTTTCTTTTTCTTTTTAGTGTTCCGTCCCTCTGTCTCCTTGTTCTCCTTACTGGCAATGGCCAGTCGCACGAAATAAGTATTGGGGTCAAAATACACAGGCTATTATGTCCTTATTCTCCTTCTGCGTTTTGACCTCAACCTAAAATTTTTTTTTTCTATTATATGTTGGTTGGACTGGTGGGTTTAAATTAGGTTGAAATATTTTTTTTTTAATCTTCTCCTTCTTCTCCTTTTTTTTTTGTTTGAATTGAACTGATTATTCTTCTTTTTTTATTTTTTTGCATTGTTTGGGTCGGTAGGTTTAAAGAAGATGGGTTGAGTTGTCTTGGTCCATTTTTTTTTATTATTATTTAAGCTAGAGGTTTTTTTTTCTCTTTTCATTTTTACTTTTTTTTCTTACTTTTTCTTTCTCATTTGATATTTTAATTTAATTTTTTTTTAATTTTGTTTTCTTTTTTTTTTTTCTCCTTGGATTGAGTTATTTGAATTTTAGGAATTTGGGAAAAATAAGTCTAATACTTTTTTTTTAGTAACTTTATTTATTTTTTCATTTTTTTCCATACATTTTTGCTAATTTAATTTTGTTGTCATTTTTAAGCTTACTAGGACAAAATATGGTGTTCACAAGTTAAGTAACAAAAGAATGATGGGCTAGGTATATGGCTTTAAAAAGAGACTGAGATGTTTTATAACTGAGTTTAAAGGTTTATAAGGCTGGATAACAGTCTAAAGTAATGCAGTTAGCACATAAAGTATTAAAGGTTGTAAAGGCTACCCTGAGGTGTTGACTCTAACTTAAAATGTTACCCTATGTGATAGTAAACAATGGGCCAACAGCGTAGGCCCACGATATGTAGAAAATGTCATGAATATATATATATATATATATATATATATATATATATTCATATATATATAAAGGATAGAGAATGTTATTAGTACATAAAAAGGGCATACCGTAGAGGTATTATACCATAAAAAGATTATAATTAGTTCAATATCAGATAATGAGGGAATCTAGATACCTAATATGAAATTGAAGTTGTTAAGTTTTATTATTAGATCTAAAAAAGAGAATAAGTCAGAAAAGAAAAGCCTAGCAGGGTCCAGTGGTAGTATATAGTAAGCCCATGTGAGCTAGGTTGATCTATAGTGAGTTGCTACTTAGGAAATTACAAGAAACCTTTAGTAAAGGAAGTGTCTTAAGCTGAGTTACAACCTGGGAATGACAATGAGTAAAGGCTAAAATATTAGGTATGATGAATAGACAAGAGGACCTTAATCTAAAAAGGAAAAAAGGGCTTAGAAAGTTAATCAGAGGAGGGCTTTCTTTAGTTTGATAAGAAGAAAGTAAGATGTAATGAGTTGGAAGACTAATCAAGTAGTGGTTAGTAACTCTCTAAGAGATAAGATCCCTGATTTAATAACTACAGGAACACAGAGAAAGTGAAGAAAAATTAAGAAATCAGCATATAGAAGGAGATACCTTCACTTTAGTAGTGACTAAAGGAGAGTTAATAGATCAAGTATAGTAAAAAGAGATACATAATAAAAGTTAAAATCTAATAGATAAAGGAATAAGAATTCACCACTAAGTTAGGTGAGCTTCGCTAGTATGAAATAGGTGAAATATGAAAGCATATAAGTGGTAAAGTTAGTTGTGTAGCATAAAATTGTCAACAAGGTAGATTCAGGATAGTTGAACATATGTAACTGGAATAACGAAAGGAACTGAGACAAGCAGTTAGTGCCTCAGTGCTCCTAAAAAAACTATAGGCAATTAAAAACTACCTAAGCAGGTGAGTTCCAAGACACAAAAGAATAACTATATAAGCTCTAGAGCTTTGAGAAAGATAAGCTCTAGGGTTCACATAGAATAAAGTTCCTTCCAAAAGGAACAATCCAATTAAAGATTAGAGAATAAGAATAAGATGAATCAAACCCCTTTAATCTTTATAAAAAGTAAGTGAGCTAAGGTGAACCTAAAAAAAATAAGAACAAGCTATTGAATGTAGATAAGCAAAGAACCATTAAGAAATTAGGTAAGAAGGATAACCCTTGATATGAATAAAGTGATAATAAAAGTTATAGAGAAAGGATGTGGCAACTATAAAACTAAAGACTTAATAAAATTAATGATAAATGGAAAGGCAATACAGATGAGTACACTAAAGAGTGTACTAAAGAGCAATATTATCCTTGGTGTAGTTGTTTATAAAGTATGATATAGTGACTTAAGTAGAGATAACGAGACAAGGGGAGATAGCCATAGGATATTGTGGCAATCATTAGAAAAGATTAGAGAAAGAGTCTTTTTTTTTTTCCTTAGACTGTTACGATATGAGGGAAGTATAGAAAAGTAAGGAAGGGTACTTTAGATTGTTGAGAGGCTTGTAATATATAAGCGATAGTGGTTTGAGCTCAATCATGATGTGCTTGTGTATTAGTGATTGATGCTATGATTTGCTTGCCACGATAGTTACATGATATTGGGTCTAGCTAACTCAATAGTAATGTAACTTAAATGCATAGCAAATAATATTATTAACCATAAAGAATGTCTCGATGATCGAAGAATATCTAAGTTAGATAAGTTAAAAGTAAAAAAAATGTTAAGGGATTCTAATAATGCTGAAACTATGAGAAAAAGTATTAAGAAGGAATCCCTAGTATAGAGTGACGTAACAGGGAACATGCCTATAGCACTAGAATCTTAAAAACTAAATGGCACACGTTCAATATGTGTAGTATGAGTCCCTTATAATATAACTAAATGAAATGTTAAAGGGACCAGTTAGCTCAGAAGCTAAAAGAACCACTCAAATATGAAAGGAAAAAACTTGATTATTCTTTGATGCTAAACATATAACAAAGAGCCTTCTTTATATTGATCTAGGAGGGCCATTTTCATCCAAAATGTTAGATAGGAAATTAAACATACATGAAAGTTACAAAAGTTATAGAAATTACATTATTACTTAGTCCTTTAACTCATGTAACATTTGGAAGTTATTGGAATTTGGGGTTATGGGAGTTATGCTTATGTTTAATCTATTACATCCTTCCCGGGTTAGACTGGACTTGCCCTCAAGTCAAACTTTACATCATCTTCAAAGTATGGTGAAAGATCAACAACATTGAAGATTGCAAAAACTCTATAGGCACCTGGCAACTCTACTTTGTAGGCATTGTTGTTGATCTTCTGCACAATATTAAATGGACCATTAGCTCTGGGTGACAACTTGGCATTTTGTTGTTTTGGAAAGCATTCCTTTCGTAGGTGTATCTATACCAAGTCTCTAACTTCAAAAGTTTGTTATCTTCGGTGCTAATCATGTTGACCTTTATACCTCATATTCTACTTCTGAATCCACTCTCGAACTTGTTCATATAGCTTCTTAATTTCTTTAAAACTTTTTTGGGCTTGCTCTGCCCATTGGAACTTATCTCTTTTCATGCAATCTGTTTGTGGCATAACAATGGAGCTAAATTTTTTAATGAACCTCTTGTAGAAGGAAGCCACTCCATGGAAGCTTCGAACATCATGGATAGACTTCATAGTTGGCTAGCTATTAATGACTTCTGTCTTGCTTAGGTCAACTCGCACACTTTCAGGAGTGATGATATACCCTAGAAAAATGACTTCATTAGTTAAAAAAGAGCATTTCTTTAGGTTGGCATAAAGCTTCTGCTCATGAAGAGTCTATAATACTTATCGTAGGTGCTCTAAATACTCCTTTCAGTGCTTACTATAAATAAAAATATGGTTAAAGTAAACAACAACCAATTTGCTCATTAAGGGTTAAAGTACCTAATTTATTAGGCTTATGAATGTACTAGGGGCATTTGACAACCCAAAAGGCATCATAGTCCACTCGTACATGCTATCTCTTATTTTGAAGGCGTCTTCCATTCATTTTTTGGCCGATTTTTAATCTAATGGTATCTGTTACAAAGGTCAATCTTGGAAAAGATAGCAGCTCTATATAGTTAGTCTAACATATCATCGAGTCTGGGTATTGAGACACTTTATGGTGATCTTGTTGACTACCCTACAATTGATGCACATTCTCCAACTCCCATCCTTCTTTGTTACTAAGAGCATAGGCACAACACAGGGGCTGATGCTTTCATAGATCATACCTTTCTTCAATAATTCGTCAACTTGTCATTAAATTTTAGCATGTTCTTGTAGACTCATCCTGTAAGTAAGCTTATTAGGAATTACTGCTCCTGAGATAAAGTCAATTACGGGTTTGAATGTCTCGCATAGGCAGCAATCTTAATGAAATCTCATTTGGTATCACATCTAAAAACTCAGCTAGTAGTTGTTTCACTTCTAGTGGAATAGTGGATTCATTGTTTACCTTGAGCAACAGAATAAAACCCATGGTTTGGGCTTCTAATTTTGTCACCTTGAATAGCTCCTTATCAATCAAAGTCACCAATGGCTTAAGTTTCTTTTAGCCTTGGATGTACTCGCTAGGCAGTAATGGTGCTAGCTTGACCATCTTTCATAAATGAGTAGGCGTTGGCATATCCATCATATAAAGCAATACGGTTATATTGCCAGGGTCTTTCAAGAGGGAGATGACAGGTATCCATGGGAACAACATCATACCAAACTTTATCTTGATACTTCTTGTCAATTGAAAAAGTAATAAGGCAACATTTGAAAACTTTTACCTCGCTTCCCTTGTTAAACCATTATAGCTTATAAGGGTATTGATGGCTTTGAATGGTAGTTTTAACATTTTTATAGCTTCTATTGTCAATAATGACATCACAAACCTTACCTTGAGCAATACATTGGGCATGGAAGATGTTGTGACGTAGCCAAGGTTCCTCTTTTGCTTGTGCTGTGTGCAAGCTCTGTCTAATCACTAGCATTTCACTATGGTCTGTAGGTGTAATTTCTTCGTCATACACTGGCTCTTTTCCTTTAAAAGTGACCTCTTTGTTGTTAAACACGGTTTTGTCCTCTTTTTCAGATACCTTATGGGCTTCCTCTTCAATAATGGTGATAGCTTTACGATTTGGGCATTCAGATGCAATGTGACCAAACCCTTGGCATTTAAAGTACTTTGGTGCTTTAGAGCTGGATTCCTTGGTAGCTTTCAGTGGAGGTTTTCTTAAAGAACTTGATTGTTGGACTTGCTTCTTATGGCCGATGGAAGGATTCCTATATGTATGCTTGAATGATCAATGAGCTATTGGAATTTTTTAAATCGCATTCCTTCTCATATTTTCCCCAATCATGTTTAGGTGGTTTTAAAGAGACAAAGATGGTGAGCAAAGAGCATGAGAAGTACTACTTTGGCACCAGCGTGATTTTTTATGTATATTCTTGCACATGTAGTGATGTATACATATATTATAAGATGTAACCATTCCCACACATTCCAAAGTATGAGGCTATGATGTACAAATGATATTTTGATGTAAATGCATGATATTGCATTATTCGGTCCTTTAAGTTCCGTGTTGTGCATGTGCATAATGACAAGTGGGAATGTGATTTTGAGTTATATAGCTTTTGAGACATGTTGGATTACTTATACATGCTGTGTTTGACATTTAAATTATGATCAAATAGAGCATTGGTAGAAAATGACTTCAAAAGGACCATTTGAAACCAAAAATGGCATTTCTTAAGCCAGATTTTACACATAAACCAAAAATAAACCAAAGGAATGAATTTTTGAATGAGAAATACTACTTTGACACTAGTGTGATTTTTTATGTATGTTCTTGCACATGTAGTAATGAGATGTAACTATTCCCACACATTCCAAAGTACAAGGCTATGATGAACAAACTATATTTGGATGTAAATACATGATGCACTATTTGGTCCTTTAAGTTCCATGTTGTGCATGTGCATAATAACAAGTGGGAGTGTGATTTTGAGTTATATGACTTTTGAGACATGTTAGGTTAGTTATACATGTTGTGTTTGACATTTAAATCATACTCAAATAGAGCCTTGTCAGAAAATGACTTAAGAGGGGCCATTCAAAACCAAAAATGGCATTCCTTAAGCCATATTTTGCATATGAACTAAAAATAAGCTAAATGAATGATTTTTTGAATGAAATTTGGTATTTATTCAGAGTTCATTTAGAGCTTTCTACAAAGTTAAAGAGTACAATTTTTGGAGTTCTATAGAATATTTTATGAATTTTTAAAATTGACAGAAAATTGTAAAAAATCATGTTCACTATTCATATGGTTTAAGTGTCTATCTTTATGTATTTGAGGGGCCAAATAAACTTTAATGCTCATAATATTTTATAAGCATATAGCTAGCATGATAAGCTTTCTATAGCTATTAAGTTTGCATAAATCGGAGTTGTATAGCCAAAGACATGCATTTATGAAATTTTGGTTCTGATTTATGCTCGATTATTATAGTAGTTACTATTCAATTAAATTTAGTGGCTCAAATGAACTTATTTTCACTTGAAATATTTACAGTGTCACATCTTAAGCTTTCTATAAATATCTAATTTGCACAAAATAGAATAATATAACCAAAGTTATGAATTTTTTGAAGTTTGATTCATATTATGGTCGAAAAAGGGGCTAAAATGGTTATAGGGCTCCTATGTGCAAATAGAGCTTAATTTATGTTCAAATGTGTTAGAATAAATGTGTCTATAAAGATTGTGAGATAAAATGGAACAAAATTTTAGATTTGACCTCTATAGTTCCATTCTATATGAGAATATTATATAATGTGATGCTAATGGTCTTGTTGTAGTGGAAATTTGATATTTGTAAAGATACAAGATATAGATATGACTGTATATATGAAGTTATTCCACTACCAGAATTGAGACAACATTAAGCTATGTCAATACAAGGGTTAGGATAATATCTTGTTAATAAGGTTCAAGATTTTGTCCATAAGGTCTTTAAATTCAGTGGTTGGATAATATATTGTTGACAAGATTAAATATCTTATTAACAAAGTCCTGAATTTGATAGAGAGAAACCTGAAATCTTGCCAGTAAGATTCGTTATCTTATAATAAGGTATTTTTTAATTGAAAAACTTAGGAAAGCCAAGATCCTATCGACTTAACCAACACCCTGTCAATAAGGCTTTTTATCATAGTAAGTTATAACACATAATATGCGATAGTTATGACAACTTGAGGTTGAAGATGAAATTGCACTTTCACATTCTCTTTGGTGCATGAAGCTCACCCCCTCCATATTTGGGCTTGAACTTTACATCAACTGAAGGATGAGGAGAAGAAGAAAAAATGGTACCAATCCCATTGCTAAAAAAGCCCTCTATAATAGTGTGTGGGATTCATGTACCACCTTAGGCAAATAGGCCTCTACCATTTTTTTATTTTTAGACAATTTCTTGAAACAAAAGTTTAGGCAACACATGAGGGCACGTCAAGCACTTAAGGGATCCTATAGACTGATTCAAAGATGTTAATCAATTTTTATAGGTCTTAGACTTGATCAACTTATTCCTAAATGATGTTTTAATAAAATCAATCAATGAGGAGCTTAGAGAGATATTTGGGCAACCAAATTAAAACAAGGATTTTTATCTTTTAGTCAATGTGCATTAAAGACAGTGATCATTACAAAACATCATGTTGTTATGAATGTTGATAAATCGCTCTGCTTTCTCATTTTTTATATATTTGAGAAATATAAGATCCTTAAGCATAATGCACATGAATAACATATTAATTGTAAGAAATTGATCAAGCATACGAAGCATATTTTTTAATATATGCTATAGTGACCCTAGAAATTGAAAGTAGGCCTGTGATGGCTAAAGGCAATTGGAAATAGGCTTATGATAACTAAAGAGAAAATATTTAAAGAAGATAAACATCTTTAGAGTGAGGTCCCTAATGTGTGTTTGATACAAATGCAATTTATAAGTGTGTTGTATTAAATAAATAAAAGGAAAGGGAAATCCTTATTAAATGGAAGTTCTTTAACTGGCAAACTTAAGCTTATCTAAAAATTAAATTTAACAAATCAATAAGGAAATATGAGACATACTCTAGGAGTTCTTAGGTTAGCAGCCTAAAGACTCATTTAAATAACTATAACTTAAATAGTATTTGTAGATAAATTTGATGGAAAGATAAAAGCATTCTTGGGAAACATGTGATGGAAGTATATTAAATGTAGACTTCTTATCATAAACCTAATAATGTTCTTATTGGCTTAATCAAAATTTATTGCAAATACAAGCGTAACATTGTGTATATGTAATTAATTTATGCTATGGCTATGTAAGAACTAAGATTATGATTATGTCTATAAGAAACATCATTGCCTAGCTTGATAAAAAAGACAAGCTGAATGATGTTAATTAAGAAAGTTAACATGATAAGGTTCTTAGATCCTAGAGAAAAATAAGATGCTAATAAAGTAATAAACAATGTTGTATTAGAGTTAAACACAAAAATACAACCAAGCAAAGGCAAAGATTTAGAATTCCTTTTAGAAAGGTAAAAAGGTAATACTGCTCACATAACAATACAGAGCAATATGGCTAACAACTTTATATGTGAGTGAGTCATAAATAACCATTCAAGACATGTGGATAGCTTTTAAGGACATAATTGGTTACAAAAGTATAACCAAACTGATAAGATTGACTATCAAGGAATTGAAGTCAATCAATCATGTCCTTACAATAAATAGTAAGGTTAAGCTATCAAGAGATCTCTTCCTATGAGTTAGGAACATATAAAAGTGAATTTGACCTATAAAAAGAGTATCATTTTGATGATAATTGCTTTCCATATATAGCTTGAGAATACGTGCTTAGAAGCTACTAAACCCCTAGAGAAGCTTATATGATTGAAGTTATTGTGACTTGAAAGACCAAGTATAAGAGGATGACACTTCCATATTTAGAGAAGATTTAGCCAACATTTTAAGAAGGCCAATAAAGAATTAAGAAGAGAGGTAAATATGCTGAAGTGAAGTTTGACACAGTAAAAGGCAAGTACTATATCTATCAAAAAGTAGGTCACTCTACTCAAGATTGTATTAAGCAAAATAAATTAAAGGCCATAAACCATATAGCTAAGGATTAAGATTCCTTTGTAAAATATTATCAGTTCATATCACTTTAAGTAGGAAGGATTATAAAAAAATTAAAGTTGAAGGAGATCAAAACATGCAAAGTCATCTTGCGTGAAAAAAAGGACATAGGATTTTAATATTAATTTTTGTCACAATCTAATATGTATCATTTCTCTTTTTAATCTATGATTTTAGTACTAATTTCCATGACAATTTCATTGACATAAGAAAAAGGGACATGAAATGTAATTCTAGTTTCCTTTAAGATAATGGTATTATGCTAGGCATAATTATGATACGTGAATGCTTTACCTAATACTTTGCTTCCATTTTAGTTATGGATATTAATAAATGATATGTTAGGTTAAGTCTTATAGGTGAGAAAAGATTAAATAGACTAGTAAAACAAAAGGTGTTAAAATCCATGTTTATTTTAAAAATGCCACTATAAGATAGTTGTCTAATGGGTGAAGCAAATTAGAAAACCACCTTGAAAAGGAACTAAAGCTTAGAATCCATTACAATTAATTCATTCTAATATTTATGGTTCAAACAGAGTGAACATAAAACAATTATTTGCAATATGGTCAACACACAAAATAATTATTTGCAATATGGTCAAATTCATTTAGTCTCCCATAAGTCAAAAGCACTTGATTACTTTAGACATTACTTAATATAGTTGAGAATCAAACAAGTAACAAAATTGAAACTCCAAGTTGTGACCAACGATGCAAATACTTTGTCAATATTATTTTAGTAAACTCTGTAAAAAGAAAGAAATCATAAGACAAATGGATGAATTGTTAGCAATCTGCAATAAATGGAGGTGCTGAGAGAAAGTATAAAAACTTTATTCGAAATTGTTAAGGTTAATGATGGCTTAAGGAATCTTACAAATTTAGGGTAATGAGTTATGAATTGATACCTTTAAACTTAACCGAGTACCCTCTAAATAAATTACTTCCACGCCTTATGATTTGTAGACATAAGGATAAGCTATTTTAAGTGTTCTAGAACCATTGGGTTAGCTAGTTATGTTCATGATAATTCTCATGAGCATCAAACTTAAAAACAAAGAGTAGGATATTTATCTTTACAAGATACTTAAAACAATCAAAGGAGTATATTTTTCAACAAAAAAATAAAGGTGGAAGTGTAACTAAAATTAAGTCGAATATCACCATATTTAAAGAATGAATTGTTAAGTAAGAAAGAGATTAATAAGTATACATCTCTATATAAGATACAAGATTAAATAAATATGAAGTAGTTGTGCCTCAACCTGTTTGAGTGAAAGCTTAATGCTAGCCAACTTCACTAATTTAGAGTAACTACAAGAGTGTGTCTAAATATCAATTTAAGATTAAAAGGGCAATACTCATAGGTACTCTACTAAACACTAAGAAGCCAAATATAGTTCAAGAGTCTTAGTCAAACCCTACTAAAGTAGATTGAATGAGAGTAATGGAAGCCAAATGATGTTTATGACATTGGTTAGCTATTCATCTTATTGAAAGGCAAATAAAAACAAATGGTTCTTGAGAAAAAGAGAAGAACAAATGGATTAATTAAAAGATAAAAGACACATTTAGTCGCTAAAGGATATATAAATAAAAAAGGTATAGTTATGTGAAATACCTTCCTATCTGTTATATAATTCAATTCAATTAGACTAATTCTAACTATAGTTATAAGTTTAGACTTATAACCATATCAAAGGGATGTGAAAAAACTATATTCTCACATAGGGAACTAGATGAAGAAAGTACATAGAGCAACCATGAGGTTCCATAGAAAAAGGAATAGAACAAAAGGTTTAAAAGCTCTAGAAGTTCATTTAAGAACCAAGACAATCATCTAGATAATGGGTATTTGAAATTTTATCAAGATTAAGACCTCGTATGAATTTCAAATAATAAATGAAAACCATTGTATTTGCATTAAGCGGTTTAAGAAAAGTTGGTAATATTATCCTTTGTGCAGATAATATGCCCTTACTTAGGAATAGTTGAGATTCTTTAATGATAAATTAAAGAATGGGTATCCTTAAAATTTTTTAGATTAAGGATATAGGTGAAACAAAGTATATACTTAGAATTAAGATCTAGGGGAATTACTCAAAGAAATGGATTGCTCTTTAATAAGAGAATCACAATTAGAAAATCCTTGAGTGGCTTAGTATTAAAGATTATAAACCCATCAATATTCTTATAGCAAAAAGCGATAGTTTAAGCCATAAGAAATGCCATTAAAGTGAGTCTACATTGAAAAATTATGTAAAAAATCCCTTACTCTAATGTTGTTAGACATTGTATGTAATGATGAGTATAAGATCAAACATATATGAGCGATTGACCTTGTTTATCAATAATAGTAAAATTTTGATTTTTTATATCAGAGTGCTATTAGAAGAATACTTAAGATGCTTATAAGGTGGCACTGTATTAGAGAAGAGATCTAGATGCGTGAAATTAACCTTTGAATATACTTTCTTCTTGAATGGAACTATGATATTTTGGAATAGCAAGAAGCAAACATAAATAATATTATTTACCAAGGAAGCAAAGATCATTGCATGTTCTGCAACATCACAATAAGTTATATGGTTAAAGAGAGTTATAAGCTTGTAGAGATCATTGGTAGAACGTTAAGTCCAATATTGACCAATCATGGAAAATGAGAACTCATAGCTAACTAAAGTCCCTAAGTACCATAATGAAAGTAAACACCTAGACACAAGAATGAGAGAAATCAGTACATAGAAAGTTATTACTTCAAAATATGTTTGTGTATAAGATGTCAATTGATTCCCTAAGAAGGCCTATACCTAGAGATATGTATGAGAAAAATGTCAAGTCTCTTGATAAGCATAAAATCTAGAGTATTACACCATAAGTATGACTTAAGTGTTGACTAAATAAATAAGTTATGCTATAATCATAGGTACCATATATATGATGATAATATGTTGTACATGTTAATGAGGTTGGTTTTCTCATATGAGCAACTACCTTTGGTGCTCATAAGAAGTGAATAAAAATAAGATATTTGTGTTCACTATACGAGATAGTAGAAAGAAACACAAAATGTAAAAATGTCACCTTAACAAAAAGAGAATAAAAGAAGGTCAAGATGAAATCTAAACATAGATATAAATATGGATCAAATTATGGATTCTCACCATTCATAATACCTATAGCGAGATCTAAATTCTCTTTTAAGGTGCTATAAGGGGCAAGCGAAATGGTAAAATTCAAGTTTAGTTCTGTATGTCTCTAGATTAAGATCTGTATAGTGTTAATAAATAAATCAAATCAATATATGCTCTTTTGAAATAAGATGAACACTATAGTATGCGATTTATACTATATGTGCTTAAGAATTGTAATTGGAAAACAAGTTAATAGACCTCTATTTCATTGCTATGTGAATCCTAGAAAGGATTAAATCCTTTTATAGCTACCCTTATGATTTTGATAATATCATAAGTAGTTGAATCAGTGCCTACTACTTCAGCATACATCATATGGTCATGATAGAGTTGACTTAAAGGATTAATACTGGGAAAGCAAATTATTCTAATCTAAATGGTATATATGCAAAAAGAAGATTACCCAACATATATATTACTATGCCAGTAAATGAAGCGTATTCATTATGAAGTTTTAATAACTTCATAAATGTGGATACTATGCATATAAAGGAAAAGCAATGTAAGTAAAATTATGGGAGAATTATATTTAAGGACTTAGAACTAAAAATATTTACTCTGAAGGACTTATTACTATTATTTTAAGGTTCATTACCATTGATTTTAACAAAAAATAGTTGAATCTAGTGGTAACAGGTCCTTCAAAATAATTTTTTTCAACTCTAGGTCTTCCTTTCTAATTCTCCCAAAAAATTAAACTCAAGATGGATTAAATTTGCCATGAAAAGTAGAATATGGTGTATATAGATAAATCTAAAGTATT
Organism: Erythrophleum fordii; assembly: GCA_032878935.1. Taxonomy (NCBI): domain Eukaryota; kingdom Viridiplantae; phylum Streptophyta; class Magnoliopsida; order Fabales; family Fabaceae; genus Erythrophleum; species Erythrophleum fordii. Next base: position 4,375,447 of record JAVQMF010000046.1, on the reverse strand, counting down.
CGAGGCACATAAATAAGCATACAAAATATATCTAAGGGATGCGTCACTTATACTAGTCCCATAATAGATTTCTTGTGTAAGAACACCTAAAGACTGTGTCCAAGTGATCACAACAAAACATTTGGTATGAAAGTCCAAAAAGAACAAAAAGTTCTATATTGTTCATCATATTACATGTGAGTGAGAGATGTTACAAAATAGCATGCCCCTATGGGCTAACTAGGTTGACTTGTAACCTAAGCTAATTCTTGAAGAAAAATTAATTAATAATTAATTAATTATTTCATTATTTATTATATTTGAATTTTGATTTTCAAAATTCAAATTAAAATATTTTTTTTTTTGGGAGAATAATGAAGGGTAATTGGTCAAGTGAAGTGGTAATGCATGATCACTAACTAGTCAAGAGAAGTGGGTAAGGAATGATGAATTTTTATTTTTCATGACAAAAAACTTTCCTCCTTTTCCTCTCCTCACTTCTCCCTCAAGAAATTGAGCACACAGAGAAAAACCGTAGAGAACAAAGCTTTTGTTCTTCCATAAATGTGGTGCATCTGCTGTGAAAAATGAATCGGGTTCTATCAAGTGATTCAATTTTTAGCTGCATGGAGCAACAGATCCGAAAAGATCCATATCTACTGTGAAGAGGTAAGTACCCATTAAACCTTCTTTAATAAGAGTAAACAGATGTGGAAAAATGACCTATTTAAGCTTCTACTATAACGATTCACAAATCATACGACACCATTTTTTTTTTTTTTTGGTTTTTGTGTGTCTTAAAATGGCACCGTGAGGAAACTTGGAGACATGGAACTATTTCTCTCCTCCATTTACACTTTTCTCCCTTTAAGAATCTTTTGTCATTTTTTCACATCAAAATTGACCTCCTTTAGTCTCCTTTCTTGGCTCTATCCAACCATACTGCAACCTTTTCATTTGCTTTTAATTCTACTGATTGCGTTGTGGCTGTAGTTAGGCGTTTTAGAATTCGAATTACATCAACAACAAAAATCAACTGAGCCCACCCTAATCTCTCTCTCCTTATTTATTTTCTTTATTTTTTTCTCCTTAATATTCTTGGCAAGAAATGAATTAACACTTATTGGAATCTATATGTACCATTTCATTCTAAAGCGTAGCTTCTACTTCTAAGTGAGTAAACTATTGCTTGCAAGAATATAGGAGGTATAAAACAAAATAGATATGTAAGAATATTTAATAGATGAAATATATACAAATATAAAAATGTATTTAAAAGTTTGTTTTATTTTTTTACTATTTGATGCATATATAAGAGGCCTTGCAGCTAGGTCATTGAGAGTTTCAATATTATTAAATAAATGATTTTATAATGCCACTTGTAAAACTACAACAAATGACAAAGTCTCATTCATTAAATTTAAGGGTAAATTATCCTCTCATTTTCTTTAAAATGACTCATACGACATTCTTTTCTATTATGAAAATATATAGAAAAACATTTTTTGAAATCAGCCATTTGACCAAATTATTACAAGAAATATTTTTCTTAAACTTTTATTCTAATGGTGTATATTTTTATTGAAAACACAATTTTAATTTATTTCAAAATTTTATTAGACTTATAATAATGCTTATATTTATTATCATAAATTATACTAACCTATCTTAAGATTTGGCTAAATTGCACATAGTAACCTTTTTACTTTAAAAATTATACCCAGCTCCCTACAAATTATGAAATTAATTTTTTAAACAATATGTATCTATTTCAAAAATGAAATTATTTAACTGTATTAAGAATAAAATTATAGTTATTATTAGAGCTTAACATCAACTTAGGTATATTTATTATTGTATTAAAAATAAAATTACAATCTTATATTATATAAAAAATTAACTTCTTTAATAGAAAATAATATAAAGGGAGAAGTTTTTATAATATATATATCAAAATGCCGACAGAACTAAATATAATTTTTAAAACAAAAAAAGTATCAACTGTAATTTAGTTAAATCTTAAGTTAATGTAATTTATTTTATTTATTAATCTATATCTATATCTATATCCAACGCATATATTAAAGTTTAAATTACATAATATTGATTCTTATAACTTTTAAAAAATTTTATAGATATTTTTTAATAACTTTTTATTTTTATCAAATAACTAGGATTGGATCCCACAGGACCTATGCCTCTCAAACTCAAATTTCAAAAAACATAGGCAAATAAAAAATGAAAAAAAAAAAGAAATATCACTTGTATATAGCCTGAGATGCATCACACTATTTATTAGTTTTGGAATAGTGTAACTCGCTCCAATCTATTTATATATATATATATATATATATATATATATATTAAATTTTATAATTTTTTATATTTAGAAAATTCAATATTTTATATTAGTGAAATATATTTCCAATACTTTTTTTAGTGAATATTTAGTGCTTCATAGACTTATACAGATATATGTTTTAGACCCAAAATTTCTGTTTTTTTTTTTTAAACTAAAGGGCAAATTTATAAGAGTATTCAATTCATTTCTTAGTAAATATACCATGTATAATTAATGCAAGGGTGTACAATAATATAAGACTACAAAGAAATAACCTTAAAACTCTCCGTACTTTCTTTTTTCTTTTTAGTAAAGAAAAATACTTTGGGTCGAAACACAAATGTGAGTATTATTAACCTCCACAATACTAATGAAGAAGCTATATCAAAGAATATAACCTTTTTCTAAGTAAAATTTGTATTTTTTTAATAATAAAAAATTATATAATTAAGTCATTTTTGTCAAAAAATTATATACTTTACTTTTAAGTTAATAATACAAAACATAAATATGAAACAACCTCTTGAACGGGTCATAAAAACTATTGTTTTACTAAAATACTCCTTTACTTTCGTATTTGATTTTTTAAAGAGAATAAATTATTTACAACAATTCCTTTCCAACTTTAGAATATTAACTTTTTTTCTTAATCACTTTATATCATTCATTAGCTTTTAAAATTTCAATCTAAGAAATTCAATTCTTTTATAGTTAACCATTTTAATAATATATATTTATTAAACTATTTTATTTAGTTTGCTGTTTATTTTTAAAAATAATTTAAAAAGATACTTATTTTAGATTAAAAAGAAAATTACTATCTAACCCTCAATATTCTTTCAATATCCTTTTTTTGCTTTTTTCTTTTTTTTCCTTGAATTCCTTAAATTCTTTTCTAACTCCCAAGCAAGGACTGAGCCTGAATTCTAAGATAAGCGCAGCGTATCAGACGTATTCATCTCTTAAAGTAGTAGCAGGTTTTGTGACCCACTCATGTCAACGTATGAATTTCTTCTGTCATAGCCAGAAGTATTGAGTAGGTGGAGTTGGAGCTCTTCCTTTGCTGCATTGTTCCAATTTTATGGAATGCCCCTGAACGGACAGCGCTCTTCCTTTTCAAAAGAAAAGAGAAGGGTGAATTCTTTGTCCAACAAGACAAATACGTGGAGGATGTTAATCTTACACGTTAACACAAAAGTTGGTAACAGATCAACTATCCTGTTTCCAAAATTTTACAGATTTCATGGGTTCCAGGGTATCACCATCCTCATACCCACCAAAGATAAATTTAAACTATGAACGTAAGCCAAAACCAAAGATAACTGACTTCAAACTTTTCTAGCCTTGTGATGTAGAGAGTCCTTCAGGGATGACGAGGATGATGATGGAGAAATCCCAGAGCGGCAAAACTTAGCCTTGTCCTTGGTGAAGGCCTTTTGAACATCGTCTTTAAGTTCCACGAAACGCCTCCTCTTGATTCTCTGCTCTTCTTGGGAACCCTTCTCAAGGTAAAACAAATCAGGCAGGTCATCTTCCATGAACTTATCCAGCACTTCTGAGCAATGAGGAAAGTATCGTCGGCCCATCTCCACTGCAACCGCAATAAGAACATAGAAGGAAGATTAATGACTGGTATGTGTACTCAGGAGTCAGGACACCAAAAACTAGGCAGAGATTACAAGAGAGACAGATTACAACAAAATCATTGTGTGCTTTGACCAAAAAACAAGAAAACAAAATCATCGTACAGAATTTGCATCTTTAAGATGTAAGCCCAAGAGTTAGTTGGACTCTGTAAGCCAACATTAGCATTTCTCATCATTCTAGGTTGAAGATCTTAGTTATCCCACAAGCTGCATGGCTACTGCGTTAGGGTCTGCTCATCCGTTTCTCAAGAGTTGTCCCTAAGACTAGTTTCCAGTGAAAAAAATTAGTCTTGGTCCCCATACGACTGAAACCACCACTAGCACCTTGACAAGGTGTTTAAAAAGGATAAATTATATTAATCTCCCTTAAGGTTTAGCTAAATTGCACTTAATATCTCCCTTTTTAAAAAAAAAATCATCTAGCTGTCTTGACATTTGATATATCTTGAAAAAACCTCACCCCCAATTTATTTTCTTACAATGAAGTTAACTTTCTGAACAATATGCATTCCTTTCAAAAATAAAATTGCTTCGCTGCCAAAATTAAGAATAAAATCTCAATCTCACGTCAGAAATTAATATCAACATAGATGCCTTTACTATCATATTAAAAATAAAATCATAGACTTATATTTTACAAAAAATTTAATTCATTGACAGAAAGTAAATTAGAGGAGAAGTTTTTACCATGTATAGGAAATGTCAGATGAATCAAATGATAGTTTTAGAACAATCGAGACATCAAGTGTAATTTAGCCAAATTTCAAAGAAAATTAGTGTAATTTACTCTTAAAAAAAATCCTGAAAACAGTTTCTGTGAAACAAATTTCAGCAGTATGTTTGAATTCTAAAACTACAAATTACTTCAAAAGGAAAAGTAGGAGATAAACAATGGAACACAGAATTTAAGCAATGAAACATGCCATATACACAAAATACTTGCATGATTTCAGTAGCTTCAAATGTTGAAAAATCTTTGCATACACGCAACATGGAACTTATTCAACTAAGTTTCCAGTCCATCTTTGCACATAATAAAATCAAGATGGCCAATAAAGAAGGTTAACATGCAGATAATATGGTTTATAAACTAGGTACCAATGGAAATAAGGGACGAGGGAAAACTATTTGACGGGAACAAGTTATATGATAATTGAAAGTAAGTTTCATAAAGACTAAAATCACCTGTTTTCATAAGGGCTTCCATCCTGGAAAGAAGTCTTTTGTTTTGCATTATGGGAGTCTCATTAAGATCAACCTCCCTGAAATTCGCACTTGAGCCTTTTGTTGCAGAAAGACCTGCAAACTCAAATGTTGTCTCAGCATGTGCAATGTCCATGGCTAGTTTGGCTTCTGAAGGGAAGAACAATCTTGCAAATGCCACTGCAGTATGTAGCAATAAATCAATGAAGATAGTAAAATCAGTTGAAAACCTCATTGAAGTAGAAGCCATTATCAAGAGTCTGGTCCTTGCCAACCCCCATTTCCTCAATTAAAATTGTTTTAGCACCAAGTATGGTGAGCTTGTTGACTGTACATGTGAAGCCCAAAGTGTTTTCAAGTTAAGGGTGAGATAGAGACATTGATTAAAGTAATCCCAGGCCTTCAATTAATAGCTTAAGCTTTTGAGTTGAAATGATCATTCACAAGAATCTAGGAAAAGTTGTAAATGTAAGATTTTAATAGCCAGGGCCCAGCATAAAGCGAGAAAGGCTGAGAAAAGAAAAGTTTTAATAACCACAGGCTTCTCAGTTTGATACTTAGTACAACTACTTTCTTTGTACCATAAATAGGCAGCTTCAAGGGCAAATGCATATTAGCTACAGATATATATAAAGAATTTTGAGCAACTACCAGTTCAAGTAAACTAATCCCCCAAGCCTATTTGATGCCATATTGTTTCCTATATTGTATAGAGACATTTTCTCGCACTGCATGTGCATATTTAACTTTTAGGTTTCAGTTTGAACCGTTCTGTTCCCATGAGACCACTGCACTCTCAAGAGACCACTCCTCTCTTGATATGTCCCCTATACATGAAATAATACAATGAAGCACACAACCATTGTTGAGAAATTGAAAAACCTCAACACTAGACCCATGACAAAAAGTGTACAAGAGACACAAGAAGCAAAAGGGTATTGTCTACAAAATCATACCTCTGTTCTCAAGGTACAGCAGCTTCATGTGCAGATCATCAGCCGTTGTTTGGGAAGATATAGAGGCATCCCCAGCCATTGGATTCCTCCGCATTTCTCCTTCAAGAACATCAATACATATTCGATCTTTGTTTTTTTCCTTTCCCTGTTCTGTTTTTGCATGATAATCCTTTGGCCTTGTTAACCTCCTGCAGATGCTAAGAGCACTCTGACCATCAAAAGTCAATTCTGATGCATAAGCCCCCTTTGTAAGAAGTGATACTATAACCGAAGGCTCCTTACGCATGGCAGCAATATGAAGCACAGTGTATCCTCGTGAATTCCGAAGATTAACATCAGCCAGACCCAAACCAAGTACCTCAGAAACAATCTTAGGATCACAGTATGCTGCAGCATAATGGAGAGCAGTGGCTTCATCTAAAGTAATATCTGACTCGGTTAAAAGAAGTTTAACAAGCTCAACATCATCTGAGTCCAATGCCTTATGTATTCTAGTGATTCTCTTTTGATGCAATGGATCCACCAAAGAAGCATTATCTTCAATATCATGCTGGGAGCTGCACCGAAGCAATTTAATTTTTTCTGAGAGTTCAAGGGGAACCTCTTTCTCAATTGAGACAAAGTCAAGGTCTGATCGTGCCACCCGATCAACGCATTGAGCAACAAGTTGACTCAATTGACAATGGAATGCAACAATGAGGATTGGTATGACATCCTCCACAAGAGCCTTCTCTACAAAATTAAGAAGACGTCGCTGCAAGCATTTAAAATATTAAATTAATTTCCTTCATACTTAAGCCTGAACAAATACAAAGTTGCAAGAAAATTAGATGTGGAAATAGTTTGCGAGTAGTTTCTCAAGCATTACCATAGCTAAAATCCACAGTATTCAGTGTTTTAAAAAGCACAAGGTACACTGCACTGCAGAGTTAGGAGCTTAGCACTTAGGCACCAGGTGCAAGGGATAGGCACGTGCTTTGGTGAAGCAAAGTATATGGCATGCATAATACAAAGTCCAATTTCATATTATTTCAGAGTACAAATAACATTGAGAGTTGATCTAACTTACATTTACATCTGCTAAAATGATTTGACTTTCAGTAAAGCAAAGCATCCACATTGGAGCTCTACTACTTGCTTAAATATATGGAAGGAAGTTATTTCCATAGATTCTGGGAAATTAACACAGTTTAGGAGTTGCATGTTTCTAAGTATGATCCCTGGCATTTTCTTGGTTGTCAGTGCCAGACTTTTGAGGTCAGGTCAGGGTTGCAAGCTGCAAGAAATTTATGTTCTGCAGCTTCTGATGATTGTTGGGAAAGCATGCAAATTAAATTCTGAAGACAGACTACTTTCATGGTCCAGTCAACTCATGTGAAAGGATAATCTAATTACATTTCTCGATAGTGAGCTCTACAAATCTTGTTTTTCAGAGTCACTAAACTTCCAGCAATCATAGCTTCCCCTCCTACTGATCCATCAAAGATGCCATCTTGGCATGGAATGTGTGTTCCATTGGTTTTGTTTCTACTTTTAAATTTTCTTTTTATAAGAAAAAAATTGTGTTGGAAAGAGAAGAAACTACAAATTGTTGAGGAAAAGAAATCCTCAAATCAGAAAATACAGAAAACAGAAAAGCAGAACAAAGTAACAAAAAAACTTAGAAGCTAAGTAGGGTGGAAGAGATCTCCAATCTCTTGGAATATCAGAAAAAGAGATTCTTTTCAGAAATAAATAAATAAATAAGAGGAAAAAAGGTCAAGCACCAAAGAGTAGCCACATAGACAATGCTATCCCCTTTTCTACTTTAAATTTAAACTTACACTTTATGAAATAGCCAATAGATAAGGGAGAGAGAGAATAATGTTAGACATTAGAGAGAGTAATGGTTAAAAGGGACTAGCGAATTGGAAAGCTTTTTTCTCATTTTGATTCCAGGGTACTGGTAAGTAACCGGATGAAATCAAAATTTAAAAATTACAATCATAATTACTGATCAATTCAAATAGAAGGCTACTTGTAGGATGCATTATGTCATGGTATATAACAAATTGAATCAATGGAGGCTAAAATCCAAACCAAGGTTCCCCTTCATACAAGAGTCCAAATAATTGATTTCAATTCGTACGATTCTCAAAATGAATTTCAATTCAATTGCATGTTAACACTAATCCTAGAACTAGAAGATAAGCATTTTAAATAGAATATTATGATATCACTATCTCTGAAAACTGCAAATCATCAAAATACATATCAATAGGGAAACATCAGCCCATGAATTTAAACAAGTAGTATATTTTGTCATTTCATACTTCAAAAATAGAATTCTTAAATGGTAAAGCCCAAACAAGAATCATAATTCACTTGTATGTTTGACATTTACTCATTACTATTACTCATTCACACAATCAGACACTGAGTAATCATCAACAAACGAACCCATACAAAAGCACACTATCAGAAAAGTTTTATTCACTTATTACAAAGAAACTTCTACCTTATAAAACTATCTAAAACTCTGGGTTTCATTTAATTGATGATATACTCAATGTTCTATTCTATTTATTAGCATATATATAATATTTACCTGGAAAAGTGATGACAGCTCTGGTATTTGAAAAATGGAAGAAGCATACACCAGCTCTACAGCAAAATTAATTGCAGGTCTACATGCATCATGGCCACATACATCGTCAACACAAGTTGACACCTCCATTGGAGAGGGTTTGAGTTTCCCAGTATACAAATATCCCAAAAATATGAGGAAGGCTTCATATCCAACCTTGCCATAAGGCAACAAATCACTCATCACATACTTTAATTTGCCTTCCTTCTCGTGAGATCCTTTCTCCCTCTTGAATAACTCATGAAAAAACTTGCTTCTAGAGGCAAGAATACATCGATGAACACCAACTGGAATTCCTTCAACAATTATGTCAGCATCACTGTAATCACAATCAGAATCAACTAAAAGCTGCTCCAAATTAGAGCTAAGCTTACTCAAACTGATTGCTTCGAGGTTAGGTCCAGGATCAGAGCAAGAAGAAGCACATACGTTGTGGCTAACTGAGCCATTTGATATATGGGGAGATGATGTAAAGCTCAAGGATGAGGATGGTTCGGCTGAATGAGCCATTAATCAATTTGAGAGTTGAAGTGAGCCTAAAATATATCTAATAAAATCAAAGTACTAGTTATAATTCCCTATTAGATAATTGCCCAGAAACCTCCCTAATTACTAACAGATGGGATATAATATATTACTGATTAAACACCACTGAACTTTCCAGCAAAGACTTTAGTACAAAAGCAACCTCAAAAAGGAAATTACAATAAATTTATTTACCACAGAAACTATAGATGTTGCATAAATGAGAGACACTGATAAGAAAAAGTGTTAGGTGCATAATCCTATATGATAAAATCCACGACACCTACTCATTCAAACACTTTTGAACAGTCCCTGCAAGATTTTTGAACTGCGAAGCTGAAACACAAATTGGTTTTCGTGTATTGGTTAACAATTAGCACAATTTCTGTTAGTAAAAAATAAAGAAACTTATACAAGTCAATCTCTATTTAGAAAGCTTTACCAAAAGTCCCAAAAAGCATATATGCATATAAAATATACTATTTGATATAAATCTGTAAGATATATATACTTCTGTAAGAAGCCTCCTAATTAATTTTCCAACGCCACCTAAACAGCATAATAAAAACCAGACAAGGGGAAAAAATTCGCATCACGCGAGATATGCCAAATAAATTCACTTGATATACAAAATCTTCACCTTCAATTCCTTATGCTATATCGATAATCCTTCCTACAAATCAAAATCAACCTAATAATGCTAAAAACAAGAAAAAACGCCGACCAACCACAGTCATGATTGTTTCTACCAGATCCATCCCAATACCAGAAAACCTGGAGCCTTAAGACTCAGAAAATCAAAGAAAAGACTAACCCAGATGAATCACTGTAAAAGACTGAAATTAGATAAGACTTTTGCGGAAAAACACCATCAAATTCGAGGAAATTTCCAAACCAGAAGGAAGGGGTAGCAAAGGTCAAAACAAGAGAATTTGAGAGCAACAATAACATCCCCGGTGGGGTCAAGGCCAAAAGAAAACAACATCGGCTACCAAAGCTCCAGTGAAGAGAGAGAAAGAAAGAGATGACCGTAAGCGTAGGGGAGATGAACTGGAATTGGTGACATAAGAGATGGCGTCAGCGTCTTCAGCTGGGTTTTGCTTGCGTTAGCGGAAGCATCAGTGTTATTGTTAGATTACCACAAATGTCTTCGCATGTTTGGACATTATAGGCTAATAATGAATAATATTGACATAATAATATTTTATTTTCTTTTAGCCAATGATAACAAAAAAAATTATAGTTAAGATTTTAAATTAAAAATATTTATATTAAAAAATTTTAAATTTTAAAAGTATCTTAAAAATTTTAAGATAAAATATTTTAAATTAAAATTTTCAATTGTAATTTTTTATATAATTTAAATTTTTAATCATAAAATTCTATAAAATAATTTTAATATTTAAGATTTTTAATATAAATATTTTTATCTAAATATAAATTTTTAACAATATTTGTAGTATTGATTATTGATATGTCATCAGTTATCGCTTTCATTTGGTCGCACGAATTTTGAAATAATGGAACGACTGAGAAATCGACTTTTTTATAATCAAATCCTTTAGTATGATCTTGCGGGGCTACGTGTCTTTAACGAAAAGGTGATTAGGAGCTAGATTAACAAAAAAATTTGTTTTTATTACGTTATTCCAAGGTTAATTTGTGTATGAAAAGTATTGGAAAGATTCTTGAAAATGAAAAGAACATTTTAAAGTTAAAATAAATGATTATATGTACAAATAAGATATAATAAAAACCTGCATGTGTGAAACTTAGCTATATTCGAATAGGATTAATTTTTTTATTTAAATTCAGGCAGAACTTGAATTGAAATATTCAAGTTAGAACTCAACTTAAAACGCTATAAAATATTTTTTAATTAATTGTAAGAACTTAAAACTTCTTTAGAAGTATTAATTTGTACATTTTTTCGTTACAATTAAACTAAATTGATGTATATAATAAAAAGTTAAAAATATATTTAAATAAATTGTTATATTAATCTTGAAATATGTTAATACTATTAATTTAGCCTTTTAAAAATTAATCATTTTCAAATAGTTACAAATTAAAAATTATTTAAAGAATTAAATTAAGAAAATTTATCTTTAAAATACTAAATTTAAAATAATATAGATAATTTATTTGTTTAATATTTATAATCTTACATACAAAACCTTTATCAACTTTTCAAATCTATCCAATGTTTGCTTTGATAATATAAAAAGAAAAAAATATATAAAAGTTAAATAAGTAAAGATAGATGAAATAAAAAATAATTTAATAATTAAAATAATAATTTAATAAAAATATAATAAATTTTGTATAAATATATATATATATATATATATATATATATATATATTCACATCGACAGCGAATCAAATGAGCGACATCCATGCATTGCACTGATTTTAAAGGAACAAAACAAAAAATCATAAAAGGAAAAAGCAGTCAATTATAAAACATTACACGAAAGGCGAGATAGGTCGTGTAAACCACGTCTTATGAACCGTAATCTATACAGTAAAAAACTTTCAATATATATATATATTAGATTAGATTAGATTCTCCATGTCTAAACTTATAATGCTTTCGGTTTGATTTTTTAAAAAAATTATTCCTTTACTTAAAAAAGTTTTAACTTTAGCATCTATCAAATGACTTGCTTTAAATTATTTTATTAGCAAAATGCACAATCCAAGTATTACTAGTTAAAGTTATGAAAGCACAAAACACACAGTATAAAGCACTAATATGAAAGAAGCTTGCCCAAATTTCTTAGTATTTCAATTGCTAAATTTATTTTTTACACTAATTAATTTATAAAAAATTTAATTTTCTATACATTATTTTTTAAAATTAAACTATATGTTTATTTTATTTTTGAGTATATCTAAAAGTATAATTTATAAGGATGATTGTCAATGTCGCTGTGAATGCGATTGGATTGCTTGGTAAGTTTTACAGCCACAATCGTCTAATTCTATTTTACAAATATTTTGGATTAAAATTGCATTATAAAAGAATGGATAAATTATCATTTATTTTATTTTTAATGACGGAATTATTAGATATCATAAATTTTAATTAAAATATTGAAAGCAATTTAAGTTTTAATTAATAATTTAAATCAAGGCAGTTGAGCCTAAAAATGTGTTCTCTAATATAATAATATTATAATGTGTTAGTTTAAAAGAGTAAAAAAGATGATTGAATTGGATTTTTTGAAAATAATTAGTTTTTGAAATTTTTTTAAAAAAAATTTAGCTTTTTAAAAATTTGGAAATTGACTGATTTAATAAAAATAAAGTTCTTGAAATAAGTTAATAGGAAGTTTAGAAAGAAAACTTTATTTAAAATATTTTGTTCAACAAACTAGAAAACTATTCTTTAAAATAAAAGGGGAAGATTATTCTTTTTTCAGTACTGCAAAACCAAACTTGATCTATAAAATAGTAAGTGAAAGTATCTTATTTCTAATCAACTGGTTTTGAAAAATTTTAAATTTGAATCAAGATTTTTCCAAACAAATTATTCAAGTCGAGACTTTTTCAAAAAATTGTTTCACAAAAAAATATAAGGAGCTTAAAGGTATCTTGAATTATCTTCCTTAACTAAAACTTGTGAGTGTAAATTTTGAGGGGTTAAAAAATTTTAATGATAAAATAATTAAAATAATTTATTGTACTAGCTTAATATAAGATAGAAGGAGCCTGGTTAAAAATATCTTGTGGAAGACTTAAAATTAAAGTAATAAATGGGTTTAAGAATACTTTTCTAAAATAATTAGCTTTGTTAAAGTAGTTTGAATAATGATTATCTCAAAAACAATTAAACTAGAATATTTAATGTGCAAATATGTTAAGAAACCATAAAGTCAAATATAAAGGAGAGAGATAGGAAAGATTTTATAGCAAAATTTATTTTGATTCAAACTAAAATAGCCTTATATTTAGTTTTTAAGCATAAAGTAAGGGATGTTTATTAGGATAGGTAATTATAGCACAATTGGATAACCTTTTTTCAAAGGATTAGTCCTTTGACTTTCACTGCCTAATTACAAAGTAACCATAGAATGTTTTACACCATAGTATAACAAGAAAAGTTTCACATGGCCTTAACCTGTTCAACCTTTTTAACTTAAGCACCAAGGCAATCCAATAATAAGGCTTAATGTGGAGAATTTTACACTCTCACATAAACACTAAGATTTTACCCAAGCACCTAGCAATCCAATTCAAATATCAAGGATAATATTACAAGTTCACTAAAAATACTTAAGACTATTAAATTAGATCTCACCAAAAAAAAAAAAGTTCTTAAGAAGGTGATTTTCCCATATTTGCAATATAAAACTATACTCATTAAAGTCTCTTTTAGGAACCTACTCGCAAACCTCACTTAAAGGGATAAACCACACACATTAGCTTGGCAAGATCAATAATAGATGGAGAGGGTAGTTTTTCTCATATTTTATATGTTCAACTCTCTTAAACTTTTAGCTCAATGTAGCTCCATATATAGTGATGATGAGAAGATGATCATTACTTACAAGCTTTGATTTTCTTCAATGTGCATAGGCTTCAAAAGCTACAATCATCCTCCAATAGATATAATCTTTCTCCAACATTCATTTGAACTTAATTTATTACTAGAGCACTTCAACCATGGCTTCTTTCTTCATTGAATGCTTGGTTTAAAAGTATTGGAGGAGAGAGAACACATTCTTAATTAGAAGAGTCATTAAAATTTTCACTTCATAAACCTTTTTGCCTTTCAAAATATTCCTAGAGAAAGAAGATGGGGTGACAAAATGTTTTCCTTTTTCTTCTCTACACAATTTTCCTAACCTTTAATGCATAGTGTTACGTCAAACATACATAAGATGCATTTTAGGCTTGTTCTCTTTTTTTTTTTAACTAGTGGATAATGGTGTTTATCTTTCTTCTGGCATAAGACTTTAGATCATCCCTTTTTGAATCTGTCATACTCTTTTGTGAATATAGCATGTGCAGTAAGAAGCAAAGAAATTACATCATAGGTTTTAGCTTTCTTTAATATTAACCTCCCTTCCTTTCTACTATAGCTTTGACAACCTTGTACTGCCTTGTCCATTTAAGGGAGAGTTGTTTGAATTTCTTTAAAGCCTTGTATTTTCTTTGTGCAACCTTCTTGTTTCTTGAATAATGCCGATTAGTCTCCAGCATAAAGAAACAAGTTTTAAAGTTAATGTTTGTATTCAAATATTAAATGGGCTTAGATCATTTTCTTCTTTCTCTTCAATGAAAGCCCATTTAATCAAACTTTACAATAATGATTACCATATCATAAAAAAATGACATAATATTAAAGCCTTTCTCAAGCTATTTCATTCTTTAGGTAAGGAGTAATGGTCAGGCATTTTACAAAAGCTTAAATTTAGTAAAACATTGCTAGTTATCAGTTTTTTTTTTTATAAAGACTTTGTCCAACAACTTTGCTTACTCAAGTCAAAAGATAATGACCTAATTTGGTAAATTTGATTTTCCAAAAAGATTTTCTTATTAAAAGTTATTTTTCCATTCAAACATTTTTGTCTTGATTTCATAAATATGATTTTCCACAAAATACATTGTTTGACATAGTTAAAACTTATAAAAACTCCTTTAGAGATTTTTACCCAACATAATGAGATTAGGATACCTTATTAAAATTTCTTATTTGATTTATCTGTAAGCATGGTTTTTTGTCATTTCAAAATTATTTCATTTGATTTTAATGATGAATTAATATTATTGAATTTGACTTTGTTATAGAGCTATCAAACCTTTCACAAGTTATGGGTCAAACATGTTAAGCCATGTCCACTTGTTTAATGTTGACCCAGCTTATAAAGTGGGTTAAATAGGTTGATCTATTTAACTACCAAAAAATTAAAAATAAGAAAAAAAAAAGAAGAGAAAAAAAAACTAATAACCTTCATTGTCAAAAGTATCCTCTTAAATCCAAACAAATATCTCAAATAATCAAATCTAAAATTTGAACAAATAATTTCAAATTTCAATAATCAAATAAAAATAATTACTTAAATAGTTTAAGTCTCATCAAACAACTAAAAAAAAAGTAAAATAAATAATGAAATTTAGAGATACAAAATTCTTTGAACTTCTTCATCAAAAGAATTTAAATCTTGTCTTAGAAGATAAAATTAGTTAAAAAAATAAAAGTTAAAATGAACTAATCCATAGGTTGTACAAGTTAGCCTAGGTCAACATAATCATGAAGTTATACAAATAGGTAAAATTCAAACTCAGCCTACCAAATTACTAAGTTAAATGGGTTGGTCCAATAAACTCAATATATTTTGATGGCTCTACTTTATTAGATGTATTTGCTATTTTTCTATTTCTTTTGCTCTTCTCCTACAATGCAAGTCTTATCATATCTCTATTGTTCTTTGATTATGCTCTATTTTGCATCTTTTCTTTTTATTTCAATTGAGAAATAGAAAATACTATTTATAAAATTAAAAACTTTTATTACTTTTATACTTTATTAGGAATCATTAATATGTATATATATATATACACACTTCACGTATGAAGACTTGTGACACTTGTGTTTAGAAGGTGTGCTATTTGAGTTAAAACTCTTCTATTTCAATTTTCTATCCTATAACTAACAAGACTTAATAAATAGAGATAGGACAATATTTTAGCTTAAGCCAATTATATTTTTAGTAAAAGTATAGCCTTAATTAGAGCTATGAATTAGGTTTGGCTCAACCTTTTTTTGTATTTTTTTTCCTTTTAAGGTTACCAATGTTTTAAGGTTGAATTAAGCAAACTCTCTTTATGAGAATACTATCTCAACTCAACCTTTAGTGTTGTGAATTGGTTTTATAAACCTTAGCTCTAAGAGGTACTCCTAAAATATCTCAAATCCAAGTAATACTACACAATGTTAATAAATTCTTTAAAAGAAAAATAAAAGAAAAATCAAATTGTTTGACCTCATAGGCCTAATCGTTATAGTCTTACAAGATCTTTATTTTTAATTTTTGTTCATCCATAAGAATTGACCAATTTTTGCCACTCCAGTCTAATCTCACATTTTAAGTGTGTTTGGATCAGCGGTCATCCACCCACGTTTCAGCCCATACCTTGGTTTATATGGAAAAAGCCCATTTGCATCATGTTTGGATCTGCATTCATCATGTCGCACCATGGTTTTGGGACATCTAAAAACTATGTTGGGTTGAAGCAACTTACACTTGCTTTTAGCTAATGCAAACATAGTTACATTGAAGGCACATCAACAAAATCACTTTTTATTAAAAGTTTTCAAACATAAATCGCGTTTATATAAACTCACTTTTATATAAAATCAATTCTGCAAAATCAAGTTTATCGAAATCAATTTTATTCACTATTAATCCAAACACACACTAAATAGGGTTAAAAGGCTTGACCAATTTTTGCAACTCTAATTTTGGTACTTTAATTTTACAATCATTTTTATTTGTTTATTTATCTTTTTACTAATCTATTGTTACTTTTTATAGCAAATTAATGATTTAATCTTTAAAAATCTCTTCCTTTTCTATATTGCTTTTAATTTTATGGAATGTCCTTGAAGGGACAACGTTCTTCCTTTTCAAAAGGAAAGAGAAGGATGAATTCTTTGTCCAACAAATATGTGGATGATGTTAATCTTACATGTAACACAAAAGTTGGGGACAGATGAACTATTTTGCTTTCAAAATTTTACAGATTTCATGGGTTCCAAGTTATCACCATCTGTTCACACCCACCAAAGATAGATTTGAACTATGTATGTAAGCCAAAAACAAAGATAACTAGGCGACTTCACACTTTTTTAGCCTTGTGATGTACAGAGTGCTTCAGGAATGATGAGGATGATGAAGGAGAAACCCAAAGCGGCAAAACTTAGCATTGTCCTCGTTGAAGGCCTTTTGAACATCGTCTTTAAGCTCCATGAAAGGCGTCCTCTTGATTCTCTGCTCTTCTTGGGAACCTTTCTCAAGGTAGAACCTCCATGAACTTATCCAGCACTTCTGAGCAATGAGGAAAGTAACGTCGGCCCATCTCCACTGCAACCGCGGTAAGCATAAGAGCATAGAAGGAAGATTAATGACTGGTGTGCGTAATCAGGAGTCAGGACACTGAAAACTAGACAGAGATTACAAGAAAGACAGACTCCAACAAAATCATTGTGCAGAATTTGCATTTTTAAGATGTAAGCCCAAGAGTCAGTTGGACTTTGTAAGCCAACATTAGCATTTCTCATCATTCTTAGTTATTAGACAAGCTGCATGGTTACTGAGGTAGGGTCTGCTTATCCATTTCTTAGGAGTTGTCCTTAAAACTAGTTTCCAATAAATCAATTAATCTTGTCCCTTCTAACTGGATCATTTTCAATGCTTGTGCCCCATAAGACTGAAACCACCATCGGCACCTTGACAGGGTGTTGAAAAAAGAAGAAGAATAAATTATACTAGTCTTGTCACCAGGTTAAGTTAAGTTGCACTTAATATCTTTCTTAACATTTGATATGTATTGCAAAATCCTCACCTCTTATTTATTTTTTGTCAATGAAAATAATTTTCTACACAATATGTATTTTTTTTAAAAAAATTATTTAGCGATTGTTATTGTGATATTGAGAACAAAATTACAATCTTATATTAAAACTTAAATCAACATGGCTGCCTTTACAATTATATTAAAAATAAAATTACATGTTATATTATGCAAAAAAATTAGCAATCATTGATAGAAAGTAAATTAGAAGAAAAGTTTTTGCAATATATATCAAATGTCAAGAGAATAAATGATATTTTTAGACCAAAATATATAAAAAGTATAATTTAGCCAAATTTCAAGAGAAATTAGTGTAATTTACTCTTAAAAAAGTCTTGAAAACAATTTCTATGAAACAAATTTCAGCACTATGTTTGAGTTCTAGAACTATAAATTACTTCAAAAGGAAAAGTAGGAGATAAAGAGTGAATCACAGAATTTAAGCACTGAAATATGCCAAATACACAAAATACTTGCTATGAGTTCTGCAGCTTCCAATGTCGAAAAATCTTGGCACAGACGGAACATGGAACTTATTCAACTAAGTTTCTAGTCCATCTCTTTTTTTTTTTTTTTGGGTAAAAAGTTTCTAGTATATATTTGCACATAATAAAATCAAAGATGGTCAATAACGAAGGTTAGTATGAAGATAATATGATTTATGAACTAGGTACCAATGGGTATAATGGAAGGGGGAAAACTACTCAAAGGGAACAAGTTATACAGTAGTTGAAAGTAAATTTCATAAGCACTACAATTACCTTAACGGGAACAAGTTATACAGTAATTGAAAGTAAATTTCATAAAAACTACAATTAACTGTTCTCATAAGGGCTTCCATCCTTGAAAGAAGTCTTTTGTTTTGCATTATTGGAGTCTCATTGAGATTAACCTCCCTGAAATTCCCACTTGAGCCTTTCTTGGTAGAAAGTCCCGCAAACTCAGATGTTGTCTTAGCATGCTCAATGTCCTTGGCTAGTTTGGCTTCAATAGGAAAGAACAATCTTGCAAATGCCATTGCAGTATGTAGCAATAAATCAATGAATATAGTAAAATCAGTTGAAAATATCATTGAAGTAGAAGCCATTAGCAAGAGTTTGGTCCTTGCCAACCCCCCATTTCCATAATTAAAATTGTTTTAGCACCAAGTATGGTGATCTTGTTGATCATCCATGCGATGCCTAAAGTGCTTTCAAGCCAGGTCAGTTGGAGGAAGACAGTTCTAGGCGATTTTAAGAGGCAAAAGAGGCATTCCAAGGTTCCAAGGAGCAAGAGGAAGTTAGGAAATTGTGGAAACCACAAGATTACTTTGTTTCTTCTCTTTTCTTTCTTTCCTTTGTATTGCATTGTTGAGATTGTTGGATGCTCTGAGTATTTTGTTGATTTCCTTTGTTATGAGCAACTAAGTTTTTTATTTTAAGATTATTATGAACCTTTATATAAATTAGAGATTGATTAACCTCTTTGTTTGTTATTAATGGTTCTTATATGTTTATTCAATTCTACTCTTCATGCCTTCTAATTGATTGGCCACTAATTGGATTATTATGGTTTTCTAACTGAACTTAGGATAAGGGATATTGGAATTGGACATTAAATTAAGTTGTGTAAGTATTTAATACTTATTTAATTAAGTTGAGGGTTTGGCTAATGAGATAGAAAGATACTTACTAACCTCATCTAGCCTAAATAAGAAATTGCGTAATTAAATAAGTTAGTTGAAATTTATAAAGAATTGTGGATTTAATTAAGCATAGCACCTATAAGTAAGTTGGGAAAGTGCTTAAAAGGCAACTTAGAATCCTAAGGTAACGTATACACTATTAGAAGAAAGGCATAGAGGAATAATTTGGATTTCCATGAAATATAAGAAGGATTAGTAATTATAAACTCTTTTATCTAGTATATTTCACCTAGATTATTTTACTTTGTTTCATTTTTGATTTTGTAATCTAGTCTTGCTTTCGCGCTTCTTCTATTGATTGACGTGATTTGATTTAAAATGTTAATTTTAAAATTTGGTAAATTTCTTTTAAACAAATTCTTAAGGGATTAATATTTTATTCATTATTGTATTACTTGTATGATACCTTCATTTGCATGCAAGTAGTCATATTTTGACGCATCACTATGTTCATATAGAAACTATCATGTTTCTATCTCATATTTTTATGGGTCTTTTTTTTCCTAAATTTTGCTCTAATACCACACGGGGTGGCTTCAGGGTTTCTTTTGAGCTTCTAATGATCAACTTATTTCATAAATTTGTCTGCCACATGTTCCACGTCAATAACATTAATAAAATCCATTTTCTAATATTTATTATTTAAAATGTTAACAAAAATAAAATTGACAAATACATGATTTAACAAAAATTGTCACCTTTCAACCATATATATATATATTTCACACATCATACAAGTACCATATTGATTGTATAAATTTATCCAAATATTACCATATAGTTTGGTGAAGACTGTTTTGTACAATGATTGAATTAAGTTGGATTCTTAGAAATATATGATTATTATTATTATTTTAAATTTATGCGATTTAATTTGACTATTATAAAATTTTACTTAATTTTCATAACATTATATATACATATATATTGATCTCTATAAGTCCCCGTATCCCTATAGAGCTCTCTTCCTCACCAAACGAATAATTATGAAATCACAAACTTATTAAACTTCAATTAATAAAGCTAGATCACTTTAGAATACCACATCGATAAAGTTTAAGATAAAGCTATAAAACTGAACCAAATTATATATGCAAAGTGGACTAACGAAATCACAAAGTGGCTAGTTCTACTTTTGAGTGAACAATTACACCATAGTATATTAAAATTTAAGGAAAATTAAATAATTGGCAAAATGATAAATGCCTTTATCTTTTGACAAAAAAATATGTATGAAATTACAAAGCAGATAATGGATCGAAACGTACCTACCCCAAACCCAAACTTTAAAATCCAAGTTTTTCTAGAAAATTACTCTTTAATACCCGATCAATTGTTGAATTACTCAACCAAACAGGATAGAACAAATCAAGTTGATGTAAATCAAGCCAAAATCATCCCAATGCATAGCTTGTTTTCTTGGACAAATTTAGTCCATCAATTAATAACTTTCTTTTTTCCTTTTGAATTTTAACCACTCATTCAATTTTCCTTTTCAGTATTCTCTAGTTCTTAGCACTTTCAAACATGATATTTTGCTGCAAATTTAAAGCCAATTTAGCATTTTTTTTAATTTTTAAATTTGAAACATGACATTTATACATGAAAATGATAATAAAAACTATTTTTATGATGTGAGAAGAAATAGAAAATTACAACTTATTCGAAGGAATAAAAAACCCCAACTCAATAAAAATTCACATATATCTAATCTTATACACCCTTTAAATATGTCGCTTTTACCCTTTTTTTTTTCAAAGACACCATATTTATGAAAGGTATTATTAGATGATTCAATCAAAATAAATGCTTCTTTGTTACCGCACTTTTTGATAAACTAATTTAAAATAAAAAAATTTCAAAATAAGTTAAATTATTTATTTGGATAAAAAAAGGCAAAAAGGCGCTTAATCTACTTTGTCTGCTTGGATTAAGAACAAAACAATATCATGGAAGCAAGATGTTCTTCTTAAGTTTGCATGACAATGATCAAATGCAAGAGACCAACCAAATCTCCATGAAGATGCTTAACCATCGTGAGGTATTAGGTTCTTGAAGGAAAATAATTCACAAATAATGGTTGACGTTTCCATATATTCACAACACATTTATTATGTAGTCTAGAACTAAATCATTGAAGTGAAAGCATTTTATACAACTTAAGAGGTTCTAGTACATCACAGCTCCTACATGAAATGAAATCTCCAAGTGAAAACATGAGTCCCCAATGCCTTGTACTTATCTTCAGCGATCAGAAAAAGAGTAAGCTTAATAACTATGAGGAAGAATCCAGAATTTTTAGTTTGGCTCTGGCTGAATCAAGTTCTTCTACAACCCGACGACAGTTTAGAAAGAAAATATTATCAGAATTTTTTGGCAACTTAAAAGGCATTTGGTCTTGTTAAGAAAAGAACAGAGTCAATGGTAAAGATTTCTTACTCTGCTCCCTTGCTGTTGCTCTTTGGATGGTTGTGCGGAAAAATAAGTTCCCATTTCTCTGATAAACAGCCTACATTAAGAAAAAATGAAGTTCTTTATGTGTCATGTCAACCCTATTCAGTTTCCAGAAATTGCACGTTTCCCTGACAAGAAGGAGAGAAAGGAGAAGAACAAGAACAAGAAGTAGAAGAGGAAGTAATAACTAATAAGAGAGAGCCTGTAAAACTAGACAACATTTTTATTCATAGCAGATAAGAAGTAGATAACAGAAAAACAAACGAAATGAAGTGATAGACCACCTTAAAGATATGGGAAGATAGAGTTACAAGTAGATTATAGTTATCTCTTCAAGCATAGTCATCTATATTCTATATCTTGTCATCTTTTTGTTCTGATCAAAATAGGTTTTTCCTATTAAGCACCATCTTAAAAATAAATAATATATATATATATATATATATAGCAGCAAAGTTATAGGGATTGGCCCAATTTGATAGACTACATTTTGGCTACTAGACAATGCAAACCAAGATGAGAGTTTTAGAATTAAGAAAGAAATAAATGAACCTACTCTGGGTCAAGGGCACAACTGAAAGATTAGATAATCTTAACAATATAGGCATATTTCACAAGCACTGAAAGACAAGCATGATGTAGCACCCACAAAAATGTAGTAAGATTAATATCCAAAGACAGTCAATGAAGTATTTAATATTGGAACTCACAACATCAAGGAGTATTATAACTCAAAATATCCAAAACAATTAGTATCCAATACACCCAATAACTATCAAAAGCTCCAAGTCAATAGTCACATGTGCCTAAGCCATACCCCTTATGAATCGAAAACCTCCCTCCCGGGGTCTGTCTCTCAGCCGAAACAAAATTGTTATTTTCTCCATCATCAGATGTATAACACTCTAATTTAGGACGAATAGAAGAAAAACAGAACGAGAGAAGGCAAAGATACAGGAAAACTGAGAGAGGGTATAGAGAAAATTAATTTTCTTCTGATGATAGAAACTATTCTGTAAATTTACAAGAATGTCTTATATAAGACAACATAAAAAATTCAGGACGCCTGATAGAGTTTGCCAGTTCCCTCCACAGACTTCAACGCGTTAACTATATTTAGGCACGGAAAAATTCCTTGCTTCAATATAGAGAGAGGCCAGAAACATAGTGGCGTACTTAATTCAACTGATATAAAATCCAATGGATATTAAATTAGACAAAACTTGGATACATTTTTTGAGGTGTTTGCTATCAATTTCTCGGATCAAAACATAGAAGTGAATTTTTTTTTTTAACAACTCAGCACTAAATAATTAGATTTTTTTAAAAAGTTTCATCCACATTTTATGTGTAACTGATAGCACACACTTTAAAATTTTACCTAAGTCTAACCCCATCAAATTTCCAAGTTGGTTTAAAAGTTAGTTCTTCGAAACTTTATCTAAGCCTAATGCCATTCAACTTCCAAATTGATTTAACGCCAGTTCTTCCATTGGACTGGTAACCGTCAAAATGACTATAAATGCATCCGAAAGGTTATAAATAATTCAACAAAATCAATCTTCAAGCTATTTCTTCATCCGATACGGGGTCCTGTGGATCAGTAGAGTAGGGCTTCTATTTGTAACCTAGTTCATCGAGAAAATTATACATGTTTACTATTTATTATTAGATTCGAGAACTCTCTAATCTTTGTAAGTGCCGTTAAGCGTTAATTTTCTAGGCTTATTGACTTCTAGAAAAAAAAAAATGGAATTCGCATGTCAATCTGGCTAAAACCACTTTCTCTGCTTTGGAGCAAAAACCTAAGAGACGAGTATCAGGAATTGAACAAAGAAGAAAGCAGCGAAAATATGAGGTACCCTGGAAGATGGAAGATTGTTGAGCTCGGCTATGGCGACGTCGTGACTCCTCAGTTCCTTCAAAAGATCCATTTTGGGGTCAGCAGGAGCACTTGTTGTGTAGGTTAAGCCCGAGGATGACGGAGCAGTGGCAGCCATTTTCACCTAGCAACGCAAGAGACTACTGGCACTGGGCGACGCGTAAACAACCCCTCTATTCTTATTTTGTTTTATTTTTATCTTTTAATTTTATTTATTAACTTTATTTTAGATTTTACTTTCATCTCTTTATTTTTTTATTTTAATTTAGTCTTTAACTTTAAAAAATTATTTAAATTTTGTTTTCTTTAAAACCATCAAATTACAATGTTGAATGGAAAAGTCTTGTGGCTCATGGTAACTTAACCTTAATGCCAACTTGAATTTACTTGCTATAATACCCTTTTATCACCACTCATTGCATTTTGTAAATCAAAATGATATAAGCATATTTAGGGATGCATGACTTAGCTTGGCTTGGCTATCTTAGCCAAATCAAACTAAGTTTGGCAAAAATAAAATAAAATAAAGCAGCATTAATTATGTTAGTTAGATTGGGATTTATATAAAAATTTTAATTTTTTTATGAGTAAATATAATTTTATATAGATTTATATAAAATTTTTTTAAAAATTATTTTATAATTTTAATAAAAAAATATTTTAAAAATTTTGGCCTAACTAGCCTAGCCAACCTAACTATTAAGTGTCAAATTTGAATCCCAGTACAACCCCAGCCTACGCATTGGGATAAGTGAATGCTTGGATACATTATCCATAAAACATGGGTGGTAAACTTGATCTCTCCAATGACAATTATCATAGAAATTGAAAGAAAAAAAAATGAAAGCATTGATTAGATTAAAGTAAATTAAAAAAAAATAAAATTAAGGAACAAAAGATTAAATTTAAACAAAGTGAATTTAAATATCAAAATAACACATGAGATAAAATGAAGATATCAAAAGTATATTTTAGCAACCAAAAAAAAATTATAAGTATTTAAAAAGAATTCAAGTTTGGGAGTCAAAAATTGAAAAAAATGGTAGAATAGAGATCAAACTCATATACATCAAAAGTACTAACTCTTATATCTAAGAAAAATACCACTAGTGCTAAGGCTCTTAACCAACTTAATTCTTTTATACCTCGTTTTATATATAGAATTGTTAAAGATAAAAATAAAAAAAAGAAAAATGTAAATGGAATAAAATAATTATGTTTAATATAATACATAAAGGAATAGAAATGTTATTTTATTTGTGTATATGATTGGATAAAAATAATATAGGAAAAGAAAAAAATGATAGAGAAATGATCCTCATGTTTTTATTTTAACATAATGTTGGAATAAAAATAAAAGTATAAAGATATAATAAATTTTGTATAAATTAAATATAATAATTACCATTGATATGGAATAGAAATATATTTCTTTTATAATCTTACAAAATGTATAACAAACAACATTATTTAATAAATTTTTTCTCTTTTTTTCTTCTAGGTCCTCCTACCCAATAGAGCATTAATGTTAAAAGTTGGCTTTTGAATAAATTTTTTATTTCATATATACGGACAGGTAACTATGTATTTTGTTGTTGATTAGAATAATCTGCCATGTAGATTCACAGATATATGAGAATCATCTATTTGCATCACTACTCTTTAGCTGAACACAGCAAATATGTTTTCCTAATCTTAGATCCATATTCATATGCTAACTTTGTTCCAACGTTGCGTTATTTCGTTGATTGGGAGAAAAAAGTAAGATCTGTGCTTTGACATTTGAACAAAGAAAAGAAAATTTTAGAAATGCATCAACACCCAGAAATTATTTCAACCATTATTTTAAAATTAATATTTTTACTGTGGATTCAAATTTTACTGTTATAATAAATCACACAAGCTTTCCTTATGCAGTACTATATTTTAAGGCATTACCTTGTATAACTAATTTCAGTTTTTCTAATTTGATCATCAATCTCCCACTCAATTGGGTAGACAATTTGCATCACAGAATGCTAGGAGACAAGTTAACCTTACATTGCTACTCTAGTTTTAACACATTAACAAAATTAAGGCTATGCTTGGTAGCCAAGAATGATAAAGGAAAGATAATGAATTTTAAAAAAACTTAAAGTGTTTATTATATCTTTATTATCATTATTTAATAATATTTATTTTTTTATTACTTTACTTAAAATATTTTCATCTATTTATTCACTTTTTTACCCCTTTTCATTCTCTAAATCTCTTTTTTTCCGTACGAAACATAACCTAGAAAGAAAAAACAAAGCAAAGAAACCTTTTTTTTTTTTTAACTCAATGCAGAATTCAAACAACTCAAAAAGGTAGGGCAAAAGGCAAAATCTCTCAAGAATAGAAGTAGATGGCCTAAAATTGGCTAGTAGATCCCCAGCTATACTATAAAAGATGCAATGAGAAAAAGGTAGAGAGATGAAGAGAAGATCTGAACTCTTCCTCTCTCTTACTCTATCTAAGTATATCATGATGCAGTTAGGGTAAATGCAGAGAATTGACACCCCTAAAATTCCAATTAATTTTTTTTTTTTTCATTCGTATCATTTCCTTTCAAATTTTACCAACTAATGTGACACCTGTGTGACACACCTGTGAGATAGCTGCATTGCTACGGTATGCGTTGTGGAAACATGTGAGGTGCAATTTCGAAGTTCCTTGACATCATAAAATCATTATATTGAATAAGCAATGGCTTTGGTATGAGGAGAACATAGGGAAACATAAAGTTCTAAGGTAATCGAAAAATGGTACAAATTATGCTGGATTGAAAGTAATTCCAGATGCAAAAAAATCTAGGAAATATTAGTGTGTGATAGGATCTAAACAATTGCATAGGCAGATTTTCGTACACTAAGGTAATATAAAACATATATCTTTAATGTCTACCCAGGACTCCTGAAATTATAAAATTTCACTAATAGATTCAGAAAACCCCAAAAAAAAATGTAGATGTTACTGAGGAACACCCCAAGAGAACGGCTCTTTCAGATGATTGAAACCCAGGTGGAGAAGCAGCTACACATGCTCTTTTGAACATGTAAACCTGCATATTGTTTAAAGTTTAAAAGGTGTCGAGTGGGTGAATTTGGAAAATTATATATTATGAATTCTATTTTATTTCTAAATAAATTCACTTCTAAAGCTTTTGCAGGGATTGCTACGGGATTCCAGCAATTTTCTAAAAGTTAGGATATAAGTACAATAGGATGTATAGCATAAAGTATAGCAAAAATAAAAAACATAGTGTTATGATAAGAGAAAGAGGAAGAAAAGAGAAAAAGAAGAGAGAGAGAGAGAGGGGGGGGGGGAGAGGAGACTGTTCCCTCTAAATACAGAAAATCTATATTGAATTTGCAACAATACTCAAAAATTATATCTGCAGCCTTGAAGAGTAGAAGTATAACAGCAATTTTATTCACATATAGTCAATTTACTGCAAAGATCTGGCAGGCTTTCTAACAAAGCTACATCTGAATCCAAGCAAAATTATCATATTTATAGTACTACTTAGATACAGCCAAAGTAGTAACAATGTTTAGCTACATGCCTTAGTTGAGATAACAGTGTCTATTGACATTTTGTCAAAAGAAAAAACCAACTATAATTCTTAGCATATACAGGTTGAAATGGCTTTTAAACAACAAATTACCATTTTTTATGCTTTTTAAGTTTTCAAAAAACACAGACAGCATTACTACTAATCAATATGAGTTGAATACAACTACTATACAAAATCAAAGCCACAAATGCTGACGATGCTATGAGAATTCAACTACATCTGATAAATTATCACAACTGATTCAAAACAAATATATTACAATTTCTGACAAATCTACATCTGAAATTATATCTGTAGCCTTAAAGAGTAGAAGTATAACAGCAATTTCACTCACATATAGTCAATTTAGTGCAAAGATCTGGCAGGCTTTCTAAAGGAAAGAAGCCCTAGAGCTAGAAATATCAATTTACCTTCGTCTCATACAAACCATTGAAAAACAGAGTAGCAAAAGATTCTGTCTTAAAAAAGGTCTGAAAGCAGACTTTTGAAAAGTATTCTATTTACTGTCTATTACGGTCACTTAAATGTTCTCTTACCATATCAATTAACAGGAGAAAATCATCTGATAGCTTCGCTGCCTCCATCACAAAACCCTGCAAATTATCCCAAGAAAATAAAAGGAAAATCAGTTTCACCCTAAAAGCAAAGATACCAATACAATTAATGTCGCCAAGGAATGCATGCTAAAAGGATGGTTGACACAAAGCTCTTTTGAAATCATCATCTTTAATAAAAAGTATCATCTATATGAACATGACGACACCCGAAATAGAGCATTTCACTGGCCACATACACACCAACAGGCATTGCAAGAGAAAAAGAAACCCATAGAGGGGAGGAGAAAAGCACACTAGATTCTTCATAATAAATTAGTTAATTATTTCCTTATATTTCCTTTTACAGTTTCTACTTCAACTGTAATTTTTCCAAAAAAAATATAAAAACTTGTTCAGCCATAAGGGCCCAATCGAGCTCATCCTTAATAAGCCCAAGGACTGATAAGGCCAAACCAAAAAGCCCTCTTTAAAAATGTCATATTATTTTGTTAGTCCATCTTATTTTTTTAAGATTGAATGGACCAACCTTGAAAGCATGGCTCATTTTGACAATTCAAATTTAGATTAAAAATGATATATATACCGGACTATAAAGCAAAGCGAGATACGAAATGGATAAGGGGACACAGCAATTTATAGGAAAAAACAAGATCCCATACTTCTAAGATATGAAAATTTATTTTAAAAAGAAAGCTAAAATGGGCAGAACCCCCTTTAACTTAAGGGTTTGTACAATTTAACCCCGTAACTTCAAAACTTGACTATTAGCCCCCTAGTCTCATAGATTTGTGCAACTTGACCCTTCTGACACAAAAGCAATGTTGTTGAAGATGACAGAACAAAAAACAACTATACAAGAAGATGACAGAACAAAAAACAACTATACAAGAAGATGACAGAACAAAAAACAACTATACAAGAAGATGACAGAACAAAAAACAACTATACAAGAAGATGACAGAACAAAAAACAACAATATAAATGTTCCCCAATAAGTCAACATTATGTTAAAAGAACAAACCAACTATAATTCTTAGAAAATACCAGTTAAAATGGCTTTTAAAGTTTAATCAACAAATTACCACTTTTTTCCTTTAAGTTCTCAAAAACCAAAGAGAGCATTCCTACTAATCAATATGAGTAGAATACAACTACTATACCAAATCAAAGCGACAAATGCTGATAATGATACATGAATACAACTACATCTGATAAGTTATCACGATTGATTTACAACAAGTTTCTCATAATTTCTGACAAAGCTACATCTGAACCCAAGCAAAATTATCATGTTTATAGTCCTACTTAGATACAGCCAACGTAGTAACAATGTTTTGCTACATGCCTTAATTGAGATAACAGTGTTTATTGACATTTTGTTAAAAGAAAAAAAAAAACAATTATAATTCTCAGCATATACAGGTTGAAATGGCTTTTAAACAACAAATTACCATTTTTTTTTCTTTTAAGCTTTCAAAAAACACAGATAGCATTACTACTAATCAATATGAGTAGAATATAACTACTATACAAAATCAAAGCCACAAATGCTGACAATGCTATGAGAAATCAACTACATCTGATAAATTATCACAATTGATTAATATATTATAATTTTTGACAAAGCTACATCTGAATCCAAGCAAAATTTTCATATTTATAGTAGTACTAAGATACAGCCAAAGTAGTAATAATGTTTAGCTACATGCCTCGGTTGAGGTAACTGCATTTATTGACAGTAACTAGTCTGCATTGAAAGCCCATTCCGTTTGATGATAAAAGCACCATGCAAAGGAATCAGTTTTTGGGCTTCTTCTAAGTCCATTTGTCAAATCTGTCAACCATTTGCAACTTAATCATTAAAATAAGTCGGCACTTATTTGACTTATACTATAAGCATAAAATTAACAAGCACAAGCTTTAGAGAAGAAATAATACGATTAAAAACTGATTATTTGATTTCATGAAATCAGTATTGCAAACCAAGTAATAAAACTACATCAATTGATGCATTAAGTAGAACTCTTATTTGATGCTCTGATTCAAACACATGCATTTTCAGTGAGATAACTGATAAGCAAGAGTGTTTATCAACCCATTATGAGAACTACCTGTATCAAGATTCAAGGAACACATCTCCCAACAGCCATGCTATGCCACCAGTGCAAAAGATGGTTCCGTAAACAAATAACTTAGGCTTCTTTTTTCAGTACCTCAAATGTATTGGTTTAAGATGTGGTATTTGTGTCAAATGCAGCCACAACAAATCATTCCAAACCAGCTGAATTTATAACCAAACATCCTCAAAACTATATTAAAGAATGCCAGAGGCTTAATTTCATGAACATCAACTTGAGAGCACCATAAATGTCAGTTCTTTCCAGCATTATATAAAATTCCCCGTACAATAGATTTGCAGAGCTCACTGTAGGAACAAAATTGTATATTACCAGTAGTCCCCACAAGAACATATACCATCCTTAAAGTGATGAAAGCGGCTGGAATCTCTTACTATAATCTCACGGCCAACAATCTTTGCCATTAGCTTTATTGCATTATGACAATCCCCACATACACGGAGATTTTTCATCACTGTTATTGTACTACCTTCCACAGTGTTAAGCAACCCAAATGCAATTGCAAGCCTCTCACTATGATAAGATAACATCTCTTCCTTCTGTTCGGTTTCAACATCATGCAAAGCAAATTGTTGATCAGGAACATAACCTAATTCCTTTAGCTTTACTCCTAACCAGTCTAGCTTTTGATAAATTTGCTCAGTAAGAGGGTGGGACCTATCTCCAGAAAGAAATTCATGCCTCCAACCTTTCAAGGATAACCAACTGGATCCTGGTTGTTTTAAAACTCCTTTATGTTTCATCGTTCTCCTTATCCTAGCTACTTCACTCCATCTGCTTGCAGAAGCATACAAGTTAGATAATAAAACATAAGCTGCACTAGAATCAGATTCTAGTTCAAAAATTTCTCCTGCAGCTCTCTCAGCTACATCCAAATTAGAATGCATCCTGCATGCACTCAGTAAAACCAACCATACCGTGGAACTTGCTTTCATAGGTAGGCTTCTCGCTAGTGCTTCTGCTTCATCCAACTCCCCACACCGGCCAAGTACATCCACCATACATGCATAGTGCTCAATTGTCAGTTCAGTTGATCTTTTCTGGTCAAAATATTTGAAGAAGCATCTTGCCTTTTGTAACATCCCAGAGTGGCTACAAGCAGAGAGTAAACCAGTTAGTGTGATTTCATCTGGATCGACTCTTTCACGTAGCATTTGGTTGAAGATTGTTAGAGTCCACATACCACACCCATGCTGCGCACAACCAACAATGGCTGAGTTCCATGAGACAATATTTTTCTCACTAATATTCTTAAATGCAATTATCCCATCAATGATATACCCACATTTGCTATACATGACAACAAGAGAATTACCCACATATGTGATAGTCACCAAACCTAGCTTAATTGCTACAGTATGGATCTCTCTCCCCTTCTCAATATCCTCCAATCCACAACATGAATTCAAAGCACTTGCTAAAGAAAATTCATTTGGAAGGACACTCATTTTTATCATTTCTCTGAAGACTTTAATTGCATGTTCATGCTTATTGTTTAAACCATATCCTGATAAAAGTGCAGTCCACACTACAATATTCTTATGCAATATATCATGAAAAATCTTGTGCGCCACCTCCATTTGCTTACAATTTGCATAAAATGTCACAAGTGAAGCATTTACATATTCATCAAAGCAATAGCCTAACTTAAACATATGACAGTGGATCTGTAGACCTACAAGCAAAGCTGATATCTTAGCAGCAGCTGTCAACCCACAAACTAAAGTACTAGATGTAGGATGCACACCCAAACTAACCATCTTCTGATAAAGAAGCAAAGCTTCATTGCTCTTTCCATTTTGGTCAAGCCCGTTAATCATTGAAGTCCAAGAAATCACATTCCGTGTAGGCATGTCCTCAAACAAAAGCAAAGCATCTTCAACTCTACCATTGCTACAATACCCATGAATCATTGCATTCCATGTTGCCACATCCCTATCAGGCATTTCATGGAAAAAGCTTTCAGCATCCTTAACTCTTCCCAACTGGAAAAGCCCATTCATAATGGTGGTCCAAGAGACAACATTCTTCTCAGGCATTTCATCGAAAAACTGCTTGGCCATAATGAAATCTCCACAGTCCAAACACCCTTTGATCATTGAATTCCAGGAAACTACATCCCTATAGGGCATTTCATAAAATAGATTCAAAGCCTCACTAAGTCTATGCTTCTGCGCATAACTCATCACCATCATGGTATAAAGGGCAACATCAGGGGACGGGATTTCGTCAAAGACAGCGCGAGCTTCATCTAAACTTCTATTCTTCAAGTAATGAGAGAGTAAATGCTTATAAGAAGAACTTGATTTGGTGTTATTCTTCATACATGTGAAGCCATTTAAAGAATTTGTCGAGGCTAAAGTGGTATGATTTCGAGCGACAGCAAATGAAATTGATGTGGGTATATATATGAACTTTACAAAAGCAGCACGAAGTGTTAGCATTGTCATGCATCAAACTGCCATAACTGTTGCCTGAGTCCTAAAGAAGACTCCATAATGGGAAAAACTCTTCTCCTTAAGGTGTAAAAACAAGAAACGTCACCATACCTTCCAGTACTTGGCATATTTGTATGAATAAAATTCATAGGTATACTCTTTCCATGTAAAACAGAAACAACCAGTAATTAGCATGAGTTCAAAGTTAGCATACCAATTTGAAAATTAAACGAAGAAAACAAAAGAAATCTGAATCTGGAATTACTAGCAATGTGAATTTGAATTCAGTCTGAAATCATACAAATTTGAATCCTTCCGAATCTAAAACAAGACATGCCTTTCTCAAATCTTAACTTCAGGTAATAAGGCTTACCTCCGTAGCCTCTTTGGCAGACAAGCAGGAAACTCTTAATAGGGAAGCATATGGCCTCTTTTCTTCATTGGTCTCTCTGCACTCTATTTTTCTCTTCGCTTCTGCCTCCTGCTGTGTGTTCTGCTTCACGTCCTCTCTAAAAGGTGTTCACAACCCATTAAAATAATTAAACCAAACCAAACAAAAAATCAGACCGCTAATTATCAATTTCGATAAATTTGTATCTCTGGGTTGTTTGGCGGTTGGATATAGTTTTTGGTTTGATATCTTAAGAAATTGGCTTAAATAGCTATATATCCTATTAAAAAGAACAAAGGAATTCATATGCCAATCTGGCCAAAGCAACCACTTTCTCTGCTTTGGAGCAAAAACCTAAGATACGAGTATCAGGAACTGAATAAAGAAGAAAGCAGAGAAAATATGAGGTACCCTGGAAGATGGAAGATTGTTTAGCTCGGCTATGGCGACTTCGTGACTCCTCAGTTCCTTCCAAGATCGATTTTGGGGTCAGCAGCAGCACTTATTATCTTGGTTATGCCCAGGATGACGGAGAAGTGGCAGCCATTTTCACCAAGCTACACAGGAGACTACTGTATAAAGCCTAACCGCCATAAGCCTTCAGACATGAAATGTTTTGCTTTTTTTGCCTTTTGGGGTTTAGAATACGAGAGGTTACGTAACTGTATATAGGATCGGTATGTTCTGGATATAAAAATTTTGGCAAAAATGTACTTCCGCTCCTCTATTAATTTTAGGAAAAATGACAAAGAATGACCAACTTTTGTAAAAATTACAGTAAAAAATTTAAAAAATTAAAATTACTTTTAAGGCCTCAAAGACCAAATTTTCAGGCAAAAATGTCCTCAATATTTCTTTGGTATGCCACCTACCTCCAATTCCTCCCATGCCATTTCTTCTTTATGTTCCCTTTTTTTTTTTTTTCTGGCTTTCCATCTTCTTGCTTCGCCATTTTGTTCCTTCCATATCTACCTTCCTCCATATCCTTAGTCCCTTTAATTTTTGGTCCTTCCTCCCACAATTTCTTTCTCCTTTTATCTAGATAGTTGTTCTTCTGATCTCATCATTTCTACCCTTTCACAATACTTTGTGCTAAGCTTTTGCATGAAAGTGGAGAGAGCGAGCATAAGCAAAATCTGTTAAGAGCATGTAGTAAGAATTGATTTAAAGTCAAAATCAATACTTAAAGTAAAGTACGACGTTAAGGATGAATAATATTAATAGAGCATAGCTACTGATGAGTTTTAGAATCATTACTATTAAGTTTAAGAATGTTACTACTAAATTTAAAGAAATTTATTATTATGTTTTAGAAACCATACTTTGCTATTTAGTTTTATTTGTGTTATTATTAAGTTTAAGTTTATTATTATTGGATTTAAAAAAAATTATCACTATGTTTAAGGCCCTTGTAGAGGGTACTTATTCTTAAGTTTTAGGATCATTAATATTAGGTTTGGAGATGTTACAACTGAATTTGAGGAAATTTGCTATTAAGTTTTAAGGATTATACTTTATTATTGAGTTTTAAACACGTTACTACCAAGTTATGGTCCATTATTATTAGATTTAAAAAAATTTATCACTATTCAAGAACCCTGCAGAGTGTATTTACTATTAAATTTTAGAACAGTTATTACTAAGTTTAGGAATACTACATCTAGATTTGAGAAAATTTATTACAAGTCTTAGGGATTGTGCTTTACCCTTGAGTTTTAAGCATGTTACTACCAATTTTAGGTTTATTATTATTGGTTTTAAGAAAATTTACTACTATGTTTAGAAACTTTGTAGAGTACACTTAATATTGAGTTTTATGATCATTACTACCAAGTTTAAGGGCGTTATTACTGAATTTAAGGAAATTTACTATCATAATTAGAGACCTTTGCAGAGTATATGCACTATTGAGCTTTAGGACTGTTATTACTAGATTTAAGAATATTACTAGTAGACTTCAAGAAATTCACTATCATGTGTTAGAGTACTTGTTAATTGAATTTTTGGACCGTAACTACTAGATTTAGTAACATTACTTACTAGATTCTAAGAAAATTTACTATTATGCATGTTAACCATTATTAGCCATTTTTAAAGGAAAATTACTATGCAAAAGGAGAATTACCATTACTTACAGGAAATTGGCCATTACTAGAAGGTTAGGGACCATGTTAACAAATAAATACTGAATTTGTTAGTATAAAAAAGAATTACAAGGAACTTTGAACAACATAATATGATTATTATAATTGTAACCATACAATAGTTCAAATAATTTTTTTATAATATTCACATCTGGATCTTTTTTGTTAATAACCATAATGATACAAAACCAAATTGATGAAATAATCAATTGATTACTACATTCTCTTTCACTTCTCTTGATATGTTGCTAGGACAGAGGCCATTATATTAATATGACATTTGTTGAATGGATGGTTAACCAAATCTTACATTGGACATGAAACTCGTCCAATTGTTCATGAAAATTGCAATCATTTACATATAAGTCACAAATATTAGAGTGTAATAAATAACTAAATAAGAATCCTATATCATAGTATAGGTAGGCATAATGAGACTTCTCTTATTCAACCATATTGATTGATGGATGAGTGACATGAAGAAATTTTTAAGATTATTTATTTCTTATCAGCATGAAACCTTTGAATTTAAAATATTACCAAAAAAAATTTGCACATAATTTAGACACTAAGAAATACTAGTTCAAATCTAGTTAGGCTATACTCAAATTTCATAACCAAATACTAAATTTCTCATGTAGGGCCAACAATCAACCATTATAATTAAATAGCATCCACCCTTCCCTATTTTGAAATATATTTTTTAAATTATAACAATTTCAATAATTTCATATACAATTGCCATCAAATACATTCATTTAATCACCAATAAAGTGAATAACTAAATTTTTATCTTATATACTCACTTTAAAGTGTCGAATCACATGCTTTTTCAATCTAGATTTATTGGTTTTACACTCAAAAAAAATTAAATATAAGTATTTTGCTTGGCATATGATCTACAAAAGTTAAAGGGCTAGATAGTTAAATTTAAAAATAAATAAATAAATACAAGTAAATAATGCTTAATTATATGAAATTGAAGACAAAAACTAATGATTTCCTTTTTTACCAATTCAAACATTTGATGTGAAGAATTGGTTATCATTTTTTGTATCACTCCACTAGCATTATTAATATATATATATATATATATATATATATATATATATATATATATATATATATATATATATATATATATATATGCCTATAAGATAATATCTAAATATAATAAGTAAATTAAAAATTTATCAAAATGTGACTATCAATGCTTATGAAATAATATCTGAATATAATAATTAAAAATTAAATATATATAATCCTTAATATTTAATAATGATGATCTAAAGCAATGCATAACCAATAGAGTTGTTATATTTAAAAATTAAGCTTTATAAATACTAGCTAACTATTATGAACTTATTTTGAGATGAGATTCCATATCAATCTTTCTATATTTGAATAAGATTCATAAGAGTATTTTATTTTAAGGGAAGTTAAATAATAAACTAGAATAAGTAACTTATAAGTTTTTCCCCTCTAAAAAAGATTTTGTCTTGATACATAGCTATTGACTTGATTATAAAGCCCTCCAAACCCATCTCATCAGAGGTCATCATCATAAAAATGAAATATTATGTTTACAAGTAGTAAAATGCAAATATGTGCATAGGAGATGATATTGAAGAAGTGTGGTGATCATAAATGTCAAACAAAAAGAAACTAAAGGTTATCACCATAAAAAAGAAATATTACATATATAAAAGAAATCAAATTTAAGGACTGTGTTAAAAATCAAGTTTTACTATTGAGTCTACATAAAAAAAAAAAAAAGAAATCAAGTTTACATAAAAAGTAAATCAAGGTCAAACCTTTAAGGATTGTGTTTTACTATTGAGTTTTAGGTCAGTTACTTCCACGTTTAGATGTGTCACCACTTTATTTAAAAAAATTTACTACTTTATTTAGGGGCTTTCTATAGCATACTTACTATTGAGTTTTAGAATCGTTATTATTATATTTAGAGATGTTACTATAGGATTTGAGAAAATTTACTATTTAGATTTTAAGGATTGTACTTTACTATTAAGTTTTAGGTATATTACTACCAGATCTAGATGTATTTTTACTAGATTAAAGGAAATTTACTTATCCCACATGTATTATAAGTATGAAGGTTTTAAACAAGTCAAGAAAAATCTAAAACACAATGGCAATCACCCAAAGCCAAAAGTTAGGAATTTGATATCTAAAATTCTAAATTTAGAGTCTCAAAGCATGTAAATCCCTAACACGTTAGTGGGAAAAGAAATTGTGAACCTTTATGAATGAGTGGTTCTACTAATTGTTTGCCACAACCAAAGATGATGCTATAATAAGAGGCCTCAACCATCATCGTGGTGGAAACCAAATTTGAACTCAAACAAATTTCCAGAGCACACCAAAATAAAAAGAAGGAGAGGTCTTGCAGGTAAGGGAGAAATTGTTGATTGCGAGTCTTGTGAGTAAGGGAGAAACTGTTAAAGGAGAGGTCTTGCGAGCAAGAGATAAATCATCAAAGAAGAGGTTTTGCGAGCAAGGAAGAAACCATTGAAGCAAAGGCAACTATCAATAAAGAGAATCAACAATGGGAGCAATGGTATTGGGCAGCGGAAGGCTGAGAAGGAGGAGAGAAATGTTGATAGGGAGAAATAGGGTAGTGTTTTGATTTACAAGAGTATTTCAGTCTTTCCAATAATGAATTTAGGTCCTCAAGACCTTAAAAATAATTTTAACTTTTAAAATCCCTTATTATAATTTTTGTAGAGTTTGGATCCTTATTCCTTAATTTTAATAGGAACATGGGTCTCATGTTTCAACACTTTGCAGCAATCAAAATTTGAAATTTAAGAAGATAGTTAAAAAAGGGGGAACTAAGGTAGCATATGATTGAAAATAAAATTACTATTTATAACTAATAGATAGTGTGATTCTTTATAACTTTATATATAGATATATATATGTATATATATTAGATTTGAAACTAGTGGTGACCCATTAAACTTTGGTGGATCCTACTATTTAAAAAAGAAAAAAGAATAATCACATCAATTGCAATTTAAGAAGAACAACTTGAAATCTTATATTTATAAATAAATATACACACACACATTGATTTTACTTTCATTTGTTATTTTTTAATTTTAATTTGGCTTTTTTAATTTTATCTTACATTTTAATTTCATCATTTAATTTAATTTTATTGTAGGTCTTATCTTTGCCTATTTATTTTATTTTGTTCCAATTTGTCCTTAACTTTCAATAGTAACTTATCTTTAACTTGTGTGACTCATTAGTAACTTATCTTTAATGCAAACTTGGATTACCTTTTATAATACCCTTTTTATCACCAACTACTGCATTTTGTAAATCTTAAATAGTATAAGCATATTATATGTAGACATGGGTAGTGATCTTGATCTCCTTAATGACAATACTCAAAAAAATTTAAAAAAATAAAAGCATTAGTTACATTAAAGTAAATTAAAATAAAGTTAAGGACTAAATTGGAATAAAATGAACTTAAAAGAACAAACGTGATACCTAATATAATGTTAAAGAATCAAAAGAATGTTTTGACCAAAAATTTTTGCAGGTATTTTAAGAATTCAAATTTGAATAATATGATACCCACCTACCTAAATTTATATTGTATATATGATTAATTTAATATATTTAGAAAAATAAAAAAATAAAACCTAAATAATATCTTATTAGTTATGAATTATATTAATAGTTATTTGAGATATTTGATTCTTTGTTGTAATTTTATATAAACGAATCTCAATTTTTTGAAAAAATCTTATTGAAATTTATTCAAGAAAATGAGTCTAGGTTTGGATATTTAAGTATCTTACTCTTTTCACTTAAAAATTTACTCATGAGATATGGGTCGGAGGTTGGGAACTATAATACCTTACTCATTATTATACCTAATTAATGATTACCTACATGCCTCAATTAAGCTAACTATGTTTATTGATAGTGACTAATCTACAATAAAGGCCCATTCTATTTGATGATAAAAGCACCATGTAAAGGAGTCAATTTTTAGGCTTGTTCTGTGTTTATTTACTGAATCTATCAACCATTTGCAACTTAATCATTAAAATAAATTGAACTTATTTGACTAATACTATGAACATAAAATTAAAAAGCACAAACTTTAAATTTTAAAAAATAATATTAAAAACTAATTTATTTGATTCCATGAAATTAGCATTGCAAATCAAGTAATAAAACTACAATAATTGATGCATTAAATAGAACTCTTATTTAATGCTCCGATTCAAACACATGCATTTTCAATGAGATAAGTAATAAGCAAGAGTGTTTATCAATCCTTTATGATAACTACTTGTATCAAGATTCAAGGTACACACCTCCAAATTGCAATGCCATGCCACTAGTCCAGAAGATGGTTTTGCAAATAAATAACTTAGGCTTATGTTTTTTTTCAGTGTCTTAAATGTATTAGTTTAAGTGTGGTGTTTGTATCAAATGTGGTCTTAACAAGTCACTTCAAACTAGTGGAATATATTAGCAAACATCCTCAAAAAATATATTAAAGAATGCCAAAAGGTTTTATTTCAAGAACACCAATTTGAGAGCACCATAAATGTTAGTTCTTTTCATAATTATATGAAATGCCTTTGTAGAATAGATTTTCAAAGGCTCATTATAAAAACAAATTGCATATTACCAGAAGTCTCTATAAGAGAATATGCCATTCTTAAAGCCATGAAAGTGGCTCAAATCTCTTATTATGATCTCACGATCAACAATCTTAGCCATAAGCTTTATTGGATTATGACAGTCCTTACATATTTTTGCCTTCTGTAGTGTTAAGTAACCCAAATGTGATTACAAGCCTCTCATTTTGATAAAATAATTTCATTTGGTTAGCCGCAAAGTAAACGTAAAACATTTACATAGTTTGTATAATGTCTATTATACATTTCTACCCATTATTCTATACATTAAATTACTATTTTAACCATCAAGTCACTTTTTTAAAAATAAAGGCAAAAAAATAATTTCCTATCTTACCTACCTACTTTTTACATTCCTTTCTTTTTTACATCATCTAACCAAATGGGTCCAATATCTCTTCCTTTCGTTCAGTTGCAATATCATGTAAGGCAAGTCATTGATAAGGAACATAACCTAATTCTTTTAGCTTTACTCCTATCAAGTCTAACTTTTAACAAATTTGCTCAATAAGAGGATGGGACCTATCTCTAAGAAGAAATTCATGCCTTTAACCTTTCAAGGATAGCCAATTGGATCTTGGTTATTTTAAAGTTCCTTTATATTTCATCATTCTCTACATCTTATCTACTTCACTCCATTTGCTTGTAGAAGCATACAAACTAGATAATGAAATAGAAACTGCACTAGAATCATGTTCCAATTCAAAATCTTGTTTTACAGCTCTCTTAACTACATCCAAATTAGAATGCATCTTGCACACACTCAATAAAACCAACCATACCATGGAATTTGCTTTCATAAGTAGGCTTCTCACTAGTGCTCTACTTCCTCTAACTCCCTATAGTAACCATGTACATCCACCATATAGGTATACTATTCAATTATTAGTTTAATTGATCTTTTCTAGTCAAAATATTTAAAAAGGCATCTTGCCTTTTGTACTATCCCAAAGGCGATACAAGCATAGAGCTAGCCATTTAGCATGATTTCATTTATAACTATTCTTTCACGTAGCATTTGATTGAAGACTATTAGGGCTTACATGCTACACCCATGTTGCATATAACCAATAGTGGCTGGGTTCCATGAGATAATATTTTTCTCACTAATCTTCTTTAATACAATTATCTCATCATTGATATACCTTCATTTGATATACTTGAATATAAGAAATTTACCCACATATGTGTTAGTCATTGATCCTAGCTTAATTGATATAATATAGATCAATCTCCCCTTTTCAATATTCTTTAATGCACAACATGAATTCAAAACAATGGTTAAAGAAAATTTATTTGGAAGGACACTTATTTTTGTTATTTCTCCTAAGATCTCAATTGCATGTTCATGTTTATTGTTTAAACCATCTTATGATAAAAGAGTTCTCCATACTATGACATTCTTATGCAGTATATCATGAAAAACCTTATTTGCCATGTCTATTGGCTTGTAACTTGCATAAAATGTCACAATTGAAGCATATACATATTCATCAAAGCAATAGCCTAACTTCAACATATGACAGTGGATCTGAAGACCTACATGCAAAGCTGATATCCTAGTAGCAGCTATCAACCCATAAACTAAGGTAGTAGATGTAGGATGCACACTTAATCTTAACATCTTTTAATAAAGAAGCAAAGCTTTATTGCTCTTCTTATTCTGGTTAAGCTTATTAATCATTGAAGTCCAAGAACTTACATTTTTTGTAGGCATGTCTTCAAATAAAAGCAAAAAATCTTCAACTCTACCATTGTTGTAATACCCATGAATCATTACATTCTATGCTACCACATCCTTATTAGGCATTACATGGAAAAAGTTTTCAAAAACCTTAACTCTTCCCAACCAAAAAAAGCCCATTCATAATGGTAGTCTAAAAGATAACATTCTTCTTAAGCATTTTGTTGAAAAGCTTCTTGACTATAATAAAATCTCTATAATCTAGACACCCTATCATTGAATTCTAGGAAATTACATCTTTATTAGGCACTTCAAGAAATAGATTCAGGGCCTCACAAAATTTATGATTTTATGCATAAACCATCTCCATGTTAGTACAAATGGAAACATTAAAGGATGAGATTATGGCAAAGCCACGCAAGCTTCATCTAAACAATGATTTTTTAAGTGATGAGAAAGTAAATGCTTGAATTTGTAAGGGCTAAAGTGGTATGATTTTCGATGATAGTGAATAATATTGATGTGGGTATATATGTGAACTTTTGGAAAGCAACATGAAGTGTTAACCTTATCATGTGTCAAACTATTATAACTGATGTTTAGTCTTGAATAAGGCTCCATAGTGATAGAAACATTTCTCTTTAGCATGAAAACACAAGAAATGTCACTTTACCTTCTATTATTTGGCATATTTGTATGAAAAAATTTATAGATATACTCTTTCCATGTAAAATTGTAAACAACTAATAATTATCTTCATAAGTTCAAAGTTAGCATATCAATTTGAAAATTAAAAGAATAAAAGAATCTGGAATTACTAGTAATGCTCTCTCTCCACTCTTCTTTTTGCTTTAAGCTTCCACTATGCATTCTATTTCACATTTTTTCTAAAAAAATTTCAAAACCCATTAAAGTAACTAAACCAAACCATGTTAAAAGCAATAATGATTAATTTTCAATTTTAATAGATTTGCATCTTTAAATAGTTTAGCACTTTGGATTAGCTTTGGTTTGATAATGCTCTTAAATCTAAATAATATTTCTTTAGGGAAAAAACACTACTTACTATTGTTAAATGGACCATTTAATACTTTAAATCTCTAATAATTAAAAATCATAAGTTCACATTTTGTTAGCTAGAGTCTTTTTGGGGCAAAAATATCATTTTGAAAACTATTTTTAAATAATAAGCTTGAACATTGGCCACTTAAAGTATTGAAGTTGGCTTTTGTCCAAATTTGCTTCCACCCAATGTGATGTGGAAGTAAACTCCTTCACTTGTAACCATGAAATTTACTAAAGGTCTCCTTTGTGCATTGGTCCAGCAATCAACCACTGACTCTTTTCAAACTCATATGCGTTTAACTGGTTGAAATAACCTCTTAATATGTTTTCTTTCTTTTGTGCAACAAGTGGTCCTTCAAGCATTATAGTTAGGAGAAAGGAAACCATG
This sequence comes from Erythrophleum fordii, assembly GCA_032878935.1. Taxonomy (NCBI): domain Eukaryota; kingdom Viridiplantae; phylum Streptophyta; class Magnoliopsida; order Fabales; family Fabaceae; genus Erythrophleum; species Erythrophleum fordii. Next base: position 4,332,469 of record JAVQMF010000046.1, on the reverse strand, counting down.
AATATTATGATTAGCATCAAAAGAATAAGAATTGACATAGAGTTTTAGCTTAATGGAAAGGTAAGCTAACCAAAAAAAAAAAAATTCCAAACTATCTCAAATGATGTTAGTCTTAAATGATTTTTTGATGGCAATAGTTTTCCACTTTACCTACAGTAAATTTAGGGAGTGGAGGCATTTTTTTAATGGGTAAACAAATATCTTTTTACTTTAATCTATTGTTAAATTCTTCAAATATTTTTTTTTAGTTTTTTAATTCACCTTAACATTTTACACTTTCATTTGGACATGCTAAAACTCCAAACATCAAAAAAATTTTAGTGTGTTGTCACTCTAAAGTAAAGAAAAGGTTCAAAACCTTGGTAAATCTATGGTTTTGTGCATAACCCATCACTATCATGGCATATAAGGCAATATCAGGGGATGAGATTTTGTCAAAGATAACCCAAGCTTCATCTAGACTTCAATTTTTTAGGTGATGAGATAGTAAATGCTTATAAGAAAAGATTGATTTAATGTTATTCTTTATACACTTAAAGCCATTTGAAGAATTTGCTGGGGCTAAGTGTGAACATTTATATGCGTCAAGCTGTCACTACCATAGTTGAGAAAATTGGACCAAATTAGTTGGTTGGACCCAAAAACTAGTGAACTAGCCATAGTTCTAATTTAGTTGACTTTAAAAATTGACTAGACAAAAAACCAGTCGAAAACTAGCCAAATTAGTTAAAAACCACAAAAAAATTGGTAAAAACCAAGTGGTTTGGCATTGAATTAGTTAAAAATCGATTTTACTTCCTTTTTTTTTGTAGTCTAAATCAAAATTAGGATATTTTGTAATAGAAATTTATAATATTTATTAGATTTTACCCAACCTATTTTATATAGATTATATTTATTTTAAATATTATTTTAGAATATATGTATCAATTTAATTGTAAAATATTATATATATTTATACTTTTTTATATATATTTTAAAAAATAGTTTAACTTTGGTTCAAATATAATCAGACTATTGAACTGTAAAACACTTTTTATTCTAATTCAATAACTAGTCTAATTTTCAAAACATTAGTCATAACCATTGCCTGAGTTCTAAATATGACTCCATAGTGAGAAAAAGCTCTTCTCTTTAGTGTGAGAAAACAAGAACCATCACTCTACCTTCCAGTATTTAACATATTTAAATGAGTAAAATTCATATCTATACTATTCCCAAGTAAAACAACAAACAAATAATATTTATCATAATTTCAAAGTTAACATACCAAATGGAAAATTAAACAAAAAGAATAAAAGAACTTTGAATTTGGAATTACTAGCAGTATGAATTCAAATTTAGTCTAAAATCATACAATTTTGAATCCTTCTAAATCTGAAACTAGATGTGTATTTCTTAAATCTTAACTTCAAGTTGTAAGGCTTACCTTCATAGCCTTTTTGGTAGGTAATTTGAAAAATCTTAATAGGGATGAAAAATTATGATTTCTTAACTTTGCATTTTTCTCTCTTCTTTCCTATCACTATCTTTTCTTCTTCTTGTGTTTCTTTTTTGCTCCATCTTATTCTTCTATTCCTCTACCTCTCTACTTTTCTCTTCATTACTACCCTTCTCAATTTCAGTTGGCTGAGTTCCTTTATCTTTTTTCATTTTGTTCTCCACTGTTGCCTTAACTATGTTATACCTTTTTTTTTTATTTGCTTTCTTTCTACTCTAATTTTTCTCTTTGCTTATACCTCTCATTATGTGTTCTATTCCATGTCCTTAAGTGTTCAAAACCCATCAAAGAAACTAAATCAAAAGCAATGATGACTGCTTTTTTATTTTAATATATTTGTGTCTTTGGATTAATTTTTGGCTTGATATCATAATAATTTGAATTGAATTAGGGGTTGTGTGTGTATCTTAAACTTGAATAATAATTTTTTTTAATGAAACATTGATATTGTTAAATGAACCATTTGATACTCTAAATCTTTAATGCTCAAGAATTAGAACTTCACATTTTGTTAGCCAAAATCCTTTTTATGGTATAAATATCATTTTATGAACATTTCTTAAAGATAAGCTTGAGCATTAGCCAATCAAATTGTTGAGGTTGGTTTTGTCCAAAGAAGCTTTTAACCAATGTGATATGGAAGAAAACTCCTTCACTTGCAACCATGAAATTTATTAAAGGTTTCCTTTATTCATCTATCTACAAATCAACCATTATGTTGACTCTTTTTATACTTCACATGCAGTCAATTGGTTGAAGTAACTGTTCAATATATGCTCTTTCTTTCTACATTGCAGTGATCTTTAAAGTATCATAGTTAGGATAAAGGAAACCATTGATGTTGTGATTAGCCACAAAAGAATAAGAACTGACATAGTATTGCTAAATGAAAAAAGCAAACCAAACAAATAACGATACTAACTACAAGGGCTTTAAAATGATTTATGTCATCAAGCTTGGATGATCTTTCTATGGCACTAGTTTTCCACTTTACTTGCAATAAACTTGGTAAGACTAGACACATTTTATCATTGTGCAAGAAAACATATTTTGGTTAGTCTAGTGTCAAATTCTTCAACAACTCTTTCAAAATCATTTAATTTTTTTGCACTTACATTTGGACATATTGAAACTCTAACACCAAAAATTAATATGCTCTCACTCTGGAGTATAAACTTTTAAAACCACCTTTTAGCAAAAGTTATAGCTCCAAGTCTTATTCCTACTCCCATCTTGTGTCTTACCTAATATTGACACATATGCCTAAAGAGGAGCACGATCATTTTGAGATTGATCATATGTAAATCTATTAATCTATTAATAATATTAGAATTTGAACCCAAAATTGAATTCGACATCATATTTCTTACAATATTTTGTATATATTTTAAAAGAGGAAAAATATAATAAATAGTACAATAATTTGAAATAAATTTATCAAATTTTTAAGTGCTATAGCAACAAAAAGAGAAATAATGGATGTATTTTACATGTCTCAAGGATGAATAATGCTATAAAAAAAATTAAAGAGGAGTTTTATGGTAAGTTTCACACCCCTATAAGAAACATGCAATCTAGTGAGGGATAATGGTAAGGGACATTATCTCTTGTTGATTTCCTTAATTAAGAGAATGTAAAATTCTTGCCATTTTAATGTCCAATTTGTGACACCTTAAACTACTACCACTATCTAGCCTCTCCATAGGCTCGATTCCATATGATTTCCAAAGATTCAACATCACTCCGTGACATTTGCATGCTATGAACCGGGGTTTCATATACTCATCTTTCACCCCGTGGGTCCTATGTACCCATCTCAAGCATTCTCAACTCAAACTCCACACATACGACTCATACATAGCATAAAACAACCCATAAGCCACGGGTATAGAGCCAAAAACCAGTAATATTGCATTTTCTCACTTGGGCCCAAAAGTCATATTTTGGCTTTAACTTTGGAAAATCATAATTAATTGTAGAAAAATGGGAATGTAGCAAACTTTAGCTTTCTGGAAAGCTCTAAGTGTCAACTTTACACTAAAAATCATTTCCAACCACAAACACATCGTTTAGATCATGTTTGACATCGAAAATAGGAGGAAGGTCCAGCTGTCACTGTTTCTGGTGCAGCTTTCTGTCATGACTTTCGAAAATTCATAACTAAATCCACAAAAATCCAATCTGGGCACATTATACCAATTCGGAAAGATACGGATGTCTACTAGAGGAGAAAAATAAGTCCAGATCAGTTCAGTAGCTCCTACACCCCAAAAATTGATGGAACAGTGACGGGGGTCAGGGAAAGCTCACTGATGCTGATACAGAACTTCAGTCAGTTCAATCTCTCTCTACAGACCTCCGATTTGGGTGATTCTAGTTTCTACAAGTCACTTTGGTTTTCTAGTTTATGTGTATAAAGTTTCACCACATTTGGAATCCATTTGGTCTAAAAGTGCCACAGATTTCATTTTCTGGTTTAGATGAACAGTACATGACCAATCCCTTGAATTTTCCCAAATTCAACAATTCCCCAAATATTCTATAATCCTCCAAATATTACCCACTTTAGCTTCTCAAGAAGCTTTCTATAAAATCTAGAGGCATGCCAAATTTTATGGCAAACGGAGCTCATCCGGTCATACTTTGACGGAGCTCACAAAAATACCGGTTTTGGCACCCCATAGGTCCAAAACGGGTCCAAATAGCCTCTCTCACATTCTCACTCCACATGGACAAGTTCAAAAGCATAAAACTAGTATATCTAACATGTCCATATGCTCCAAATCATCATACATTCAAATCTCACTATGCTATGGCCAAATTTACACAATATCATTCATGCATCAAAGGGGTAAAAACCCACATTTTCATTACTTTGGCTAATAACAGAGTTCATACATCATCCTTTCATATTTCTACATGTGTTACAAACTTTACATCTCAAAAATAGTGGGCACATTTTCATTTGGCACCACTTTACATCATATTTACAACAAAATGTCAAAAGATAAACTCAAAACTAACTACGCATGCTCCTAGGCTCCTTGGTGGGTGCCCGGTTCTCCTTGAGCTCCACCTAGCATATTAGTTGGGAGGGGAAAGGGGTGAGATTCGGAGAATCTCAGTAGCTCAAGCACTCAATCCAGCAAGCAATCAAGGCATATAACAAGTCAAAGCATGTGAATAAGCACTTAGCCATTCTCAATCAACCAATACACAATGTACATGCTATGGAATCACAACAATGCCAAAAATGAGTTCTAGGGACTTTTGGTCTAGCCTCACCCGAGTTTAAGGGACTTTTGGATGGCCTCACCCGAGTTTAAGGACTTTTGACTTGGCCTCACTTGTTGGAGACTTTTGGCCTTATCTCACCCATCTCATGGGACTTTCGGCACTACCTCACCCGAGCAATCTCACATTTCAACATACAAGTATATTGGCATTCAATGCATCAAAGCAATAACATATGGCATATTCCATACAACAAGCATATACATAATCATACAATGACTATCATACCCAAGAAAGCAACAAGAAAGAGTGAAAGAGAGAGCTACCTTTGGAGCCAAAGCCAACACAGGCTTTTCCTTTCAGTGTCTCCTTTCCCTCCTTAGGTTCACAGACACACCGTGATGTAAGTGTTTCACTTGAGCCTAGACACACCAAAAGCATACAATTACTCTCTTGTAATTTAATTTAGAGCAACCCTCTATCACACACAACCTAGGGTTCTCTCTCTAGAATACCATTACCCCTTTCTCTCTCTCAAGCTCCCATGGTAGTGGAAAATCTCATTTTCAAAGAAAACTCAAGGATTCAAAAGAGTTTTCCACTTTCCCTCTTCTGACCCATACCCAAAATCCGTCCATTTTCACAATTAAAACCGTAGAAAGAGAGGGCAAAGGGAGGGGATCAGAGTTCTAAGAAGAAATGGGAGAAGTTACCTTACCTTTCCCTTGATCTTCCTTCTTCTCTTGATCTCTCACACTCTCCACGCCTCTTTTCTCTCTTTGGGTCGAAGCTTAGGGCAGATATGAGAGAAGAAATGAGTTTGGGCGTTTAATGAAGTCTAAATCTCGCTATTTACTCTCTTCCGGACCGACTCTCGCTACGGCGAAAACTAACCTTCGCTATAGCGAGCTCGTGTAATCTGGCTTCGCTATGGCGAGGTGTAACCTTCGCTACGGCGAGCTCGTGCCAGTTCCCTTCGCTATGGCGAGATTTACCACTCGCTATGGCGAAATCGCGTCAGTTCCAGACTTCACTCTCGCTATGGCGCCGCTACAGCGGGCAACTCCCTGGTTTTTGTATGGGCTGCTGCCAGCACTCGCTATAGCTAGAATCGCCTTCGCTATTGCGAACTAGCTCTCTCGCTGTGGCGAGACTGTTTCTCGCTGTTGCGAGAGGACTTGGCAGAAATTCTGGATTCCGAAAATTTCCAGATTTCACTTCCTTTCTTTTCCCTTTTCTTTTCTTTTTCCCGGTTGTTACACAATTAGCAAGGCTTCAGTGAAGGATTGTCTCTTGGTAATAAAACTTCTTACACTAAATCCATAACAAGGGAGGTTTCCCTTTGTTATTTTCATTTTTTTTTGTTTAGTAAGGGCCCAACTTAGGATTGGTGAGAAGCTTTCCCTCATTGGAATTTTGATGAGGGCTTAGGAGAGATGTTCTTTATCTTACCCTCACAAGAAAATTTTAAAAACTAAATCCTTAACCTCCTTATAAAATCAATCTCTTCTCTCACTCTCTCTCTTTCTTTTTCATGAAATTCTCATTTTCTCTATCAAGTCACTTAAAGGTCATTGCCATCTCATTGTCATTGTCTTAATGTTATCGCTATTGCTTGTCATTAATAAGGCATATTTCTTTCTCTCTCTATGGCACGTTCTTTGTCTTTTTCTTTTCCCTTTTATTCTATTAAACTAATGGTTTATTTGGTATAGGTTATTGTTGGATTGCTGTGCCTAATTTTTGTGTATGGATTTAATACCTTGCCTTTGTTTTAAGTATAAATTTTGGTTCTTGTTAATGGCTTTTTAGTTGCCTATTTCAATTTTGAGTGAGTTTTAAGTTTAGATGTTGCTATTTTTTTTTTTTTGGTTTCCTTGGATTGTTTGTTTTGAGTTTAAACTTTGAACTTTGATGTTTGGTTGATAATTTTTGAATTGCTACGAGAGTTGATGTTATTGGAGAGAGATTTTTGCCTTTATTGCAATAGAGGCTTTTTGCCCTTATTGCCAGTAAAGGTATTTTGGCCTTTGTTGCTAGCAAGGGCAATTTTTAACTTGTCCATGCATTTAGTTGTCAGTTCTAACATTCTTTCCACACTTATGTAGCTTGTGAATTTTGAAATTAAGCTTGTGTAGCAATTGCTTTAAGTGCCTTGCAAGGATGAACTTCTTGCAACCTGTTAATGGATTCTTTCGACTATTAGATATGGTAGGGTTCCCTAAAGGACTAATTCTTATTATTTATGAATAGTTTTATATAGTAGTTACAATTTGATTAAAACAAAAATTAGGATTTATTATTGATACGTGATTTGAACTTAGTTTATGTGACCTTGCATTATAACCCATGTGGGCTAATAACCATCTGGTATGTGCCATGAACTAACACTAGATAGGACAACATCATTTGGTATGTGCCATAAACCATGCGACCTAGTGCTTTACTTAGATGAGGAAACACCATCTAGCATATGCCACAGGCTTAGTCTATATGAAACAAGCATATGCAATAGATCTTTGTGACCTTGGAAAATATGTACTCTATAAATAACAAGGTCAAGGTATGCAATTACTAGTTACATTTATATATTTTGAAATTTGAAATGCAGGAAAGTAACCTCTACTATGAATAAGCACAACATTGGTATAATCAACTTACTTGGTCCAAGTAACTTTGCATTATGACCTAGATGTGATAATACCATTTAATATACACAATAAGCTAGGTTTATGTGACCTCACGTAATGACTTATATAAGGTAACACCATTTAAAATCCACTAAAAAGTCTTAAACAATGCAAGTTTATGTGACTATTAGAATAAAAACCACATGACTTAAGACAAAATGCTCAGCTAAAAAGTAAAAGAATTCATGATCTAAAGTAGGAGAATGAAGGGAAAAGTAACCTACAAAGGAGACTAAGAAGCATAGGAAATGGAAAAGGAAGAACACGAGAAGATAAAACTTCAAAGGTAATAAATAAACAATAATTGCTAAAATAAACATGGAACGTGTAGCCCAAGTAACAAAAGATACATGTTAGATGATCATAGGTCCATAACTATAAATCAAATGATATGTCACTTACGATTTCACCGTAGTAAAAGACTTGACCTTAACTAACACTAGCTTGATTGACTTCGACATTACCATGACATATAACCTCAAGTAACACAGCAATTAGAAAGAGAGAGAGAGAGTGAGAGTGAGAGAGAGAGAGGATGGAAGAAGATGTTGAAACTAGTCTAACCACATCATAGAGAATGCTTAAAATTAATTCAAACCCATAATCGTTGCTCAACCTTATAGACAGATCCTTAAATACTTAACCTTACAACCATCACCATTGCTTAACCTCACAGAAGATTCTTAAATAACTTGAGGATAAAGAATAGGCAAAATATCCAACACACAATAGCTACAAATTCTCTTCAAGAGCTTACAGATTAATCAATAAACACAAATTAGTAAAACAACCACTCCCTATAGGTAATAAGCCCATAAAACAATGAAGACCATCTTAGAATGACATCACCATCGCCTGAACCTTCAATAATCGAAGTCAAACCCCAAAAATTCAAAAGAAGTGCCTTTTTATAAGCCTACTCAACCTACCATGGAGTAGAAGATTTGAAGCTAAATGTTATATAGCCTTGTAAACATAAGATTCTTATAGGCTCAAAACTATCTAATCTACTTCACCAAAAGGTTAAAAAAAAAAAGGCTCTGAATCCATTAACTTCATATAATACATTAACACAAGTTGCCTTAAAAAATGTAACATAAAATGACTTTACATGTCATGTTACTTTGGCTAGGTGGCTTTTATGGCTTTACTAGGTGTCCCAATTGTCTGTGTCTCCATTTCATGCATCTCTCTGTGCACTTCGGCAAAATGACACTTTTTTTTTGGCATTTTAGTTATTAAACTTGCGAAGAAAAAAAAAAAGAAAATCTCATCCATCCAGACACATTTGATTAGCATCATTCAATAAAGACACAAAAATTACACCATTTTAATCCATTTTAAGATGCAAAGTATCTTCTTCTCCAATGGCATATTTTTTAGGCAACTTACAGGTAAAGATCAAAAGCAAGTAAACACAATCAATTACCAAAATCATCTATGTGTCTTTTTGACATTATCATCTCTCACATAGAAGCTTCCGTAGACAAGCACCTTCAACTTTAAGGGCTATCTAGCCCTTTGATCTTGCTCAGGTGGTTGGTGAGCAGTGGCCTTTATCATCTGTAAAATTGCTAGTTTGCTTAGTAATTAACCTATTCTATGAATTATTCACTCTTGTTTCTTTTTTTTCCTTTTAGTTATGGAAATGATGGAAAGGTTTGCCTACTGTAGAATCAACTCGAACCTCATAAATTACCTAATGGGGCCACTAGGGCAATCAACAGTGATAGCTGCAGAGAACATGAACATCTAGTTTGGAACGGTATCGTTGCTCCCTTTATTGGGTGCTTTTGTTGTCGATTCTTTTCTTGGCTGTGATTACACCATCATGATTGCCTCCCTTATCTACATTTTGGTTAGGTTCTTTACTCTTTGCAACTATACATCTTGGTTTACAAAATGGTTGAAAAAACGTCATTGAAGTTTCTTTCAATGGAATGCATCTAATTCTTGGATAATATATCTTAACTTTGTAAGCTTATTAGTCAGTTTTGTTTATAAACAATGAGATGAAATGCCCTTTATCTCTTTCAAAGCTGAATGTTTCAGTATTATGACTACCTTTTTTATCACCTCATACAAATGTTAAAAAAAGGAAGCTTCTGTGTAAGGTGATAATGTTAAAAAAATACATAGATGATTTTGGTAGTTCATTGTATGCTTACTTGCTTTTGATGTTTTCCAATAAGTTGCCTAAAAAAATGCCACTTCTTCTCGCCAAATGAAATAAGGGAATTGTTGGAGAAGAAGATAGTTTATGTCTAAGTTAGGAGAAAGATTAAAATGGATCAAAATAGTGTAGTTTTTATGTCTTTATTGAATGATGTTGATCAAATACGTTTGGACATATGAGATTGGTTTTTTTTTTTTCAAGTTTAATAACCCAAACGCAAAAAAAGGACGTTGTTTTGCTAAAGTGCACAGAGAGATGGATGAAATGGAGATGCAGACAATTGGGACACATTATTAAGCCATTTGATCTTTAGTTTACCTTTAAGAAGAATATAAATGGAAGCTCTTCCAAAGCCAAAAGAAGCTTTTTCAAAAAATTTATATTCTTCTTAAAGGTAAATAGAAGAATATTTATAAAGAGCTTTTTCAAAAATATTCACTGAATTTAGTTCTCTTCCACTGACCTCATTCTCCCCCTGTTCATCTTTACCTATTTATAAAATTTAGAGAATATTTTTGAAATAGCTGTTAGCTTCAACTAAAACACCCTTGTTCATCTTCACTTCTTTCTTCTTTTCAATTGCCCCTCTTTGTCTTTTTGCAAAAATTCCCTCTCTCTTCCCTTATTTGTACTCTCCAACCTCACTGCTTCTAGCTTTGCCATTGTTGACAAATTAAAGCTTCCTTTTTATTGTGAGTTTCTCCTCTGTTTCAGCTAGATGATTTAGGGCAATTTAGTTTTTTTGTTATGCTTTTTGTAATGAACAGTTTCTTTACATTCACATTGTGATTGAAAGTGAAGATGTTAGGCAGAGAAGCAATGGATTCCATGGAGGAATCTCATTTCAATCTATTAAACAAGAATTTTAGACATTTTCTCTCCCTTGCCACCTCCTTTCCACCTTTACCATGTCTACTAAACATGGCATTAATGCATGTTTACCTTGGCCTTTTGTTTTTCATGGTGAATTGCCATGGATGACTTGGAAGTTAAGACTTACATCACCTGCACCTACCTAAGTTCATGATGTTGGGGAGTCGGGCACATGCACTCAAAGTTCTGAATTATGTGTCTTTTTGTTTTTTTGGGTAAAACAAGGTTAAATGTGACCAGATCAAATGAACCATATCCAACATTCGAAAAAGCTAAAAAAAAATCATCTTCACCCTACAATCCCATACTCCTCCACTGCTCGATCTATCTTTTCTCCTTTGTGTGTGACCCAACTTTGGTAGCATTACCTTTATCTTGCAAAATCACTTATGTTCTTTACTTATCTCTTTTTGACAACTTTTACTAGTTTTTTTTAGGAATTCAATATTAATACTTTTATATTATTAAAAAATTTTCCTCTCCTCCTTCTCTTTCAATTGTTTTGCTTTGATTTTGATTTTTGTTCAAGTTTGTTAATGTTGTCTTCACGCCTCTGGAAAGTGCCGCACTTGTTTGGTTGATAGAGAAGAAAGTGAAAGTTGGGAACCTTTCACTTGATAAATTAGGTGCGCTACGCCTACCTTGTTCTTGATTTTTTGTGAACAGAAAAAGCATTCAATTTTTAAAATGTGAAAAGTTTTAGTATTATTCTTTCAAAAAATCATTTGATTTTTACCCAAGAATTATTCTTTCCATTAGTTTGTGTTATTCTTTTCTCATTGTTACTCACTCTCTTCATTTGCAAAATACTTTCTTAATATTTGTCCTCTTGCATCAGCATCATATTTTAGATATAAATTCATTTATCTGACTTTCATGGTTCATCTTATAGAGTGAAACATAAATCTATTTTTTTTTCCTTTGTACTATATTCTCAATCTTATGTCATGGCTACCATTCTCACAGGTCATATCGATGGCTGTCGAACATCATAGTGCCATTGTTCCTTGGTAACTTATAGCTTAAAAAGTTGAGGCTACTTTGAAATCTGTGGATTTAAATCAAGATGAAACTTCTGATTATTAGTTTTAGAGAAAACGAGACAAGAGAAAGCTTTTACTAAATGAATTTCTTATTGTATATTCCATTAAATTCTTACAGGATTAAATATACAAAACATACATGTGACTAAAATCTTAAAAAGGAAATAAGTTAACCTAATATACTTAATCAAAAAGAAAATAACTTAACCTAATCAACCTAAGATCAAATGATTAGGCTAGAATTAAGGGTCAACTTAAACAATTAGGAAAGAATATAAATAAGGAAAATAATTACAATTATTACAAATCAATATATTAACACCCTTCCTCAAACTCAAGATAGAGGTATGGAGATCATCTTGAGTTTGTTTATCAATATACGAAATTGGCCCGGATTGTGTGACTTTGTAAATAGGTTAGCGGGTTGGTTTGAGATGGCAATAAGGTGTAGATGAAGAGTTTTCCTAGTAACTTATTGTTGAGCAATATGACAGTCAATCTCAATATGTTTGGTACGCTTATGAAGAACATCATTGTGAGCAATTTAAATGGCATTGCGATTGTCACAATAGAGATTAGTAGGGAAGGTTTGGGGACTCCCAAATCAGTAAGTAACCATATAAGCCAGACAATTTCGCAAAGTGATGTCTATAAGGGCAATAAGCAACGCAAGATGAATTACAGGCTTTGGAGAGAAAGTATAGTAGAGAAAAAATGATCATCTCGAAGATAAAGAGGAAGATTTCTTATTCGTGTTAGATGATTGGTAAGAGGAGGAATGTCAGGTGTAGGATCTAAATAGAGGATAGAATCATCAGAAGAAGGCACAGTGCCAGACGTATTAGAGACCTGATCAGAAGATCCAATATATGTTTCACTAGGAAAAAGGTTAACAGATGGATTTACAAAGATAAAAGAAGAAGTAGGTGGAACAGAAGGAAATTGAGACAAACTAGAAAACATGACAAGCTCCTAGAATATCACATGACAAGAGATACGAATGTGTTAAGATAGAGGGTCCCAATAACAATAACCTTTATGCTCATTGTCATATCCTAAGAAACAGCAAACATGTGCACGAGCTTGTAGCTTTGTAGACTCATGAGATGGAAGGAGAATAAAACAAACACAGCTAAAAACTTTGAACATGTTATAATCAGAGGGAGTACCATAAAGACGCTTAAAAGGAGAGATATTCATAATCATAGAAAAAGGTATCGGATTGATGACATAAATAGCTGTGATAGCAGCCCCACCCTAAAAACGCTCAGGACAAGATGAGGAAATAAGAAGAGCATGAACAATATCAAGGATATGATGATGTTTCTGTTCAACTTAACCATTTTGTTGGGAGGTACAAGGACATGAGTATTAAGAGAGAGTGCCCTGAGCATTAAGAAAACTAAAAAGTTAAAAGTCATAATATTTCATAACATTATCACACCGAAAAAGCTTTTATAATTTTAGCGAATTGAGTACGAATCATTATTGCAAGTTATTTAAAATAATTTAGATCAAGTTTTCATCATATATATATCGTGGTAAAATGGGAATAATCATCAACAAATATGACAAAGTGACATGATCCTCCCATAGAAGGAGTAAGAGTAGGACCCCAAATATCAGAGTCAATTAAGTCAAAAAGTGACTCAGAAATAAAAATATTTTTATTGAAAGATAATACAGATTGTTTTGCATTTTGACAAGTGATACAATCTAAAGATTTTTCAACAACACTACCTAAAGAACTATTTGAAATTAAATAGGATAATTTATTAATAAAGCAATGACTAAGACGACGACGCCACAACTCAAGAGAAGAAGAAGGTGAAACAACACACACTTGAGGTGACAATTTATTGGATGAAGGAAGAAGCAAAGAAGTGACTTCAAACATACGTCCAACTTTACACCCCATTCTAATAATATGTCTCGTTTGAGGATCCTGCACATGACAACCATCAAACGCAAAGGTTAACTTATAACCAAGATCAACCAATTGGCCAACAAAGATAAGATTATAAGATATAGAAGGAACAAAATAAGTGTCATGAAGAGATAAGGTTGGTAAAGAAATGGATCCAATGTGACTAACATATATCAACAAACCATCGACAGTATTTATATGAGGAGTAGTGGGACTAAGGGACCAAGAAGAAAAAATTCTAGATTGTCCAGTCATATAATTGTAACAAGCAGAATCAAAATACCAAGAGAATGTATCTGAGGGAGTAGCTAAAGCAATAGGTGAATTAGAGGTACTAGAAAAAAGTTGTTTGAGAAGGGTTTCAAGATCAATGGAGGTAGATGCATCATTTACAACAATAATGGTGGTGGAAAGAGCAGGCCTAGATAATTGATTGGGTCGTGAAGAACGCTTACTCTGATTAGTTCTAGGAGGATGAGTGGGGCAATGTTCAATGACATGTCTGGGCTTCTTGCAATACCGACATAATAAAGAAGGACAATTTATAGCTACATGTCCTTTCTTCTTGCAGGTGCGGCACTCAATCAGAGGACATTCAATGAACATATGATTTAACAAAGGATGGTGATGATAGAGTTTGGAGTTTTCCTCTGTTATAGCAAAAGCCATATCAATGCCACACCTTAAAGGTCCTAACTAAGTTTCTTTAGACTTCAATCAAGGGAGAACATCTTCTAAGGTGGGTAAAGGACTCTGATGTTGTAACGTTCAATTTTCATAAAAATAGTAAAAATGAATACATTTCAAAAGTAAGTCTCCTAAAATGAATTAGTTAAGGTACAAAAAAATTAGAATAATAATCTAAATATTAAGTAATAAAAATAGGAGGCCAGATGTGTCTTGAAACATAAGCCAAAATAACCAGACGAAATTTAACGAAATGGTTACTTAACATAATAGTATTTTTGTAATTTCAGGCAATTTTTAGAATACTCATAGGAGGCTTTTTGAATAAAAAATTTGAGCTCTTTAGGGTTTTCAGAGACCCTGAAAACCATGGGAAACCTTAGAACAGTTAAAATCCCTCCAGTATATGTTTTCTAATGAAGGTTAACCCAAACTTTAACCCTTTCATTCGGGAAGGTTTTAGCTTCAAATTGAGTGATTCCAAAGAAATTTTATAAGATTGAGAACCTAAATTTTATGATGGAAAAGACAGTTCTAAAAAAGGAGCTAAAACAAACTTAAAACAAAAATGCCAAAAAGACCGGATGTAAATAGAATTTTTTGGAAACAATTTTAAACCCTTCCTATGTATATGATGCGCGCCACTCTTCTCCTCATTTGTTGACTTTATTTTTCCCTAAAATAGAAGTGTGACTAAGAGAGAGAGGTGCATAAGAGAAGGGAAGAGGAAGAGGAAAAACAAAGTAAGAAAATGTATGATTTTCATGGAATTTCCTAGTCTTCTTTTTAGTAAACTTAATCTCCTCCTTCTCCTCCTTCTTCCTCCTATAGTTTTATTAAGGTTTTTGGTGCTATTTTAAGGTCAAACTAGAGGGAAATTTTTCAAATTTGGAGAGGAGAATCTAAGCAAAAAAAAAAAAAAAAAGAACATCTAAAAAAGGCTAGGAAACAAAGGTAGTTTTGATACTTTGATGCTTACTCTTCCTTGTTCTTCTTCTTGTGTGTTTCGCCCCATGTATGCACAGCCAAGAGGAATTGAATTTTGAACTAAACTAAGGATGAATCTTAGGAATTAGAGCGTGTGGAATAAAAATATATAAAGAGAACAAAGAAAGAACCATGATTTTCCAAGATGCATAACCTATGATTTTAGTTGCAATTTAATTTGTAAAAGAGTTTTAGCTATAAATTAACATGTTTAAGAGCCATATGAGTTCCTAAAACATCAAGAGAGCCTCCTACATGCATCTCCCATCAAAGAACGCAAAGCAACTCCATTAGTGTCCAAAGGAGGCATAGCCTCGGCCAAGAAGAGATAGGACATCTAGGGAGTGTTTTAATTTCTTTCAAGCTTGGCTTTGCATCATATATGATGGGAGAGTATGAGAGGAAGTCTTGAAAAAAATTTTAAAAAACCTAGAAAGTGTAATGGAGCTATGGGTTCCATATTGTAGCATAATGAAGCAATATCTAGCTAGACTCCTTGAAATGAATGTGTGATGACTCCAAGGAGTTTAAAATGGAATCAAAAGTCATAAATTAAAGAAGAAAATGGAGTCAAGATCATGTTTTCCTAAGGTTGCTTCATTAGGTGTCTTATGGAACCACAATTAAACCTTAGAAGCAATCTAGCTTTTCAAGTGCATGTGTAGCTTTAAAAATTATTCTAAGAGTATAATTGGCTTCCATGTAATGTGTTTAGGCCAAAGAAATTAAGTCCTACATCCTTGTAAGTGTGTGATCGAGGGAGAGGAAGCATTTCCAAGGGTTAAAGTGTGCTTTTGTCTCCAAGGTAGCTCTCTCTTCTTTCTCTTATACATGATTAAGTGTTTTTCTTATCTTTGAATGTGGGTATGTATGTTTAAGCCATGCAAGATATTTCTAGCATGTATTTATATGCCATGATACCATGATGCTTTGCTTATGCACTTGAATAATATTTTTATTAACATGAATGGCTTGCTTGAGTGTGGTGAAGCCAAAAGTCTTTTAGCTAGGATGAGGATGAGCTAAAAGTCCCCAAAAATGGGTGAGACAAAGGCCAAAGTCTCTAAAAAGTGAGGCCTAGTCAAAATTCCTTAAAGAAAATGGGTAAGGCAAGTCCAAAATTCCAAAGAGAATGGGTGAGGTTAAATCATTGTCTTGGCAAGCCTATGTATATTATGTGTGACATCTTGAATGCAAGAAATATTCCATGTATGTTTATGAATTTCAAGATAGCCATGCATACATTTTTAGACTTGAATTTGCATCCGTTATGTGTGCTTGAAAGGAAGAAGAGCTATTAAGATTCCTAGAATCTTATTTTTTCCTCCTCATTACCTAACATGTTTAGATAGACCAAGTGAGCAGGAAATAGGAGCCACCAATTTGGAAGATGAAAGAATGATAAGGAAATATATTATTTTGCTCTTTTGTAACCACTATGTTGACACAAGATGTAATCTAATGATATGTATGATGTATAACCTTTTGAACATATATAAATATATGGATATGCGATGTATATATGAGAATTGACACCATTAGAATGCTATAGCATGTTTTTGACATTGAATGGTAAAGGAGAGCTTGTAGGTTCTTGTGTATACCTTGGAGTGGGAGAGTGAGTTTGTGAGATATGGGTTTATGAACCTTTGAGATATGTTTAATAGGTTATTTTGATATTTTTTTCACGTGCTCAAGTGGCCTTGAAAGTCTTAGAAGCTAAAATGGACCCTTTGTGACCCTTAAGAAGCACAAAAATGATCAATTTACAACCCTACGTCAAGATCTGACCAAATGAACAAATTTCCCTATGAAATTTGGCATGTATATATATATATATATCATTTAAAGCTTTTTGAAAAGTTAAAGACCAAATTATTTGGAACTCTGTAGAACTAATTATAAATTTTTAAAGTTGTCAAATTTCTACTATTCTGATATGATTACTGTTCATATGGTCAGTTTCTGCTCTTGTGTCCTTTGAGGGCCAAATAGTGTCCAATGCTCATAAAATTTTATAAGAATAAACTATACATAATAAGATTTATACGGCCACCAATATAACCCCAATTGGATGTCTGAATAGAGAGATATAAATTTTTGAAGTTCAGAGTCAGTACCAATAATGCAGTAGTACCTTTAGTACTATTTCATGGATTTCTAGTGGCTAAAAGTTCCTATTTTAGTCTAAACTTATTTTTAGTATAAAGTTAACATTTGTATATTTTTAGAATGGTATAGTATACATGATTTTGATTTTCTAAATTTAGTTATAATTTTTCAGAGTTGGCACAAAAAATTTGGCAGCAGAACCCGAGACAGCCTTGCATTATTTTGTGTATTTATGCTATAAGCTCGAGTTTTTGGCAACATTTTAAGATGCTTTTGATCTATATCTATGTATTTAAATAGGAGAATGAGATGGATGAGTATGTATGGTCCACGGGATACAAAATGAAATTTTTATCTACTACGCAATGCAAAAATATTCTATTATTTTAATGGTATTTTCTTGGGAAGTTGTTTTATTTAAGGGTATATCATTAGAAATGAGATAAGGAAAGCTAGTTAGATATGGTGTTATAGGTGTAGTAAAAAGGCGTGAGCAGGTCAAAGTCATTGGTAAGTGCCATAAAAAAATTGAATGAGTTTTAGCTTGTCACGATAAGTTGCAAAAGCATTGGCATCTGTGTCACATATGAATGTTGGCTCAGATTATGCTAGTTAATCCCAAATAGATTCCATTTTGGCAAGAAACTCATAAACAGGTTAACCAAGTTCTTGCTTTAGAGCACTAAGGTCTTTCTGGAGTTGAAATTTATTCAATAGCTCAGAAGAAGTATAACGACTGGCAAGAAAATCCTATACATCTTTTGCAATCTCATAGCGGCCAAATTGTTGATTGATACTAATGGTGGAAGGGTTTCAAAACTAGGTGATAATCTAATGAGTTTTGCTGTCCCATTCTTTTTGCAAACTTTGCATCTATTTCTGTATCAACACGAGTAGGCATTTAATGCCACTGGTAACATATCGCCACAATTTGCGGCCCTTGAGAAACCTTCACATGCTTTCTGACTAGAGACGGTAATTAGATTCATTTAGAATTATGGAAATAGGTTGTGGAACATCAGTCTTGTCCATGGTGTTAATGAAATCAAAGATGTATGTGGGGTCGATGAAGTATTGGATCAGAGAGCAGCAACTTGGACAGACGAAGAAAACTGAATGTTTAACTAGCAGTAACACTAAGATAGCATTTGTGGTGGTTTAATGTTAATAGGAACATGAATCAAAGACAAATAGAGGCTAATACGGTAAGAAAAACCTCTATTATAGAGAGAGATCCTTGGGTCTGAGTTGTTCTCAGAGAATGAACAATTAGATGACGAAAAGATAAGGGAGAAGCTTTGATACCATGTTAGTTTTAGAGAAAACGAGACAAGAGAAAGATTTTACTAAATGAATTTCTTGTTGTATATTCCATTGAATTCTTATAGGATTAAATATATAGAATATACATGAGACTAAAATCTTAAAAAAGAAATAACTTAACCTAATAAACTTAATCAAAAAGGAAATAACTTAACCTAATCAACCTAAGATTAAAGGATTAGGCTAGAATTGAAGGTTAACCTAAACAATTAGGAAAGAATATAAATAAGGAAATAATTACAATTATTACAAATCAATATATTAACATTGATATTGATAAGTTAAAAGAAATGATCTCAAGGAAGACAAAACTAGTAGTCTTCCATTATATTTCAAATGTGCTTGGTATGTTCTTCATTTCAATTCTTCATTATTATATCTTTTTATTTTCTAATGCTACTTTGAACTAAGGTTGTCAAAGATCATTTGCCATGCCACACCGATAAATTTTAAAGGTCTTAAACATTGATTATTTATTGGTTATTAATTATCCTATTTCATTAAATCCCTTAATATCTCATGAGAAAAGTCTCTGGGTTTTGAAGCCCACTTTATCTTTTTTTTCCTCTACATCCAATAAGTTCTAGTGCTACATTGGGGCATTGAATATTTGGTGACGTTAAAGTAGTACTGGTTTACAAACTAAATTTGTGCTAAAAGTTTTAGTATTTGACAAGCGTTAAAATGTTTTTTGACCTTTAATATAAACCATTTTTCTCATTGAATGATTTATTTCTCATATAAAATTACAACATTGGCTTTAGATGAGTATCCAATATCCTTTTTGGAAGAGCTGCAAGGGATGGATTTTTAAATAATTCCAGTATTAAAGTTTGCAAGTTAAGTAAAATTTATTTTACAATATGTTGCAGATTGGTTATTTCACAATTCACAAGCTAAATAACCTTAAATCTATTATAAATAAATGTAACACAAGCCTCCCTTAATCAAGGCTTTTCAAAGTATCTCTATATTTTATCAGAGTTTAGGGGGCAGAGTAATATAAACCTTTCATTGTGGCATAGTTTTTAGGGGTTGATCTTTGCCCACTCATTTGGGTAAGCCTTGGCCCCCTTCTCCATTAGATGTTAGCTACTTTTCCAGCAGAATTCTAAGGCATTTTCTGGTGGCTTCCATCGACTTTTCCAACATTCATCTAATGTCTTTGTTGGTGGTTCTTAAGCCACTTCTCACTATTTAACATCTATTTTTGATAGTTATGCAACATCTAGTTACTCTTTCTCTGGCTATGCATCATTCCAGCCACACTTACTATTGTGCATCATACTAGTGATGCTTTAGGGTTGCATTTCACTATAGCTGTTCTTCCCACTATGCATTATACTGGCAGTGTTAATCACTTTTCCTTCACTTAGCAGTGCTGTTAATTTGAAAGGTGATATCATCTTTTGTAACAAACTTGGTGCATATGGTATATATGCTCTAGCTTAAGAGGGTGTTAGAATAGTAATAGTTTTATGTTTCTTCTTTATTTAGTTGTAGTATAGATGTCTTGTTTCACAAGCTAAACCACCTTAATTCTATTTAAATAAATGTAACACATGTCTTACTTTATTAAGGCCTTCCAAAGCATTCTCTCTCTTTTATTCTTTATATTAGTGTACTATTATTATATTTAAGGGTGTTTTGAAGTTTTTGATATTGGACTACTCAAGGGTGTTTTGAAGTTTTTGGCATTGGACCCCATTTGGTAGCATAAGGGAGAGGGAGATGGGAAAGGAATTTTTTCCTACATCTTGTTTAGTAGTAGGATTTTGTCCAAATGCCAAGAAAGGAAAAGGAATTTATTTCCTTCAGATAAGTATGCAAATCAAGGGTTATTTGAAAAAATCAAAGGTATTGTGCTATGATTTTCTTAATTTATTCGAATATGGTGATTACATATATATAGAGAGTGAGCAGAATAAAGAGACGTTGTTGCACTCTCTAAGAAAGAAAATCAACCAGGGAAATAACAGAAATTAATTACAATTAGAAGCCTAGATAAAGTTGCATAATAGAGGGAAAATAGAGAAGGAAAATAATTGTTGACTTTGAAATAATATCAGCACATGAATCACAGCCATTCTAAGGAGAAGTATCCTTGATTTCATGCACCAAATTCCAACACTCCACTTTAAATTAGGTGATGTATGTCAAGCATGCCTAGCTTGCAACTCAACTCTTTAAATTTAACTCTTGGTATAGTTTTAGCAAGCACATTTGCCACTTGTGAATTAGTTAGAGTATCAACCAAGTCTATAATTCCTATTTCCACCTCTTTTTTGATGGAGTGGCAATATATCTCTACATGTTTGGTCCTATCATGATGAACAAGATTCTTAGCAATACTGATCGCTAACTTGTTATCTCACATCATCCTTATTTTCCCTTTGATAGATACCTTAAGTTCTTTAAGAAGTCTAGTCAGCCAAAGACCTTTATAGATGCCTTATACTAATGCTCTAAACACAACTTCAATATTGCTCCTAGCAACAACTTGTTGCTTTTTGCTCCTCTAAGTCACAAGATTTCCCCATATAAATGTATAGTAACCTGAGGTTAACCTCTTATCAGTGACTGAGCTAGCCCAATGTACATATATACCTCAACAATTCTATTTGTGCATTTTTTGAAATAGATACCCTTGCTGAGGGTCATTTTCAAATATATAAGAATTCTATAAGTCGCATCTAAATGTTCTTAATTTGGTTTATCCTTAATTTGGCTTACCACACTAACCTAAAATTTGATATCAGGTGTAGTGTAAGAGAGGTAGATTAACTTGCTCACAAGTCGTTGATACATGCCTGTGTCAATTAGGGGACTTTCAAACTTAAAACTAAGTTTATAAGTTGCTTCCATTTGAGTTTCAGTTGGCTTACAACCTTGCATATCCTTTTCTTCCAACCAAAGTATATTTTCTTTAGGACACCATTATACTTCTCTTTGACTTGGCTATTTCTACTCCCAAGAAATATTTTAGTTCTCCTATGTCTTTTGTGTCAAATTCTTTGCCTATTGCATATTTTAATCTCCTTATTTTGTCCAAGTAATCACCTGTAATTATAATGTCACTAACATAAACAATGAGAATAGAGAGTCTGCCATCATGAGAAAATTTTGTAAACAAGATATGGTTTGCTTGTCCTTAAATGTATTCATATCCCTTTATAGCCTTAGAAAATCTACCAAACTATGCTCTTGGGGATTGTTTCAATGCATAAGGTGATTTTCTTAGCTTGCAAACCTTATTGGTGTTGCTATCCAGGCCTGGTGGGGCTTCTATGTATATTTTCTCCTCTAAATCTTTATTTAAAAAGGCATTTTTGATGTTTAGCTGGTGAAGAATCAAGCCACGACTGGTTGCCAATGAAAGGAGCACTTTTATAATATTGAATTTTGCTACA
This sequence comes from Erythrophleum fordii, assembly GCA_032878935.1. Lineage (NCBI taxonomy): Eukaryota > Viridiplantae > Streptophyta > Magnoliopsida > Fabales > Fabaceae > Erythrophleum > Erythrophleum fordii. The sequence continues at coordinate 4,310,506 of JAVQMF010000046.1, read as the reverse complement.
GTTGCAAAGGTTTCTTGGAAATTAACTTCTTGGATTTGAGTAAACCCTTTGGCCACCAATCCAAGTTTATAGTGGCTTATACTTCCATTGGGATTATACTTGATTGTAAATACCTACTTGCATCTAATAAGGTTTTTTTTTTCTTTTAATAGATCAACTCCCATGTATTATTTTCTCTTAAGAGTACCCATTTCTTCCTCAATAACTTTCCTCCATTCAGCACTCTTCATAGCTTCATCGACACTTTTAAGCAGCTAGTCATTAGAGATGCTAACCATACACTTTGATAACTTGGTGGAAGGTTATTGTAGGAAATGTAATTACAAAAGGGATGTTGAGTACAAGACCTTACCTCTTTTCTCAAAGCATTAGGTAAATCTAAATCATCTTCATAACTTTTTTATAGACTTGGATGAGAGATTAGCTTAGGAGATACACTAGGCTTAGCACCAGTTTCTTTCTTTCTTTTGCCATAAACATTGAGCTTTGTTTACTTTTCATTAGTGGTGTTACCAATATTAGAATTATTTATCTCATTTTGAGGGAAGATGGGCTCAATTTCAAAAACTAGTTTAGGTATGGTTTTTGGGGTGTTAGGCTCAGGTTTAAATCTAGGTTCACTTTTGGGTGGTAGTTCAGATTTAGGTCTAACTTCTAAGGGAATTTTAAGGCTAGACTTAGGCCATAAGTCTTATTCTAAAGCTGACTCACTCTTCTATTGAATGGGTATTTTAGTGTACTAAGGTTGCCACTCAAAAGATGTTATATCCATGGAGATATATATCTTCTTAGTTACGGAGGAGTAATACTTATAGTCTTTTTTAGAAGATGAATTCCTTTTTTGGAAAATGAATACCCTAGGAATATGCATTTATGTGCTTTTAGGTCAAGCTTTCCATGATGGTAGATGTGAGCACAGACAGTGCAACTAAAGATCTTTTGGGATAAGGTGGAGAGAATTTGAGCATGAAGGAAGGCTTGAAGAAGTTGTTCACAAGGAGTTTTGAAGTTAAGGGTCTTTGAAGGTAATCGATCGATTAGGTAGGTGGCTGTAAAAATTGCTTCACCTAAATAAAACTTTAGAGTATTGGTAGTTATTATCAAGGACCTAACCACCTTTAAAATATGTCTATTATTCTTCTTAGCTACCCCATTTTGTTGGGGAGTGTCAACACAAGAACTTTGATGTACTATCCTATGGTGAGTGAGATATTCTGAAGATGGGCATTGAAATAGTCACAGGCATTATCTGTTCGATGGGTTTTGATTTTGGTGTGGAAGTGGGTTTGGTTAAAATTGTGAAATTATTTAAAGATCATGGTGATCTTAGATTTCTCTCTTGTAAGATATATCCATGTAAGTCTAGTATGGTCATTTACAAAAGTAATGAACTATTTAACACTTGATAAATTTTTTATGTTGCACAACCCCTAAATATCGCTATGAATGAGAGTAAAAGGCTGAGTTTGTGTGAGGGAAATGGGTTCCTTGTGTGCTTAGATAATTTACACACCTCACATTGAAAAAGATTGGTAATTTTATTGCACAAGTAGGGATATAAAAATTTCAAATACTAAAAACTTGGGCAACTAAGTCTAAAGTGCCAAATCATATTTAAAAGGCTATTTGAGCTATTAGCTAAGTGGGTATTCTTTTGTGCCAAATCATGTCCTTTAACAATGTAAAGCTAGCACTTTCTCTAACATTGCCAATTGTCCTCCCTCCATCTAACTCCTGAATAGTACACCCAGTAGGAAGAAACTTAGTAACACAATTACAATCCTTGTATAGTTTATTAGTAGACATCCAGTTGAGATTTAGCACAAATAACCCATCTTTTAGAAATAATTTTTCAGAGAGTTTGACATCTTCTATGCCCTCAACCTTTGATAGAGACTTGTCTGCAATTTTGACTATTAGGGCATTGTTGCATGGCTTTAAAGAATCAATAAGTAAGACATTACCCTTCATATGATCGGTTGCCCCTGAATCAACAATCTAAGAAGTATTAGGCTAGGTTTGGGTTCCTAAGATAGTATGAAATCTACCTAATTGTGCCACATTCCTACAGGTTTTAGTTGGACTTGCATTCTATCCAACAAATAGCATTTGGAGAAGTTCCATCTACCATTTACTAAAGAGGGATAGATCACCTTGTGATTTTCTTCTATACGTGTAACATAACCCTTGCCTTCTCCTCGAGGATTTAGCTTTCAATTTTTTGGCTTGCCATGTATATTTCAATAAACATTTTTTGTGTAGTTAGTTTTTTGACAATGGTCACACCAAGCTTTGGTTGGGTTTTTTTTGCTTGGAATCCATATTTATTTTTTGGGTACTATAAGTTACCATAGCACTTGTTTCAATAGTAAATTGATACCCATAAGTGATCTTTTTCTGGCTTTCTTTATGTCTTACCTCTAAGAAAGTTTTCTTGAGAGACAACATGGGTTTGATCTCAAGGATTCGACTTCAAACCTCTTTAAAGTTGTTGTTAGCCCTATTAAGATTTTTTATGTATGCTTCTTCTCCACAATTTTGTTGTAGTTGGTTGCATCAGCTTAGCAAGACCAATTGTACACCTTATAGGTGTATTGTTGTATTGAAATATTAGTTCACAGCCATTTCCCCTTGTTTTAACTCAATAATAAGGGTTTCAATTTCAAACAAGGTTGCTAAATTTTCTTTAGATGAGTAGGAATCCCTGGTTGCCTCCCAAATCTCCTGGGCAGTAGGATGCATAATGAAATTTGTGAAGATTTAGTAGTCATGGAACTAATTAGCCATGTCATTACAAGGTTATTCTTTGTGACTCATATTTCATGTTTGGGGTTAGAAAGAATTGGTTGTTTAGCTGCACCATTGACATATTTCTCCTTGCCTTTGCCACGTATGTGCATCAGCATAGGGTGGGACTACAGCAAATAGCTACTTCCATTGAGACGATGTCTAGCAATGAGTATGGATGCATTATCATTGGACCCATGGGTGTTTGCTTAGACGACGTTGCTAGAAGCTTCTCCTTTTTCAGCGTTCAAGGCTTGGTATTGGCTGAATTGCATGTTAGAGATTTTATGTTGGATCACGCTTTGATACCATGAAAAAATTGGAGGTATTGTGTTATGATTTTCTTAATTTATTCAAATATGGTGACTACACATATATAGAGAGTGAGCAGAATAAGGAGACGTTGCTGCATTTTCTAAGAAAAGAAACAAACTAGGGAAATAAAAGATTAATTACAATTAAAAGCTTAGATAAAGTTGCATAATATAGGGGAAATAAAAAGGAAAAATAATTGTTGACTTTGAGAATAATATTAACACATGAATCACGCTCATTCTAAGAAGAAGTATATTTGATTTCATATACCAAATTCCAACATTATTATTATTCCTAACTTATGCAAAGTCCATTATGCTCTTGTTATCATTATTATTTTTCAATTAATTAGGGGTATGAGGGTCACTTCATTTTTTTTCATTCCAACACTTGTTTTATCCTACCAAACATACAAATAGACTAGCATTTCTATTCCTTTCTATATTATACCAAATATAATTATTTTATTCCATTCACATCTTCATTCTCTTTCGATATCCATGCCTAGCAATTTTGTGTATCAAATGGGTTAATATTATTATATTTAAGAGTGTTTTGATGTTTTTGACATTGGACTTCTCAATAAATTGACATAAGCCAGAAACTAACTAGGATTCTAAATGTTAGGTTTACTTAGGGTTCTAAATGTTACATGCATTATGGACAGAATTTGCCTAGATGGAGCTAACTTAGATGACATGGAAAGTTTATTAGGCCACTGTGTCACCCCTTCCCTCCCCTACCTCTCTCCAATTATTCTTTCTGGTCAAATATTTTTCTCCACCTCATTGCTCAATTTCTTTGTCCCCTTTCTCTACGTGTTTAATTTTCTGCTTTCTTCTATTACAAGATCATGGCTGATTTGGATGGGATTTTATGCATATTTGAATCTTGGATTCAAAGGATGATAAAATGAATTAAAAATTGAAGGGGGAAAAAGAAGAGAGAAACCCTCCCTCTTTTTCACTTGTACTATTCATCTTTACAGGAATATGGACAGACATGAAGAATCCCTTCTAAAGTTTTTTTGTTGTGAAAGAGAAAAAAATTCTAATGGGTGGTTTAGCTTCAAAAAAATATCCCACCTTTCTTTGAAATGGGCTTTTAAATCTCATTAATTTGCAGTTATTTCCAATTTTTTTGCCTTAAATTAGGTATATTAGTATCTTCATCATTGCCTTCTTGGCTCACTTGTCTTATATTATTTTTAATTATCCATTGCATTTTGGCTATACCAGTATTACTATCAATGGACACATCTTTTTGTGGTTGTCTTGCTACAACCTCTATTTCTGCATCAACATTGGCAATTATCTCATTGATTTTCCCTTTCATCTTTATCTTAATCAAGGCAACATGGAAAAAGAACCAAAAAAAAAAAAAGCTGAAACATGATAGAAATTGGAAGGAAGCAAGCAGAAGAATGGAGAATACATGGGAGAAAGAGGAAAGAGAGATTGGAATGGTGAGGGAAGATAGTGAAGAAGAAGAGTTGGAGAGAGAGGGAAGATGAGTTACATTAGTGGAAAAAATTTTGGAGAGAGAAGGCAGTGACATATAGGATTATGTAAGACTAAAAGGTTGAAGAGAAAAAGAAGAGTAGCATGTAAGATCCACATAGGATTATTGTTCAAAAATTTTACAATGTTGTGACTTGTTAGGAATAAATTGAAACATTTTTTTAAGGGACTAAATTGGAACAAAAATAATGTAAGGGATTAAATTGAAACTTGTGTCAAAATTAAGGGACAAATTAGGGCTTTTGCCATATGGGTATGTGAAAAGAACCTATCAGGCAACAACTTTCATATTTTGAGAAAACTCTAAATAAAAGAGAGTATATGATGCTTAGGAATCTTGATATTTAGACTTTCTATAAATAATACCTCCAGTCTTAAGAAATAAATAACTAATTCATGAGAATCAAGAAAATTTGTTAAAAGCAAATAATCTTTTTAATTTTGTTTCAAATAAAAATTATTTTTTAAGAATACCTATATTTAATGTGTGTACTTTCTCCTTGAAATTAATGATAGTTACTACTTATAATTTGAAAGACTTATTTAATGGAGGGTATAATTAGAATATTATAATTAGTAGTTTGTTTCTTATATTTTTGATCAAATTAAGTCATAAAAAAGTCTCTTATATATGAGATCGAAAGTAGTAGTTTATAGTTGGACTACCAAACAAATTTACTACATATTCCTGGGAGTCTTGAAAATTTTTATGTTGCTATGCTGATAGTAGAAGTCTCAAATTCCTGCATCCTCCTTGGATATATCATTCTCAAACATTCAAGATAGTTGGGTTCTTAGGATGCCACATGCTAAATGCCTCATTGAGTAAGGGTTGTTTGCAAGAAATTAATTGGTGTTTAAGGATCAAGTAGGTGTCTAATTGGGTGCCATTAAAAGTACTTATGTAATCAAGGGATTTGGGGCCAATTCATGAGAAAAGGAACTAGGATATTGAAGATAAGCAATTTTAATGAACCAGCACAGAAACAGGCCTTGAAAGGGCACTTAAATTAAAGAAAATATTCTGGATGTTGAAGAAAAGAAATAAACTAGGCTTTGCCATAGTTTTCTTTAGGCTTCACACCTAGGGTTTGGTATCATTACACTGACAAGAAGAGAGCAAGCTTGCGGAATAAGTGCCAGAAAATGGTCATTACTAAAATGTAAATACGACATCCATATAAATAGGCTCTCCTTTAATGCTTGTGATTTGTAAGGTCTGCGTCAATCTTAATTTGCACAATGATACTACCTGTTGCTCATTATTGGAAACCAGGGCTGTTATGGATGAGTATTTATAATTTGTTCACTGCTTCTCTGTAGCTTCTGTCCTTCCAATTGAAGATATTGCACATTGGGCACATGATGTTGGAGCAAAAGTGCTTGTAGTTGTAGATGCCTGTCAGTGTTCCACACATGATGGTTGATGTCCAGAGCCTTAATGTTGATTTTCTTGTTGCTTCTTCACACAAGGTAAGGTTGCTTACATATATACAAAATTAAAAAAATCTTTAGGATGAGTGTAATAATTGGATAATTAAACTTATTTCAGATGTGTGGGCCTACAGGAATTGGGGTAAAATTGATCTCTTGTCTACCATGCCTCCATTTTTGGCTAAGTTATAGCTCATTGTAATTTCCATACTTCTTCTGCATCAGAAAGGAATAACCAATTCGAAAGGGGAGGAAAAAGAATTCTGTTTGTTTTAGACACCAAGTCAACGAGACAATTCATTTTGAAGGTAATATTACTGCTCTTAACCACTTCCCTTAATTTCTCTAGGTGGTGGAGAAATGATTTCTGAAGTATATCTTGATCATTCGACTTAAACTGATCCTCCATCCAGGTTTGTGAACTTGTGCGTCCATTGATGCAATTTATCTTATACATAATGCATGGATAAGAAGAGAACTAGCATATATGCTTTATTGCTATGCGTTAGTGCATGCTTAGCAAATCAGTTACTTTGCTTCTGGCAATAATGTTTGAAAACCCGTAATATTATGTAATTTGAAAAATGATTAAGCATTTAAGTAGTTATTGTCAATAAATACTAATCAATTAACAGAAATAGCTCTTTATGCATATCCCAGGACCATTTCTCATGTGGTGCATTTTCTTCCAAGTCTAGATAGAATCATTATTCTTTGACTAAATAGGCATGCCAGTTCAATCACCAGTGGAACTGGAACGGGTTAAAGTTCCTGTTTGGTTCTTACAATAACTTGTTTTGTTGAAAACTGGTCAGCAACTTCTTGAACCAGCCAATTACTAGATAATGAATGGATGATTTGGCGGATTGTGAAGGGCCGGTATCATCCCATTTTTTGTGAAATAAGTGAGTCTTACCTTTCAAAAGGGTGAGAATTTAGATTTGAACTCCTAAACCATGCTTGAGAGATCATATCACTTTTTGTGATAAAAGAATCATATCAATATTTTTGTTATAGCAGGTTACCGTAGTAAGAATTTGTATTTTGAGAAAGCAACACTAAATACATCTTTACAATTCCATACAATAAAATTATTACACATGGTTTACAATCAATTTTTGAGAAAATTCCTCTCTGTTGCCTCCAAAGGCACTGAATTCCAGAATGGGGCTTCATGAGGCACCAAATTTCTCTCTCGTGCTTCAGATAATTTGGCAACATACATTAGAATGCCAACAAAAGGGAATATGGTGTCTCACAGGGCACTTTAAGAATACAGTGCCTCTGGAGGCACCAAAAAGGAATTTTCTCTGAAGTTTTTAAAATGTTTTATTATATTAGAAATGATATATTTGAACTAATTTAATATTATGAAAATAACCATGTATGTTAGATTTATTTAATCACCAGGACAATTCAGTTAAGAAGCATATCAGGCCTGTTGTCACGTAACTTAATTAGTTCGAATCTTCTGTTGCATTGTTGCATTATTTACCTTCTGTATATAAGCATTGTATCGACACATTCTATAGATAAGTGAACTATTCATTTTTTTAATCTCTCTCTCTCTCTCTCTCACCGTGTTATGGTATCAGAGCTTTCATTTCTCTTCTTCTGCTTTCTCTGATTCTTCTTCCGATCATCCTTCTCTCTTTTTCGATTTTTTTCCGATCATCATGTCAACTTCATTAACAGTCTCGTCTACTGAAGATCTTTCCACCAACCCTTCCTCTTGCTATTATATACGTCCAAACGAAAACCCCGCCCTCGTCTTGGTCTCTCCGCCATTGACTGGGCCGAACTACCACCCTTGGGTTTAGGCAATGACCATGGCTCTCACATGTAAGAACAAATTTCAGTTCGTTGACGGTTCTATTTCTATTCCTTCTACCTCTGATCCTTTATATCACGTATGGCATCGCTGCAACACCATAGTTCTCACATGGATCCCCAAGTCGCTTTCTCCTTCTATTGCTCAAAGTGTGATCTGGAGCACAAGCGCAATTGACGTATGGAAAGAATTGAAAGATCGCTTCAGTCAGGCTGACATCTTTCGTATAGCAACACTTCAAGAAGAACTTCACTCTCTTCATTAAGGAGCATTGTCTGTTTCTGATTATTACACCAAGTTGAAGATTATATGTGATAAGATTACAGAGTTTCATCCTTTACCTGATTGCCCTTGCCCTGCCAAGGAGTATATCCAGCAATATTATGTCATCCGCTTCTTCAAGGGGCTTAATGACCGATTCAGCACTGTCAAATCTCAAATCATGTTGATTCATCCTTTACCTTCAATCACCAAGGTATTTAATCTTGTGACTCAACAAGAACGAGAGATGGCTTTTATTTCTGATCCAACTATATGTGCTGTTCGAGGTTCTTTACATCCTCCTTTTTTTCCTCCATCTTTTGGATCATGTCCTCCTCCTGCTCCTCCAGTCAAGGTGTGCACATTTTGTGGAAAACCTCGTCATACCATTGACACATGCTATAAGAAGCATGGTTACCGACCTGGGTTCAAGTTCAGGACTCCTCGTGCATCAGTGAATCATATGGCTTCACATGATTCTTCAGATTCTGCTGCTACTTCAAGCATCACCTCTGCTGCACCAACTGTTCAACGTCCACAATTCACTCAGGACTAATATACTAAACTTCTTTTATCTTCCACTTCTGAAGGTATTTTTTCTACATTCACTTCTATTTCATCTACTTCTTGGATTGTTGACAGTGGTGCTACTGCCCATGCCTGTTATTCCTTATCCTATTTTACATCTTATCGTCATATTACACCTGTTCGCATCACTTTGCCTAATGGTTCTGTTGTTCTATCTTCTATTTCTGGCTCAGTTCAATTAACTACAACATTGTGTATCCATGATGTTTTTTATATCCCTGACTTCAAATTCAACCTTATATCTGTCATAAAACTTTCCTTTCAACTCTCTTGCTGTATTATTTTTCACTCAACTCTTTGTTTTATACAGAGTCTTCAGCCGTGGAAAACGATTGGTTTAGCTAAAGCCACTCAAGGACTGTATCTACTCTCACAGGAGACTACTCATCATGCTGCTGCGAATTCTGTTTGTCTTTCTTCAACCCATGATGTAACATTCACAAATCACTCTGTCCCCCCCACTAGTTCTCCTATGACTACTCCAGCTACTTTTCACCTTTGGCATTATAGATTAGGACATTTATCATCTTCAGTACTTCAAACTTTATCCTCTATTTTGAAATGTAATAACAACATTCACACCTATCCGTGTGATGTCATTTTGCTAAACAAAGAAAATTACCATTTCCTTATAGCACTACCAAGTCTTCTGCATTTCTTGAATTGTTACATGTTGATATCTGGGGCCCTTATAATACTGTTTCCATACATGGTCACAAATATTTTCTCACAGTGGTTGATGATTTCACTTGCTACACTTGGACTTGTCTTCTCAAAACTAAAGCTGACGCATGACCCTGTTTACAACATTTAATTCTGTTTTTAGAAAACCAATTTTGTTCTACTGTAAAAATCATTCGCAGTGACAATGGGCCTGAATTCTCTATGTCTTCCTTTTATCAAACTAAAGGCATATTACATCAAACTTCTTGCGTTGAAACACCCCAGCAAAACAGTATTGTTGAACGCAAACATCAACATTTACTCAATGTGGCTAGAGCTTTGATTTTTCAATCTCATTTACCACTTGCTTATTGGTCCTATGCACTCATTCATGCTACTTTTCTCATAAACAGACTCCCCTCACCTCTTTTACAAAATAAATCACCATAGGAACTTGTTTTTCACACACCACCTGATTACACTACTCTTCGTGTCTTTGGGTCTTTATGTTTTGTTTGCACTTCCTCTTTAGCCAGTTCTAAATTTGATACCCGAGCTCATAAATGTGTCTTTCTTGGTTTTCAACCGGGTACTAAAGGCTATGTTGTCCTCAACCTTCATAATAACCAAATCTTAGTCTCCAGACACGTCATTTTTTATGAATCCATATTTCCCCATTCTGTTTCTTCCTCTCCTATCTCCTTTAATGACTCTTTTCCCACTGTTCAACCCTTCCCTCCTCTTGATTTTCCTCTTCCATCTCCCTCCCCTACAAATTTCACCCCTTCTTCAAACATTATCCCTTCCCCTTCTCCTACTCTCCTTGATCCTCCTTCTCGGCATTCCACCAGAATTTGTCACCAACCTACTTATCTCCGAGACTATCATTGTTCCTTGATGGCTTCAGCAGCCTCGTCTTCCATGCATTCTAGTTAAAGGTATCCCCTCTCTTCTGTCTTATCTTATGATTCCTTATCTCCTTCTTATAAACATTTTAAACTTGCTCTCTCTATTACTTATGAACCTACTTCCTATTGCCAAGCCATAAAACACCCAGAATGGCAATAAGCCATGCAAGCTGAAATTCAAGCTTTAGAGCAAAATGATACATGGTCCCTGACTGAATTGCCTGAAGGTAAATCTCCTATTGGCTGCAAATGGGTGTATCGAATTAAGTACAGATCTGATGGCTCTATTGAACGCCATAAGGCTCGCTTGGTGGCCAAAGGATACACTCAGATTGAAGGCATTGACTATTTTGACACTTTTTCACCAGTGGCCAAGTTAACCACTGTTCGTCTCTTGCTTGCTCTTGCTGCTGCTCACAATTGGTGCTTAGAACAACTTCATGTAAACAATGCCTTCCTCCATGGTGATCTTTATGAGGAAGTATACATGGTGCTACCTCCAGGCTTTGTTTCTTCTAATCCTCATTTAGTTTGCAAATTGAAAAAATCTCTTTATGGTTTAAAGCAAGTCAGCAGACAATAGTTTGCTAAACTATCTTCTACACTCCTCTCTGAAGGCTACATTCAATCTAAATCAGATCACTCTTTATTTGTCAAGTGCACTCATACTTCTTTCACTGCTCTGCTTGCCTATGTAGATGATGTTATTATTGCAGGCAATGACCAGTCTGAAATTCAGAGTGTCAAAACCTTTCTTGATCAGACCTTCAAGATCAAAGACTTGGGTAATCTGAAATTCTTCCTCGGCCTTGAAATTGCTCGATCTGTTTCTGGTATATCACTCAAACAGCGCAAGTTTGCCTTGGATATATTATCTGATGCTGCATATTTGGCCTGCAAACCTGTCTCCACCCCCATGGACAGATCAACCAAGCTTTCTGCCAATGCTGGCACTCCCTAATCTGATCCTCTGTCCTATTGACGCTTGGTTGGCCGTTTGCTTTATCTGACTACCACTCGTCCTGATTTATCCTATACAGTCTAGCAGCTTAGTCAGTTTATGGTTGCTCCTACCAATGTTCATCTCGAGGCTACTCATCGTCCCCTCCGCTACTTGAAAACTAGTCCTGGCAAAGGCCTTTTCTTTCCCCCTGCCTCCAACACTAAGCTTAGGCCTTTTCTTATTCAGATTGGGCAGGCTGTCCAGATTCCAGACGCTCAATTACTGGCTTTTGTGTCTTTCTTGGTGATGCCCTCATCTCCTGGCGATCCAAGAAACAAAACACAGTCTCTCGCTCTTCATCAGAGGCTGAATATCATGCACTTGGTTCTGTCACTTGTGAACTGCAATGACTTCTCTACCTTCTACAAGACTTACATGTTCCTCATTTACCACCTGCCATCATTTACTGTGATAATCAGTCCGCTATTCATATTGCTTCCAATCCCACCTTCCATGAACGCACCAAACACATTGAGCTTGACTGCCATCTTGTTCGCGAGAAGCTTCAATCTGGCATCATCCGTCTCTTACCCATCCAGTCCAAAGATCAACTTGCTGATTTATTTACCAAACCTCTTGGTTTTGGTCCATGTCATGATCTTGTATCCAAGCTGAGAATGATTAATATACATTCTCCAGCTTGCGAGGGGTGTTAGATTTATTTAATCACCAGGACAATTCAGTTAAGAAGCATATCGGGCCTGCTGTCATGTAACTGTCACGTAACTTAATTAGTGAGAATCTTCTGTTGCATTGTTGCATTATTTACCTTCTGTATATAAGCATGATATCGACACATTGTATAGATAAGTGAACTATTCATTTTTTAACCTCTCTTTCTCTCTCACCGTGTTAATGTACACAAATTTTGTTCATTTATTTTTGATAGAAGAAGAAATTGTATTAGAAAGAGGAGAAAGTACAAGGTGTCAAGGATAAGAAATCCTTCAAGTTAGAACCTAGATAACACAAAAACAGAACAGTGAAACAAAAGGCCTAAGAAGCTAATTAGTGAAGAGTTGCCCAATCTCTTTGCCTATTAGAAATGGAGATTCCCTTTAAATAAACATGAGCCGAGCACCATAGTGTAGCCATATAAACAATTCTATCCCATAACATATTTAAAGGTGAAGATATGCCCTTGAATATATGGGCATTTCTCTCCAACCAAACAAATTGCAGAGTCCCATAAACTGGAAATTGCCACAAAGTTTTGTTATCCTATTATATCCTCTAAGATTAATTTGGGAAAACTGATCTAAAGCACTGGGACACACCCAATTTTCTCCAAAATACCAAAGAGCTTATTGCAAGGTAACTCATACTATGGAGAAATAAATGGGGCTGAGGCTTTGACTTGGATCTGTACATTACACACATAACTTGGGGAAGAGCCATATGGGGCCATCAAACCTGCAACATGTCATTAGTGTTTATCCTATTGTGTATTGCTGTCCAAACAAAGGCTTTTACCTTTGAAGGAGCTTTGGATTTCCAAATTGGCTTATCAAGAACAAACCTTTCGCTTGTAGGAGAATGAGTAAGGAACTGAGAATAAGATGTACAAGAGAAAGTACTAGTGGGGTCAAGATTCCAAACTCTCATATCATGGCTAGAGGAGAAAGTAACTGAATCAATTAAAGATGACAGACTGAAGCCTACTACTTTCTCTTATCATTCAAGTTTCTAAAAGTGGAAGTTCCAAAAACGATTGGAACTAAGAATAATAAAGAAATTTTGGATGGGAGTTAGGTATAATAGAAAGATGATAAAGATAAAGATAAGATTCAGAAAAAGGAATATTTCCGGCCCAAATATCTTCCCAAAATCTTATTTTTGAGCCATCACCCAATTTTAAAGAAACTAGTGACATAAATGATACATATCCTAGTGAAATACATTGCCAAGGACTCGAATGAGTTAGATTCACTGTAGTGTTGGCAATGGCATCCCTCCCATTCAGATTTTAGCCGAATTTACTTCAAATAACTTTATGCTATAAAGCCGTTACCTTTCAAGGAAAATGCCATAACCTTTTAGTTGACAAGGCTAAGTTTTCTGGACACCAAATTTCCAAGACCTCAGCCCCCTTCATTCTTGGGTCTGCAACAAACATCCCAGCTAACTAGATGAACTGTGTTATCCACTCCTGCACCTGACCAAAGGAAATTTCTGATAATCCTCTAGGTCTTATGGGCTACACTTGCTGGGATTTTTAAAAGAGACATGTAATATATAGGTATGCTGGATAAACAAGACTGAATAAGAGTGATACATCCCACCTAAGGAGTAAAAGGCTCCCTTCCAGTTATCCAAATGTACAGAGATTTTCTGGACCACTGGGTTATGTAGCTCGTGGACTGCCATCCAAAGGCACACCTAAGTAAATGAGAGGCCATTATAAAAGCGGACACCCAGCCAAAATCGCAAAAGGCTAAAAACTTTGGCAATCTACATTTATTCCAGCCACACTACTCTTGGCCAAATTAACTTTTTTACTTTTAGAATTTATCTTTTGCTTTTTGTTATAGTTTATTTAAATACAAGGTGGTATGCTTTTAGTATATTTATTAATGTACTTTAAAAAAAAAAAAACTGATTCAATAGTTCAACCAGCACTGTACTGTGAACTGCACCATTTTTTGATTTAATGACTGATCCGGTTTTTAGGATATTGCTCATGCCTAATGGTTTCTTTTACCCTTCTGCGTTTTGATAATTCTCCTCTAGTATGGTTGCATTGCTATCTGTATCTCATTGATTTAGCCATTCTGACTATTAGATTTGAGGCTGGGACGCCAGCAATAGGTGAAGCCATCGGTTTAGGAGCAGCAATTGATTACTTATCTGGGATTGGTATGCAAAAGATACATGATTACGAGGTTAGTCAACGTTCAATTTGATATGTAATGCAATTTTATTATTGAGGAAAAATAAGAGATGAATAAAAATCTGAAATTTATTTAAGAAAAAAAAAAGATTGGAGTGCAAGTGCAGTGTCAAAGTTGATAAGTTTTCTAGCGTGGTTAAGCTTCCAGTGCATTGTGTTTTATTATTGGCTCTTGCTTCCATATTCCATAATTTTCAGTTAGATTAAGTCGTAGAGTCTTACACTACTAGTGTAAAATGGTATATTCAATTGTCTATATTTCAGTACATTTGTTAGTAAGCTTATAACGGAAAGCTTTTAATAAGTTAAAAAAAAACTATAGCATAAGAAGTGAAACAATATAGTGAGAAAAAAATTGCTGTAAGGATGAAAGAGAACCAAAAAGGGGGAGGGGGGAAGTAGTGTTGGGTTGCCTTGTATTTGAGATTTTGAAGAGGATGGGATAAAAATATACTCGGTTATTTCTTCCAAAAAATTTTATACTTGATTATCTATCTTCCAGTGCACATTTATGCAGTCTAAGTGGTATGTGAATTTCAAACTGGCGGCCAAAAAAAGGGGATCCTATCAACTTGTTCCAATCTGGGAAAATAAGCTCATGAGCTTAGTCTTACTTCACCATCAAGAAACGAAATAAGACTTCCATCTCCAAATTGAATTCAAACGTTGCTTGCTTCTTTCTGGGTGTGAAGCAGTGAAAGAAGAACTCCTCATCTTCTTTCTTTTATCCCTTAGGAGCCGTGTGAGATGAAGTTCCCATGCACGGTTGTCACCAACTTATTGACAAACTTGATACATGTTAGAATCAAGATGTTTAAAGTAACTTTCCACATACTTTACTAAAATGACTTGTGTAGTAGAATCAGGACATTTTCTGTATTTTAATGTGTAATATTGCAAAATTTTACTGTTTAAATGTAAGCACTTTACAATGGTTGATGGTTACCCCAGAGAATGTTTGGATACCGAAAACTTATGTTTATTTTAAATAAAAAAGAAAAAAGAAAAAAGACCTAATGTATCAATTCAGGAGAAAAAATTGCTGCAACTCACTTCATGTTTAAAAGTTTAATGAAAATATTTTATTGTAGAGCTAGCACGCACAAGAAAATCAAAATTTTTATTTGCACATCAGTAAATTTTGTTTATATATAGTTTTTTATTACAAAAATGAAGCCGGGTAGATATCTGTACGAAAGCCTTCTTTCTGTGCCAAATATTTGCATCTATGGGCCAGCACCTTCGGAAAAATACCAACGAGCTGCTCTTTGTTCTTGCAATGTCAAGAACATGCACCCTACTGATCTTGCAACGTTTTTGGATCAACAGGTAAATAATAGAAGACTATCTCCGTAATTTATGTACATGTTTGTAGAACAGGTTTAGTTCATAATCAAGTGGGAAATCCTATTTTGTCCTCTGCAGGTCATTTCTTTCTATTCAGTCTCTCAATCATTAAAATGCTTCTAGTGTTGCCCTTCTTTCCTATCTACATCAAAAAATTAACACCAAACCTTACAAATTGTTGACTTGAAGCGAGCAATTTGTGGTGAGTTAACAGTGCCAGGTACCATAAATATCTAAGCCAGCAATTGGTTTGGTTTGACATTGATGGATAGGTAACACTGATAAGTATTTCAATATTTGAAGGACTAAATTGAAAGAAATGATTTGTGGAAAATGAAATTGAATGTGCAGTAATCTGTCAAAGACCAAAATAGAGTTCTTCTGTAATTAATTATTATGATCTGAATTTGGCGGATAAAATTGGGATAGTTTTTAATTATGTTTTAGAAAATATCCTCCTTGTTGAACTGCAACCGATATTTATTTCATTTCAGCATGGAGTGGCTATTTGATCAGGTCACCATTGTGCCCAACCCCTCCATTGCTATCTCGGAGTCAGCGCAAGCGCACGTGCTAGTCTTTACTTCTACAACACAAAGGAAGATATCGACAATGTTGTTCATGCCCTTAATGACACAGTCAGCCTTTTCAATTCATTCAAGTAGACTTTCTACTCTTATCAGAATACATTTTTCTGTATATTTTTTTGTTAAGGTATTCTAATTATTGCCTTTATCAATTTTCACAGGTGAACGGTGTATGCACCACTTGCACTTTGGATGGGAGTCAAATGTATAGTGTAATCAACAGAACTTTTTCTTGAGCACTGTACTAGGCAAATACTCTGGTTATAGGATACTACAAAACTACCTTGGATAGTTGATATAGGAACATGGCTAGGCTCATTCCGCCAAGATAGGTTGGAGCCTACGTGCCATCCCGTTTAACCCGTCTTTTTGGCAATATCATGATTTTTGGCTCAACGGCCAAAGTGGATGGTTTGTTTAATAAAATAAACGTCTTGGTTATTTAAGGTTAGTCCGTTCAATAGGTGGGTCCTTGTTCAATATAGGTCACTTCCCTCCTTAGTTCGTACTGTGAGCACGATAAGAAACCCCATATGCTAAGAATTCTTAACAAAGTCAATTCCGTGTTCAATTGATCCCTTGCCTTCTTTGTTCTTTCTGTGGGCATAAGGAGAAACCCCATGTGCTAAGCATTATACTTAGGTGGGTCCTTAATTAAAAGGTGGCCCTAACTGTAAGGTTCAGTTGAATACATAACGGGAGTCGTTATTCCTTCCCTGACGCGATATGCTTATAGGAAGCCATTGACTTAACTGCTAGTATATTATGTGTTTGTCTTGACTCTTACGTAATATATTATTTCGGTAGAGATTCAGGCAGATAAATTGGATCATCAACCTAATTCACCACCTCTTTCTGTCTTGAACTTCCTCAGTGTTAGAGGTTCAGGAATTTGAATTATTTCAATTTCTTTTTTAAGAAATTGATTGTGTCAACTTTAAAAATAGACAAAATATGTATGAGCTCTAAGGTGGTGGATCTCATACACATTACTAGTTTTTTCAAATTTGACATTACTAATTTTTCTCTATGAATTTGACATTACTATTTTTTTTGGGAAAAAATTGAATTTAAATTCAAATTTTAGTCGTAGGCATGAATTTGACATTACTATATTTTTTTTTGAAAAAAATTGAATTTAAATCCAAATTTTAGTCGTAGGCATCCTAGTATTGCTGCGGCTCGATCAAAACAAAATTTTTTTGTTCTTTGGCTTCACATCTTTAGAAGTGTAATCTTGTTGGCACTATTGTATAAATGACTTTTAGAATAAAGTTATGACTTAATTCATATAAAATATCACTCTATTCTTAATTTGAGTTTCAAAATTTAAAGCTTATCATTTTAATTTCTAAATATGTTTTTCAATCTGAATGGTTTCTTCATCAAGTAAAGTTATGGTCACGTAAAATTAACTGAGATGGTATAGATGGGAGTTCACATAATCATTTACTAATGATTTGGACTTGCCTAAGTGTTATGAAACCCATACGATGTCATTTTGCCAAATTTTATCGAGTTTTACCAAACCAAAAATCACGCCTTGATTAGAAACATTTGAACCAAAAGATTCTGGGTCTAGTGGGACTTGGCAAATTTTGGCACAAGAGCATTGTTTTTGGACTTCTTGACACTTGAGTAAGTCTAGATTATTAGTTAATAATTACATAGGTTTTGCTTATACTATATCAACAAGTTTGTTAAGTATCTATTATTTAGCCTAATAAAGGGCAATTTGATTGGAAAAAATGTTTGAGAAACTAAAGATATTTTATTTTTAGATGATTAAATTAAGATAAAAGTGATCTTTCAACAATTAAATTATTAGTTTACTTTAAATTTTACCTAAATTTAAGTGATTCTAGTCAAATAATTATTTATTATATTCAAATGAAGCTATATGTTGAATTATAAATGGTATTCCTTGTTTATGGTTTCCTTAAAGTTTATGTACAAATATTGTTATGCCATATGAGCATCAATTGTACAAGAATATCTTTCTAATGATGCTCTCATGTAGGAATGACAATTTTTCTTTTTGTAGGGTTCTGAAAGGATTGGCCCATAGAGGTAGGGATGAGAAATTTTTCTTTTTAGATTTCTTTAACTTGCAGAAGGCAAAGTGTCTCAGAGCAGAACATGTGGATAACGTGTGAAAGCATGAGTGTATGTCTGCATGCATGTACAAGAAAACCATTTCCCTTTTTACTTTAACTCATTGCGATAAGTTTATTAGCCCCTATCATCTGTTGTAACTTATCAGCCAACATCATCGTTGAAGTTCACCATGGAATTTTGGGCCCGAACAAAAATTTCCACAAAATAATTTTTCTAATGAAGCAAATTTAAACAATAGAAACATTTTTCAAAACAAAAAATTCAATAATAATAATAATTCGTCGTAAATATGTCTCATCCAGTTTTGTTCTGGTACCACTGCTATGGAGAGAAACTTTCCCCCAAAATTGATAAACGCCTTTAACTTTTCTAATTGCAAATAGATCCCTCTATAATTTTCTTTTTGAAAATTTATATACTTAAATTTTTAAAATTATAATAAAATTTTGTTATAAAATGCTCCACCTCTTGATGGAACCATTGATTAGGATTACTTCAAAGATTGGATGGACTACGGACTACTTCAAATCTGTGTGCATTCTATAGCACTACAAATTTTAATATGATTGAACCATTGATTAGGATGTTCACAAAAATTATATATATATATTCTTAATTAAAAATTAAGAATTTAGTTTGACAATGGTAGAAATTCCTAATTTGGGGATGTTTTAGGGGAAAATTATTCAAATTTCATATGGTAAATTTCTGAAAATGAAATTACAGGGATCTGGTTCTCTGCAAAGCCAGCATTGAAAAGAGATAATTAGCAATTCGAGCAACAAAAATTAATTGACTTAATCCACTTATAAGAAAAATGTAATATTACCAATGAGTTTTAATTATTGGACTCGGTGAAAAATTCTAGTACAAAGTATCAATCGAAACTAAAATTAATTTTTAAAAAATATGTACCGAGGATGCACCGAAGATATCTTCATTGAACCAGTGGAAGAAGCAAAAAATAAGAAAAAACTATACTTTGTATAGTTAATCATGAAGAAAAATGTTAATGTTAACAAAACCAAGAAAAATAAGTGTCAGTCACATGGACCGGAGACAGAGGAATTTGGAATCACTGTTTCAAGTGCTGCTGCTCAAATTTGACATGGTGATCCCATCCTTACATTACAAATAGTTTTACTTTTTGGTTTATAAGCCTTTTTTGTCGATCAAGTTTCCAAATTGGCAAAGTCCAATCATTGAACATGTGCTCGTTGTAACATGTGTTCTTTGTTGCTTCCCTCAATTCTCCCAAATAGCTACTTATCCCTCTTTGACGCGTCAAATAAAAATGCATGAACCTGGTAACGAAATAGTTTGAGTGTTTGAATCGATCATTACCTATTAGTTTATGCGATCCTATTGTAAATTCTCTCTCTTGACGCAATATATATTATGTTTGCTTTATTTTTTTTAATAATACTTTTTTTCCTTAATACTTTTATACTACTATATTATAATTTCTATACGAATGGTTTTTAAATGCATTGGTTAAGTACTTTTCAAGAGTTATGAGTGCTTTTGACAATCAACTTAATTATTTAAAGAATACTTTTAAAAATTATTGTGGTTAAAAATTCATAGAACAATTTATATTGAGGGGATAAAAATCCTCCATCCTTATTAAATCTTTGAATCCCTGGATCCATACTCACTTACTCAGAAAAAATTTAAAATGAGTTAGTCTTTTTAAGAATCAAACTCATTTACATAAAATCTATTCATATAAAATTATAATAAAACAACTATCAATATAATTCAAAACTTATAGGCAAAAATATTTTTTTAGTTCTTTAATTTTATTTGAGATTTTATTTTTGTCCTTTACTTTTATTGGTTTTAATTTGGTCTCCTCATCTAACTTTAAATCTTACTTTCATTTCTTAACTTTATTTGGTTATAATTTGATACTTTTACTTCAGATTTTATTTTCATCCCTTAATTTCATTTGATTCTAATTTGATTCATTAATTTTATTTTAGATTTTACTTTCATCTTTTAATTTTATTTTGTTTAATTTGGTCTTTTAACTTTAATTTAAAAAACTACTCAAATATTTCCTTTCCTCCAATATAGTCAAATTAAAATGCTTAACATAAAAGTTTTATATGACTCATTGATAATTTAATTTTAATAACATCTTGCCAACTTATATTTTCATGTTGTAATACCCTTTCTATCACCACCTATTGTGATTTGTAAATTCAAGATAACAATTGATTAGCTTGTTAGAAAGAAGAAAATAATTGGGTGAATTTTGTATGTTAAACGGGTAAATTGGAATAAAATGAAATTAAAAGATTATATTGAAATAAAGTAAAATTAGGCAAAAATACACTTTTGATCCTTTAATTGTATATAAAATTTTACTTTTACCTCTTAACTTCATTTGATTCTAATTTGATCTCTTAACTATACTTTAGATTTACTTTTACTCTTAACTTTATTTAATTCCAATTTGATCTCTTAACTTTACTTATTTCATCTTGGTCCCTTAATTTCATTTTGTCCCAATTTAGAATTTAAACTTTACAAAATTACTCAAATGTTAAAATGCTGAATAGAAAGGTCTTATATGGGTCATTGGTGACTTAATTATAATAGTCTCTTGCCAACTTAGATTTATTGACTATAATACTCTTTTTTATCACCACTCACTATGTTTTGTAAATTTGAGATAACAATTGATAAGTGGTTAGAGGAACAAAAAATTGAGTAATTTTTATAAGTTAAAGTAATAAATCGAAACAAAACGAAATTAAAAAATGAAAAGAAAACCTATGCTATGTTTGATACACAACAATCAATGTGAAGGAACGGGAAATTTTTTTTTTTTTAAAAAAGGGAAATATCCATTATACGTTTGTAATCATTATACAATAATATCGGTCCCTTTCTATTATTATTATTTTTTAAAGTAGGGATATAAATATCATTTTCCATCACTATATTTCCACTTTTTTTCTTTCATTTTCATTCCTTAATTTCTTTCCTCTGTACCAAACGTAGCTTTAAGTTAAGGAACCACATTAAAATATAATAAAATTAAGAGACAAAAATAAAATCTATGTTAAAATTAAGAAATAAAAAGGAAATTTGAAATAAAATTAAGAGATCAAATTAGAACAAAATAAAGTTAAAAAATGAACCTAAAACCTGATGTAATGTTAATGGATCAAAAATATATCTTAGCCAAATTGATAAAAAGTTATTCTCACAAGATTTTTTCTAATATTTTATAATATGTTATATTGATTAACATACAAAAGTACGTGTGTGTATATATACATCCAGTCTAAGATAGGATGGATATCATACTATCTTGACCTAGACTTGAACTTTTTAAATTCCCATGAAAATTTTTATATCCAAACCCAGACACATATTCTATGAATTCTTATGCATCTTGCCTTATGGAGGACGACTTCCAGAGGCATTCATCTCGTGCTCAAAGCAATGAAAATAATGGATATATATGCACAACATATGCACCGAAAATTAAACAAGGAATTAGTGACTTAATTTGGCGAGGTGGGATGTTTGCATGACACAATTGTCTATATCACGTTATATCAAAACTCGTCCATCAAAAATTTTGACTGGATTCAAAGTAAAACTTTGAATTCCTTCTGTCATAAGCAACCATTTAAATTCATGCATGCCTTTATATGGCAACCATTTTATTTGTCATTTTTAATTATTTTCTCCTAAATATCGGATAATCTATACCAATACATATATATATATATATATATATATATATATATATATATATATATATATATATATATATATATATATATATATATATATACACTTTGGGACTTCTGGTATGTCTTGGTCTAGAAAACCAATAAAGAGATAGTTATTGACATAAGGAAAAAGTATTTAACTTCCCACTATCTCTTTTTAGTTTAATCGAAAAAATAAAAACTAACTATTAAATTTAATATTTTACTTAAATGATTAATTTTCAAATAAATTAAACTAGTCCTATACAGGACTATGGCACGTCATCTCTATCTAGTCATGATATGTCTCATATTTTTATTACTTCATTGTATAAATTTTCCTCCAACAATTGAATTTCTCCCTTACTTTCCTGCCAGTATAATGGTAAAGTCGTATATATGCACTTATGAAACAAGCAATTACTTTGTTAATTTATTCTCCTTTACATATTATCACCTAAGCTTGGAATATTGAAACGGACAATTTCGATCTTGTCACCTCTTTTTGGTTTTTATTTTTTTTCCCCCTTCTTTCAAGTTTAGTTATTCTTTAATTTGTTTGACCTATATATGACGATATGCTTCCTCAATCCCATAAACCTAAATATTTGAGCGGCACGTGAAGGGCCGCACATTTCCGTTAGAAGTTGGAAAACATTTCCCACTCCACTGTTCGGCGCGCCTTTTTGGTTTGCTTTTCTTTCTTTTCTACGTTTTTCTTTTTCAATTTCGTTTAGGTGTAAATATACTTTTTGTCCCTCTCATTTCATAAAAATTAATTTGGTCCCTCTAATTCAAATGTAAACAACCAAATATGCTTATGTTATTTTCTAATACAATCTAATTTGTTTCATTATCATATTGTCATCGAAAATGTAATGCCAAGTTTAACAGTTTATTGACTTATACATCAAATTTAGTGATGTGAGTTAACAATAATAAGTAAATAAATTACTTGAAAGTTAAATTTTAAGTCTGAGTTAATGAGACTAAGATAATAAATAATGTCTAAATTCAAAGTTAAATTTAAGTTGTTTAAATAACATATAAAAGGGCAACATTTAATTGCCTGAATAAGACTTTAGAGGGACTAAACTGAAACTCTTATAGAACTACAGCGACAAAAATATATTTAAAACTTATTATTATTATTATTAGTGAATTTGGCTGCAAAATTAAGGCACCAAATTAAACCAACCTGCACAGTGCACCGAACCCAAATTCATAGCTATCTATAAATACCCCACAAACCGTTCTAACTTCCCCATCACCACCTTCTTCCTACTCTCTCTCTCTCTCCCGCATAAACGTCTTGATACAATTTCAATTCAGAAATTACAATTTCCAAAATGACGATCTCAGTTTTTCATCATCTTCTCCTTCAGGCAATGGTAATAATCCTCTTCAACTCAGCCTCAGCCACAGCAGTAGTGACGTACAATGTGGTCAGTTTCGGAGGCAAACCAGATGGCAAAACCGACTCCACCAAGGCCTTCCTTGGTGCATGGGCGCAAGCATGCAGCTCGGCTGGACCTGCAGCCATTTACGTGCCGGCGGGGCGGTTCTTGCTCGGAGCTGCTGTGTTCGGCGGGAAGTGTAACAACAAGGCTATCTCCATAACCATCGACGGCACTTTGGTGGCTCCGTCGGACTACCAGGTTACAGGCAATGCCGGGAACTGGATTGTGTTCGATAATGTTGATGGGGTTTCCATTCGCGGCGGGTTGCTTGATGGCCAAGGCACTGCCTTGTGGGCTTGCAAGAACTCAGGCAAAAATTGCCCTGCTGGAGCCACGGTACTGTTAAATTCATGAAATAATTTCTCTAATTTCTTATGACACAATTAAGAACATCCGTTTTGTTGTTTCACATTCCACTAAGGAAATCATCATTTATCATGGAGAAGATATACTTTTTCAGCGTGTCTCAAGTATATAATCATTTAGCCCCCAAAAGAAAAAATCTTTAAAATTTTGAAAACATACAATTTATTATTTTAAAAGTTTTTACTTGGTAATCATTATTAATGAAGCATGTATATGTGCTCTGATTTTGTCATATATATATATATATTTTAATTGATGAGAGACGAGTTAAAATCTTTCAAATGTTGAATTGTATATTTTCACTATTTAAAAATTAGATAATTGATACATGTGATTTCTTTAGATTAAAAAATATATTTTCTCTTATTTATTTTTATCCATTATAACATCCTTGGTTGCTTTAGGATAGAGATAACTGAAGTTGTATAAAAAAATATTGGTCAACTTATATACTAATAGATTTTGTTGTGTGCATGTGCAGAACTTGGAATTTAGCAACTCCAACAACATCGTCGTCAGTGGGTTGACCTCACTCAACAGCCAAATGTTCCACATAGTCGTCAATGAATGCCAAAACGTCAAGGTGCAAGGCGTGAAGGTGGCTGCCGCCGGAGACAGCCCCAACACCGATGGCATTCACGTTCAGTTGTCATCGGATGTCACCATACTTAACTGCAATATCAGAACCGGCGACGATTGCGTCTCCATTGGCCCCGGCACCACTAACGTGTGGATTGAAAATGTTGCTTGTGGCCCTGGCCATGGGATAAGGTATTTTTAATATTGTCTATTTTTTTTAAAAAATTCTTGTGTGAAATTTCAAATATGATCGATGTTCCAAGTCAGAGGTGCTGGCATTAATTTTGTTGCTCATTTATTTGGCAGCATTGGAAGTTTAGGGAAGGACTTGAAGGAAGCTGGTGTACAAAATGTGACCGTTAACACAGTTAAATTCATTGGTACTCAAAATGGTGTTAGAATAAAGACTTGGGGAAAGCCCAGCAATGGATTTGTGAGAGACGTCCTTTTTCAACATGCAGTCATGGTCAATGTTCAAAATCCCATTGTAATAGACCAAAATTACTGCCCAACAGACGAGGGCTGCCCTGGTCAGGTTAGAGTTACACCAACAATTTTCGAGCAAAATAATTCTTATAGCCCACTTATTACAATGCACAAAATGAAGCATGGTAATTTATCCCAAAAGAAGATATAATCTTTGAATTGCACGTAAATCTTGTCATGATATGTATATTATGTCACGTATTTGTAACAGTGTCAATATCAGTATTTCTTGATCAGTGAGCTGATTTATTCTTCTTTGCCTTGGATTGCCCTGTCAAAGCAGGCCTCTGGAGTGAAAATAAGTGATGTTACATACCAGGACATTCATGGAACATCTGCCACAGAGGTTGCTGTGAAATTTGATTGCAGTTCCGAGTACCCATGCACTGGGATAAGGTTGGAGGATGTGAAGCTGACTTATAACAATCAGGTTGCCCAGGCTTCATGTCAGCATGCCGGGGGAACCACGTTGGGTTTAGTTCAACCAGAGAGTTGCTTATAGAAAGTCTTAGGTTCAAACCTTTATCAAATTTACTAAAACATTAAGAGTCTTTGTCCCCAAACTCCTAGGACAAGATAAGTAGTGCTGAGTTATATAGTGTAATTGCTGGATGGAGAGAGGAAGTTTATTGCATGAGCCTGTGGCGATTATAGCTTATTGGGCTATGGTGGAGCCTGGCCTTGCATTGGCTATAGAACTTTCAAATATCTATGGCATAACTATAATCTTATATTAAAAGTATATATTGTATGAGTCCTATGTAACTTACCCTTATCATTTTTAATTTGTTTTTTGGTCATACTCTCCTATGAACTTGACCCATATAGTTTACAGGGCATATATGGATCAAAGTGCAAAACACTAGAATGTAATCGACTGATCACAAGGACTTGCACCCCAAGACATGATACTTTGCACATTTATATTATTTATATTCTAAAAAAGTTATAATTCATTATTAAAATTAAAAAGTAAAAATAGAGAAGTAAAACAGCTTGATAGACACTAGTAATATTTGAAAATTGAATCTTATATATGTATTTACTTACTCAATACTAAGGATAAATTGAAAAAAGAAAAAAAAATTAGAGAGAGTATATAGAATCCACTTATTAGGTCCAACCCACTCTCTCTCTTTCTATCTTTTCAAATTTACCAAATAAATGCGGAGCATCTATATTCTAATATTTGGATCAAAAGAAACAATTCAACTTTCAAAGTAATATAGTTTTATTTTAATAATAAAATTAATACTATTATTTTTTTTATTTAACATAGTTTGAGGCAACTTCTTTTTTTTTAATACTTATAATTGTCTTTAATACTTTATTGCATATATAATTTTATAATAAAATAGTACAAATAAGAAACTATTATTATAACATTAAGTATATGTAATTTTTCTAATAAAATTTATTACAAATTAAATTCAGTAAACTAATAAAATAGTCTTGGAATTTATATACCCACTTACTTTTAGTTCTCAATTTTTTTTAAATACATAAATTAATCCTAAAAGATATTTAACACATTGCAAGTTAGTGGTCCATTCTTAAGCTATCCATAGATTAATGTTCAAATTTTACTTTTCTTAATACATCCAATTAACATGTTAGACTACGTTTAGTATGACAAAATATAAAGAAATAGAATGAAAAAGGAATTAAAAAGTCAACAAAATAAATAGATAAAGATACTTGTATTGTATTTAAAAAATAAAAATAAAAGAAATAAATACTGTTAAATAATAGTAATAACAATATAATAGACATTGGATGATAATTTTTTTCTCTCTCCTCCCATTCTTCTCTCTCTCTGTCTCACTCATGCTCTCTCAAGCATGTACCAAACAAGGACTAAAGTCTATATGATATCAATTAAAAAAAGGTTTAGATAAGCAAAAGCATTGTTTTGCAAATGATATATGGAACCCTAAGATATCTTTCCTATATCAAATAAATTTTAGATATTTTAACCATTTCCTCATTATAATATAAGTTGTAAGCTTGTCCCAAATGAAATGTCGGCAAAATTTTTGAAAAGCCCTATCTACATGCCTCCAAGTGGCCTTTCAACCATTGGGAAAACCCTGTCCATATGCCTAGGCATAAATAAATAAAGTCCCAAAGAAGGGTTGGTAAGTTACACTATAGTCTCTCTAGTCTCCACCAATCAGTACAAGAATACTAATAATTTTCAACTATGGAGTTTGATTGCCTTCCGATTGATATGAGTGGTCTTTTTTTTTTTTTTTGACGTTTATCCGTTGTCTAACTAATTTTCATATGCTTTACATTAAATTATAATTAAAAAATATATTGTACTAATTTGAAAATGTTGCCAAAAAAGAAAAAAAGAAAACAAAATTTGGTTGCCTAAAGTTGACTAAATGATAGTTGATCTTGCCTGGCTTGTTGGGCCGATTACTTTGTAATCAACAAAGGTCAACTGAATGGTAGTTGGTCCCATGGGCTGACTGCATTTCGACCAAATTGGAGCTAATTACTTTTTTAGTTGGTTTGCTTTTAATTTTTTTATTTTTTTAACTTGTTTTACTTTTGTTTTTTTAGCTTTAAATTTTTTTTTAATATTTGATATCTTGTCAACATTTTAAATTAAAGATTTTTTATCGTTGGAAAAGGGTAATATTATCCGTTAAAATTAATAATTAATATATAACCTTTAATATTTAACCATTTGACAAACAAAAATAGTCGTTCGGAAGGCATATAAGTTTCTCCCTTCTTCTTATTGGCATATTTCACTTCTTAGCATCTTTTTTTCTCTCTTGTTATTCTTTGCTTTACGTGTCCCTTCTTTGGTGTGTGCTATTTAACATTTTTACTTTTAGAATTTGTCTTTTGCTTTTAGTTATAGTTTATTTAAAATGCTTTTAGTGTATTTATTAATGTACTTTGTTTTTAAAAAAATCTGATTCAACAGTTCAACCAGCACTGTACTGTGAACTGCACTATTTTTTGATTTAATGACTAATCTACATTTTAGGATATTGCTCATTCCTAATGGTTTCTTTTTCCCCTTCTGCGTTTGATAATTCTTCTCTAGTATGGTTGCATTGCTATCTGTATCTCATTAATTTAGCCATTCTGACTATTAGATTTGAGGCTGGAATGCCAGCAATAGGTGAAGCCATCGGTTTAGGAGCAGCAATTGATTGCTTATCTGGGATTTGTATGCAAAAGATACATGATTACGAGGTTAGTCAACGCTCAATCTGATATGTAATGCAATTTTATTATTCACTGAAAATGAGAGATGAATAAAAATCTGAAATTTATTTTTTGAAAAAAAAGATGTAAGTGCAAGTGCAGTGTCAAAGTTGATAAGTTTTCTAGCGTGGTTAAGCTTTCAGTGCATTGAGTTTAATTATTGAATCTTGCTTCCATATTCCATAATTGTCAATAAGATGAAGTCGTAGAGTCTTACACTATTAATGTAAAATGGTATATTCAATTGTCTATATTTCAGTACATTTGTTAGTAAGCTTATAAAGGAAAGCTTTTAATAATTTGAAAAAAAAATACTATAGCATAAGAAGTGAAACAATATAGTAAAAAAAAAAAAAATTGCTGTAAGGATGAAAGAGAACCAAAAACGGGGGAGGGGAAGTAGTGGTAAGAATAGGGTTGCCTTCTATTTGAGATTTTGAAGAGGATGGGATAAAAATACACTCGGTTATTTCTACCAAAAATTTTATACTTGATTATCTATTTTCCAATGCACATTTATGCATTCTAAGTAGTACTTGAATTTCAAATGGGGGCCCAAAAAGGAGATCCTATCAACTTGTTTTGAGCTAGGGTAATAAGCTCATGAGCTTTGTCTTACTTTATTTACAAGAAACGAAATGAGATTTCCATCTCTAAATTGAACCTAATTAAACATAGCTTGCTTCATTTTGGGTGTGAAGCAGTGAAAGAAGAACTCATCTTCTTTCTTTATCACTTCGGAGCCATGCGAGATGAAAGTCCCATGCACGTTTGTTGCCAGCTTATTGATAAACTTGATACATGTTAGAATCAAGATGTTTAAAGTAACTTTCTACATACTTTACTAAAATGAGTTGTTGATAATTCCCAACTATTTATGTTATTGTACATATTTTCTCTCAGTAAATATGATGATTAACCTCCGTTTATAGGATAAATGACACTTACACAAAAGAAAATGAACATATTTAGAATGAATAGTCATATACTCATTACTTATTTGAAAAATCAGCATTTATACTTTAATTTTGAGTATATTGATAACTAATCACATTTTATTTCTCATATAGGATGCATGTGTCAAAGAGTATTGAGCAATCTCAGGAGAAAAAGGCTTCCAAATGGTGATTTTGCAAGTCTCGTCGCGGCCAAGATCCTTCACGCCGCGGCTGAAAATGAATAGTGCAACTCGCGCCACGATGGAACTTGTTATCACCGTAGCCAGAACTCAGTCAGAAGCAAACCTTGCCGAGGCGCGATGTTAAGGAGCCGCGGCGCTATTCGAATGAAACAAAAATCCTCGGCGCAAGATGCTGAGCCGCGGCATGGAGTCTCACAAAATCAAGATACGCTGCGGCAAAATCTGTGTGCGTCGAGGCGAGGAATCTGCATGCCACCCGAAGTCTAACAGAATCAAGTCTCACCGCTGCGTATCATGTCGAGCCGCGGCCCTCAGTCGGACAGAACTCAACACTGTCGCGGCGCAATTCGAATTAACTGAACACAGCGTTTTGTTTTCATAATTTTCTGAGGGTTTGAAGCTTCATATGTGTTGGAGAGTCGAGGCAGTCGTCATTCTGGTCATTCTGGGTTGTTTTTGTGTGGTTCTAAGGGAGTAGAGACTAAGGGGGAAGCTAAGAAGGCACTTTGGAGCAAAGTGAAGCTGGAGATTGAGGATTGAAGCTAAAACCATCTCGTTTTGGAGTTTCTTCTGTCTTTATCATTTTTATTAATGTATCTGATTGTTGCTTCAACTTTGTCTTAGGATTTTACTATCATGTGTAGCTAAACCCTCTCTAATATAGGATTATTAGGAACTCTTGTATGGATTAGCGGTTGTTCTTCATTCTAACTTTGCAATCAATGGTTAATATTTGTTCATTCAGCTTTATGCTTCATGCTTTCTGATTGATTGGCCAACAATTAGACTGATTTGATACCTAACTTGAGCTTGGGAAAGGGAAAGGAAGGTTAGATCAAAGGTTGAGTGGTGTGGGTGCTTGAAACTTGCCTGGGTAAGTGGATAGTTTAGTTATTAAGATAGGAATATACTCAATAACCTCACATGGTCCAAGTAGGTATTGCGATAATAGTCTGCTCTTAGTTGATTTTGTAAAGAATTATAAAATGAACTGGGAACCCTATATAATATTTGGAAGAATATATATATAGGCACATCTTAATCCTAGACCAGCATGTATTGCCATTGGTAGCAAAAGTAATGAATGTTGAGTCAATTGCTATGAAGTACAAGAGGATTAATAATCATAGATGCCATTAATTGCTCAGAATATCCAAATATCAATCCTGTGTTCTGTATAGTTTTAATCCTTAAGCAATCTCTCTTTAACACTAACCATTACAAATTGATTCGCTTAATTTAAATTAGGGTGTAAATTTCAGTACTTGACAGTATTTTGACAACAAATCCTCGTGGGAACGATCTTTTCTTATCATTATATTGCCTTTATGATAGGTATACTTGCATGTACGTTTCAAAGAGAGCAACAAGTTTTTGGTGCCGTTGCCAGGGATTTGAGTGCCAAAATATTCTCTTGTCAATATTGATACTAGCACATCTAGTTTGAGCTTAAGTACTGTGCATATTTTTACTTTATCTGTTTTTAATTTCTTTTCTGTTCTGTTTTGCAGTGGCTTCCTTTTGTGAGTGTACTACCTCATATGCAAGAAATTGAAAGTCTAGAAGTGGTTTTGTTTCAAGAAGAATCTGTAGAAGCATCCAATCAAACCTAGAGTAACGATAGTGAAGCTTCTGACTCGACCACAAACATGGCAAATGAGGATGAAAATCATGTCCGTACAGTAAATGATTTTGCTACTTTGAATATGCAAGGCTACCACTCCAGTATAAGAAGACCAGCCATTCAAGCAAACAATTTTGAAATGAAGCAAGTGGTGTTGCAGATGCTTCAAATGGCTGGACAATTGGATCCCCTCTTGAAGACCCAAACACTCACCTCTCCAATTTCTTAGAGGTGTGTGATTCTTTTAAGCAGAATGGAGTATCGGATGATGCAATTCGGCTGAGGCTATTTCCACTCTCCTTAAGAGACAAGGCTAAGGTATGGCTCAACTCATTGCCGGATGGGTCCGTAGCTACTTGGGATGATTTAGTTACAAGATTTAGAGCCAAATTTTTTCTACCAGCTTGATAAGTAGAGTTGAGAAATGATATTACCTCCTTCATGCAAAAAGATGATGAGCCGTTATATGAAGCCTGGGAAAGATTCAAGGAATTGTTGAAGAAGTGTTCGAATCATGGATTTCCTAAATGGGTGCAGGTGCAAACTTTCTACAATAGATTGTTACTCGAGACAAAAGCTATCCTTGACTCAGCTTCAAATGGGAGTATCACAAGCAACTTGAATGTTGATGCAGCTTATAATTTGTTAGAGAATATGGCAGCCAACTCTCTCCAATGGTCTGCATCCAGACCTCATAAGAAAAAGGTGGCTGGGGTACATGAAATAGATGCTCTAACCACACTTTCGGCTCAGATGGCTGCAATAAACAAGAGATTTGACAGTCTTGAAACACGCTTCATTGCACGAATGGGAGTTAATATATTCAAGCTCCAGTCATTATTTGTGAGCATTGTGCAGAAGAACATTACAGTGATCAATGCCCTTCTTTGGTAGAAGTAGTCAACTACATGGGCAACTATGGAAAAAATCAAAATAATCCCTACTCCAACACCTATAACCCAGGATAGAGGAATCATCCAAATTTCTCATGGAGCAAGGGACAAAATCAAGGACAAAATCAGGCTCAGTCATCCTCTTCTGGTATGAGACCTCCTCATCCCCCTGGATTCTCTGTTCCAGGAAGACCACCAATGCCATAAAAGAAGCCAAACATGGAAGAAATGCTTATGCAGTACATGGCTAAGCAAGATGCCATCCTAGCCAGACAAGATGCAACAATGATGAAACATGAGACCGCAATTCGGAATATAGAAGTGCAAATCGGTCAATTGGCTTCCTCTATAAATTCAAGACAGCTTGGGGTGCTACCAAGTGTTCCTAACCCCAGGAGAGAAGCTAAAGAGGAATGTAAGGCAGTTGCATTGAGAAGTGGCAAAGAGTTGCCAGAAGTACTACCATCTAAGCAAGCTAATAAGTCTGATCAAGATCAAGGTAAGTTGGAAGAGGAGATTGAAAAGGAGAAACCAGTGGAGGAGAAGAATGATGTGGTGGAAAAGAGGAATGACAATGTTGAGAAGAGTAGTCAAGTGAAAGGTCAAGAGAGAATTATTCCCCCGCTACCATTTCCTCAACGCTTCAAGAAGAAGAACCTGGATAAGTAATATAAAAAATTCTTAGAAATCTTTAAGCAGCTCCACATTAATATTCCCTTTGCAGAAGCTTTGGAGCAGATGCCAAGTTATGCTAAATTTATGAAGGATGTGCTATCCAATAAAAGACGATTTAGAGAATTTGAAATGGTGGCTCTAACTCAAGAATTCAGTGCGATTTTGCAAAAGAAATTACCACCTAAAATGAAAGATCCAGGGAGTTTCACCATTCCTTGTAACATTGGAAAACATTTTGCTGGAAATGCTTTGTGCGACTTGGGGGCAAGCGTGAACCTAATGCCACTGTCAACTTTCAAGAAGGTTGGGTTGGGAGAGGCAAGACCAACAATTGTCACTTTGCAATTAGCTGATCGATCTCTTGTTTACCCCAATGGGGTTGTTGAAGATGTTTTGGTGAATGTTGACAAGTTAATTTTTCCAGCAGATTTTATAGTTTTGGACTATGAAGAGGACAAGGATATTCCTATCATTTTGGGCAAACCCTTTTTGGCTACAGGAAGGACATTGATTGATGTGCCAAAAGGGAGAGCTCACTATGAGGGTAAATGACCAAGAGGTGACATTCAACATGTACAAGGCAATGAAGAGTCCAAATGAACCAGAGGAATGTTGCTTTGTGCGTTTAATCACCCATGCAGTACATGATGAGTTCATTGAATTAACTCTTAACGATCCTCTAGAAGCATCATTAGTTGGTCTGGCTAGGAAGGAGCATAATGGAGTGAGTGAATGTATTAAGTTATTAGAAGCTAACCAAAAACATTGGAAGGCTTCTCAACAGTTCGAACCACTTGATGCATCAATTGGAAACAAATCTGTGCTGAAACCGTCAGTGGAGGAACCTCCATCTCTAGAGTTGAAACCATTACCTCCCCATTTGAAATATGCTTACCTGGGGGAAGAGTGCACATTGCCAGTAATAATCTCTGCTGCTCTCTCCGGACAGTAAGAGAGTGAGCTTCTTCAAGTGCTTAAGGGTTTTAAGAAAGCCATCGGATGGTCAATAGCAGACATCAAAGGGATAAGTCCCTCTATCTGTATGCATAAAATCCTATTAGAGGACAATCACAAGAAATCTGTTGAGCATCAGAGAAGGCTTAACCCAATAATGAAGGAAGTGGTGAAGAAAGAAATTTTGAAATGGCTGGATGCTGGGATTATTTATCCAATTTCAGATAGCTCATGGGTGAGTCTGGTCCAATGTGTTCCCAAGAAAGGAGGTATGACCGTAGTGGCTAACACCCAAAATAAGTTGATTCCCACAAGAATAGTGACGGGATGGCGGGTATGTATGGACTACCGAAAACTCAATACTGCCACTAGAAAAGATCATTTTCCATTACCCTTCATTGATCAAATGTTGGATAGGTTAGCTGGGAAGGCCTACTTTTGCTTCTTGGATGGGTATTCGAGATATAATCAGATTGCTATTGCCCCTGAAGACCAGGAGAAGACAACCTTCACATGTCCTTATGGCACATTTGCTTTCAGAAGGATGCCATTTAGATTATGTAATGCACCCGCTACATTCCAAAGATGCATGATGTCCATTTTCTCCGATATGATTGAGCAGACCATGGAAATTTTCATGGATGATTTCTCAATTTTTGGAGACTCATTTGAAGAATGCCTTACTAATTTGGGACAAGTTCTGAAAAGATGTGAGGAAACTCATTTAGTCCTAAATTGGGAAAAGTGCCACTTTATGGTGCAAGAGGGTGTAGTGCTCGGTCATCGAGTTTCTAGTAAAGACCTTGAGGTGGATAAGGCTAAAATTTCCTTAATTGAGCAACTTCCACCTCTGACCAGTGTAAAAGGAGTTAGGAGTTTCTTGGGTCATGCGGGTTTTTACAGGAGGTTTATTAAAGATTTTGCAAAAATTGCCAAACCTCTTTGCCAACTACTTGAGAAAGACACTCCATTCAAGTTTGACCATCAATGTCTTATGGCTTTTGAAGAGTTGAAGACAAAATTAGTATCTGCCCCTATTATTGTGGCACCTGACTGGACCAAGCTTTTTGAAGTGATGTGTGATGCCAGCGACTATGCTGTGGGGGCAGTACTGGGGCAAAGAAAAGGGAGGCTCTTTCATCCAATATACTATGCCAGCAAAACTCTATCTGATGCTCAACTGAATTACACCACCACTGAGAAAGAGTTGTTGGCATAGTATATGTATTTGAGAAATTCAGAGCTTATTTGGTGGGCACCAAGGTTACAGTTTTCACTGGCCATGCAGCCATCAAGTATTTGATTGAAAAGAAAGACTCCAAACCAAGGCTTATTCGGTGGGTTCTGCTTCTACAAGAATTTGATCTGGAGATAGTGGATAAAAAGGGTAGTGAGAACCATGTAGCCGATCATTTGTCTAAGCTGAGTACTGAAGCTCAAGATGACCAAGAGAAACAGATCAGTGAGACCTTCCCAGATGAGAGTTTATTTTTTGTGGAGCAAAACAAAGTGCCATGGTATGCGGATTATGTGAATTATCTGGTGTGCCATGTATTGCCTTCAGATTTAAGCTCACACTAAAGGAAGAGATTCCTGCATGATGTAAAATTGTATGTCTGGGATGAGCCCTTCTTATTTAGAATGTGTGCAGATTAAATATTGCGAAGGTGTGTCCCAGATGAGGAGTAAGAATCTATCCTGCTAAGATGTCATGCAGCTGAATATGGAGGGCATTTCAATGGGAAAAGAACTGCAGCCAAAGTCTTCTAATCGGGCTTCTATTGGCCCTCTTTGTTCAAGGATGCTCATACTTTGGTAAGGAGATGTGACAACTGCCAAAGAGCTGGTAACATAACTAAACGGCATGAGATGCCTCTGAATAATATCTTGGAAGTAGAAGCATTTGATGTTTGGGGGATAGACTTCATAGGGCCGTTTACCTCTTCTCACAACAACCAATATATACTTGTTGCTACGGATTACGTGACAAAGTGGGTTGAGGCAGTGGCCTGTCATGCTAATGATGCGATGGCAGTAATGAAATTTCTAAAGAAGAACATCTTTACCAGATTTGGGGCCCCTAGAGCAATCATTAGTGATGAAGGGACCCATTTTAACAATTACCAGCTCAAGATATTTCTAAAGAAATATAGAGTGCAACACAAGATGGCCTTGGCATATCATCCTCAGACTAATGGCCAATGCGAAGTCTCTAATAGAGAGATAAAGAGGATTTTGGAAAAAACGGTAGGTCCGTCAAGAAAGGATTGTGTTGAAAAGTTAGATGATGCCTTGTGGGCCTATCGTACAGCATTCAAAACTCCAATTGGCATGTCTCCCTACAAGCTTGTCTTTGGTAAAGCTTGTCACCTACCGGTTGAACTCGAGCATAATGCTTTTTGGGCTGTGAAGAAATTAAATTTTGACTTGGGGAAAGCTGGTGGGAAAAGACTATTGCAACTTAACGAGTTGGATGAATTTAGGCTTTATGCTTATAATAGCTCCAAGCTCTACAAAGAAAGAACAAAGCAATGGTATGACAGAAAAATTTTACTAAGAAAGTTTGAGCCTGGTCAACTGGTATTGTTTTATAACTCAAGGCTTAAGCTCTTTCCTGGCAAGCTCAAGTCACGGTGGTCAGGACCATTCGAAGTAGTTGATGTCTCTCCATTCGGTGCTGTGGAAATCATGGAAAAAGAGTTGAACAGAAAATTCAAGGTCAATGGTTAGAGACTCAAGCATTATCAAGGAGGAAAGGTGGACCGTCAAAAGTCCACAATCACTCTGGCGGACTGCATGTGAATTCATGGAAAGTCGGGCTAAGGACTATAAACTTAGCGCTTCTTAGGAGGCAACCCAAGTTCTTTTTCCTGTAATTTTGTTTTTCAGATTAAGGATTGTCAGAATTTTATGTGGGTAACTTGTGATTGCAATTTTTGGTTTCAGGAGAATGTACTGAAGGATGTTAATCATGCGGAGCTATGGGAAGCGTTTAGAATAATTCATGCAGTAATGAGTCCAAGATCACAAAAGCAAAGATGGGGGAGTATTTTTAACCTTATGAAATTGATCTATTGCCTATTTTATGCTTTAAATTTCAAATTTGATGTGTTCAAAGTAAGGAAGTAGTGTTACAACTGCAAAATTAGGCAAAATTTTTGAGTAAGTGCATCAGGTCAGATTTGTGCCGCAGCTCCATTCTCTGCGTCGCAGCATAACCGAAGTCAGTGGCAAAACTGGCCATGGCGCGAGAAACTCCGCCGCGGCGTGATTGAGATCAGTAGCAAGAGTTGCCGCGGCGTAGGAAAATAGGCCGCGGCGTGAATGGCACGAGGCAATTTTGGCATGGAGTTAGTAGTGAATGTCACCGCGGCGTGATGAACCCAGCTGCGGCCTTCTCATGTCCAATAGCAAAAATGGCCGCGGCGTGATTTATCAGGCTGCGGTGTAAGTCGGGATGGGCAATTTTTCTGGGTGGCAGAGGCAATGTTCACCGCGGCCGAAAATTACAGGCCGCGGCGCGAGTCGTTTAATTCAGAAATAAAAAAGGTTATTTCATTGTTTTACGCCGCGTCTCTCTCAGCCATTTCCCTCTTGCCCCACCTCCCCTCGTCGTCCCTCTTCCCCAACTCCTCTTTCCCACGTCTTCCCCTCCTCAACCACTCCGTCCATTTGTCAGTCCAGTGTTTGCGTTCTACTCCTTCCTCTTCGCCGGCTCTTCCTCGTTGATTTCTACGGTAAGTCTCCTTTACCAATCCTTGTAATTGCATTGGGAATTTCGTTGGCTGCTGGGTCTTTTTCTCTTTGCTGGATGGTTTTGTTCGATTGGGTGGAAATTTTTGGTCTGATTGGAGCATTGCAATAGAGAAGTAGAGTTATGCACACCACCTATTTGTTAAAATGCCTGAATGAGCTTGTAAGTGTGTGTGGCTAATTTCTGGATGATTTTGCTTCTCTATTTCTTCCTTAATTGCATATGGCTTATAGACAATGCCTCAGGGATGTTTTGAATTTTTCTAATGTTGTAATTGCCCCCATGCACACCAATTGTTTGTTTAAATGTCTGAAAGGAAGCAAACCCTTGATTTGCTTCTGCTTGGGTGCAATTATGGCTTCTCCTTGTGTCTCCTATGGTTTGAATTGTCTGAACATTAATTATATTTCATAGTGTGGCTGCTAGGATTATCAATCATAACTTGAGACATGATGTGTGCAATGGTTCATTTTGATCCTGATTATAGCTCATGGGTTGCATGTTGGTTGGATCCCTTGTTACATCATAGCAGTAACTCTAGGTTCCTCTTTGGGCCTACTTTAGAGAGGAAGCCTGATCATTCAAGTTTGGCATTGCATAATTGTTGCTTAGTTACCCCTGTTAATTATGTCTAAATTCTTTTGGCAGGTTTCTTCTGAATGGCTCCTAGAAAGAAAGCCCGGGGTGAAGCTTCATCTTCATCTGCTGCTCCCTTTGATCGTTCTCGCTTCGTGTCCCTGGCAGCTCAAGAGCGCTACAATGAAGTCACTTTCCACAGAGCCTTGATTCCAGGGCGAAAGTTTAGTACTGCGCCTACTAAGAGTCAGGAAGTAGTGGATCAGATTTCCACTACGCGGCCAGAACTCAGTCAGAAGCAAACCTCGCCGAGGCGCGATGTTGAGGAGCCGCGGCGCTCTTTGAATGAAACAAAAATCCTCGGCGCAAGATGTTGAGCCGCGGCATGGAGTCTCACAGAATCAAGATACGCCGCTGCGAAACCTGTGTGCGTCGAGGCGAGGAATCTGCATGCCACCCAAAGTCTAACAGAATCAAGTCTCGCCGTTGCGTATCATGTCGAGCCGCGGCCCTCAGTCGGACAGAACTCAACACCGCTGCGGCGCAATTCGAATTAGCTGAACGCAGCGTTTTGTTTTCAGAATTTTCTGAGGGTTTGAAGCTTCATATGTGTTGGAGAGTCGAGGCAGCCGTCATTCTAGTCATTCTGGGTCGTTTTTGTGTGGTTCCAAGGGAGTAGAGGCTAAGGGGGAAGCTAAGAAGGCACTTTGGAGCAAAGTGAAGCTGGAGATTGAGGATTGAAGCTAAAACCATCTCGTTTTGGAGTTTCTTCTTCCTTTCTTCTGTCTTTATCATTTTTATTGATGTATCTGATTGTTGCTTCAACTTTGTCTTAGGATTTTACTATCATGTGTAGCTAAACCCTCTCTAATCTAGGATTATTAGGAACTTTTGTATGGATTAGCGGTTGTTCTTCATTCTAACTTTGCAATCAATGGTTAATATTTGTTCATTCAGCTTTATGCTTCATGCTTTCTGATTGATTGGCCAACAATTAGACTGATTTGATACCTAACTTGAGCTTGGGAAAGGGAAAGGAAGGTTAGATCAAAGGTTGAGTGGTGTGGGTGCTTGAAACTTGCCTGGGTAAGTGGATAGTTTAGTTATTAAGATAGGAATATACTCAATAACCTCACATGGTCCAAGTAGGTATTGCGATAATAGTCTGCTCTTAGTTGATTTTGTAAAGAATTATAAAATGAACTGGGAACCCTATATAATATTTGGAAGAATATATATATAGGCACATCTTAATCCTAGACCAGCATGTATTGCCATTGGTAGCAAAAGTAATGAATGTTGAGTCAATTGCTATGAAGTACAAGAGGACTAATAATCATAGATGCCATTAATTGTCTGGAATATCCAAATATCAATCCTGTGTTCTGTATAGTTTTAATCCTTAAGCAATCTCTCTTTAATACCAACCATTACAAATTGATTCGCTTAATTTAAATTAGGGTGTAAATTTTAGTACTTGACAGTATTTTGACAACAAATCCTCGTGGAAACGATATTTTCTTATTATTATATTGCCTTTACGATACGTATACTTGCGTGTACGCTTCAAAGAGAGCAACCGTTGTATAGTAAAATTGGGGCATTTTCTGTATTTTAATGTGTAATATTGCAAAATTTTACCGTTTAAAAGTAAGCACTCTACTTTGGTTTATGGTTATAGCAGAGAATGTTTGGATGTCAAAAACTTATGTTTATTTTAAATAAAAAAGAAACAAGAAAAATGACCTAATATATTAATTCAGGAGAAAAAATTGCTGCAACTCACTTCATGATTATAAGTTTAATGAAAATATTTTATTGTAGAGCTAACACGCACAAGAAAATCAAATTTTTTATTTGCACATCAGTAAATTTTGTTTATAGTTTTTTATTATATAGATGGATCGAGCTGGGTAGATATCTGCACGAAAGCCTTCTTTCTGTGCGAACTATTTGCATCTAGGGCCAGCACCTTCGGAAAAATACCAACGAGCTGCTCTTTTTTCTTTCAATGTCAAGAACATGCACCCTACTGAACTTGCAACGTTTTTGGATCAACAGGTGAATGATAGAAGACTATCTCCGTAATTTATGTACATGTTTGTTGAACAGGTTTTGTTTATAATCAAGCGGGAAATCCTATTTTGTCCTCCGCAAGTCATTTCTTTCTATTTAGTTTCTCAATCATTAAAATGCTTCTAGTGTTGCCCTTCTTTCCTATCTACATCAAAAAATTAACACCAAATCTTACAAATTGTTGACTTGAAGCGAGCAATTTGTGGTGAGTTAACAGTGCCAGGTACCATAAATATCTAAGCCAGCAATTGGTTTGGTTTGACATTAATGGATAGGTAACACTGATAAGTATTTCAATATTTGAAGGAATAAATTGAAAGAAAAGATTTGTGGAAAATGAAATTGAATGTGCACTTATCTGTCAAAGACCAAAATAGAGTTCTTCTGTAATCAATTATTATGATCTGAATTTGGCGGATAAAATTGGGATAGTTTTTATTATGTTTTAGAAAATATCCTTCTTCTTGAATTGCAACCAATATTTAATCATATTTTTAAATTGCGGTTGTGTTTACGGGTATGCTATAATTGCGGTTGCAAACATTACAGATAATATAAGAAAGAATGCTAACATTGTGATAGATTAATGCGAATGCGGCCGGCATAGTAATATTGTGGCCGCATCATATGATGTAGACCGTAATTTACAACTATTATTTATTAATTATTTCATTTCAACATGGAGTGGCTATTTGATGTCACCATGGTTTTAAATTGCGGTTGCGGTTGCGGTTGCGGCTGCGTTGCGGTTGCGGGTGTTGCGAAAATTATATAACGTGTTGCGGGTGATGCGGACCGTTACGTTGCGGATTATTGCGGATGCGGAGTGGACCGCATCGGCAATATTGCGGCCGCATCATGTGATGCGGTCCGCATTTTGAAACATTGGATGTCACCATTGTGCCCAGCCCAACCCTTCCATTGCTATCTCGGAGTCAGCGCCACGTGCTAGTTTTTACTTCTACAACACAAAGGAAGATATCGTCAATTTTGTTCATGCCCTCAATGACACAGTCAGCTTTTTCAATTCATTCAAGTAGACTTTCTACTCTTATCAGAATACATTTTTCTGTATATTTTTTTGTTAAGGTATTCTAATTATTGCCTCTATCAATTTTTAAAGATCAACGGTGTATGCACCACTTGCACTTTGGATGGGAGTCAAATGTATAGTGTAATCAACAGAGCTTTTTCTTGAGTACTGTACTAGGCAAATACTCTGGTTATAGGATACTACAAAACTACCATGGAACATGGCTAGGCTCGTACTGCCAAGATAGGTTGGAGCCTACGTGCCATCAGCCATCTTGTTTAACCCGTCTTTTTGGCAATATCATGATTTTTGGCTCAACGGCCAAAGTGGAGAGTTTGTTTAATAAAATAAAGGTCCTGGTTATTTAAGGTTAGTCCGTTCAATAGGTGGGTCCTTGTTCAATATACGTCACTTCCCTCCTTAGTTCTTACTTGAGCATAATGAGAAATCCCATATGCTAAGAATTCTTAACAAAGTCAATTCCGTGTTCAATAGATCACTTGCCTTCTTAGTTCTTTCTGTGGGCATAAGGAGAAACCCCATGTGCTAAGCATTTAGGTGGGTCCTTAATTAAAAGGTGGCCCTAACTGTAAGGTTCAGTTGAATGCAGAACGGTAGTGGTTATTCCTTCCCTGACTCGATATGCTTATAGGAAGCCATTGACTTCATTGTTAGTATATTATGCGTTTGTCTTGACTCTTACGTAATATATTACTTCGGTAGAGATTCAGGCAGATAAATTGGATCATCAACCTAATTCAACACCTCTTTCTGTCTTGAACTTCCTATGTGTTAGAGGTTCAGGAATTTGAATTATTTCAATTTTTTTAAGAAATTGATTGTATCAACTTTAAAAATAGACAAAATATGTATGAGCTCTAAGGTGGTGGATCTCATACACATTTCTAGTTTTTTTTTTTTGTTTTTAAAGACCTGAATTTGACATTACTAATCTTTCTCTATGAATTTGACATCACTAATTTTTTTTCCAAAAAATTGAATTTAAATCCAAATTTTAGTTGTAGGCATCCTAGTATTGCCACGGCTGGATCAAAACATTTTTTTTTTTTTGTTCTTTGGCTTCACATCTTAACAAGTGTAATCTTATTGGCACTACTGTATAAATAACTTTTAGAGTAAAGTTATGACTTAATTCATAAAATATCACTCTATTCTTAATTTGAGTTTCAAAATATAAAACTTATCATTTTAATTTCTAAATATGTTTTTCAATCTGAATGGTTTCTTCATCAAGTAAAGTTATGGTCACGTAATAAATTAATTGAGATGGTATAGATGGAAGTTCACATAATCATTTACTAATGATTTGGACTTGCCTAAGTGTCATGAAACCCATACGATGTCATTTTGCCAAATTTTATCGAGTTTTACCAAACCAAAAATCACGCCTTGATTAGAAACATAAGAACCAAAAGATTCTGTGTCTAGTGGGACTTGGCAAATTTTGGCACAAGTGCATTGTTTTGGACTTCTTGACACTTGAGCAAGTCTAGATTATTAGTTAATAATTACATAGGTTTTGCTTATACTATATCAACTAGTTTGTTAAGTATCTATTATTTAGCTTAATAAAGGATAATTTGATTGGAAAAAATGTTTGAAAAACTAAATTGAGATATTTTATTTTTAGATGATTAAATTAAGATAAAAGTAATCTTTCAACAATTAAATTATTAGTTTTACTTTAAATTTTACCTAAATTTAAGTGATTCTAGTCAAATAATTATTTATTACCTTCAAATGAAGTTCAGGCGAATAGGAGAGGTCAACGAAAATCACATGACCCCACAATTGCCTGGAACAGGGATCTCCTGAAACATGGAAATAAACCATTTCTACGCTACTCATCTAATCATTCCACAAGCTATATTTAAAAAGAAATGATTATACACTTTTACCGAAAGGATAA
Source organism: Erythrophleum fordii (assembly GCA_032878935.1). Lineage (NCBI taxonomy): Eukaryota > Viridiplantae > Streptophyta > Magnoliopsida > Fabales > Fabaceae > Erythrophleum > Erythrophleum fordii. Next base: position 4,267,742 of record JAVQMF010000046.1, on the reverse strand, counting down.
TGAATTTTTTTAAAGTAAATTATGCAACAATTTAGTTAAAATTACAGATTTTTTATTTTTTAATTTCAAAATTTAAAAAATTTTTTTAAAACAAAAAAGCATTATTTTTAGTATAATTTTAAATTTTTAATTAACTTATATATGTATATTTAGTTAAATTTATTTAAAAAAATTATTTTTATTTTTATTTATATATATTTTGATCTAATGTATATTTGTATATTTAGATTAATAAAAAATATTTTAATTAAAAAATTAACAAATTATATTGAGGTATATTTTAAAAATAAAAAATTATATGATTTTAACAAAACTCAAGAGATGTCAATCCATTTTTTTTTTTGGTTAGATTTCTTTAACTTGCACGAGGCAAAGCGTCTCGGAGCAGAACATGCGAACCCGGACAACGTGTGAAAGCATGTGTATGTCTGCATGCATGTAGAAGAAAACCATTTTCCTTTTTATTTTAACTCATTGCTATGAGTTTGTTAGCCCCTATCATCGGTTATGACTTATCAGCCAACATCATCGTTGTAGCAAATTTAAACAACAGAAACATTTTTTCAAAAAAAAAATCAATAATAATAATTCGCTGTAAATATGTCTTATCCCGTTTTGTTCTTAGAGCAATTCTTACATACACCTGGTGCGTTATATCATTTATACACTCAATAATTAAGATTTACTTTACACGTAAACCTTATCTATACTGTGCATGAACTCTGTCTGTACAAATTTAATTTTAACTCTTGATCTTCTTAGGTGCATCATACTCCAGGTGCACCTAAGAAATTTTGTTATTTTGGTAACATTGCTATGGAAAAAAACTTTCCCCCAAAATTGATAAACACCTTTAACTTTTACTTTCTAATCACAAATAGATCCCTCTATAACTTTCTTTTTCAAAATTTATATGCTTAATTTTTTAAAATTTTAATAAAATTTTGTTATAAGAAGCTCCACCTCTTGATGGAACTATTGATTAGCTTTACTTCAAAGATTGGATGGACTACTTCAAATCTGTGTGCATTCTACAGCACTATACCAATTTTAATATGATTGAACCATTGATTAGGATGTTCACAAAAATTATATATATATAAATTAAAAATTAAGAATTTATTTTGACAATGGTAGAAATTCCTAATTTGGGGATGTTTTAGGGGAAAATTATTCAAATTTCATATGGTAAATTTCTGAAAATGAAATTACAGGGATCTGGTTCTCCACAAAGCCAGCATTGAAAAGAGATAATTAGCACTTCGAGCAACAAAAATTAATTGACTTAATCCACTTATAAGAAAAAGGTAATATTGCCAATGAGTTTTGATTATTGGAGTCGGTGAAAAATTCGAGTTCAAAGTATCAATCGAAACTAAAATTAATTTTAAAAAAATATGTACCGAGGATGCACGGAAGATATCTTCATTGAACCAGTGGAAGAAGCAAAAAATAAGAAAAAACTATACTTTGTATAGTTAATCATGAAGAAAAATGTTAATGTTAACAACAAAACCAAGAAAAATAAGCGTCAGTCACCTGGACAGGAGACAGAGGAATTTAGAATCACTGTTTCAAGTGCTGCTGCTCAAATTTCACATGGTGATCCCATCCTTACATTACAAATAGTCTTACTTTTTGGTTTATAAGCCTTTTTTGCCGATCAAGTGTCCAAATTGGCAAACTCCAATCATTGAACACGTGCTCGTTGTAACTTGTGTTCGTTGTTGCTTCCCTCAATTCACCCAATTAACTACTTATCCATCTTTGACACGTCAAATCAAAATGCATGAACCTGGTAACGAAATAGTTTGAGTGTGTGAATCGATCATTACCTATTAATTTGTGCGATCCCATTGTGAACATTCTCTCTCTTGACACAATATATATTATGTCTGCGTTATTTTTTTTAATCATACTTTTTTTCCTTAATACTTTTATACTACTATATTATAATTTCTATACGAATAGTTTTTAAATGCATTGCTTAAGTACTTTTCAAAGGTTATGAGTGCTTTTGACAATCAACTTAATTATTTAAAGAATACTTTTAAAAATTATTGTGGTAAAAAATACATAGAGCAATTTATATTGAGGGGATAAAAAATTCTCCATCCATATTAAATCTTTAAATCCCCGGATCAATACTCACTTGCTCAGAAAAATTTTAAAATGAGTAAGTTTTTTGAAAAATCAAACTCATTTACATAAAATCTGTTCATATAAATTATAATAAAACATGAAATGCCTCAAACAACTATCAATATAATTCAAAACCTATAGGCAAAAATATTTGTTTAGTTCTTTAATTTTATTTGAAATTTTATTTTTGTCCTTTAATTTTATTAGTTTTAAGTTGGTCTTTTAATCTAACTTCAAATTTTACTTCCATTTCTTAACTTCATTTAGTTATAATTTGGTACTTTTACTTCAAGTTTTATTTTCATCCCTAAATTTCATTTGATTCTAATTTGGTCTATTAATTTTATCTTAGATTTTACTTTCTTCTTTTAATTTTATTTTATATAATTTGGTCTCTAAACTTTAATTTAAAAAGCTACTCAAATGTTTCCTTTCCTCCAATAATGTAGTCAAATTAAAATAGGCAAAAATACACTTTTGATCCTTTAATTGTATATAAAATTTCACATTTACCTCTTAACTTCATTTGATTCTAATTTGGTCTCTTAACCATACTTTAGATTTTACTTTTGGTCTTAACTTTATTTAATTCAAATTTGATTTCTTAACTTTACATATTTCATCTTGGTCCTTTAATTTCATTTTGTCCCAATTTAGACTTTTAACTTTACAAAATTACTCAAATGTTAAAATGCTTAATAGTAAAGTTTTGTACGGCTTATTGGTAACTTAATTATAATAACCTCTTGCCAACTGAGATTTATCGACTATAATACCCTTTAATACTCTTTTTTATCACCACTCATTGTGTTTTGTAAATCTGAGATAACAATTGATAAGTGGTTAGAGTAAAAAAAAATTATTAAGTGATTTTTATATGTCAAAATAATAAATTGAAACAAAATGAAATTAAAAAAATGAAAAGAAAACCTATGCTATGTTTGATACACAACAATCAGTGTGAAGGAATGGGAAAGTTTTTTTAAAAAAAGGGAAATATCCATTATAGGTTTGTTATCATTATACAATAATATCGGTCCCTTTCTATTATTATTATTTTTTAAAGTAGGATATAAGTATCATTTTCCATCTCTATATTCACTTTTTTTCTTTCATTTTCATTCTTTAGTTTCCTTCCGGTGTAACAAACGTATCTCTGAGTTAAGGGGCCACATTAAAATATAATAAAAATAAGAGGCAAAAATGAAATCTAAGTTAAAATTAAGAGATAAAAATACAATTTAAAATAAAATTAATAAATTAAATTAGAACAAAATAAAGTTAAAGAATGAACTTAAAACCTGATGTAGAGTTAATGGATAAAAAATATATTTTAGCCATATTGATAAAACGTTATTGTCACAAGATTTTTTTAAATATTTTATAAATCATTATTTGATTAATATACAAAAATGTGTGTGTATATACACATATCCACAGTCTAAGACAGGATGGATATCATACTATCTTGACCTAGACTTGAACTTTTTAAATTCCCAAAAAAATTTTTATACCCAAATCCAGACACATAAATTCTATGAATTCTTATGCATCTTGCCTTGTGGAGGACGACTTCCAGAGGCATTCATCTTGTGATTAAAGCAATGAAAATAGTGGTTATATATACACAACATATGCACCGAAAATTAAACAAGGAATTAGTGACTTAATTTAAGGATTAATTTGGCGAGGTGGGATGTTTGCATGACCCAATTGTCAATATCACGTTATATCAAAGCTAGTCCATCAAAAATTTTGATTGGATTCGAAGTAAAACTTTGAATTGCTTCTGTCATAAGCAACCATTTAAATTCATGCATGCCTTATGGCAACCATTTTCATTGTCATTTTTAGTTATTTTCTCCTAAATATCAGATAATCTATACTAATACATATATATGCATATATATATATATATATATATATATACTTTGGAACTTCTGGTATGTCTTGGTGGAGAAAACCGAAAAAGAGATAGTAATTGATATAAGGAAAAAGTATTTAACTTCCCACTATCTCCTTTTAGTTTAATCGAAAAATTACAAATTAACTATTAAATTTAATAGTTTGTTTAAACGAATTTTCAAATAAATTAAACTAGTCCTATACAGGACTATGGCACGCCATCTCTATCTAGTCATGATATGTCTCATATTTTTATTACTTCATTGTATAAATTTTCCTCCAACAATTGAATTTTCTCCCTTAATTTCTTGCCAGTATATAATGGTAAAGTCATATATATGCACTTATGAAACAAGCAATTACTTTGTTAATTTATTCTCCTTTACATATTATCACCTAAGCTTGGAATATTGAAACGGACAATTTCGATCTTGTCACCTCTTTTTGGTTTTTATTTTTTTCCCCCTTCTTTCAAGTTTAGTTATTCTATAATTTGTTTGACCTACATATGACGATATGCTTCCTCAAGCCCACAAACCTAAATATTTAAGCGGCACGTGAAGGGCCCGCACATTTCCGTTAGAAGTTGGAAAACACTTCCCCCTCCGCTGTTCGGCGCGCCTTTTTCGTTTGCTTTCCTGTCTTTCTTTTCTACGTTTTTCTTTTTCAATTTCGTTTAGGTGTAAATATACTTTTTGTCCCTCTCATTTCATAAAAATTTTAATTTGGTCCCTCTAATTCAAATGTAAACAACCAAATGTGCTTATCTTATTTTCTAATACAATGTAATTTGTTTCATTATCATATTGTCATCGAAAATGTAATGCCAAGTTTAACAGTTTATTGACTTATACATCAAATTTAGTGATGTGAGTTAACAATAATAAGTAAATAAATTACTTGGAGTTAAATTTAAGTATGAGTTAATGAGACTAAGATAATAAAAAATGTCTAAATTTAAAGTTAAATTTAAATGGAGATGTGACATAAGGGCAAAATTAAGTTGTTTAAATAAGGTATAGAAGGGCAACATTTAATTGCCTGAATAAGACTTTAGAGGGACTAAACTGAAACTTTTATAGAACTACAGCGACAAAAACATATTTAAAGCTTATTATTATTATTATTACTATTGGTGAATTTGGCTGCGAAATTAAGGCACCAAATTAAACCAACCTGCACAGTGCACTGAACCCAAATTCATAGCTATCTATAAATACCCCACAAACCGTTCTAACTTCCCCATCACCACCTTCTTCCTATTCTCTCTCTCTCTCTCTCTCCCGCATAAACGTCTTGATACAATTTCAATTCAGAAATTACAATTTCCAAAATGACGATCTCAGTTTTTCACCATCTTCTCCTTCAGGCAATGCTAATAATCCTCTTCAACTCAGCCTCAGCCACAGCGTTAGTGACGTATAATGTGGTCAGTTTCGGAGCCAAGCCAGATGGCAAAACCGACTCCACCAAGGCCTTCCTTGGTGCATGGGCGCAAGCATGCAGCTCGGCTGGACCTGCCGCCATTTACGTGCCGGAGGGGCGGTTCTTGCTCGGAACTGCTGTGTTCGGCGGGCAGTGTAACAACAAGGCTATCTCCATAACCATCGACGGCACTTTGGTGGCTCCGTCCGACTACCAGGTTACCGGCAATGCCGGGAACTGGATTGTGTTCGAGAATGTTGATGGGGTTTTCATTCGCGGCGGGTTGCTTGATGGCCAAGGCACTGCCTTGTGGGCTTGCAAGAACTCAGGCAAAAATTGCCCTGCTGGAGCCACGGTACCGTTAAATTCATGAAAAAATTTCTCTAATTTCTTATCACACAATCAAGAACATCCGTTTTTTTGTTTCACATTCCACTAAGGAAATCATCATTTGTCCTGGAGAAGATATACTTTTTCAGCGTGTCTCAAGTATATAATCATTTAGCCCCAAAAGAAAAAAATCTTTAAATTTTGAAAACATACAATTTATTATTTTAAAAGTTTTTACTTGCTAATCATTATTAATGAAGCATGTATATGTGCTTTGTTTTTGTCATATATTTTGTTTTAATTGATGAGAGACTAACATGAGTGAAAATCTTTCAAAAGTTGAATTGTATATTTTCACTATTTAAAAATTACATAATTGATACATGTGATTTTTTAGATTAAAAAATATATTTTCTCTTATTTATTTTTATCCATTATAACATCCTTGGTCGCTTTAGGATAGAGATAACTGAAGTTGTATAAAAAAATATTGGTCAACTTATATACTAATAGATTTTGTTGTGTGTATGTGCAGAACTTGGAATTTAGCAACTCCAACAACGTCGTCGTCAGTGGGTTGACCTCACTCAACAGCCAAATGTTCCACATAGTCGTCAATGAATGCCACAACGTCAAGATGCAAGGCGTGAAGGTGGCTGCCGCCGGAGACAGCCCTAACACGGATGGCATTCACGTTCAGTTGTCATCGGATGTCACCATACTTAACTCCAATATCGAAACCGGCGACGATTGCGTCTCCATTGGCCCCGGCACCACTAACGTGTGGATTGAAAATGTTGCCTGTGGCCCTGGCCATGGGATAAGGTATTTTTAATATTTTCTAATTTTTTTTTTTTTAAATTCTTGTGTGAAATTTCAAATATGATCGATGTTCCAAGTCAGAGGTGCTGGCATTAATTTTGTTGCTCATTTATTTGGCAGCATTGGAAGTTTAGGGAAGGACTTGAAGGAAGCTGGTGTACAAAATGTGACAGTTAACACAGTTAAATTCATTGGTACTCAAAATGGTGTTAGAATAAAGACTTGGGGAAAGCCCAGCGATGGATTTGTGAGAGACGTCCTTTTTCAACATGCAGTCATGGTCAATGTCCAAAATCCCATTGTAATTGACCAAAATTATTGCCCAACAAACGAGGGCTGCCCTGGTCAGGTTAGACCAAACAATTTTCGAACAAAATAATTCTTATAGCCCATTTATTACAATGCACAAAATGAAGCATGGTAATTTATACCAAAAGAAGATATAATCTTTGAATTGCATGTAAATCTTGTCATGATATGTATATTATGTCACGTATCTGTAATAGTGTCAATATCAGAATTTCTTGATCAGTGAGCTGATTTATTCTTCTTTGCTTTGGAATTGCCCTGTCAAAGCAGGCCTCTGGAGTGAAAATAAGTGATGTTACATACCAGGACATTCATGGAACATCTGCCACAGAGGTTGCTGTGAAATTTGATTGCAGTTCCGAGTACCCATGCACTGGGATAAGGTTGGAGGATGTGAAGCTGACTTATAACAACCAGGTTGCCCAAGCTTCATGTCAGCATGCCGGGGGAACCACGTTGGGTTTAGTTCAACCAGAGAGTTGCTTATAGAAAGTCTTAGGTTCAAACCTTTATCAAATTTACTAAAACATTAAGATTCTTTGTCCACAAACTCCTAGGACAAGATAAGTAGTGCTTAGTAATATAGTGTAATTGCTGGATGAAGATAGGAAGTTTATTGCATGAGCCTGTGGCGTTTATATCTTATTGGGCTATGGTGGAGCCAGGCCTTGCATTGGCCTTAGAACTTTCAAATATCTATGGCATAACTATAATCTTATATTAGAAGTATATATTGCATGAGTCCTATGTAACTTACCCTTATCATTTTTAATTTGTTTTTTGGTCATAGTCTCCAATGACATCGTCGCATATAGTTTACAGTGCATATATGGATCAAAGGGCAAAACACTAAAATGTAATTGAATGATCACAAGGACTCGAACCCCAGGACATGATACTTTACACATTTATATTATTTTTATTTTAAAAAAGTTATAATTCATTATTAAAATTAAAAAATAAAAATAGAGAAGTAAAGCACCATGATAGACAGTGGTAATATTTGAAAATTGAATCTTATATAATTACTTACTCAATGCTAAGGATACATTGGAGAGAAAAAGGAGAAATTAAAGAGTATATAGAATCCACTTATTAAGTCCTACCTTTTCTATCTCTTTCTCTCTATCTTTTCAAATTTAGTAAATAAATACTAAGCATCCATGTTGTTCAATTTTCAAAGTAATATTGTTTTCTTCTAATAATAAAATTAATACTATCAATTTTTTAATTTAACATAGTTTCATGGAACTTCTTTTTTTTTTAATACATATAATTGTCTTTAATATTTTATTGCATACATAATTTTATAATAAAATAGTACAAATAAGAAGCTATAACATTAAGCATATCTAATTTTTCTAATAAAACTTATTTCAAAATTAAATTCAGTAAACTAATAAAATTGTCTTGGAATTTATAGACCCACTTACTTTTAGTTATCTATCTTTTTAAAATACATGAATTAATCCTAAAAGATATTTAACACATTGCAAGTTAGTGGTCCTTTCATAAGCTATCCATAGATTAATGTTCAAATTTTGCTATTGTTAATTCATCCAATTAACATGTTAGACTATGTTTAGTATGACAAAATATAAAGAAATAGAATGAAAAAGGAATGAAAAAGTCAATAAAATAAATAGAAAATAATACTTGTATTCGTATTTAAAAAAAAAAGATAAATACTGTTAAATAATAATAATATAATAGACATTGAATAATAATTGTTTTTCTCTCTCCTTCTCCCATTCTTCTCTCTCTCTGATGATCTCGCAAGCATGTACCAAACAATAACTAAAGTCTATAGGATATCAATTAAAAAAAAGTTTAGATAAGTAAAAGCATTGTTTTGTAAATGATATATAGAACCCTAAGATATCATTCCTATGTCAAATAAATTTTAAATATATTCACCATTTCCACATTATAATATAAGTTGTAAGCTTGTCCCAAATAAAATGTTGGCAAAAATTTTGAAAAACCCTATCTACATGCCTTCAAGTGGCCTTCAACCATTGGAAAAACCCTGTTGATATGCCTCCGAGCATAAATAAATAAAGTCCCAAAGAAAGGTTGGTAAGCTACACTATAGTCTCTTTAGTCTCCATCGATCACTATAAGAATATTAATAATTTTCAACTGCGGAATCCGGTTGCCTTCCGATTGATATGAGTGGTTTGTTTTTTTAATGTTTTTCCACTGTCTGACTAATTTTTAGGTGCTTAACATTAAATTATAATTAAAAAAATATATTGTGCAAATTTGAAAAAACTTCAAAAAAAAAATTGGTTGCCTAAGGTTGACTAAATGACAGTTGGTCTTGGTCGGCTCATTGGGCCGATTACCTTGTAGTCAACTAAGGCCAACTCAATGGCAGCTGGTTCAATGGGTTGCTTGTATTTCGACCAAATTGGGGCTAATTACATTTTTAGTCGGTTTGCTTTTAACATTTTAACTTGTTTTACTTTTGTTCTTTTTAGCATTAAACTTCCTTTTTTTTTTTTTTAAATATTTGACATTTTTTCAACATTTTAAATTAAGATTTTTATTGTTGGAAAATGGTAATATTATCCATTACAATTAATAATTAATATATAACCTTTAATATTTAACCATTTGACAAACAAAAATAGTCGTTTGGAAGGCATATAAGTTACTCCCTTCTTATTCGCATATTTCACTTCTTAATTTCTTTTTTTTTTTTTTTTTTTCTCTTTTGTTATTCTTTACTTTATGTGTCTCTTCTTTGGTTTGCTATTTAACTTTTTTACTTTTAGAATTTGTCTTTGATTTTAGTTATAGTTCATTTAAATACAAGGTGGTATGCTTTTAGTATATTTATTAATGTACCTTTTTTTTAATAAAAAAATCTGATTCAATAGTTCAACTTGCACTGTACTGTGAACTGCACTATTTTTTGATTTAATGACTGATCTACATTTTAGGATATTGGTCATGCCTAATGGTTTCTTTTTCCCCTTCTGCGTTTTGATAGTTCTTCTCTAGTATGGTTGCATTGCTATCTGTATGTATCTCATTAATTTAGCCATTTTGACTATTAGATTTGAGGCTAGAACGCTAGCAATAGGTGAAGCCATCGGTTTAGGAGCAGCAATTGATTCCTTATCTGGGATTGGCATGCAAAAGATACATGATTACGAGGTTAGTCAACACTCAATTTGATATGTAATGCAATTTGATTATTCATGGAAAATGAGAGATGAATAAAAATCTGAAATGTTATTTTGAAAAAAAAAGATGTACGTGCAAGTGCAGTGTCAAAGTTGATAAGTTTTCTAGCGTGGTAAAGCTTCCAGTGCATTGTGTTTAATTATTGAATCTTGCTTACATATTCCATAATTTTCAATTAGATGAAGTCGTTGAGTCTTACACTATTAGTGTAAAATGGTATATTCAATTGTCTATATTTCAGTACATTTGTTAGTAGGCTTATAAAGGAAAGCTTTTAATAATTTGAAAAAAAAAAAACTATAGCATAAGACGTGAAACAATATAAAAAAAAAAATGCCGTAGGGATGGAAGAGAACCAAAAAGGGGGGAGGGGAAGTAGTGGTAAGAACAAGGTTGCCTTCTATTTGAGATTTTGAAGAGGATGGGATAAAAATACACTCAATTATTTCTACCAAAAATTTTATACTTTGATTATCTATTTTCCAATGCATATTTATGCAGTCTAAGTGGTATTTGAATTTCAAATGGGGGCCAAAAAAGGAGATCGTATCAACTTGTTCTGACTAACTTGTTCTGACTTAGGATAATAAGCTTATGAGCTTAGTCTTACTTCATCTACAAGAAACAAAATAAGGCTTCCATCTCTAAATTGAAATCAAACATAACTCACATCTTTTTGGGCGTGAAGCAGTAAAAGAAGAACTCATCTTCTTTCTTTATCAGTTCGGAGCCATGCGAGATGAAGGTCCCATGCACGGCTATCACCAGCTTATTGATAAACTTGATACATGTTAGAATCAAGATATTTAAAGTAACTTTCTACATACTTTACTAAAATGAGTTGTACAGTAGAATCGGGACATTTTTTGTATTTTAATGTGTAATAATGCAAACTTTTACTGTTTAAAGGCAAGCACTTTACAATGGTTTATGGTTATCGCAGAGAATGTTTGGATGTTAAAAACTTATGTTTATTTTAAATAAAAAAGAAACAAGAAAAATGACCTAATATATTAATTCAGGAGAAAAATTGCTGCAACTCACTTCATGATTATATGTTTAATGAAAATATTTTATTGTAGAGCTAACACGCACAAGAAAATCAAATTTTTTATTTGCACATCAGTAAATTTTGTTTATATATAGTTTTTTATTCCATAGATGGATCGAGCTGGGTAGATATCTGCACGAAAGCCTTCTTTCTGTGCCAAATATTTACATCTATGGGCCAGCACCTTCGGAAAAATACCAACGAGCTGCTCTTTTTTTCTTTCAGTGTCAAGAACATGCACCCTACTGACCTTGCAACGTTTTTGGATCAACAGGTGAATAATAGAAGACTATCTCCATAATTTATGTACATGTTTGTTGAACAGGTTTAGTTTATAATCAAGTGGGAAATCCTATTTTGTCCTCCGCGGGTCATTTCTTTCTATTCAGTCTCTCAGTCATCAAAATGCTTCTAGTGTTGCCCTTCTTTCCTATCTACATCAAAAAATTAACACCAAACCTTACAAATTGTTGACTTGAAGCGAGCAATTTGTTGTAAGTTAACAGTGCCTGGTACCATAAATGTCTAAGCCAGGAATTGGTTTGGTTTGACATTGATGGATAGGTAACACTGATAAGTATTTCAATATTTGAAGGACTAAATTGAAAGAAAAGATTTGTGGAAAATGAAATTGAATGTACACTTATTTGTCAAAGACCAAAATAGAGTTCTTCTGTAATCAATTATTATGATTTGAATCTGGCGGATAAAATTGGGATAGTTTTTTATTATGTTTTAGAAAATATCCTTCTTGAACTGCAACCGATATTTATTTCATTTTAGCATGGAGTGGCTATTCGATCAGGTCACCATTGTGCCCAACCCCTCCATTGCAATCTCGGAGTCAGCTCGATTGCATGTGCTAGTCTTTACTTCTACAACACAAAGGAAGATATCGACAATTTTGTTCATGCCCTTAATGACACAGTCAGCTTTTTCAATTCATTCAAGTAGACTTTCGACTCTTATCAGAATACATTTTTTTAATATTATTTTGTTAAGTTATTCTAATTATTGCCTTTGTCAATTTTTAAAGATGAACGGTGTATGCACCACTTGCACTTTGGATGGGAGTCAAATGTATAGTGTAATCAACAGAGCTTTTCCTTGAGTACTATACTAGGCAAATACTCTGGTTATAGGATACTACAAAACTACCTTGGATAGTTGATATTGGAACATGGCTAGGCTCGTACTGACAAGATAGGTTGGAGCCTAAGTGCCATCAGCCATCTTGTTTAACCTATCCTTTTAGCAATATCATGATTTTTGGCTCAATGGCCAAAGTGGATAGTTTGTTTAATAAAATAAATGTCGTGGTTATTTAAGATTAGTCCATTCAATAGGTGGGTTTATGGTTTTAAATTGTGGTTGTAGTTGCAGTTATGTTCCAATTACAGTTGCAAGTATTGTGGATAGTATAAGAAGGATTGAGGATATTACAATTGATTGATGCTGATGCGGCTCACGCCGCAATAATAATATTGCGCCGTATCAGATGATGCAGATTACAATTTAAAATCATGGGTGAGTCCTTGTTCAATATAGGTCACTTCCCTCCGTAGTTCTTACTGTGAGCATAATGAGAAATCCCATATGGTAAGAATTCTTAATAAAGTCAATTCCGTGTTCAATGGATCAGTTGCCTTCTTAGTTCTTTCTGTGGGCATGAGGAGAAACTGATCCATTTGCTAAGCATTATACTTAGGTGGGTCCTTAATTAAAAGGTGGCCCTAACTATAAGGTTCAATTGAATACAGAACGGTTGTGGTTATTCCTTCCCTGACGCGATATATGCTTATAGGAAGCCATTGACTTCACTATTAGTATATTATGTGTTTGTCTTGACTCCTACGTAATATATTATTTTGCTAGAGATTCAAGCAGATAAATTGGATCATCAACCCAATTCAACACCTCTTTCTGTGTTGAACTTTCTCTGTGTTAGAGGTTTAGGAATTTGAATTATTTCAAAGTTTTTTTTAAGAAATTGATTGTGTCAACTTTAAAAATAGACAAAATATGTATGAGCTATAAGGTGGTGGATCTCATACACATTACTAGTTTTTTTTTTAAAGACCTGAATTTGACATTACTAATTTTTCTCTATGAATTTGACATCACTAATTTTTTTACAAAAAATTGAATTTAAATCCAAATTTTAGTTGTAGGCATCCTAGTATTGCCACGCAATGTCAAAACTTTTTTTTTTTTTGGTTCTTTGGCTTCACATCTTAACAAGTGTAATCTTTATTGGCACTACTGTATAAATAACTTTTAGAGTAAAGTTATAACTTAATTCATAAAATATCACTCTATTCTTAATTTGAGTTTCAAAATATAAAACTTATCATTTTAATTTCTATGTATGTTTTTCAATCTGAATGGTTTTTTCATCAAGTTATGGTCACGTAATACATTAATTGAGATGGTATAGATGGAAGTTCACATAATCATTTACTAATGATTTGGACCTGCCTAAGTGTCATGAAACCCATATGATGTCATTTTGCCAAATTTTATCGAGTTTTACCTAACCAAAAATCACGCCTTGATTAGAAACATTAGAACCAAAAGATTCTGTGTCTAGTAGGACTTGGAAAATTTTGGCACAAGTGCATTGTTTTGGACTTCTTGACACTTGAGCAAGTCTAGATTATTAGTTAATAATTACATAGGTTTTGCTTATACTATATCAACTAGTTTGTTAAGTATCTATTATTTAGCTTAATAAAGGATAATTTGATTGGAAAAAATGTTTGAGAAACTGAATTGAGATATTTTATTTTTAGATGATTAAATTAAGATAAAAGTGATCTTTCAACAATTAAATTATTAGTTTACTTTAAATTTTACCTAAATTTAAGTGATTCTAGGTCAACGAAAATCACATGACCCCACAATTTTCTGAAACAGGGATCTCCTGAAACATGGACATAAACCATTTCTACACTACTCATCTAATCATTCCACAAGCTATAATTAAAAAGAAATGATTATACACTTTTACCGAAAGGATAATGAATTTTTTTTTAGTAAATTATGCAACAATTTAGTTAAAATTACAGATTTTTTATTTTTTAATTTCAAAATATAAACAATTTTTTTAAAACAAAAAAGCATTATTTTTAGTATAATTTTAAATTTTTAATTAAAATATTTTTCATTAACTTATATATGTATATTTAGTTAAATTTATTTAAAAAAATTATTTTTATTTATATATATTTTGATCTAATATATATTTGTATATTTAGATTAATAAAAAATATTTTAATTAAAAAATTAACAAATTATATTGAGGTATATTTTAAAAATAAAAAATTATATAATTTTAACAAAACTCAAGAGATGTCAATCCATTTTTTTTTTTTTTTTAGATTTCTTTAACTTGCCCGAGGCAAAGCGTCTCGGAGCAGAACATGTGAACCCAGACAACGTGTGAAAGCATGAGTGTATGTCCGCATGCATGTAGAAGAAAACCATTTTCCTTTTTATTTTAACTCATTGCTATGAGTTTGTAAGCCCCTATCATCGGTTATGACTTATCAGCCAACATCATCGTTGTAGCAAATTTAAACAACAGAAACATTTTTCCAACCAAAAAAAAATTCAATAATAATAATTCGCCGTAAATACGTCGTATTCAATTTTGTTTTGAGAGCAATTCTTACATACACTTAGTACGTTATATCATTTATACACTCAATGATTAAAATTTATTTTACACGTGCACCTTACTTATACTGTGCATGAACTCCGTCTTTACAAATTTAATTTTAACTCTTGATTTTCTTAGATGCATCATATTTCAAGTGCACCTAAAAAATTTTGTTGTTCTGATAGCACTGCCATGGAAAAGAACTTTCCCCCAAAATTGATAAATGCCTTTAACTTTTACTTTCTAATCGCAAATAGATCCCTCTATAATTTTCTTTTTCAAAATTTATATACTTAATTTTTTAAAATTTTAATAAAATTTTGTTATAAGAAGCTCCACCTCTTGATGGAACTATTGATTAGCTTTACTTCAAAGATTGGATGGACTACTTTAAATCTGTGTGCAGTCTACAGCACTATACCAATTTTAATATGATTGAACCATTGATTAGGATGTTCACAAAAATTATATATATAAATTAAAAATTAAGAATTTATTTTGACAATGGTAGAAATTCCTAATTTGGGGATGTTTTAGGGGAAAATTATTCAAATTTCATATGGTAAATTTCTGAAAATGAAATTACAGGGATCTGGTTCTCCACAAAGCCAGCATTGAAAAGAGATAATTAGCAATTCGAGCAACAAAAATTAATTGACTTAATCCACTTATAAGAAAAATGTAATATTACCAATGAGTTTTGATTACTGGAGTCGGTGAAAAATTCAAGTTCAAAGTATCAATCGAAACTAAAATTAATTTTAAAAAAATATGTACCGAGGATGCACGGAAGATATCTTCATTGAACCAGTGGAAGAAGCAAAAAATAAGAAAAAACTATACTTTGTATAGTTAATCATGAAGAAAAATGTTAATGTTAACAACAAAACCAAGAAAAATAAGCGTCAGTCACCTGGACAGGAGACAGAGGAATTTAGAATCACTGTTTCAAGTGCTGCTGCTCAAATTTCACATGGTGATCCCATCCTTACATTACAAATAGTCTTACTTTTTGGTTTATAAGCCTTTTTTCTCGATCACGTTTCCAAATTGGCAAAGTCCAATCGTTGAACATGTGTTCTTTGTTGCTTCCCTCAATTCTCCCAATTAACTACTTATCCATCTTTGACACGTCAAATCAAAATGCATGAACCTGGTAACGAAATAGTTTGAGTGTTTGAATCGATCATTACCTATTAGTATATGCGATCCTATTGTAAATTCTCTCTCTTGACGCAATATATATTATGTTTGCTTTATTTTTTTTAGTCATACTTTTTTTCCTTAATACTTTTATACTACTATATTATAATTTCTATACGAATAGTTTTTAAATGCATTGCTTAAGTACTTTTCAAGAGTTATGAGTGCTTTTGACAATCAACTTAATTATTTAAAGAATACTTTTAAAAATTATTGTGGTAAAAAATACATAGAGCAATTTATATTGAGGGGATAAGAAATTCTCCATCCTTATTAAATCTTTAAATCCCCGGAATTATACTCACTTACTCAGAAAACTTTTAAAATGAGTAAGGTTTTTTAAGAATCCAACTCATTTACATAAAATCTGTTCATATAAAATTATAATAAAACATGAAATGCCTCAAACAACTATCAATATAATTCAAAACTTATAGGCAAAAATATTTTTTAGTTCTTTAATACTTATAGGAAAAAATATTTTTTTGGTTCTTTAATTTTATTTGAGATTTTATTTTTGTCCTTTAATTTTATTAGTTTTAATTTGGTCTTTTAATCTAACTTTAAATTTTACTTCCATTTCTTAACTTTATTTAATTATAATTTGGTACTTTTACTTCTGGTTTTATTTTCACTCCTTAATTTCATTTGATTTTAATTTGGTTTATTAATTTTATCTTAGATTTTATTTTCGTCTTTTATTTTATTTTATCTCTAAACTTTAACTTATAAAACTACTCAAATGTTTCCTTTCCTCCAATGTCGTCAAATTAAAATGCTTAACATAAAAGTTTTATATGGCTCATTGATAATTTAATTTTAATAACATCTTGCCAACTTATATTTTCATGTTATAATACCCTTTCTATCACCACCTATTGTGATTTGTAAATTCAAGATAACAATTGATTAGCTTGTTAAAAAGAAGAAAATAATTGGGTGAATTTTGTAAGTTAAAGGGGTAAATTGAAAAAAAATGAAATTAAGAAACAAAAATAAAATCTAAGATGAAATTAAAAGACTATATTGGAATAAAGTAAAATTAGGCACAAATACAGTTTTGATCCTTTAATTGTATATAAAATTTCACTTTTACCTCTTAACTTCATTTGATTCTAATTTGGTCTCTTAACCATACCATAGATTTTACTTTTGCTCTTAACTTTATTTAATTCCAAATTGATTTCTTAACTTTACTTATTTCATCTCGGTCCTTTAATTTCATTTTGTCCCAATTTAGACTTTTAACTTTATAAAATTACTCAAATGTTAAAATGCTTAATAGAAAAGTCTTATATGGCTTATTAGTGACTTAATTATAATAGCCTCTTGCCAACATAGATTTATCAGCAATAATACTCTTTTTTATCATCACTCACTGTGCTTTGTGAATCTGAGATAACAATTGATAAGTGGTTAGAGGAAAAAAAATTATTGAGTGATTTTTATAAGTTAAAGTAATAAATTGAAACAAAACGAAATTAAAAAAAATGAAAAGAAAACCTATGCTATGTTTGATACACAACAATCAGTGTGAAGGAATGGGAAAGTTTTTAAAAATTTTTTGGGAAATATCCATTATACATTTGTAATCATTATACAATAATATCGGTCCCTTTCTATTATTATTATTATTATTATTATTTTTAAAGTAGGGATATAAGTATCATTTTCCATCCCTATATATCTACTTTTTTTTTCTTTCATTTTCATTCCTTAATTTCCTTACTGTGTACCGAATGTAGCTCTAAGTTAAGGGACCGCATTAAAATATAATAAAACTAAGGGACAAAAATGAAATCTAAGTTAAAATTAAGAAATAAAAATAAAATTTAAAATAAAGTCAATGAATCAAATTGAAACAAAATAAAGTTAAAGAATGAACTTAAGACCTAATGTAAAGTTAATAGATCAAAAATATATCTTAGCCAAATTGATAAAAAGTTATTCTCACAAGATTTTTTAAAATATTTTATAATATGTTATATTGATTAATATGCAAAAATATGTGTGTATATATACATATACACAGTCTAAGATAGGATGGATATTATACTATCTTGACCTAGACTTGAACTTTTTAAATTCCCATAAAAAGTTTTATATCCAAACCTAGACACATAAATTCTATGAATTCTTATGTATCTTGCCTTATGGGGGACGACTTCCAGAGGCATTCATCTTGTGCTTAAAGCAATGAAAATAATGGATATATATACACAACATATGCACCGAAAATTAAACAAGGAATTAGTGACTTAATTTAAGGATTAATTTGGCGAGATGGGATGTTTGCATGACACAATTGTCAATATCACGTTATATCAAAACTAGTTGATCAAAAATTTTGAATGGATTCGAAGTAAAACTTTGAATTCCTTCTGTCATAAGCAACCATTTAAATTCATGCATGCCTTATGGCAACCACTTTATTTGTCATTTTTAATTATTTTCTTCTAAATATCAGATAATCTATACTAATACAAACATATATATATATTGGGACTTCTGGTATGTCTTGGTCTAGAAAACCAATATAGTTATTGACATAAGGAAAAAGTATTTAACTTTCCACTATCTCTTTTTAGTTTAATCGAAAAAATAAAAACTAACTATTAAATTTAATATTATACTTAAATGATTAATTTTCAAATAAATTAAACTAGCCCTATCCAGGACTATGGCACGTCATCTCTATCTAGTCATGATATGTCTCATTTTTTTATTACTTCATTGTATAAATTTTCCTCCAACAATTGAATTTTCTCCCTTAATTTCCTGCCAGTATAATGGTAAAGTCATATATATGCGCTTATGAAACAAGCAATTACTTTGTTAATTTATTCTCCTTTACATATTATCACCTAAGCTTGGAATATTGAAACGGACAATTTCGATCTTGTCACCTCTTTTTGGTTTTTATTTTTTTCCCCCTTCTTTCAAGTTTAGTTATTCTTTAATTTGTTTGACCTATATATGACGATATGCTTCCTCAATCCCACAAACCTAAATATTTGAGCGGCACGTGAAGGGCCGCACATTTCCGTTAGAAGTTGGAAAACATTTCCCACTCCACTGTTCGGCGCGCCTTTTTCGTTTGCTTTTCTTTCTTTTCTACGTTTTTCTTTTTCAATTTCGTTTAGGTGTAAATATACTTTTTGTCCCTCTCATTTCATAAAAATTAATTTGGTCCCTCTAATTCAAATGTAAACAACCAAATATGCTTATGTTATTTTCTAATACAATCTAATTTGTTTCATTATCATATTGTCATCGAAAATGTAATGCCAAGTTTAACAGTTTATTGACTTATACATCAAATTTAGTGATGTGAGTTAACAATAATAAGTAAATAAATTACTTGAAAGTTAAATTTAAGTAGGAGTTAATGAGACTAAGATAATAAATAATGTCTAAATTTAAAGTTAAATTTAAATGGAGATGTGACATAAGGGCAAAATTAAGTTGTTTAAATAAGGTATAGAAGGGCAACATTTAATTGCCTGAATAAGACTTTAGAGGGACTAAACTGAAACTTTTATAGAACTACAGCGACAAAAACATATTTAAAGCTTATTATTATTATTACTATTGGTGAATTTGGCTGCAAAATTAAGGCACCAAATTAAACCAACCTGCACAGTGCGCTGAACCCAAATTCATAGCTATCTATAAATACCCCACAAACCGTTCTAACTTCCCCATCACCACCTTCTTCCTACTCTCTCTCTCTCTCCCGCATAAACGTCTTGATACAATTTCAATTCAGAAATTACAATTTCCAAAATGACGATCTCAGTTTTTCATCATCTTCTCCTTCAGGCAATGCTAATAATCCTCTTCAACTCAGCCTCAGCCACAGCGTTAGTGACGTATAATGTGGTCAGTTTCGGAGCCAAGCCAGATGGCAAAACCGACTCCACCAAGGCCTTCCTTGGTGCATGGGCGCAAGCATGCAGCTCGACTGGACCTGCCGCCATTCACGTGCCGGCGGGGCGGTTCTTGCTCGGAACTGCTGTGTTCGGCGGGCAGTGTAACAACAAGGCTATCTCCATAACCATCGACGGCACTTTGGTGGCTCCGTCCGACTACCAGGTTACCGGCAATGCCGGGAACTGGATTGTGTTCGAGAATGTTGATGGGGTTTCCATTCGCGGCGGGTTGCTTGATGGCCAAGGCACTGCCTTGTGGGCTTGCAAGAACTCAGGCAAAAATTGCCCTGCTGGAGCCACGGTACTGTTAAATTCACGAAAAAATTTCTCTAATTTCTTATGACACAATTAAGAACATCCGTTTTGTTGTTTCACATTCCACTAAGCAAATCATCATTTGTCATGGAGAAGATATACTTTTTCAGCGTGTCTCAAGTATATAATGATTTAGCCCCAAAAAAAAAAAAAATCTTTAAATTTTGAAAACATACAATTTGTTATTTTAAAAGTTTTTACTTGCTAATCATTATTAATGAAGCATGTATATGTGCTTTGTTTTTGTCATATATTTTCTTTTAATTGATGAGAGACTAACATGAGTTAAAATCTTTCAAAAGTTGAATTGTATATTTTCACTATTTAAAAATTAGATAATTGATACATGTGATTTTTTAGATTTAAAAATATATTTTCTCTTATTTATTTTTATCCATTATAACATCCTTGGTTGCTTTAGGAAAAATATTGGTCAACTTATATACTAATAGATTTTGTTGTGTGTATGTGCAGAACTTGGAATTTAGCAACTCCAACAACATCGTCGTCAGTGGGTTGACCTCACTCAACAGCCAAATGTTCCACATAGTCGTCAATGAATGCCACAACGTCAAGGTGCAAGGCGTGAAGGTGGCTGCCGCCGGAGATAGCCCTAACACGGATGGCATTCACGTTCAGTTGTCATCGGATGTCACCATACTTAACTCCAATATCGGAACCGGCGACGATTGCGTCTCCATTGGCCCCGGCACCACTAACGTGTTGATTGAAAATGTTGCATGTGGCCCTGGCCATGGGATTAGGTATTTTTAATATTGTCTTTTTTTTTAAATTCTTGTGGGAAATTTCAAACATGATCGATGTTCCAAGTCAGAGGTGCTTGGATTAATTTTGTTGCTCATTTATTTGGCAGCATTGGAAGTTTAGGGAAGGACTTGAAGGAAGCTGGTGTACAAAATGTGACAGTTAACACAGTTAAATTCATTGGTACTCAGAATGGTGTTAGAATAAAGACATGGGGAAAGCCCAGCGATGCATTTGTGAGAGACGTCCTTTTTCAACATGCAGACATGGTTAATGTCCAAAATCCCATTGTAATTGACCAAAATTACTGCCCAACAAACGAGGGCTGCCCTGGTCAGGTTAGACCAAACAATTTTCGAACAAAATAATTCTTATAGCCCATTTATTATAATGCACAAAATGACGCATGGTAATTTATCCCAAAAGAAGATATAATCTTTTGAATTGCACGTAAATCTTGTCATGATGTGTATATTATGTCACGTATTTGTAACAGTGTCAATATCAGTATTTCTTGATCAGTGAGCTGATTTGTTCTTCTTTGCTTTGGAATTGCCCTGTCAAAGCAGGCCTCTGGAGTGAAAATAAGTGATGTTACATACCTGGACATTCATGGAACATCTGCAACAGAGGTTGCTGTGAAATTTGATTGCAGTTCCGAGTACCCATGCACTGGGATAAGGTTGGAGGATGTGAAGCTGACTTATAACAATCAGGTTGCCCAAGCTTCATGTCAGCATGCTGGCGGAACCACATTGGGTTTAGTTCAACCAGAGAGTTGCTTATAGAAAGTCTTAGGTTCAAACCTTTATCAAATTTATTAAAACATTAAGTTTTTGTCCACGAACTACCAGGACAAGATAAGTAGTGTTTAGTTATATAGTGTAATTGCTGGATGAAGATAGGAAGTTTATTGCATGAGCATGTGGCGTTTATAGCTTTATTGGGCTATGGTGGAGCCTGGCCTTGCATTGGCCATAGAACTTTCAAATATCTATGGCATAACTATAATCTTATATTAAAAGTATATATTGCATGACTCCTATGTAACTTACCCTTATCATTTTTAATTTGTTTTTTGGTCATACTCTCCTATGAAATCCACCCATATTGTTTACAGTGCATATATGGATCAAAGTGCAAAACACTAAAATGTAATTGAGTGATCACAAGGACCTGCACCCCAAGATATGATACTTTACATATTTATGTTATTTTTATTTTAAAAAAGTTATAATTCATTATTAAAATTAAAAAATAAAAATTGATAAGTAAAGCAGCATGATAGGCACTAGTAATGTTTGAAAATTGAATCTTATGTATTTACTTACTCAATGCTAAGGATAAATTGGGAAAAAGAAAGGAGAAATTAAAGAGTGTATAGAATCCACTTATTAGGTCCTACCTACTCTATCTCTTTCTTTCTATCTTTTGAAATTTACCAAATAAATGTAGAGCATCCATATTATAATATTTGGATGAGCCTGTGGCGTTTATAGCTTATTGGGCTATGGTGGAGCCTGGCCTTGCATTGGCTATAGAACTTTCAAATATATATGGCATAACTATAATCTTATATTAAAGTATATGTTGCATCAGTCCTATGTAACTTACCCTTATCTTTTATTATTGTTTTTTGGTCATACTCTCCTGGGAAATCGATCCATATACTTTACAGTACATATATGGATCAAAGTGCAAAATACTAAAATGTAATTGAGTGATCACAAAGACTCACACCCAAGTCATGATACTTTACATATTTATATTATTTTTATTTTAAAAAAGATATGATTTATTATTAAAATTAAAAAATAAAAATAGAGAAGTAAAGCAGCATGATAGACAGTAGTAAATTTTGAAAATTGAATCTTATGTATTTACTTACTTAATACTAAGGATAAATTGGAAAGGTAAAGGAGAAATTAATGAGTGTATTGAATCCACTTATGAGGTACTACTCACTCTATCTCTTTCCCTCTATCTTTTCAAATTTACCAAATAAGTACATGTTATAATATTTGGATCAAAAGAAACAATTCAACTTTCAAAGTAATATAGTTTTCTTCTAATAATAAAATTAATACTATTAATTTTTTTTGTTGAACATAGTTTGAGGGAACTTTCTTTTTTTTAATACATATAAGTGTCTTTAATTTTTTATTGCATACATAATTTTATAATAAAATAGTACAAATAAGAAACTATTATTATAACATTAGATATATCTAATTTTTTTAATAAAATTTATTACAACATTAAATTCAGTAAATTAATAAAATAGTCTTGGAATTTATAGACTCACTTATTTTTAATCCTCAATTTTTTTAAATACATGAATCAATCCTAAAAGATATTTAACACGTTGCAAGTTAGTGCTTTTTTCTTTAGCTATGAATAGATTAATGTTCAAATTTTGCCATCAATTAACATGTTAGGCTACATTTAGTATAACAAAATATAGAGAAATGGAATGAAAAAGGAATAAAAAGTGAATAAAATGAATATAAAATGATACCCATACTCATACTTAAAAATATAAAAGGACAAATACTATTAAGTAATGATAATAATAATATAATAAACATTGAATAATAATTTTTTCCCTCTCCCTCTCTCATTCTTCTCTCTCTCTCTCTCTCTCTCTCACTATCACATGCGCGTACCAAACAAGGACTAAAGTCTATATGATATCATTTAAAAAAAGGTTTAGATAAGTAAAAGCATTGTTTTGCAAATAATATATAGCACCCTATGATATTTTTCTTATATCAAATAAATTTTAAATATATTCACCATTTCCTCATTATAATATAAGTTGTAAGCTTGTCCCAAATGAAATGTCGGCAAAAATTTTGAAAAACCCTATCAACATGTCTCCAAGTGACCTTCAACCATTAGAAAAACCCTGTCCATATGCCTCCAAGCATAAATAAATAAAGTCCCAAAGAAAGTTTGGTAAGCTGCACTATAGTCTCTTTGGTCTCCACGAATCACTACAAGAATGTTAATAATTTCCAATTGCAGACTCCGACTACCTTCCGATTTGTGTGAACGGTTTTTTTTTTTTTTTAGATTTATCTGCTTTTTGACTAATTTTTAGATGCTTAACATTAAATTATAATTAAAAATATATATTGTACAAATTTGAAAAAATTGCCAGAAAAAAGATAAATTTGGTTGCCTTAGGTTGACTAAATGGCAGTTGGTCTTGGCCAACTCATTGGCCCGATTGCCATATAGTTGAACAAGGCCAATTGAATGGCAGTTGGTCCCATGGGTTGACTACATTTTTAATTGGTCTGCTTTTAATTATTTTATCTTGTTTTACTTTTGTTCTTTTTAGTTTTAAACTTTTTTTTAATATTTTACATTTTTTTAAAATTTTAAATTAAAAATTTTTTATCATTGAAAAATGGTAAATTATCTGTTAAAATTATTAATTAATTGATAACTTTTAATATTTAACCGTTCGACAAACAAAAATAGTTGTTTGAAAGGAATGTTATATAAGTTACTCCCTTCTTCTTTTTCTTTGCATATTTCACTTCTTAATTTCATTTTTTTCTCTTGCTATTCTTTACTTTATGTGTCTCTTCTTTGTTGTGCTATTTACACTGCATTTGGATTTCTATATTTCATTTCTCTCGTTTAATCTCCATTCAAATTTCCACCTTCTTAATTTTAATTTCTTTTTAGGTATGTATAAATAATTACTTTATAATGTTTTTATGAAAATTTATTTGCTATTTAATATTGTTATTTATTGATTATTTTTGTGATCGTATAATTAATTGCTTAATAATATTTGTATGAAATATTATTTGTTATTTAATGTTACTATTAAATGTGGTTATTTATTGATTATTTCCATGTGATAATGTAGTGAACAAATATTTAAATTGTTTATTATTGTGATTTCCAATTAAATTGTGATTTTTTTCTAATTGAGTATTCAGATGGATTTCAACATTTTTGTTATAGTGAATAACTGTATGGTAAATCCTAGGTTGCTTTTTATAGCTCTACACAACAATCTCTCTCACACCCCCCATTCAAGAGTATGATTGGCATGAAAGACAAAACAAATCTCACCTCCATAAACCTAATTAAAATTAGGACCTTAGCTATGCTTATTGGGAATCCTTATGATCTAATGTCAAATAATGGAGCTAACATACTAAAAAAATAAAAATAAAAAGTAAAACTATAAGTCATATGTAACAGCATATTTCTCTAGCCCTTCTTCCTTACAAATAAGCTTCATACATGTGCATTCATGGAAAATGGAATAAAAATAATGCATTTAATCGCGTTACTTAAGCCTTTAAATTTTCATCTTTTGCTCTATGAACCATATGAACTTCTCAATACCATCCTCTACTCATAATCCATCCATACAAGTAATAAACAATATAAAACATCACATACAACTTGGGTTAAAAGTCTCACATCAAAAAAATTAAAAGTTGGCCTCAGGTTCATCTTTCCAGATTTCTATCATTAATTTTAGAAAATTATAATTAATTTTAGAAAAATCAAAATTAAGCAAATGAGAGTTTTTTGGAAAGCCATGAATGTCAACTATAAGTTGAAAATCATTTCAGGCTATGAAAACATCAACTAGACCATGATTGACAATGGAATAGCACCAAAGGTCTAACTGCCTAGGTTTGCTATCACAAGTTTTTGATATAAATTTTAAAAGTTTATAACTAATTTTACAAAAATCAAAACCCAGCAAACCATACCATTTTAAAAAGTTATGGATGTTAACTAGAGAGTAAAAATATTTTCAGACCAAAATAAAGCATTTACCCCATGGAATTAGATGGAACCGTACCAGAGGTCTTGCTATATTACTAGTACTGACCACCAATTTCAAAAATTCATATTTCCCTTACTATAAATCCAAATGAGGTGATTCAGAGGCTACAGAAAGCTTATCATATCTAATTTGTACTTGTAAAAGTTCATGGGCATTGGATAACATTGGCCCTCATATGACATAGGAAAAGAAATTGGTCATATGAACAGTGTAATGACTATTTTAACAGCTTTTTCCCAACTTTGAAAATTTATAGTTAATTCTCTAGAGATCCAAATAATATGGTTCTTAGCTCTAAAAAAAGCTCTAGATGAGACCTATATGCAAGCCAAATTTTGTGGAAAAATTCATCCATTTGGTTAGTTTATGACATAAGGTACCAAAATGTCTTTTTTAGGCACCATATAAGGTCAAATGTGAACCAAATGGGCTTCTACCTTACCCATGATCCCTTGACCATGTGAGAAAGGTTAAAAACAGCCTACTAAACTTGTCCAAGGGGTCCACACACTTATACATCACAAAACCACTATCTCACTTATTCTTATACACAAGAGTATACTAGCTTATCAAGGCATATAGATGTCAAAAACGTTCATTCTCATTCCCATGCTTTCAAATCCAATACATACATTACATATCCATATAATTACATGAGTTCAAGTGGCTACATATCATATACAACATAAGGTTACATCTTTTGACAACAAAATATTTACAAAATGACCATTTAGCATTTTCTTTGTCAATCTTTTTGCCTTCAAGAGTGGTGGCTTCCATTTCTTAGTTCACTTGATCCACCTAAACATATTTAGGCATTAGAGAGGGAAGAGTGAGATTCCAAGAATTTCAATAACTCTTAACCCTTTCAATCATATATAATAGCTATATTTTCAAATCCAAGAATGCATATATGAACATTAAGCAACTAGTAACTATACATAAATTTATTTTCATGTGCAAGAAGCTCATATATATTATAAATTGACTTTTAGGAGCATTAGTTTAGCTTTGCCCTTTTTTTTTTAGGACTTTTAGACTTGTCTTACCCATTTTTAAGGAACTTTTGACTAAGTCTCACTCTTCTTGAGACTTTTTGCTTTGTCTTACCCAATCCTAGGAACTTTTGGCTCATCTTTACCTTTACTAAGGGGCTTTTGGCTTCACCAAACTTATTCAAGTTGTAACACATTCATAAAACACATTTCATGCATATAATGGTACCATGGCATGTAAAAAATATCTAGAAATATTTCTCATGGCATAAACATACATATACACATCCAAAGACAAGAAATCAACTAAGAATGCATAAGAGAAATATTACAGAGCTACCTTAAAGCAAGAAATGTAAACTTTCCTTTGGTTACTTTTCCTCTCTCTTGGCCACACACTCACAATAAGGTAGGATTTGGTTCTTTTGGCCTAGACACATCAAATGGGATCCAATTACATCATGGAAGCAAACTCTAGCATCACACACACACTAGAGAAGTATATTTGGTTCTAAGACACCATTATGGCTTTATAAGGGACCTAATGAAGTAACTATTAGAATTTATGATCTTGGATCCATTTTTTCCTGCAATTTATTATTCTTAACTCCATTTAGACTCCTTGGAGTCATCATATAATCATTTTGAAGAGTCTAACTATATGTTGGTTCTTTAATTCACAATATGGAACTTATATTTTCATCTCAGAATCTAACCTTTCTAAAATTTTCCTAAGGCTTCCTCTTATATTCTTCCATCATATATAGTCCCAAACTAACTTTAAAAGAAATTAAAACTCTCCCTAGGTGGCCAGACTTGCTTAGGCCAAAATATGACTATGATTTGGCACTAATGAAGCTTGCTTTATGTTCTTGAAGGGAATGGCTCATGTAAAGCTTCCTAGAGGTCGAAGGAACTCATACCGTGTTTTGCATAAGATAGAATACCTCTAAAAAAAATCAGATTTTATCATTCATTTCAAAACCCTAAGTTGTGCCAACTTAAATTTTAAGGCTCCCTTTTTGTTTCCAATTGCATAATCTTAATCCTCACACTCCATAACCCTTCTTCCTACCTTCATTTAGATAGAATTCATCTCCCTTTGGTTGGGTCTATGGCTGAACAAAAATGACCCAAGTGGAATAGACAAGAAGATGCAAGAAAGAGCCATGGTTCATGCCTTGTTTTAATGCTTTTTCAAGAGCCTTTTCCATTGCTCCAAGCTTCTCCTTGAAACTATAAGCTTTCTCTTCTAAACTAGACCCAAAATGGCCCTATATGAATCATGAAAACCATACAAAGGAAGAGGAAGAGGAGAGAAACAAGTTTGGTGAAGGAAGGAGTATGAAAAACTAAGAATTTCCATACATTTTTTTCCTTCTTTCTCCTTCACTCTCCTTCCTCTTTGGATGCCATCTCAGACCAGTATGAAGCTGCTTTAGGTTGTGGAGAAGGAAGGAGAAGTGGCCAAAACGTGTTTTAAGAGAAAAAGGTAAAGTTATACACACTTTTTCACTTTTCATTTTAGTCCTTAAACCATAGTTTCTCCATTTTACCTCATTCAAATCTTTTTTGAAATTTGTCTTTTCTATCATAAAATTTGGGTCCTCTAACTTATAAAATGGCTTTGGTTTTACTCAAATTGGATTTGAAACCATTTCGAATCATTTAGTCAAAGTTTCAGTCAACCGACGGTCGAAATCATTCACCGGAGGAGTTTAAGCTAATCTGGGGATTCTTATGGTTTTCAGGGCTTTTAAAAACCCCGAAATGCTCAAATTTTTTGTTTAAAAACCTTTCTGTGAGTTTTCCAAATTTGCTAGAAATTATAAAAATGCCTTAACTTATTTTGGCAAAATTTCTTAGCTCTTTTGGCTTTGGTTTTCGGGCATCTTAAGCTTCAAATCCTTATTTTTCATTATTTAAAATTTTATCCAATTTTACTTGGCCTTAAATCATTCATTTTAGGAGACTTGCTTTTATATTTGGTAAATTTCGTGCCTTTACGAAGAAACCGGATATTACATTATACAACAAACATAATTAATTATATATAGCTTTTGTAGAAATTTTGGTAGAGTCTCCCTTAAAATTAGGACCTTTCAAAGTTTCTACAACTAGCCCAACACGATGTTTATATCATAAAAGAATTATACTCTCAACATGCATCCATGATACATCAAATACTAGGGATGGGGAGTACTATTTGTGGATTAGTAGAGCTACATCTAGAATACATAATGAAATTAATTACATATTGATCAACAAAATATGCTTTCACAAACTAATGCAAGGCTTACCAAAAAGCAATTGCTCCTGTGCCATTAAAGGCGTTTCAGGTTCTACCTTGCTATCTGAAAAAAAAAATATATTAAAAACAAAAGGAGTAAGTTTGACACTCAATAAGTAAATAATGTTAACTATAATGGATAAAGATGGATTTAATTTTAAAGTTTCCATCAATAGTAGTAAATCAATAGTTAAAATATTGAATAGGGATTGTTAAATACTTCAGATAAGTCATGCATGAAATATAACAGGAGCATCTAGTCAAAACCAATAGATTAGACGTAAAGCACACAGTTTGCAAGGGCAAATACCAAAGACATTGAGCAACCCGCTCATGAAAATCAAAACAGATCCACATGTGGTGGCCAACCATATGGGGCTAGCAATACTCTTATTAGCTAAGTACAAATCATAGTGCATTATGGCTAACCATTATAGTTGCTAGCTATAGGATCCTGAAATAGATAGCTCCCAAAAGGAATCATTTCACAAGTAAATGAAAAAAAAAGTCAAGAATTCTTAATCATACTCACCTTCCATTAGAGCATGTAAGTAGTGCAAATCATTAAATATTCAAATTTATAGAAGATCAACAAAATTTAATTAAAACCCCCACATTCAAATAGAAACAATTTCAAACATTGATTTGTCTCCAAAAATACAATAATACTTAAATGAGCATTCAGATAACTAAATAGTAAAGATGTAAATAGTTAAATAAGTGACAATTAAATAAACAATGTTTCAACAAAAGAAATAGAATGGAATTTGCATAGTATATATAGTTGGCATTATCTACTCACCTCTCAAAGATAACACAGAGAAATTTCCTACCGTATCCTCTACTAATTCCTTAGTTACAATTAATTGTCCAAAATGCCTTACGGAATAGGTTCACAAAATTTTAGTATTTGGATGACTTCAAATTGTCACATAATGAAATTAATCCTCTTTCCCTAACACTTAGTCTTGACAAGTTTCTTTGGTTATCATAATTAATTATATCTCTTTCACAACACCAATATAAATATGTTTACTCAAGTTACAAATCTTAGTACTTAAATATCTTGTCTCTTCCCTCTAACCATTGCTAACTTATACATACTTTGATTATGAAACTTTCCTTCCCTTATTTTCTATTCTTTGATCAATTATCAAATTTAAAACTTTTATCTTGGGAAGTTAAACTTTTCTTAAAAACTAATGAACTCCCTGAAATTTCCAACTTGAAGTTCTTTGGTTCCCTTTTATTTATGATAGAAGTTTCCTAATTTTTCAAGGGTCTAGGACATAGACTAGAAATAGGCAAAAAAACAAGGTATGCATTTAATATGGCTTAGGACTATTTCCGTTCAAAATTCAAAGAATTAACCACATTAAACTACTAGACCTACTATCCAAAAATTTCTACAATAATTGCTTATAGGATTATAGAATTTACTTGAAGCAACAATAAGGATGGGGAGCTTAAATGCTAACCCAAAACCATAATAGTAATTACACAATGGATTACCAATGTTGGAAGACTAATTTAGAGAGTGCAGCTGGTTTAAATTTTCTATTAATCCCCTTCACTTTCTCAATCTCCCCATCTAGCCAAACAACATCAATAGAGCAGCTTACACAACACCCTAGTCTTCGTTGTTTTGGCTAAGAATCATGATAGGAGAGAAAGAGGATGAAGAAACATTTTAGAGCCTATTTGAGAACCAAAAAAATTCACCAAGAAGCAAGGAAATATGAGGAGAAATAAAGATACTTTCCCATCAATATAGAAGCTGAAATTAAAGATTGAATGGCATAATTTGCACAAAAATTTGGCTACAAAATGCAACAATAAAGAACAATTACAATAGCAAAAGAACATGCAAAAATTGAAGCAATTAAGAGAACAGAATTGCTGCAAAAATAGAGCTAATGGAAGGATGGTTTTGGTTTTTCTTTGCCCTCATTCTCCAATCCAAAAAATGGTTTTGATGGAAGAGGCATGTAACAAAAGATTAGTCAGGAAAAATGACTAAAGGCTAGCCTTCTATTAGTGTAAGGGTATTTTTGGCATAACAAAAAAAAAATGACAAGGGAAGAGAGAAAAAATTGTGCAACTGATCTACTGAGGTTTGAACACAGTTCACTAGAAAAGAGAATTCTTCTTGGCTGCCACCAGACCTAAGCTTATTTTTTTAGTTACTTTTACTAACTAGTTTTATTATTAATATATGGTAAAAAAAAAATCTAAACAAACCAAGATAAAAGAAAATGTTTCCAACTCATAAATTTAAATTTACACCCATATCAGAGTTTTCATTATTTTATCACTCATTTCATTTCCTATTTTATATTATTATTTTTTTAATATTAAAATTTAGGTCTTTACAATCTTAAACCTACACTATAAGAAAAACTAACTTTTGCGATAGTTACCTAGCACAATTGCTTCTAAAATCGACCTTTGTAGCAATTGTAACAACTGCTACAAAATAACTACAGTGGCACAATTGTTGTTATTTAACAAGCTACTGTTAATTTGCAATGATTTCACCTTAACTGTTGCTATTTTTCAATGGATATTGCAAAAGTCTTTAATGAAAACCCTACCCTCACAACAAATCTTAGACTTGAGATCTAAAATTTAATAAACCTGCCACTCTTATGACAAATCTCGAATTTCAGATCTAAAAATTTTGAAAATCCTCCCAATAAAGAAGCATTTCGACATCTAAGCAACAGCGCCATCCATCATCCAAGGAGTTGCATCATCACCTTTTGTCACCTGTCACTCGTCCCCTACCACCATTTGTTAAACGTCATCTATCATCTATTTAGCCTCTCTTTTTCAATTTTTTCCATTTGAGGTATTTTTTTAGATTTATTAGTTGATTTGTGTTAGTTGTTGGTTGAAATTAGTTGTTGAGATCTTAGATTGTTTAGATTTTTGTGTTGAAGTACTAGATTTATGTAGTTGATGGTTCTCTTACATGTGCAGATCTATGAGAGAGGAAGAGAAAGAGTAGGAAAGATACGATGGTAGTGATGAGAAAGATGGTGGTGGTGGTAGTGCGAGAGTTAGTATAGTTTGTCGGGTATTTGGGTTCAGTGCATAGTGCAAGTTAGTTTAACTTGATGCCTTAATTTTGCAATAAATTCAGTAATAATAATGATAAGCTTTAAATATGTTTTTATATCATAATTTTATAAATATTTCAATTTAGTCCCTTTAGAGTTAGTTCAAAAGTATAAAATGAAATGTTCTCTTTCTATTTTTTAGAATGATCTTATTTTACTCTCTATCACATCTCTATCACGTTTAAAATTTGGCTTTTAAGTTATTTATTTAGTAATCTCACACTTAGATTTTAATATA
Source organism: Erythrophleum fordii (assembly GCA_032878935.1). Taxonomy (NCBI): domain Eukaryota; kingdom Viridiplantae; phylum Streptophyta; class Magnoliopsida; order Fabales; family Fabaceae; genus Erythrophleum; species Erythrophleum fordii. The sequence continues at coordinate 4,235,214 of JAVQMF010000046.1, read as the reverse complement.
CAAGTCAACAAATTGTTAAAATTAATACTAAATTTTGAATAGAGATGTGACAAAGAGACAAAATTAGATTATTTTTTCAAAAGTAAGATGGTAACATTTTGCAGTTGAATTTTGTTTTGGTGTAAACATACTTTTGGTGCCTCTTATTTCATAAAAATTTCAATATATGGATGAACCCTTTAATTCAAATATAAAATGCAAAATGTTACCATCTTACTTTTGAAAAAATAATTTAATTTTGTCTCTTTGTCACATTTCTATTCAAAATTTAGTGTCAATTTTAACAATTTGTTGACTTGTATATTAAATCTAAGTGTGAGATTACCAAATAAATAAATAACTTAAAAGCCAAAATTTAAGCGTCAGTTAAATTTTGGATAGAGATTTGACAAAAGTAAAATCATATCATTCTAAAAAATAAGAGGAGAACATTTCACTATATACTTTTGAATTAGACTTTAAAGGGACTAAATTAAAATAAATTAAAAGTATGATACAAAAATATACCAGCACTATGCACTAAACCCAAATTCATAGCTGCCTCTAAATACCTCGCAAACCATTCTAACTTTCCCACTACCACCATCACCACCTTTTTCACCACTGTTATCCCATCTTTCCTGCTCTTTCTCTCTCTTTCTCTTTCTCTCTCTAATCATAATGATGATCTCAACAACCAAAACATGTTCTCTTTTTCATCATCTTTTCCTTCAAGTAATGTTAATAATACTTTTATGCTTTTCCTTCAACTTAGTCTCAGCCAAAGTAGTAGCAAGTGATAGTGTGGTTATTTTCAAAGCTAAGAGCCAAGCTAGACAGCAAAACTAACTCCATCAAGGCATTCCTTAGTGCATGGATGCAAGCATATGGCTTGGTGAAAACCACTGCCATTTACATGGCGGTGTGCAATTCTTGCTCAGAAATGTTGTGTTTAACGAGCAATGTAACAAGGTTATCTCAATAACCATCGATGGCACCTTGGCGGCTCCTTCTGACTACTGGGTATTGGCACCACTGGGAAGTAGGCTGTGTTCGAGCATGTTGATGGAGTTTGATCCATTTGCAGTGGGGTGCTTGATGGCCAAGGCATAGCCTTGTGAGCTTGCAAGAACTCAGGCAAAAATGGCCCTACTGGAGCCACAGTATGGTAATTTTTATAGAAAAATTCTCATGTATGGTTACACCATATGTATATACATATAACCATTCAGATTTGATCATAAAAAATTTTATGTGAATCAAATTAAGAACGTTACATATATATATATATATATATATATATATGTGTGTGTGTGTGTGAATATGTTGTACATGAAAATTTCTTTACATAATTGCCCGTTAATTAGGTGACTTTCTTTTGTTATACTTGGCAAGAAATTGATATTTTAATTGTTTGTAGTTATTAATCTACTAGATTTTGATAGACAACATTAATTAAAAAGAAAAAAGAAAAAAGAATTTGTGTTAAACTTCACTAAAAAATGAATTAGGACATGCAGGCTCGTCCTTATCATTGGTAGACTAGGGTTATGCTATAATATATATTCATATATATGTAATTTAAAGGATATTTATTGTCTTTTAAAAATAGAATTAGAGATCTAAATTCTAATAATACGCAATCAAAATAGCAAAACATCACAATAGTAGCAAATTTTGCCGCTCCTGAGAAATTTAAAACTATGTTTTGATCACTGAAAGTTATGGTGAAGGACATCATGGAACGGTTTCAACTGCTCATTCTTATGAACTAATTATATTATTGTCAACTTTGTAAGTATGGTTGCTAAAAGTTATATTAGTGTGGTATAATTAAGAGAGATTCTTTGATCAATTAATTTTCTCGGTAACCAAATAAGGTCATGAAAGTTGAAACTTTTTAGTTGGTTTTCTAGGAAATTGGAGACTGTGGAACCTTGTGTAATGTTTTGGTTGCTATTGGATAGAGAATAATTAAAGTTATATAGAAAAAAATAAAGGTTGACTTATATACTAATAGTTTATGTTATTTGTAAGTGTAGAGCTTGGAATTTAGTAACTCCAGCAATATCATTGTCAATGGTTTGACCTCACTCGATAGCCAAATGTTTCATATAGTCTTCAGTGCATGCCATAATACGATGGTGTAAGATGTGATGGTGGTTGCTGCCAAAGACAACCTTAATATTATTGGCATTGATGTTGAATTGTCGTCAAATGTCACTATACTTAACTTTAGTATTCGGAACAACAACGATTACATGTTTATCGGCTTTGGCACCATAAACACATGGATTGAAAATGTTACATGTAGCCTTAGCCATGGAATAAGGTATTATTATTATTTTTTTAATTTTTATAATTTTTGAGTGAATCTCCAAATATGATATTCCTTGCTAGAGATGTTGGTATTAACTTGTTACTGATGAGGGTTTTATTTATTTGTTTGGCAGCCTTGAAATTTTAGGGAGGAACTTGAAGGAAGCTAGTGTACATAATGTGATAGTTAAAATAGTTAATTTCACTAGTGCTTAAAATGGTTTCAAACTAAAAGCTTAAGGTAGGCCTAGCATTGTGTAACAACCGGGAAAAAGAAAAAAAGAGAAAAAGAAAGAAAGAAGGAAGCTGGAAATTTTCGAAATCTAGAAACTATGCTAAGTCTCCTCGCAATAGCGAGAAAGGGTCTCGCTACAGCGAGAATGCCTGTTCGCAATAGCGAGAGTGATTCTAGCTATAGCGAGTGCGGGCAGCAGTCCATACAGAAACCAGGGAGTTGCTCGCTGTAGCGTGCGCCATAGCGAAAGTAAGGTCTGGAACTAACGCGAGTTCGCCATAGCGAAGGTCGAATCTCGCCATAGCGAAGGGAACTGATACGATCTCGCCGTACCGAAGGTTACACCTCGCTATAGCGAAGCCAAATAACACGAGCTCGCTATAGCGAAGGTTAATTTTCGCCGTAGCGAGGGTCAGTCCGGAAGAGAGTAAAGAGCGAGAAAATGATTTCATTAAACGCTCAAACTCATTCCTTCTCTCATTTTTGCCCTAGACTTCGACCCAAGGAGAGAAAAGAGGCGTGGAGAGTGAGAGAGACTAAGAGAAGGAGGAAGAGCAAGGGAAAGGTAAGCAAGTTCCTTCCATTTCTCCTTAGAACTCTGATCTCCTCTCTTTGCCCTCTTTTCTTACGGTTTTGTTTGTGAAAATGGTTGGATTTTGGGCATGGGTCAGAAGAGGAAAAGTGAAAAACACCTTTGAATCTTTGTGTTTTCTTGAAAAATGTTGTTTTCCACTATCATGGGAGCTTGAGAGAGAGGAAGAGTTAATGGCATTCTAGAGAGAGAGAGAACTCTAGGTTCTGGTATGTTAGAAGGGTTGCTCTAAAAATTATATTCTAAGAGAGTAATTCCTTATTCTTGATTGTGCCTAGGCTCAAGTGAAGCACCTCCATCAAGGTGTGAGTGTGAACCTAAGAAGGGAGAAGAGAAGTTGAAAGGAAAAGCTAGTGTTGGCTTATAAGGTAGCTCTTTTTTCCCACTCTTTCTTGTTGCATTCTTGGATGTAATAGTCATTGTATGTTTATGTATATGCTTGTTGTGTGGAATATGCCATATGCTATTGCTTTGATGCATTGAATGCCAATATGCTTATGTGTTGAAATGTGAGAATTGCTCGGGTGAGGTAATGCCGAAAGTCCCTTGAGATGGGTGAGGTAAAGCCGAAAGTCCTTTGAGAATGGGTGAGACAAGGCCAAAAGTCTCAACCGAGTGAGGCCAAGTCAAAAGTCCCTAAACTCGGGTGAGGCCATCCAAAAGTCCCTTAAACTCAGGTGAGGCTAGACCAAAAGTCCCTGGAGCCCATGTTTGGCATTGTTGTAATTTCCATAGCATGTACAATGTGTGTTGGATGTTTGAGAATGGCTAAATGCTTATTCACATGCTTTGACTTGTTATATACCTTGATTGTTTACTTGAATGAGTGTATGAGCTACTGAAATTCCCTGAATCTCACCCCTTCCCCTCCCAACTTAACATGCTAGGTGGGGCACAAGGAGAAGCAAGTGCACACCAAGGAGCCTAGGAGTATGCTTAGCTAAAGATTAGCTTATTTTGGTCATTTTGATGTAAAGTGGTGCCACATTGTATATGCGCCCACTATTTTTGAGATGTAAAGGTTGTAGCAAGTGTATATGTATGAAAAGATGATATATATACTATGTTGATAGCCAAAGTAATGCAAATATGGGTTTTGCCCCTTTTTTATGAATGAATGTAATAGTGTATTTTTGGCCGTAGTATAGTGAGAATGGAATGTATGTTAATTTGGACCACATGGACATGTTATATATACTATTGTTATGCTTTTAAACTTGTCCATGAGTGGCTAGAATGTGTGAGAGGCCTTTTGGACCCATTTTGGACCTCTTGGGTGCCAAAACCGGTATTTTTGTGAGCTCCGTCAAAGTATGACCGGATGAGCTCCTCTTGCCATGAAATTTGGCATACCTCTAGAGTTTGTAGAGAGCTTCTTGAGAAGCTAAATTTGGTAATATTCAGAGGTCTAGAGAATATTTAGCGAATTGTTGAATTTGGGAAAATTTAATGGATTGGTCATGTACTGTTCATATAAACTAGAAATGAAATCTGTGACATTCATAGACCAAATGGATTCCAAATGTGATAAAATTTTATACACATAAACTAGACAACCACAAAGACTTATAGGAACTAGAATCACCTAAATCGGAGGTCTTTAGAGAGAGATTGAACCTTCTAAAGTTCTGTATCAGCATCAGAGAGCTCACCCAACCTCCGTTACTATTCCATTAGTTTTCAGGGTGTAGAAACTACTGAACTGATCTGGACTTATTTTTTTCCTCTAGTAGACATCCGTAGCTTTCCAAATTGGTATAGTTTACCCAGATTGGATTTTTGTGGATTTAGTTATGAATTTTCAAAAGTCATGATAGTGAGCTACATTAGAAACAGTGACAGCCGGACCTCCTTCCCATTTTCGATGTCAAACATGGTCCAAAACCGAAGATTACGATTGGGAATTATTTTTAACATAAAGTTAACACTTAGAGCTTTCCATAAAGCTAAAGTTTATTAGATTCCCATTTTTCTCTAATTAGTTATGATTTTCCAAAGTTAGAGCCAAAATATGACTTTTGGGCCCAAGAGAGAAAATGCATATTTCTGGTTATTGGCTCCATACCCGTGGCTTATGATTTTTTTTATGCTATGTACGAGTTGTATAAATGGATTATGAGTAGAGAAAGTGAGTGATGGGTTCACAGGACCCACAAGGCAAAAGATGAGTGTATGAAACCCCGTTTCATAGCATGCAAACGCCACGGATTGGTGTTGATTCTTTGGAAATCATATAGAACCGAGCCCAGGGAGAGGCTAGGTAGCGGTAGTAGATTAAGGTGTTACACATTGGACTTGTGAGAGACGTCCATTTTCAACATGCAATCATGGTGTCCAAAATCCCATTGTAATTGACCAAAATTACTGTCTAGGAAAGAGGATTGCCTTGGTTAGGTGAGTTTCTCTAGAGGTGTTATTGGAATTTGGTGTTTAATCTCATTGGTGTTAGCAGTCCACTTAAGCCTAAAGCTCTATCATTGACAATGAGACAAAATATCTAACAAAAACATTCTCAAACTATTATTAATTATGCTACATGAAATAAAATATAAATATTTTGAAAATAGAGTCACTATTTGTTTAAAAAGAAAACATCATATGTATTCCACGCATCCAGATTCCTAGTCGGGCTTGTTGATGTCTATCTAGACTGATCGTATAAGTCTAAATGGTCCAAAATTTTAGGTTTCTGCTTTCTTTTTTGTTTTTCAATTCTAACCATTTTTTAACATTGAAGTAACAAAATGCAAAATGAAAATAGTATTTTAACTTTCATCAAACAAATAACTTTTCCAATAGAAATTGAAAAAATATCTTTATCTTACATTTTTTTTAATAAAAAATGTAAAAATAAAAAAATGAATAGTTGAAACTAAAAAATAAAAAAAATGTAGACCATCAATATCTATTTAAATAACTGAGATAAAGAGCAACATGCTTTGCTGCTCCTTCGAAAGCAACAAGAAATCTAAATGCATATTCTGTAGTTATCTCAAATATAACATAACATTTTAAATTCTATGTAAATATTATTTATTTTATTATGTTGTAATATGTATATCAAGCATTTGACTTAGGTACAATAGGGTGAATTCTAAATTTGCCCCTTGCATAGCCATAAATTTTAATTCTTGAGATGCAATAAAAGTTTTTTTTATTAAGCAACCGTGTCCAACCAAAAAAATTTAAAAAAAAAATAAAAAAGGGACATGGTTGCCTTAAAAAAAATTAAAAAGAAAAATACTAAAAGACTGTATCTTTTTGGTCCTGCGTCAACCTGATATCTAGTAAATGGCATAAAAGGACACGGTTACCTAGCTAACACGTAGATGGGATATGTTACATGGCAACATATCATTGAATGTAGCAAATTACGTTGCCATGTGGCAAAAAATGATTGGACAAAAAAATCTTATCCAATTTTTACCATTGAACCCCACTTCCTTTTAGACCTTTTGACTCTTCTTCCCCCTCGGCATTCACCTTTTGCAATTTTTCATCTCTTCCACCGGGAGCTTCTTCTTTCTTTCATGTTCTTCATCTTTCTATTTTTGTTCATCTTTCCTTCCTTCCTTTAGCTTCACTATCAGTAGCGAGTTTTTATCGAAGTAAAGAATATTATCTCTTTCAACAATTTTGAGTCATTACAAAAGAAGAAAGACAAATAGAAGAAGTGATCTCAAATATTTTTTGAGATCAATATTTGGTATGAAAATATTAACTGAAATTAATATTTATTTTATTGAAAATATATTTATGTTGTAGTTAAAATTTAAATATTTGTGATATGTACTTTTACTTGTTTGATTTGTATATGAATGATATTCATTTTTACATATAAAAACTTAGTTGTGGTTGAATTTTAAAAGAAAATAACTACAGAATGAGTAAAAAAAATAAGGTCTCAAAAATAAGTAAAAAAATTATAAGTTATAGTTAAGAAAAAAAATTGTGATAGGAAAAATGTCCTATTATGATGGAAAAAATTTGTCAATGTTGAATACTATAATGATGGAAAAATTTTAATTCAAAATTATGATTGAAATATAATAAAGAAAAAATTACAAATGTTATAAATAATAGAGATAAGAAGAAATATTGTAAAAAAATATTATAATAGGGGAAAAATATGAAAAAAAAATGGAAAAAGTGTTGAAAGAAATATTGGAAGAATATATAGTATGAAAAAAATTATGAAATATAATATGAAAAAATAAAATTATGAAATAGCTTTTAAATAATGTATAATATTTTTAAAAATAAAATAGTATTGAAAAAAATACAATATAAATAGTGAGAACAACTAAATGTGAAAAATTAAAAAATGTTCTATAAAATATAATATGAAAAATATGGTAAAAAATATTATATAGAAATAAAAGTTGTGTAAAAAATATTGTTAAAGAATATAATGTGGGAAAAAAATATGAAAGGGATAATATCTTAAAAAATGCATCTAAGAAAATATTATGAGAATATAATATGAAAAAATAAAAAAAAATTAAGAAATATAATATAAAAAAATATTGTAAATAAAATAAAAATATGGAAACAAATATTGTTAAAGAGTATAATATGGGAAAAGAAAATGTAAAATATATAATGTGGATGAAAAAAAAAATTAAAATTTATAATTATGTATGATATAATTTATTGTAGAAAAAGAATAGTGTAATATTGAGAAAAATGTAAACGAAAAATATAGAAAACTTAGGAAAAATTTTGAGAAAATGAGTATAATACCAAAAAATAATGAAATAATAATTTATAACTTTTGTACTCTATTTTGGATGGTAGTAGTAATGTTGATCGAGCTAGTAAAATGAACAACAAGAAAGACGTGATATGCATATATTTGAATGGACAAATATGTGAAACTGAAAAGGGTACAACATTTATCGTAAATACAGTCGATATAATAACTGTTGATTATAATATTTCATGAGAGAGGTTAAAACAAGAAGTTATAGAATAGTTACAACTAGATTCAAATCAATGTGTCTGAATTGGCATATAGGCATTCAGTGTTACTGAAGCTCACAAAGTATCAAGTATGTAAGTTAAGAAGGGATGCTAATGTCTAAACGATGTAAGTGTGATAATCTCCTAATTTAGGAGTCAAAAGGAATATATTTGACACTAAATTAGGGAGGCAAAGTACTTTTCTCTTGATTAATATGGTTAAAAGTGTAGTCAATTAAACAAAATAAAGAAAGTATTTCAATTGTAACATTTTTATCAGTTTGAGTCTCATTTTATGATTGATTTCAATTTTAGGGAAAAGTAACAAAGTGTAGAAAGAGTTACAAATAAAAGAGGGAAGCTGAAAAGTGAAGAGGCAGATTGAACAAGTCTTCTCGCCACAGCGAGAACGAAGTTCGCTGTAGCGAGATTGCACTTTTGCCGTAGCGAAGGGGACACTTCGCAATAGCAAAGTCACATCGCATAGAAATTCCAGAGAGCAACTCGCTATAGCGTGGAAGTAGCGAAAGCAGCAGAAATCTGAGAATATATGAGCTCTCGTTATAGCGAGAGTCACTCCTCGCCATAGCGAGATCGGCACTGAAACGCACAGTTTTAATTTTCAAGCTAAAAAAAGAGGAGAGTGAGTTAGGGCTGGGGGGATTCTGCGGCAGAGAAGAGTTCTGAACGTCCAGGGAGGCATTTTTGGGTGTCTTTGGAGGCTCTTCAAGCTTGGAGGGGTGAAGGAAGAGGAAGAATCAAGGGGGAGCTCAACTTTCTGCATTTCTCTCATTCCTTTGTCTTCTCCATGTATTTGATTGGGATTCACTATAGATTTAGATATGAGTAGCTAAACTCTTCTTTACCTAGAGCACTATGAACTTAATGTAAACTGAATCTTTATTTTTCTTATTGATTGTGATGATTGGAGCCTTGTGTATCCTTCTCTTGCTTAATGCTTTCTTAGGGATTGGCCATTTGATTTGGGTAATTGGAATTTACCTTGAAAAAGGAGTTCTCATTGGACCTAAGAGTTGGATAAATTAAGTTTAGAATTATCTAATTTGTAATTGGGATAGAAATATACCTAATTGCCTTAATTGGTTTGTAGAGGGTTATAGTATCTAATGCACTCTAACCTAAATCTAAGGACACTTAGATTTTAGGGGAGAGTAGGGCTATAATTACATCAACGGACGGTTATAGCTTCTGAATCTCTTAACTCACAAGGTGAAAATTAATTGCAATTAAACAAGAAATTAAATTCTAGTAAGCATAAAGGGAATAGTGACTCTAGGTAATTTCAAAACCTTGGACTTTACCTAAAATTTCTTTGCCAACCAAGTTTTCTTCAAATTGTTTTATTTTAAAATTAGTTCTAAGTTCAAGAATTGCTTAATTGGTTGCTTAACGTGGATGAAAGTAGGTTGTGCATTGCCTAATTGCATTTAAGTCATTCTTCGTGGGAACGATACTTTACTTATCACTGAACTACTTGATCCGACCCGTGCACTTGCGGACACACATAAAATTTTTCGTGGTCAAGTTTTCTGGCGCCGTTGCCGGGGAATGGCTTAAATGTTCAGTTAGAAGTGTGTAATCTTTAGTAGTCCTCGATTAAGCATTAGTTAGTTAATTAGTTAGAATTTCTTTTCATTCTGTTATTTGCTTTGACTTTTTGTTTAAAGTAATACAGTTGGTTGAATTCTCCTCTATAGGTACCACAGTACATGCCGAGGCGATCCCCTACAAAGAAGAAGCATACAATAAAGAAAATTAGTGATCTTATGGTGAACTTGAACATTGAAGAAACTCCTTCTAAAGTTCAAAATTCAGTGAGTGAAGAAATGGCTTAGGAAGGGAATCAAAATCAGTCCATAAAAGACTTTGTGGGTCATACTATGAAGGGCACTCTATCTAACATAGTAGTGCCAGACTTTCAAGCTGTTAACTTTGAGTTAAAGCCTGTGATGATCTCCATGTTGTAGCTCAACGGACAATTCACTGGTGAGAAATCTGATGAAGTTCCTAACCGTCATATTCTGTCATTCTTGGGAGTGTGCGATTCATTCAAGCAGAATGGGATACCAAGGGATATTCTGAGACTTCGACTATTCCCACTCTCTCTACAAAGAAAGGCTAAGGAGTGGTTATTGACTCTGCTTGAGGGTTCAATTGATACTTGGGATAAGCTAGAGGCAAGGTTCAGAGCTCGCTTCATTCCAAACAATAGAATAGCGGATGCACGTCGTGAGCTCATCAACTTCAAGCAGGCTTCAGATGAGCACTTATATGCTACATGGCAGAGGTACAAGCATTTGCTTCGCCAATGCCCAAGCCATGGGATGGATAACTGTGCTATTGTTCAGAACTTCTGCACGCGTCTAACTCCACAAACTGATACAATGTTAGATGCTATTTTAAATAGGCGTTGGGATGAAATGCCTGTAGATGATGTTGTTCAGGCATTAGACACATTATCTGAAAGTTATGTGCAAAGAGGAGGTGATAGAAGGGTGAGTGCTAAGGTTGCCAATACTCAAGAAGACCCCTCTATTCCACTTTTAACTATTCTCTCTGCTCTGAACAAGAGATTTGATATGCTAGAATCTCAAGTGCAGCGAAGTCAGCATATGAATATCTGTTCTACTCAGGTGGCCCCAATTACTTGTGAAAACTGTGGGGATCTACACTCAGTGGATTATTGTCCCTTGGCACCTTCAAAATCAATTCACTATGTGGGGAACTTTCCAAAGAATCAGAATCCCTACTCTAATAATTACAATCCTAGGTGGCGGAGTCATCCAAACTTCTCTTGGAAGCATGGCCCAACACTGAATCAACCAGCATCTTCCTCAAACATTAAGCCTACTCAACCACCAGGTTTTGCTCAACTTGTAAGGTAAAATGCACCTATTCAAGAACCTAAGACAAATTTGGAAGATGCCTTGGCTAAATTCATTAGCATCCAAAGTAAGCAAAATGAAGAGCAAGCTCAAGTGAATATTAAAGTTGACACCTCCTTGAGAAACTTAGAATTGCAAATGGGTCAATTAGCCTCAACAATGAATTCATTAAGATAAGGGGGATTGCCAAGTGATATGGTGCCTAATCCTAGAAGAGAGGGCAAGGAAGAGTGTAAGGCCATAACTCTTCGAAGTGGAAAAGTGTTGCTAGATATTCAAACACCAAAGGTGGTCAGCCACACACCTACATCAAATGCTGTTGTAGAGGATAATAAAGGTGAAATTGCTACAAAGGAGAAGAATGATGATAAAAGAATAGGAGAAGAACGTGTGGATGCATCAGTTGAAAAGAAGAGAAAAGTAAATAGTAAAGAAGTTAAGAAACATGCAGATGTTGATAAGGGTGAGAAACAAGGAGAGAAACTACAAACATTACCAAGGACAATACCTCAATTACCATTTCCTCAAAAACTTCAAAAGAAGGTGGAAGCTAAGTAGTATTAAATATTTTTAGAAGTGTTCAAGCAACTTTATATAAATATCCCATTCTCATAAGCATTGGAGTACATGCCTAAGTATGTCAAGTTTTTAAAAAAGATGCTGAGCAAAAAGAGAAGATTTAGTGAATTTGAAACTGTAGCACTTACTGAAAAGTGCAGCAAAATAATCAACCCACGGATTCCAATGAAGTGCAAAGATCCGGGTAGCTTCTCTGTGCCTTGTAAAATAGGTACTCACTTTCAAGGTAAAGCTTTGTGTGATCTTGGAGCTAGTGTAAATCTTATGCCATTATCTGTCTTTGAGAAATTGCAACTTGGTAAGGCAAGACCTATTACAGTAACATTGCAATTAGCGGATCGGAGCTTAGCATATCCAAGGGGTATAATTGAAGATGTTTTAGTGAAGGTTGGTGAGTTCATATATCCAGCTGATTTCATCGTTGTAGACTGTGAAGAGGATAAAGATAATCCATTGATTGTCGGTCGTCCATTCTTAGCTACAACTAGAACTCTTATTGATGTAGAGAAAGGGCAAATAGTGATGAGATTGGGGAATGAGCAGGTGGTGTTTAACATGGATAAAGCACTGAAATATCCTAGAGATGTTAAAGATTGCTTTAGAGTTTCAGTGATTGATGATTTAGCTCAAGAACAATTTAATACAACGATAGTCCAAGATCCTATTAAAGTATTATTAATGGGAGTGAAGCATGAGAAGACTGAAGCTAGTCACGAGGTAGCCCAAGTGCTTAATTTTTCAACCACTCGGGTTAAACAGCATTGGCAAGTGGAATCTTTAGATTTGGCTTCCCGTTCAGTACCATCTCTTAAGTCTTCAATTGAGCAACCCCCGATTTTGGAGTTAAAACCTCTCCCTAAGCATCTGAAATATGCATATTTAGGGGATTCAGAGACATTTCCTGTCATCATTTCTACATCATTGAACTCTTATCAAGAACAGAGACTGATTGAAGTGCCAAAGAGTCATAAAAAGGCTTTAGGATGGACACTTGCAGATATCAAAGGGATAAGCCCTTCCATTGTGATGCATAAAATTCTACTAGAGGAAGATCATAAGCCATCTATAGAGAATCAAAGAAGGCTTAACCCGATGATGAAGGAAGTTGTCAAAAAAGAAATCATCAAGTGGCTGGATGCAGGAATCATTTATCCAATTTCAGATAGTGCGTGGGTTAGTCTAGTACAGTGCATCCCTAAGAAAGGAGGGATGACAGTTGTGACAAATGAAAAGAAAGAATTGATTTCTACAAGAACTGTCACTGGTTGGAGAGTGTGCATAGACTATCAGAAATTAAACACAGCCACTCGAAAAGATCATTTTCCTCTCCCCTTCATTGACCAAATGCTTGATAGGCTAGCGGGGAAGGAATACTTTTATTTTCTGGATGGTTATTCAGGATACAACCAAATTTCTATAGTACCTGAAGACCAAGAGAAAACAACCTTCACCTATCCCTATGGCACTTTTGCTTTCAGGAGAATGCCATTCGGGTTGTGTAACGCACCAGCAACCTTTTAAAGATGTATGACATCAATCTTTTCTGATTTCATCGAAGATATCATGGAGATTTTTATGGATGATTTCTCTGTCTTTGGTGATTCATTTGAAGTTTGTTTAAAGAATCTCTCTAAGGTGCTTAAAAGGTGTGATGAGACTGATTTAGTTTTGAATTAGGAAAAATGCCACTTCATGGTGAAGGAAGGAATAGTATTAGGACATAAGGTACCTAAGGAGGGTTTGGAAGTAGATCGGGCCAAGACATCATTGATTGAGAAGTTACCACCTCCTACCAGTGTCAAAGGAGTCCGAAGTTTTCTTGGGCATGTGGGGTTCTATAGAAGATTTATCAAGGATTTCTTAAAAATTTCAAAGCCCTTGTGCAAGCTATTAGAAAAGGATACTAAGTTCCTTTTTGATGATGATTGCTTGAAAAGTTTTGAAGAGTTGAAACAAAAGCTAATAACTGCACTTGTAATAGTTGCTCCGGATTGGTCATTGCCTTTTGAGATCATGTGTAATGCAAGTCACTATGCAGTAGGAGCTGTTCTTGGACAGAGGCGAGACCAAGTTTTTCATCCTATCTACTATACCAGCAGGAAATTAGTGGATGCTCAGGTAAATTATTCCACCACTGAGAAAGAAATGTTAGCTATTATTTTTTCTTTTGAGAAGTTTAGAGTTTATCTGTTGGGAGTCAAAGTTGTAGTACACACTGATCATGCTGCTATTAAATATTTGTTGAGAAAGAAAGAGTCTAAACCTAGATTGATTAGGTGGGTTTTATTACTTCAAGAGTTTGACTTGCATATAGTGGATAGGAAAGGAAGTGAAAACCTAGTGGCTGATCATCTTTCTAGGTTGGATCCTGAGCATGTTAGTGATAATAGGCTTGTGAATGATGTTTTTCCTTATGAATGCATTATGGCTGCTAATTTGCTACATGTACCTTGGTATACTGATATAGCAAATTATATTGTCTATGAAGTTTTACCTCCTGATTTAAACTATTATCAAAAGAAGAAATTCTTGAATGAGGTCAAGTTTTACATTTGGGATGAGCCTTATTTGTTCAAAAGATGTGTAGATGGAGTTCTTAGGAAGTGTGTTCTTGAGATTGAACAACATGATATTTTGCTTGCATACCATGCATCACCATTTGAGGGACATTTTAGTAGTCAGAAAACTGTTTTTAAAGTATTGCAATCTGATTTTTATTGGCTTACATTGTTTAAGGATTCTCATTTGTTTGTTTCTCACTGTGATGCTTGTCAAAGATCCGGTAATATTTCTAAAAAACATAAACTTCCTCAAACCGGTATCTTTAAAGTTGAGTTGTTTGATTTATGGGGAATTAATTTTATAGGTCCCTTTGTTTCTTCTAGAGGCTAACAATATATCTTAGTGGCAGTTCAATATATGAGTAAGTGGGTTGAGGCGGTAGCTTACCAACATAATGATGCTCAAACAGTGGTACGATTTATAAAGAAGAACATTTTTTCTCGTTTTGGCACCCCTAGAGCTATCATTAGTAATGGTGGAACTCATTTTAATAATCGCTTGTTTAAATCTTTACTGGAAAAATATGGAGTTCACCACAAAATGGCTTTAGCTTACCACCCTCAGACCAATGGCCTCTGTGAAGTATCTAATAGGGAGATCAAGAGAATTTTGGAAAAAACAGTGAGTGTTAATAGGAAAGATTGGCCTGATAAACTAGATGAAGCTTTATGGGCATATAGGACAGCTTACAAAACACCAATTGATATGTCTCCATATCAATTAGTTTTTGGTAAAACTTGTCATTTACCTTTGGAACTTGAGTACAAAGCTTTTTGGGGCATAAAGAAGTTGAATTTGGATTATAAAGATGCTAGTGAGAAGAGGTTATTGGACCTTAATGAACTACATGAATTCCGGTTGCAAGCTTATAAGAGTTCTAGGTTATATAAGGAAAAGGCAAAGATCTTGCATGATAGGAAGATTTTAAAAAGGGATTTGATACCTGGTGATTTAGTGTTATTATATAACTCTCGTTTGAGGTTGTTCCCAGGAAAGCTTAAATCAAGGTGGTCTGGTCCTTTTAAGGTTGTGTTTATCACTACCTTTGGTGCCATCGAAATTCAAGATGAGAAAAGTGGAGAAACTTTCAAGGTAAATTGCCAACGCTTGAAGCATTACCTTAGTGGACCGGTGGACAGGATGAAGGCAAATGTGTAGCTCCAAGACTTCTCATAGAAGTGTCAAGATAGTCCGGCTGAAGACTTTAAACTTAGCGCTCCTTGGGAGGCAACCCAAGTTTTCTTCTTGTTTTTATGTTTGAATCTAAAGTTCTTTTCGTTTTGGGTTTGATACTTTTCTCTCTTTGTGTTTTGTAGGTTGAAATGTTGGATATTAAGGAGCAAGGGGTTGGCAGGAAAGAGCAACACCAGACATGATTTACAGGGAGTCTCTAACCATACTTTAAACTGCACTTTATTATTATATCTGGTTACATTTGAGGGAGTATTTTAGTGAGCATTTAGGTATGGAGCCAAAAAAAAAAATCTCTATAGCGAGGCATCCCTCTCGCTACGGCGAGGCTGCTTGTCCCACTTCTGGTACATTCACCAGAGAGTATCTCGCTATGACCAGGCTGTGGCGAGCCACAGTCTGCAACGTTAAGTGTTCTCGCTACAGCAAGAAGATTACCGCGCCACAGTGAGAACTCTGTGTTCCCTGCTGGTACAAAGTCCAGAGTATATCTTGCTGTAGCCTGGCTATTGTGAGTTATGTGTTGCACAAATTTTTGCAAAGTTTTCTCGCTACTACAAGATAACTCATTCGTTATAGTGAATGCAGCATTTCCATGGCTCAGTACAAAATCCAGAGAGATCCTCGCTATATCCTAGCTATAACGAGATTCTTCAGTCACCAATAATTATCTAAGTTTTCTCGCAATGGCGAAAGGAAATTTTGCTATTGCGAGGACAGTAGCTTTGCTTTTGGTAATAATCCCAGAGAAGCCCTCGCTATTGCCTGGCAATGGCGAGGCTCTAAAAAAAAAACTCATAAAACAACGCACAAAATTTCACCACTCTGTCGTTTTTCTTTCTCACCACTGCGACGGAGCACCCCACTCTTTCTCTCCTTTCTTTTGCTGCATCTCGTGCCTCCTACGCTCGCATTCCCCTCATCCATCACATTCCTTGCATCAGGTAAGTTGATTGACTCCTTTCTCCTCTGAATCGCTGGCTGTTTTCGCTGTTTCTGGTCATATTAGGGTTAGATTCGTTTTGATTAGATCTGTGTATTTAGGGGTCAATTGGTTAGTTTTTCTGGATGGTTTCTGTTGGTCGAATGTTTCTGTATAGAAAGATAGCTTTAATTTAGTTGTTCCTCCATTTAAATCTGGCTGTGCAAAACTCTGCTCGAACTCGCTATAGCGAGCTCGAACTCGCTACAGCGAGTTTGAGAGTTTTTCCAGAAACTGCGCTGTTCTAGACCATTTTACTTGGTTTGCTTCTATATTCCTTGCCCCCTAGTCCCTTGTATGTTTTTAGTCATACCTTTCCTTATTATAAGCATGCTGCATGCATCTTATTCACTCCATTCTCCTTTTCCTCATCCTATGGTTTCTCATTAATGCTGCCACTGATTTATATCTTTCTTTCTTATTTGAATTTCGCAGTTATAGCTCCTAAAAAGCAACCCAAGACTACTGAAGCCTCATCCTCCAAACAAAAGAAGAAATCATATGATAAGGATCGATTTGCATCAGCCAGAGCAGAATTTCACTTTGAGCAACTTTTCTCTGACAGAGGGGTTGTTGAAGATCGCTACTATGCACCCCATGTCTTGGACCTGACCTTCCCTGATTTTGAGTGGCACGGGTTGCAAGGATTCACCAAAAAGCTGGTGCATCGGATCCCACTGATGATCCAAGAACTGTATGCTAACTTCAAGGACACTGAGGAGGAGGAAGACGAATATTATTGCCGTTCGGCCTGGGTACGCATCAATGAGAAAGTCTTTCAAGACTTCTATAAACTACCTAACATCCCATAATGTGCCTTCCAGTCCTACATGGAGAATCCTCAATCTATCCCTTAGGAAGAGATAGAAACTACTATTGCAGAAGAAGGACGAGCACGGCTAGTCAACAAGGTCTACCCTGTTAATCAACTTAACAAACCCGCTCAATTTTGGTTGCAATTCATCACCAGCAACATCCTGACGAGTTCTCATGGATCTGACATGATCCAAGAACGGGCCACTCTGACTTGGTGCTTCATGACTCTGCAATGGGTGAACATTCCTCGTCTCATGTACTTAAATTTTAACTAAGTGGCAAGGTCCGACAGGGTCAGCCTGGCTTACCCTCATCTGCTTATGGAGTTACTTACAATAGGGGGTAGCCGCGTCTCTAAAAATGATACTCAGTTCAAGCCAAAGGGGCCCTTTAAATATGATAGTATGAAGAATGCGCAGGGATAGCCCCGTAGACACAGAGCACCTGCACAGGCCCAGCCTGAGGCATCTCCACCTCCTCCCTCATAGCAGTGACTGAGTACTCCAGAGCCGATGGGACACGGTGCACCATATCACACAGAATTTGAGGGTTGGGTGAGAGAGTCCATTGATAGGCTAGAAGGGCATGTCCTATCAATGAAAGATCAGCTGCAGATGCTTATGGACTACCTGATGCCTGCACCTCCACCACCACCTCCTAAGGCTCCTTAGCCCTCGATCATCATTATCCCTCAGGATCTTGCACCTCAGGATAGACCTGGGCCTTCTGACTCTTAAGACCTCTATATCCCGCTGCCCATTTCTGTTTTGCTTTTCCTTACTTTCTATTTTGGATAACTGTATATGGATAACTGTATCTGATTATGCTTTTAAATCCTGAATTGGCTATGCTGTTAATTGTTATCTTATTTCTAACGCCAACTTACTGTTTGCTGCGTGTGCTTTGTCTATTTTTTTTTTGTCTCTCAAATGAAGGAGTTGTTCACACGTATCCCCTCGCTTTCTTCTCTCTTCTTATCAGGGGAGTCTCGTCTCTGCCTCTCTCTTTACATCCCTTCCCTCCGCCCCTATCTATTTCTATTTTTCTCCTTCTTGTTTCCCCGGCTTACACATTACGGACAATGTAACCTTTCAGTGTGGGGGAAGGTAAACATAGATAAACATAGGATAGGTGGGTATAAGCGGACATAAAGAGAACTCTTCTTAATAATAATATTCAAATGCCCATATTTTCCATATTTTAAATCAGATTCATCCCCTCTTACTTTAGATGAATATTAATTTATGAATATGGGGGTTAAGCGAACTTGAAATGAATAAAGTAAGTAATGTAGTTGTAGTGTGCACCCACAATAGGAGCATTTTTTAACAAGATGATTTTTGAAGTGATTCAAGTTTTTCTTCTAATGAGCCTCCAGTTATTTTAGATCTCTCCAATTTATTTGTTCCTGATGGATACTTGATTGTCAGTTGAGAGGGATATCTTGTGTAAAACAAAAAAAAAACAAAAAAAAAGGATAAAATAAAATGATTCTCTACTCCAATGGTTGAAATCACTTAGTAACTGGGGGTGTGCACCAAAAAGTGTAGACTTTTGCGTCAAACAGTGATAAAACTAAGAGTATACTAGTAGCCCTCTGAGGATTTCCTTAATCTGAGTAACCGGGCAGCTTCATAACCAATGTTGTCATTCGCGTCAAAAGGTTTAAGTGAATTGACGAGGAGAAAAAAAAATGAATGTGCTAAAAATAATTCTACATTGAACAATAGAGACCCCTCTCAATGAGCTTTGATGATTGAAGTTAGCACAGATGGTTGGATTAGGTCTTGAAATTGCAGGAAGGGTTTATTGAGGGCTACTTGATTGCTTCTTAACATCTCTTGTGGAACACACACACACTTTAGAAATCAGGGTGTTACTATGAGTACATTGTTTTCAAATTCAATTTGAGTTTTACTGAGCTTTTACTTCTGAAATTGGGTTCATTATAAGTGTGGGGGGGATCTGAAATTCTGATTGATTGGGTTTTCATTGTGGAAAAGAAGTATTTAATAATCACCTTGCTTGATTCTTTCTAAGACTTGCTTGAGGATAAGCAATAATGTAAGTGTGGGGGAGTTTGATAACCTCCTAATTTAGGAATCAAAAGGAATATATTTGACACTAAATTAGGGAGGCAAAGTACTTTTCTCTTGATTAATATGGTTAAAAGTGTAGTCAATCAAATAAAATAAAGAAAGTATTTCAATTGTAACATTTTTATCAGTTTGAGCCTTATTTTATGATTGATTTCAATTTCAGGAAAAAGTAACAAAGTGTAGAAAGAGTTGCAAATAAAAGAGGGAAGCTGAAAAGTGAAGAGGCAGATTGAACAAGTCTTCTAGCGAGATTACACTTTCGCTGTAGCGAAGGGGACACTTCGCAATAGCAAAGTCGCATCGCATAGAAATTCCAGAGAGCAACTTGCTATAGCGTGAAAGTAGCGAAAGCAGCAGAAATCTGAGAACATATATGCTCTCATTATAGCGAGAGTCACTCCTCGCCATAGCGAGATCGGCCCTGAAACGCACAGTTTTAATTTTCAAGCTAAAAAAAGAGGAGAGTGAGTTAGGGCTGGGGGGATTCTGCGGCAGAGAAGAGTTCTGAACGTCCAGGGAGGCATTTTTGGGTGTCTTTGGAGGCTCTTCAAGCTTGGAGAGGTGAAGGAAGAGGAAGAATCAAGGGGGAGCTCAACTTTCTGCATTTCTCTCATTCCTTTGTCTTCTCCATGTATCTGATTGGGATTCACTATAGATTTAGATATGAGTAGCTAAACTCTTCTTTACCTAGAGCACTATGAACTTAATGTAAACTGAATCTTTATTTTTCTTATTGATTGTGATGATTGGAGCCTTGTGTATCCTTCTCTTGCTTAATACTTTCTTAGGGATTGGCCACCTCTTGGATTTGATTTGGGTAATTGGAATTTACCTTGAAAAAGGAGTTCTCATTGGACCTAAGAGTTGGATAAATTAAGTTTAGAATTATCTAATTTGTAATTGGGATAGAAATATACCTAATTGCCTTAATTGGTTTGTAGAGGGTTATAGTATCTAATGCACTCTAACCTAAATCTAAGGACACTTAGATTTTAAGGGAGAGTAGGGCTATAATTATATCGATGGACGGTTATAGCTTCTGAATCTCTTAACCCACAAGGTGAAAATTAATTGCAATTAAACAAGAAATTAAGTTCTAGTAAGCATCAAGGGAATAGTGACTCTAGGTAATTTCAAAACCTTAGACTTTACCTAAAATTTCTTTGCCAACTAAGTTTTCTTCAAATTGTTTTATTTTAAAATTAGTTCTAAGTTCAAGAATTGCTTAATTGGTTGCTTAACGTGGATGAAAGTAGGTTGTGCATTGCCTAATTGCATTTAAGTCATTTTTCGTGGGAACGATACTTTACTTATCACTGAACTACTTGATCCGACCTGTGCACTTACAGACACACATAAAATTTTTCGTGGTCAAAGTGGCAAATGTAAAGCTTTCATCACACTTGGGTTAAGTAGAGTTGTACACAAAAATATCGTCAAAGGAAATAAACTTAAATATGGCAACTCAAGCATCGAATGAATGTGTGTTGGACTCACTGCCATCTTCCAGCCATGCTAACTTTATAGATGAGTAACATGCCTTGTTTATGATATACTTTACAGGTGTTGGTCAATATCTACCTATTGGTTTGGTTGACTATACCTCCTTTCCAAGTTCATCTTGTCTACACATTGATAATATCTTTCAACTAAGTTCGTCACTTGAACCAATTAGTGCCTCTCTTCTCCTGCAAAAGAGACAAAAGACATAATGAATGAATTTGAAGAAGATGATGAATATGATGCTACTCCTTATGATTATAATGATGATGGTAATATGGATGATGATGAAGACATCAATTATGTGGATGCCATCGTGAATCTAGCAGCTTTTATTAATATTTATGATGACTCAACGATTGCATTCCTTAAACAGATAGATGTGGATAGTGCGAGGGTTCCTAACTATGCCAAAATAGAGGAGGTCGTAGTAAACATGAATGATAACTAAGAGCTACATGTAAGCATGCTGTAAAATGATCAGCGGTCTTTTCATTAGGTAATAAAGATATATTAAGTATGTGAACATCATACTTTTAAAGTGTTCCATTCTTTAAAAAAGTACAAAGAATATCGATGCCTTCGATATAGACAAGGGTTATGCAATTAATGGGTCAGGGCCTATTATCAAAAGAAAGAAAACCATTGGGAGATAACAAAATACAATGGGTCCTATACATGTGCTTTAGCATCCTAGTCATAAGACTACCCAAAACTAGATTCTGATATCATTTCAGTATACATTGTATCAATGGTGACTGGAATCCCAAGGTGTCAATCAGAGAGGTCATTAAGCGGGTGCATTTTATATTTGGATACAATATCTCATACAAGAAGGCTTGAAAAAGAAAGCATTGAGCCATCTCACATGTATTTAGAAATTGGGATAAGTCCTATGCTTTGTTACCTAGGTGGTTGGTTACTGTTCAACATTTCATGTCCAGCTCGTATTATAACTTTATGCATAAGGAACGTCTACTAACTAGCATTACTAATGATGAGTCAGTCATATTTTATCGGGTATTCTAGACCTTTAGGCTATGCAATGAGGCATTTGACTACTTGAAATTAATAGTTCAAATAGATGAGACTTTCCTTTTTGGCAAATATAAGGAGACCATATTAATTACAAGTACACAAAATAGTGAGAGGAATATTATCCAACTTGCTTTTTCAATAATAGAAGAAGAAATATATGAGGTATGAGCATAGTTCTTATTTAAACTTCAAGCACATGTAGTGAAGGATAAAGATGGGCTTTGCTTGATTTCTAACCATTATACTAGTATCTTGGCTTATGTGGCTAATTAGCACATAAGGTGGCAGCCTCCATAAGTTTATCATATATTTTGCCTTCGACATTTGGCTATTAATATCAATAACAAATTTAAAATATCATGGCTAAAAAAACTGTTCACTAAAATTGGTACATTTCACCATCACTTAACCTTATAAATATTTGTTTAATACAATGATCTAGTTTTACAAGAGTTATTAATTTTTCTATCTTTCTTTATACAGGTTACCTATATGAGCAACACAAAGTTGATGAAAAATTAGCTCACATATGCCGACTTGACTCACACGCTACTAATTGGATTGAGAAGATACTTAGGGGTCAATGGTGTCAGCATATAATGTTAATGACAGACAATGAGGCCACATGACGACAAATTTAGCAAAGAGTATAAATACAATTTTTAAATGGGTTAGGTTCTTATCGATACTTGGGTTGGTTCGAGCAATATTCTAAATGTTAACCAGGTATTAGGTCCAACAAGCTGAGAAGGTGAATGCACAGCTTTAAGTAGGAAAAACTATATATGATAGATGAGCATCAGCATGTGTAATCAAAACTCGAAGGGCATTAGCATATGCAGTTCGTGGATTTGATAGATGAGAGTCGATATTTGAGGTAGAGAAACCATATAATCTGACTAATTAATAATTTGGTCAATCCTATAAAGTTAATTTAGTAAACCGTACATACAATTGCGATGAATTTTAGGTTTTGAAATATCTTTGCCAACATGTATAAGTAGCTTGTGGCCACATTCGAGTAGACTATATACAGTATGTTGACTGAGTGTTTCAATTAGAGACTATTTTGAAGGCCTATGAGATTGAATTTCACCCCATTGGTGGTGAAGTATACTAGCCCCAGGTTCAAGACCTAATGCTTATCCCAGATCCTGCAATGAAGCACAGTAAAGGCCACTCTAAGTCAAGCCGAATACGAAATAAAATGGACTGGCAAGAAGCTCTAAGAGATTTGCTACAATATGTATTGTGCAGACATATGGGTCATAATTACGTGACTTGTCCATGGCATGGCCACCCAAACCCATAGCTGTATTGTTTGTTGGTAGTTTTTTTGCCCCTGGCTATATTAGAAATGCATTGTTATGTATGAAGGACAATATTATGATAACTACTTTGCTATGTGTTTTTCCATGTACTGATCAAATATCTTACTACAAACCACTCAGATTATATTTCAATGTCTTGGTGTTATATTCAAATATGTTGCTTTCCACTATTTAATCCATATTGTTTTTTTTTAATTTTCTATTTTTTCATTGTTGTATAAGTACAATTTTGTTTTGTATAAAGTTATCTTGTTATGAATTTATATATATACTTATCAAATATCTTGCTATGTATTTTGGCTAAATATTATGTTGTATAGTTTTGCAAGATAGTAGTATGTCTGGCCTAAGACATATTGTCCATCCAAGTCCAAAGGATGAGTCATTGTTGTATCTTCAAATTAGACACATCTTTCAAGTTGTGTGGCTGAACAAGGTATGTTACTGATGTATTGTAGAAATTGAATCTTTAGCATATGATTATTATATCATTTGGAATGGTTCACACCTTTTCCCTTTAATAGCCAAATTGCATTTTTAAACTACACCGCGTTGCTCATAGCCCATGATTAAAGTCCACCCCACCAGCCATAGTGCTACATCTTAGAGCCACTGGCTTCCATGATTAAAGTCTCAATTTGCAGCACTTGACTTTGATGCTTCCCTTATTTCAGCACTCGTTGAGTGGTGGCAACAAGAGACACATACTTTCATACTACCTAGGCCGAGTATACCATTACATTACAAGATGTAGTAGTGCAGTTAGGTCTTCTAGTGGCGGGTCTCTGTATCATTGGTTCATTGCATTTCAATTGGTAAGGCATTTATGAGATTCTTTTTTAGATTGAGCCACCAAAGGAGGAGTTTGATGGCCAGAATTGAGCATTACTTAGCTCACCAATTTGAGGCACTTCCAAAGAATGCAAATGAAAATGACATACTACATTTTGCTCGTACCTACATATTATATCTAATAGGTAGGGTTCTCATACTAGATAGGTCAAGACATAAAGTTCCCTTTATATACCTGACAATCCTCCAGGACTTCCATGTAGCAAGCCAGTTCAGTTTGGGCTACGTAATACTAGCATATCTTTATAGAGAGTTGTGCAATGCCACTGATTACAAGGAGGTTAACATTTGATATTGCTTCACTTATGGGCCTAAGATCGATTCCTTAGGCTAGCACCCAAGAGGCCCCACCTTTAGACTTTCATCTCAATATATATGATGTGCTCCCTTCATTTGCTTACAAGTATAAATTCTATTCTGAGCTAAATGCTTATTGTATGGTTCATGTTGCTTATATAATTCATAATTAACAATTATTTCCTTGTACATCTTATAGGTGGAGGTGTGCAGGCTAACATTTTTGTTCGAGAAAATTAGCAATACAATATTACAAAGTATTGTTAGACCAAATGAGGGATGATGAGGTTTAAAACACTTCTTATTGGTCTATTACATAGTTACCTCTGTGATACCATATCCTTACACATTTTATTTCATTATTTATAGATTATATGGCATCCAGATGATGTAGATGATATATGATAGTTGATACCTAATTATTTCCTAGTTTCCTCAGATATATGGCTAGCATCTTTGTCACTTATTTGCTTTTATATTATGAAGTGATATCATGCTGATCCTGTACTCTGACAGTTTAGTAGGATGCAGCTTATACCTCATGCTTTCTATGATTTAGAAGAGGTCCATACATTAATACTTAAGGCAAGATCCATTTGAACTGGCAAAAAGAGCATAAGAACTTTGTGCTTTCTTGGTAGAGCTAGCAAGATACTTTGTCACTTACAATGATATCATTAGAGCCCCTGGATCGCTTTTCAGGATATATGAAATGATACTTAAGGGTCACTTGCTGATGAATCCACCCTATTAGTGGTGCCCAGGGTTTTGTGATAATTTTTAAGGATCTATTACAGTTATTTTACTTCACTTTTTCCATACTTATTATATATATGATTATTAATTTTTTTTTGACAGGCCAATGTAGTTGATCGCTTACGAGTCATTGCAATGGATGACCCTTCACCATTAGGTCTCGCTATGGTCACTAATTGTACTAGCATCCTTAATACACTTAGTGAGCATCAAGACATGACAATTTCTTAAGCTGTTCTTCTTGCACATCAGTTGCCTAAGCCATAGCTTCCTCCAAGTTACACGACAAAGAGAGCTTGTGGATTTATATCTACTAGAGTACCCATAGTGGATGATCAGCCTTATCATGATTTTGCCCTTAGTGGTGACCTTGCATCTACGACACTTGGTCCTTCTTTTCATACATTGATATAGACGTAAGCCCATCCTAATGCCGCTGGTCCATCTTCTTTCCTAGCAACATAGACACAAGTATATCATGACACCCCAGGTCCATCTTCTTCTACAGCGACACAAACCCAAACTTACAATGACACCGTAGATCCAACTTCTTCCACGCCACTCATGCATTTTATTGATTTTATGGGTGCCAACTCTTCATTTTATATGTGATGCAGCTCTGTCCATTTTACACCTTTATTTTTAAACCAGATAATGTTTGCTTTTGGGTTTACTTTTGGGTCTTCTACATACGTTGGATCACAGAAGGCGGGATATATCACACCACATCGACCAATTCCTCTAGTTCAACCCCCTAATTGAATGTGAATCTAGTACCCTATCAAGAAGTGGAAGAAGAAGGAAACAATAATAACGAAGGAGATGACGAAGGCGAGAATGAAGAAAAAGCTTAAAGGAGCACACAGTACATGGGGTAAAGTAAGAACACCATCCTCTCCAATAATGAAGCCAACATTAAGAACAAGAACTTGATGTGGCACAGGAAGTCAGTTTTTGAATGGAATACATTTTCTTTTTGCACCTGTGTATTTATTTTTTAGATCATTATCCTATATTATAACTATCTCTTTTCAACAATTATAAAATTTAAATTACTTCAATATTGAGTTTAATAATACCTTACAATTGTGATTAATTCCTTATAAAAATTTTAAATACTCTTACTTATTTATATAGTTTAAAGGAAATTGAGTTTGCCAATTAATCTTCATTTTCCTACATTAATTTTATGGATTTCATGCGAAATAATTTTTTACCTATTACAATTTATATTTTCATTATATAAATTACTACACTTAAATTTTTTTTTACATATACTAACTTCATGATTAGATAAAAAAATTTAATTTAAGGGTCATAGTTGGCCCTCAACTGTGACCCTCTTATATATTAAAAAAAAAAATTATAACTACACCCCTACTTTTAAAAATAAAAAAATTTAAATCAACAACGAAAAAAAGTTATATTATAGTTGAGGAAATAAATTATAACTAAGCATATGGTGAAATAACAATTTTAATTTATTATACTTTTTTGTATACATATACTTAATACGTATACTTAATTTCTCATCACATTTTTAAAAACTCTTACTAATTATCAAGTTTAAGGAAATTAAAATTCATTCTTTAAAGAAAATTTTATTTTTCTTGCATCATTTTGTCAAGTTTAAAAGAATTAGTATTTAATTTTTCTTAGATAATAGTCCTTCATTTTTCTTAAATAATTTAATTTTTTAATAATTGTTTCAAACTTAAATTATTTCACATTTATATTTTAAAAATTACTTAGCCTTTATTTTCTTAAAATATCTTTTATTTTTATAATTTTAATCCTTATAATTGTTATTTAAATTAATTTTTTATGCCTTTATTTATAAAATTATTAAATTAATACAACTAACCACTTTAAGGAATATTAAATTATTACATTTCAAAAAATATATTTGTGACATAAAAAATTTATATTTTTCAAATTTAAAAAAAATAAAGTCAATGGGTCACAATTGTTTTACGTTTTTTTTTTTGGTAAATTTGGGGTTACGATTATTTAGCTTCTGTGACCCCTCTTATTTTTAAAAAAAAATTGCATATTGTATATGGGGAATAAAGATTTGCAATGATGGTTGGAGAGAAATTATAATTTACTCCATTGTAATTTAGTAAAAAAGCCTATATATATATATATATATATATATATATATATATATATATATATATATATATATATATATATATATATATATATCACTTGTGTGAATATCAATGCTTCTTCATCGGTGAGGTGAGTTATTGCTTTTTCTTTGCAATTGCTGGTCAAAATAGGCCTCTCGGGTGAAAATCAATGATGTTAAATAAAAAGACATTCATAGAACATCTCAACAGAGGTTGCCATGAAATTTGATTATAGTTCAAAGCATTGTTTTAAATTGTGGTTTGCATCATGTGAGGTGACTGTAATATTACTAATGCGATGTAGGCTGCATCTATATCAATCCACCACAACATTCACAACTCTTCTTATACCACCCACAATGTGTGCAACTATAACACAACTGCAACAACAATCGTAACCGCAATTTAAAACTATGATTCAAAGTACCCAAGCGGTGGGATAAGGTTGGAGGATGAGAGGCTAACTTATAACGACCAAGTTGACCAAGCTTCATGCGAGCATGCCGACAGAATAGCATTGGGTTTAGTTCAACTGAAGAGTTGCTTGTTAAAACCTTTGCTTCGTTAGGTTTATAAAAGATTCGAAGTCTTGGTCCACAAATTCCTAGGATAGGATAAGTATAGTATTTCTAGTGTTTAGTTATAGTATAGTCATTGGATAAAGTAAGGTGGGAAGTTTTTTGCTTCAGCCTGTGGTGTTTATAACTCATTAGGCTATGGTGGAGCCTGGCCTTGCATTAATGAGTATGGGCCATGGAACTTCAAAATATCTATGGCATAATTGTACTCTTATATTAAAAGTAGATATTGCATGAGTCTTATGTAACTTACTCTTGTCTCCTCTTAGTTCTTTTTTCTTTGTCAAACTCTCCTGTTATAATTGATCATATAGTTTAGATTGTGCTGCCATCTAGAATTCATAACCGACAATACAATTGGAAATATCATCTGAGACGAGGTTAGTTAAGAGGTAAATTAGGAACAATCAATTGAGATGATAGCCAAGAACAATTAGTCAAGAACATAACAAAAAGAGTGAAAAATTAGGGTTTTAGTCCATTTTAAAGGGTTAGATAGAAAGGCTCAAAATTTGGAGGATCAAATGGTTAATTCACTCTACAAAATCTGTTATTTTATTTCATCATTTTATTAGACTAATTAGATAAAAGTCTAGTATAGAAAATGACAATTATTACCTCACATTTTTGCCCCCATAAAAAAAAAAAATTCAATTAGCTATCTAAGTTAGCTGAAGTAGGTGGAGATTTTGAGTTTGAATAAATAATGGCTAGTTTTAACATTCTTTTGTGTGTGTGCGCGCGCGCATGAAAAAGAGAGAGAGAGAGAGAGAGAGAGAGAGAGAGTATGTAATTTTTGCCCTTCAAATATACATGTTTTAACTATTTAATTCCTTAATATGAGAAAGTTAATTTAGTACATTTTTTATTCATTGCTCCTTAGTCTTTTGTCAGTCAAAAAGTAAGACAAAAATAAAGCAAGTATACACATTTTACGGCCTAATAAATAGCAAGTCAAAAACATTTAAAGATTAAATTGTATATTTTTAAAATTTAGAAACTAATTAGTTGAAATATGTATATTTTAGAGCCAAGAAGTATATTTTCTCAAAAAGTTTCTTAGAATACTCTCCATCCCTCATTGGTATTGATCTACATCAACATTTTAGGTTTCTAAGCCAAACTTTACCATTTCGTTCTTGTCCCCTCATTTTCTACGTGTAAAATATATTCTTAACAGTTTGGCCCATTACTTTTGGTGGTTTAAAGCGTGTTAACTAATTCATTGTTCATTGTGTTCGTTTTGTTGCCACTTAATCATCTTGTAGAATGTTCAGTCTTAACTTCAATAGAAACAATCACACAAATACTAAAATTTATAAATAAATTTATTGTTGAGAGTATGTTTTATTTTTACATTGAATAATGTTATATGCTTTTAAGGTTATTATTAAGATTAAATGGACGTTTTGAAATTAAAACTATTTACTTAATACCAACAAATACTGTGAAAATGTTTGAAATATAAATCAAACAAACAATTAACAATAAAATTCTTTGTGCAATTATTTTCGTTAAAAATTGAGTATACGAGGGATAGTTAGATAAGAGAACAAATAACAATAACATTAAATGATACATTTTAAATCACACGAGGATAAACCTCTACCCACAATTCTACATGTAGACTACACCTATGAGTCCCTAACGACCTACATCATCTGTTTGCTTTCTCAGAGTGACATGATAGCTCTAGCTTGTGGCAAATAAGCAATTCGTCAACCAATTTGGCTTGAGTTCGACGGTGTTATAACAAAAGTCAATATCGGGAATTTATTAGAAGATGACAACATAGTGTAACAGCTTGTGTTAAATAATATTAAAAAGAAAATCAATCAAAATATAAGGTCTAAATGTATAATTTAATTTTAGAGTAACTCTGAAAAATACTTATTGACTTGATCTTATAAAAATATAACTTCTTAGTTTAATTCCCAATCATTTTGCCCTAACAGTCTTTTTGTTGTTATACTTAATTGAAAGGCTGACATAGCATAATGTCTTGTACTCGTGGCCATTCGTGATCTAAATGTGATTAAATGTTAGGAAGCCTAAAACGACGTTGCTCCACATTGTTTCACCAATTCTCATCTGCCTAAGTAGTAATCTGGTTGAATTAGCTCCTCGCTCTTCACGTTGGTGACTTGTTGAATGCGGTGCTCCTACACCAACGCCATCACCTTCAGCTCGTACGAGTCAATGATTCTAATGCCTTAAAACCGCTGCTCCTTCTTCCATTTTTGCTTGAGGCACACCGGCACACGAACGCTATTTCTTGGGCCTTCATTTGGGTTGCTTCTCTCATATTTTGTTATTTTGAAATATAATAAAGACAAATGGTGAAGGTGCGGAGCCATGTCGTTTTCGAGGCTTAAGCATATTCAGAACATAAGTTAATTTTGCGTGACTTTGCTAAATGAAAAGACCATTTTGATTAAGACAAAATGATCAAAAGACTAGGTTGACAAATTTTAGTTTTTGGTGACCAAAATAAAAAAGGAAACTATCTTTTGAGGATTAAATTAGTACTTTATTCTATTATTATTATTATTATTTACCAAACGAAAGTGGACTTAAACTTCAAATCTTGCTGACTTCTTCGCCCCTACCTAACGACCTTCATTGTCTCTTTGCTCTCTCAGAACAATAACACGCGAATAGGAGTGCGTCTAAGCCAGAATCCTCGAACCACCGCCGGTAGTGTGTCTATTGCCGAGTTCGAGTTCGTTTCCGCTTCAGCCAACAAGGTCACCGGTTTGGTGGTGTCAGAAAATTTCAACGATTGAGAAACCCCATGTGCTGAGAATTCTTAACAAAGTCAATCCCTTGTTCAATACGTCACTTGCCGTATTAGTTCTTTCTGTGGCATATAAGGAGAAACCCCATATGCTAAGCATTACATAGGTGGGTCCTTAATTGAAAGATGGCCCTAACAGTAAGATTTAGTTGAATACATTACTATTAGGATGGTTCTAAATTGCGGTTCGCATCATGTGATACGGCTGCAATATTGCTGTTGCGGTGCCGGCCGCATCCGCATCAATTGACTGCAATGCCCGCAATCCTTCTTATACTATCCGCAGTACCCGCAACTGCAATCGCAATATAACTGCAACCGTAATCGCAATTTAAAACTATGACTGTTAGTATATTATGTATTTGCTTGACTCCTAAGTAATATATTATTTTTGAAACAAATTCTGGCAGATAAATTGGGTCATCAACCTAATTCAGCACCTCTTTCTGTCTTGAACTTCCTCTATGTTAGAGGTTCAGGAATTCGAATTTGCGCAATTTTCTTTTAGAAATTGATTTTGTCAACTATAAAAATAGACAAAATGTGTATATATGAAACTAAAGGGGTGGATCTCATAAGGTACGTGAGTTCTAACTGTAATATATACATACATACATACATACATATATATATATATATATATATGTGTGTGTGTGTGTGTGTGTATTTCAAATTTGGCACTCTTAATTTTTTTTTTAAATTAAATTTAAATCCAAATTTTAGTTGTAGGCACCTTAGCATTGCCAAGGCTTGATAAAAACAAAATTTCTTTGGCTTCACATCTTAATAAGTATAATCTTCTTGGCATTATCATATAAATAACTTTTAAAGTTATGATTTAATTCATAAAATATCACTCTTTTCTTAATTTGAGTTTCAAAATATAAAACTTCTCATTTTAATTTCTAAACATTTTTTTCTAATCTAAATGATTTTTTCACTAGATAAAATCATGGTTACATGATAAACTAGCTGACATAATATAGATAAGTGTTCACATGATCATTTACTAATAATTTGGACTTGCCTCAATGTCATGAAACCCATACGATGCCATTTTGCCAAGTTTTCCCAAGTGTCACCAAACACGAAATCACGCTTTGCTAAATCATAAAAGAGTGGAAATTTCAGGTTTTGAGACGTGGGAAATTTTAGCATAAGAACATTGTTTTGGACTTCTTGACACTTGAGCAAGTTTAGATTATCATTAATAGTCATGTGCGCTTTGCTTATACTACGTGAACTAATTTGTTAAGTATCTATTATTTAGCCTAATGGAGGGACCAATTTGATTAGACAAAATATTTGAAAGACTAAATTAAGAGGCTTTGTTTCTTGTGGACCAAATTAAGATGAAAATGATCTTTCAATGACTAAATTATTAGTTTGCTCCAAAATTTTATCTAAATTTAAGTGATTCTGGCCAAATACTTTTTTTATTACATTAAAATAAAGTTATATGTTCAATTGTAAGCAGTATTCTTTGTTTATGGTTTTCCTTAGAGTTTATGTAGAAATATTGTTATAGCAGATAAGCATCATGTACGTGAAAATCTTTCTAATGCCGCACTCATTTAAGAATGACAATTTTTTTGTTTGTAGGGTTCTGAAAAGATTGCCTCATAGAGGTAGGGATGAGAAAATTTTCTCTTGTGAAAATCGGAGTATATATACTCCCCACAATCCCCGTCTTGCAGGGATCTCACTATCATGAAAATTTTAAAATATATTTTGCCTGTTCATTAATTTTTTTCAATCTTATCCTTGTATTAATAAATTAAAAAAAATAAACTTTGAATAATCAAAAGTCTAGTTCGACAGCTATGTTGGCCGGAGAAAAACGGAAGGTAATATTTTAAGTTTAATTTTAATGATCGCTTATAAATAAGCAAACAATTATATATATATATATATATATATATATATATGTGTGTGTGTGTGTGTGTGTACATATTCCCAAACTTGTAAACTAGGGAAGTAGGCGAATGTAGGTCAACGAAAACCACATGGCTATGTCCGCAAGCCACAATTGCCTGAAACTGACAGATCAAAATCCTCTGCACGAAGGAGATGGTGCATTTAGGAGAGAGATAGAGAGGGAGAGATGGGGCCCACTGGGATCCACTTTTGTGGGGCCACCTCTTCTTTTTATCTTTCTCCTATCGTAAATTTAATGCAAAGAAATTTTCTTCTATAACTGGGATCTCTGAGACAAAGGAAATAGACCATTTGTACACTACTCATCCACTTCATAATTAATATGCAATAATCATTCCAAAAGCTATAATTAAAAAGAAACGGTGATGTACTTTTCTAAAAGGACAAGAACTTTTTTTCTTATTTAAGTAAATTTCCTGAATTTTTTTTAAATTTTATTAATTTTTAAAAAATAAATTACATATATTTTTCTTTAATTTTATTAAAACTATAAAAATATTCTCTCTATTTTTAAAGTACACGCAAACATCCTCTGAAACAAAAAATTATACTATATTTTTTAATCCAATTTTAAATATTTTAACAAAAATGCCCTCCACACACATGACTAAATTTAATGAAATAAGATCTACTCTTTTTATTTTTATTTATGCATATTTTAATCTAATACATATTTACATATTTAACTTAAGGTATAATATTTTTGTTAAAAAAATTTTAAAAATTAGACTAAAATATATATTATAAAAATAAAAAAATTATATAATTTCAGTAAATTTATATGAAATTTATGCAATATTTTCTTTTTTCTTATTTTTTTCTTTCTTTGGATTTCCATAACTTGCGGCAGACAAGGTGTCTCTGAGCAGCAAGCAGAACGTGTGAGCCCAGACAACGTGTGAAAGCATGAGTATATGTCTGCATGCACATGAGTGACATCCCATATCTTCTCCATATTTGCATATCTTATTGTATAACAACGCAAACTGATAAAAAAGGATTACCCAATAATTCTTAACTTCAGTTCTGGGAAATGACAATAAATATACAGTTTAATATCACTGGGTTAAAAGAAAACATTATGAAACCCAATATACAGTCTGATCTCTTCTTTCTTTTCCTTTTAAATTATTTTATTTATTTATTTTGAGGTGAGGAGGGCGACAGGGATGGCAAGATTATAGTTTTCGTTTTCACTAATTTTTTATGGAAAAATTATTTAACAAAAATAACTTTTTCGTGTTTTTTAAAAAATATCAGAAAAATATTTTACTAATCTAAATTTTACTTTAATTTTTAAACATATTTTCCAAAATAAAAAAATATTTTCATTTTTTCTTTAGCTCACTATTATAAATTTATTATTACCATTATCTCCTATTATTAGCTAACATCATCATCGAAGCCTACCATGGGATGCATTTTGGCAGAGATAAAAATTTTCATAAAATAATTTTTCTAATGAAATAAATTTAGACAATAGAAACATTTTTCAAGGAAAAAATTTGTATAATAATTTTGTAAATAGATTTCATCTAGATTTGTTCTGGCAGCAATGCTACGGAGAGAATTTTTTCCCCAAAATTGATGAACACCTTTAATTTTCATTTATAATTGCAAACACATCCCTCTAAAATTTTCATTTTCAAATTTTTAATTTAATTTTATTACAAAGAACTGAACTTTTTAAATCATCTCATAATTGGATCACTTTATATCCACGTGCTTTCAATAACATAGCCTACTTCAATATGATGGAACCATTGATCATGTAATGCTCTGCGCATAAATCGAGGATGCACCGAACAGATCTTAATTGAACGAATGGAAGAAGCCAAAAATAAGAAAAACAATACTTTGTATAGTTAATCATGAAGAACAGTGCTTGTAAAACCAAGAAAAATAAGTGTTAGTCACATGGGCAGAGGACAGAGGAATTTAGGGCCACTTGGTTGTGGATTTTCTCTTTTTTATTGATATTATTTTTATTATATCTTTATTATTATTACTTAACAATATTTATTTATTTGTATTATTTTTAAAATAAAAAGTACAATAATTTTTTTCATTTATTTTATGTATATATTTTTTATTTTTTGTACGTATGTTAAATAGCATCTAACAATTATTTTCTTCAAAATTCACATGTCGGTCCCATCCTTACAGTAGAAGTTGTTTTTCCTTTTTTTGGTTTGTAAGCCTCTTTCGCTGATCAACTTTCCAAATTAGCAAAGTCCAACCATTGAACATGTGTCGTTACTTGCCGCTATTCCACCAATATAACTTCTTATCCTACATTGACCTAATCCAACTTTGACACGTCAAATCAAAATGCATGAACCTGGTGACTGCATAATTTGAACGTTGGTATCATTCACTTTAAATCATGCGATCCTATTGTGTAAATTTTCTCTCGTGACGCAATATTATGTATGCCTTTTTTTTTATCATACCTTTTTCTTTAATGCTCTTATGCTACTATTATAATTTCTATACAAATAGTTTTAAAATGCATTTCTTACGTACTTTTCCAAAGTTACGATTGTTTTTAATTATTTGAGGAATGCTTTTAAAAGTTATTGTGGTTAAAAATACAAAGAAGATACCTTAAAGCTTTTTAACTTCTTTAATGAAGATTTTAGTACACAGAATATTTTCACTTCCAAATATTTAAGGTCTGAAATGTTCGATGAAATTTTTGGCATTGCAATATTCTCCCAAGTACTTAAAATTTCATTCCTTATATAGGAGGTTGGGAATGTTATATTTTCATGGCAGAGAAATATTTTTGTTTAGGTAAAAAAAGCCCAAATAATCTATGATTCTTTAATTATTTTAAAATTTTCAATCTTAATTCATCCCGCCTCCACCACTCCCACCTCCACCTCCACCTCCACCGTTACCATGCCGTCATTGCCACCAAGCTAGCAGTCAGAGGAATTTAATCTCTTAAATAAGCTAAATTGATTTGAAAGGTGCATCAATCCTTAAAATCATTTGGAGATAAAGATAGTTTCAATTGACGTACAAGCTGGCCAAAAAATGCCTCTATTGTACAAGGAAAAAACCCTAAAACCAAAAAAAAAAAAAAACACATGCAATTAGATTTAGAGTAAATTATGATTTAGTTTTTCAAATATTATTTTTTTGTCAATTTAGTCCTGCAAAAGTAAAGCTTTTCAATTTGATTCCTAACAAATCACTTTTCTCTTAATTTGGTCCTCCAAAGAAAAAGGCTTTTAATTTAAACCCTTAGAAAATTTCCCCCGATTAAAATAATCCCTTAAAAAAGCATTTGTGACTCTCTAATGTACTGAAATTTTTGTGTTAAAGACACTTATGTCAATCCATATTATTAATTAGCTACTATGTGAGATCTCATTTATACAAAATAAAGGAATAATTTTGATTAAAAAATAGTTGGAAGACTAAATTGAAAAGCGTTGTCTTTGAAGAACTAATTTGAAAGGAAAGTAACATTTCAGCGACTAAATTGAAAGATTCTATTTTTTGATAATTAAATTAAGAAAATCATATTTTAAAGACTAAATTATTAATTTACTCTAAATTTTAACTAAATTTCTCTACTAACATATTATGAATTTATTTTACAAATCAAATAATGCACAATTAATAATAACTTACAACAAACTCATTCGTGACACAAATTGTTGCTTTCCAAGAGATGACAATGAATTAACTTGTTAGCAAATAGCTTATTATCATAAAACAAATCACAAATTTTGGAGTATGTATTGTATAGTCAGCCACAGAGATCGATGAGAAAAGGAAAAATTCGACTTTATACGATCACAATAGATTATAGACGCATTTCGCACTTTTAGCTTCTTTCTCATTAAAGAAATTAACGTTTTCTTAAAACGTTTTTGGGGCCATTAACAATAGCATTAGCATTACACCTCTTTTTTTATGGCAATACATGAGCGAAGAAAGCGCACTTTTGAACGAAAATTTAAATTAAATAAAGAGAAACTCTGGATTAGTAATTAGTTTTATTTATCATAACATTAATATTATATACAAGTCAGTAAAACTTTCTCTTTATATTAATTATAGTGTTGATTTGACTAAACATATAGTTTTTAAAAATGTATGCTCTAACTATTTGATTCATGAATCAAGAAATCCTAAAATTTCTTTTATTCATAGTTTATTAGCCCCTAGACCACATATATTTGTCTTATTTTTATTTTATTTCTAACTAATAGATATTAACAAATAACGAAAAGAATATAAAAGATTAAATGGTATATTTTAAGATTTAAAAATTAAATAATTAAAACTTGTATCTTTTCAAGATCACAAACTACATTTCCTTGGGTTAATCGGAAATTGTCCAACCAAAAAAAGAAAAACTTCAGAAATGACATTTAGAGATGAATATGACACGGAAGATAGAAAAATGGGTTGGGAGAAAAATTTAATTACAAAATACAAAATACAATATATATATATATATATATATATGTACACACATACAAAGGAAGCAAAAGAAAAATTAAAGCTGAAAATATGGAAGATCAATATTAATTGAAAAAAGAAAAACAGTGATAATCAATAACTAATTGCTTGACATGCATTGTTTGCAATTGTTTTAATTATTTTTAAATATTTTTAAATAAAAATTAAATTATAATATTTTTAAATTTTAAAAATAACAAAGAGGAGTAGTAGAAAGTTAAACTGACTATCTCTCAAATACATTTTGAAAATATTTTTTCTTAGATTATAATTAATATTTATATTTTTTGGCGTTAGTTTGGGTGATCAAAGAGACTAAATGTCTCAAAGTGCATATATAATATTATAAGTAAAGAAATTAAAAAAATTAATATATTGTGTAAGAATAATCATGGGTCAAGAACTGTCTTATCTTGAAAACCATATTCAGTGGATAAAAAATTCTCCACCCTTAGTATATTCTTAAGTCCCTGGATCTGGATACATTTACCTAGAAAAAATTTAAAATGAGCAAGTTTTCTAAGATTCAAACTCATTTACATAAAATCCATTCATGCAAAAGTACAATAAAGCATTAAATACCTCAAACAACTATTAATATAATTGAAAGCTTATATGCAAAAATACATTTTTGTCCTTTAACTTTATTAGTTCTAATTCATTCTTTTAACTATACTTTAAATTTTAGTTTCATCTCTTGGTTTCATTTGATTACAATTTAGTGTTTTAATTCTACTTCATATTTCACTTTCATACCTTTAATTTATTTTATTCTAATTTGCTTTATTAACTATATCTTAAATTTTTTTTTATCCCTTAATTTCATTTTGTCCCAAATTTGATCTTTTAATTTTAAAAAACTAATCAAATGTTTCCTTTTCTCTAATATGATCAAATTAAAATATTTAACAAAAAAGTCTTGTGTAGCTTATTGATAACTTAATTTTAATAACCTTTGGCCAATTTAAATTTTCTTATTATAATACCGTTTCTATCACTATCTCCTGTTCCAAGATAACAATTTATTAGTGGTTAGAAAAAAGTTAACTCCTATTTTTTCATGTTATTTTACATATTTTTTTTGGTAAATATGTGTTAAATCCCCTAATTATGTGGTAAATATTTTTATAGGAAAAATATACACACTTAATATAAATAGTTCTAGACTCAATTTTTACATTTTAAATGAAAAATTTTGTTTTGATTTTGAGTGCACTGGGAATTAATTATACTTTGCTCTTTTTGTAGGGTACAATCACAAGAAATGGAGCCAAAAGGATATTAAAATGGAATTGATGGAATTTTTCTGTGTCAAGGGGCTTCTAAGTATAGATTCTTGTAGGCTAGGGCAGTGTGTCATGGCTAGAAATCCTCAAGCCATAATAAAATTAGAAGAAAATGAAGAATGACACCTAGAGAAAATTGCACTGCAACAAAGCTCTTGCAAGCCATGGCATAAGCTAACATAGTTGAATTTGTTGTGGCACAGGTAGAAATCCTTGGCTACATCGTGGCAAAACTCCTTTAAGCCATAGCAAAAACTCACACAAAGGCGAAGAGTGCCACAATGAAACTATTTTGCATTGTGGCGTGTGTCGAATTCCTTGGTTACATCGTGGCACATCTCCTTTAATTCAAGCAATGGTGCAAGTGCTTCAAGTGGCCTATTTCATCACAATGAGAAATTTTAAGTCATAGCATAACCCATCTTAGCAAAATGTAGCTTTTCCATGCTAAAACTTTGAGGATTTCTTGCATCAAATAGCTATTCCTATTGAGGGGAGTCGTCATTCTGAGTGTGTGAAGGCTGAGAAAAAGCATTAGAAGGCATCTTGGAGTAAGGAAGTACTAGATATTGAGAATTGAAGTACTAGATATTAAGGATTGAAGAGGAGACAAGCAGTAACCACTAGTTTTCTCTATCCTTCTTCTTTTCTTTACACTTATTCAGATGTTTTTTACTCTTGTTTTAATTTTACTATTGATTTTCGTGAATATGTATAGCTAAACTCTTTAATCTAGGATTATTATAAATTCTCATATAAATTAGTGGTTGGTTTTCACTATAGTTTTATGATTATTAGTGAATATATATTTATTTAAGTCCTTGCTTCATGCTTTCTGATTGCCTTACCAACAATTAGATTGATTTGATATTTTTACTTGAATTTGGAAAAAAAAAAAAGTGAAATTAGGTCTTAAGTTGAGTTGTGTGAATACTTAAAACTTAATAGGATAAGTGAATGGTTTAGCTAATGAGATATGAATATATTCATTAACTTCACATAGTCAAATTAAATATTATACTATTAAATTGATCTTGGTTGATTTCATAAGGGATTGTAAAATTAATTGGATAACCCTATATGAGATTTGGAAAAATACTTATAGGAACAAGTGAACCCTATACTAATATGTATCACCATTAAAAGCATATAGCTGTAATAATTGTTAAACTAAATTACTATTAAATACAAGGAAAATTAATAATCTTAAATGTTGTTATTCACCCAAGAATCAAAACATCAATTTTGAGCATAGGTTGTGCATAATAGATTGTCTTTAATAATTTTCTTTTACATATTCACTTGAAACTAATTTGCTAAACTTAAGTTAAGGTGTGAATTTTGGTACTTGGCAAGTTTTAATAGCAAATCCTCGCAAAGGTGATCTTTTTTTTATCACTTTATTATTGTTGCAATATGTATACTTTATGTTTACGCTTTTGAATAAGCAACAGAAAAGAATACAATTAGGTGAGTTTTGTAAGTTAAATAAGTAAAAAGTAAAAAGTAAAAAATGAAAGTAAAACCTAATGTAAAGTTAAAAGACCATATTGGAACAAAGTAAAAATAGGAAAAAATACACTTTTGGTCATTTAATTTTATATAAACTTTCACTTTTATCCCTTAACTTCATTTGATTCTAATTTGGTCTCTTCATTTCACCTTAAATTTCACTTTTGTTTCTTAACTGTGTTTAGTTCCAATTTAATTCATTAACTTTTCTTCAAATTTCATTCTCATCCCTTAATTTCATTTTATCTCAATTTGATCTTTTAACTTTAAAAAATAACTCAAATGTTTCATTTCCTCTAATACAATCAAATTAAAATGCTTAATATAAAAGTCTTATATGACTTATTAATGACTTAATTCTAATAACCTTTTGCCCACTTAGATTTATTCACTACCATAGAAATAGAATCTGTTGACATACATTTGTTAGCAATTCTTCTAAAACTGCCAACTATAAATATATAGTTGGTGGTTATTAAAAAACCGCCAATAAAACCAGAATATATAGTTAGCAGTTCTTAAGAACCACCAACAAAAACTATAATATAGTTGGTAGTTCTTATAGGTGACTTTAGTTGGTGATTTCTTTAAAACCGCCAGCTAATTCTACTTTAAACTCTTTCCAAAACCCATTTTACGTCCACCCCCTGTTTATAGTTTGTGCCTAGTCTCTTCAATTTTGCATCCACCCCTTGTTTACAATCTATGCCTGGTTCTCTCCATTTTTGCTTTTGCCCCCCTGTTTACAGTCGATGCTTGGTAGTCTCCTTAATCATTGTCGATTCAATTTGAATTTACTAGGTAATCAACAAACTTGTCTTGGGGTAATTAGTGAACTCGTCTTGATGACTCCCTCTGCGATAGAGCTTGCTTGTCGTGGCTTACAAAACCTCTGCAATCGTTGTTTTTTGAACTCGTAAGGTCTCCATTTTGTTGTGGCTTATAGAACCTCCATAGTAGAGATTGCTTGCTGTGGCTTTTGTGTTGCTTTGTCTCTCTAAATC
Source organism: Erythrophleum fordii (assembly GCA_032878935.1). Taxonomy (NCBI): domain Eukaryota; kingdom Viridiplantae; phylum Streptophyta; class Magnoliopsida; order Fabales; family Fabaceae; genus Erythrophleum; species Erythrophleum fordii. The sequence continues at coordinate 4,194,486 of JAVQMF010000046.1, read as the reverse complement.
TCCCCTTCCATTTTGCTGTAAGTTCATCCCATTTTTTAATTTGGTTGGCAAACTTTATTTGTTTTAATTAATGCATTTTTTCCTTAAACAAATTAATTGTTGGTTATCTTCTTTCATTTTTAATTTTGTACTTTTTTTTGGAACTATTTCTTTCTTTTTTTGGTGACGTATTAAAATGCTTTCTACAATTTAATTCTTTTGGTATTACAGAAAAGAAGAACTTGGATATTCAACTGTCACACACAAACATATTTGTCTATGACTGTGTGTACTTATGGGTCATAATGTTTCCTTACAAATATACAAAATTATGTGAATTGATAACTACACCATCTTCATACATGCATAAGGTGCAAAAAAAATTTAGACCTATTATAACAAGACATATTATGTAGTAATGTATAAAATATAATATAGCTAAGTTATAATTTATATAAAAGAAAAGAAAAATTATTATAGTTGTTTCTTTTACATTTTATATATTTAAGCCAAGTAGTTATACGTAGAACAACAACTTAAGGGCTCATGCACAATTGAATTTTAAGAAATTGATGTAAGATTGCCCCCTAATTGCAAGATGATACTTCCTAGTATCTGAGTTAAGATTTTTTTGAACTCATGGTTATCTTTAATGATCTTTCCATCATTTGCATTTATTGTCTTTAAGATTTTGCCGAGAATGAGGTGTTATTCTTGGTTCCTTACATGCAATGATGAATCACTTAGTACTGAACTTTTCAATTATATGTAATTTGACTATCAACAGTTTAATTAGAATTTGCTGACACTGATTAATTGTCCTAGGACACACTGGATGCTGATTGTCATCAATCTATATGCTCTAAAGATATATTTCATGGATCATTTGAATAATGACCTAATGAACCATAAGTAGATGCAAGAGTTATTTAATCAGTAAGTATATATATTTATTTTCTACCTATTTCTATATATTTGTGTATTTTAATTTTAAAATAGTTTCTTATATTAAATTTTTTTTCCACTCACTTGATAGAGTCGTGGTGATGTTCCACGACAATTGCGAGCTTAAGGTACCAAAGTCAAAAACACCCATCACGTTATTCAAATGGAACAAAGTAAAGGTATTGATCAATATTCAGGCAATTATTGAGTACACAATTTTTTAAATTTAATATGGTTTTTATTAGATTTTTATAATGTTCAAAACAACCAAACAGCACAGATTGTGGATACTACATGATGAGATTCATGAAGGATATTGTCATAGATGGACAGTCTACGATCCCGGACACAAGATGCAACTCAGTTCCTTTAAGTGATTGGATGGTTTTCCTTGCCCTTATGTTTTCTTTTATACTAAAATTTAACTATAAGATGATATTAGTTGTTGGTAATTTACTGTTACAAGTTGTATTTGGTGATATTAGTATATAATTTACTATTATTAGCTATAGAGAAAGGGTTTAAGACTTAAGGAATCTATGTTCTTAAGTTGTTATGCTGGTAGTTTTTCCTTAATATAGAACTTGCTTTTAAAAAAATAAATTTAAAATTTGACCAAATTTCAGCTATCTAACTTCAAATTGTTGTTATTTTATTTTGCAGTACTTTTTAGACGCATATTGCAAAGAATACTCTAATATTTAGATAGATGAACCTAGGAAAGAGTGGTCTCAATACGTGTTTCAACAGTATCTCTTACTTTAGTTGTAATTAGCTTGTATTAATTTCTACTGGTTTTAATTTGTTAGTAATATTTGATTATTGATTGAAATTATTCTTTGATTGCTTTATAATAGTTCTTCTTAAATGACTAGTTGGTTGTTCTGATCACTACAAAAAAATTGACTTTTTGTGGCGACTAGTCACCGCTAAAGGCCAAAATGTCGCCACTAATAAGTTTTAGTGGCGACATCTTTTCCACCACTCTACTCCCGTAACGCTAATACTTTGTAACCGTGACAAAGTGTTGCCACTAAAAGTCAATACTACAAATATATAGTAGCGACTATAGTCGCCACTAAAACTTATTACAATTTAAGTGAAACAAGTGTCACCACTAAATGAAAAGGTATTAGAGACGATATAGGTTGTCACTAGAAGTACACATTTAGTGGCAACAGTTTGTTGTAGGAAAAAATAATTAGTGGCACCACTAAAATCACTACTATATATATTTAGCAACGACTTATTGCTGTAGGTAAAAATTAATGTCATTTGTCACTATAAAGAAACATGCAACGACAACATTTGTTGCGTGTGAAAATGAATTAGCAACATAGTCATGGTCGCCACTAAAATGACTTAGTAACATAATTATAATCACTACTAAAGATTTTTAGTGATGACATGTTGTTGTCACTAAAAGTTTTTAGGGATGATATTATACTCGTCATTAAAGATAATTAGTAACAAAAAATTATGGTGACTAAAAAGAAAAAGTGACGACATTTTTTGTAGCAATTAAGTTTTAGTAGTAACGTTTGGTATTGCAATAAAGTTTTAGTGGTAATTATTTTATTTTTATACTAAAAATAGGCCTTTTAGTGTCAAAATTTATTACTGCTAAAGATAAAAGGGTTGATATATATATTAAAATGAATAATGTACATTGAAGAAAATTAAAATGTCCTACATGTTGACATGTTCAAAAATAAGTGACATGTTCAAGAAGCATTAATTTCTTAATATTGTATATCATAATTAGTATTATAATTATAAGTGCTTTCATAATGTCCTACATGTCAGAACGTATATTGAAATATCTATTAGAACGTGAAATGATAGCATAAATTGATACATCAAAATGGCTATCAACAAAAAAATATAAGTTCGCCTTCTCTTCACCTAGCTTGTCTACGAGAGGAGTCATTGGTCGAAGCATTCTGTCCTTATTGATAAAAAATAACATTAATCATGTACTATTATTGTTTAACATAACATTAAGGTAGAAAATCATTTAAAAGTACCTATTGCATGGTGGCCATAAGGCTAGCCAATTGAGCTTGAATCTCTAACTGAACCCGTTGTTGCATTATAACTCGCTCTTCTTGAAGCTTCTTTTCCATCTCAGCTTGCATTTCCTTTAGTAACCTTCCCGCTCTTCTTGTAATTTTCTCTCTATTTCAACTTGCATTTGTTCCATCCTTGTTGAAACCCTTGAATCCACTTCTGTTGAGTCTATAATTCTCTTCTTTGTCAATTTCTTTCCATATCCTTTCCCCCTAACATACCCTGATCTCTCCCCCAACATGGTGGCCAAAATTTAATCTCCTGTTAATTGATTCTCATTATCTTCTGCTTCTTGCTGGTGAACTAGTTCTTGAATGCGCCCCTAGTGATATAACAATAGATAAACACCATAGACAATGAGGCAATGTAATAAATAATTAAAGCTTAATGATCTATAGCAACTTACATGGATTTCTTGTGACTTGGGATCTACCCATTCCACTTCTCTGTCCTTGTTCTTATGGGTGTGTTGAAGTTCCCAAACTCGATTAGGGGGTGCCACTTCTCTGATAATGCTCTCTACAATATTTATTAGATGATAATTCATGCTACCGTAGAGGAAATGACACAAAAAGAAATGTTTAGAAACTTCTTAAGTACAACACAAATACTTACCGTAGACTCCTTAACCTCTGCAAATAAGCAAGTACTGCATGTATGTTTTGTCACTTGCCTTGCCCTGTTTGCTTCATTCCTACTACTTGTAGCCTACAATTGGATGGTATTATGATGTAAACACAAAGCAAACAATCCTTCAAGTTCTTATTAGAAATAAATTACCTTGAACTTGGAACTTTCCTAATAATGCATCAGCCACTCCCAGTCATCACGGCTGATGTTACTTGGTCGAGCAGCCTCCTTCTCTTCAATTGTGTCGCACTTAGCATACTCTGCATGCAGGTCAGCCTTCCAAGATCGATATAGTCGACGCAATGTTTCAACACAAGTTCTATTTAATCTCTCTTCAGGGCACCTGTCGCGAACATCAAATTTGTCCTACATAAAACATAAGAAACCAAACTTATTAACTAATTAAGGAACACTATAATGCTACATAGCAAAAAATGACCTACAAATGTAATGTAAAACCTTTACTTTCAATAATAAAGTGTCCTCGTATTTGGCATAAACTTTGGCCTAATCACCATCTCTAAGAGAGATTGTGGTCCACACCACATGTCCACAATAGTTGGCAAAGTCACAGGCCCCATCTCCAACAGATCTATTTGAGTTCTCAAGGATATAAACTTTAATCTTAGAACCATATTTTATCTTCATGTCTATTAATATACTCTTATATTTTCCCCTACCCTTCTTAGTTATGCTACAAGAAGCTGCTGTATGTGAGAAAAAGTAAATAAATTAATCATTTGTGTATATACATGGCAAAAGTGTAATAAAAAAAGCATTATTTCCATGAAATGATACCTGAACTACTTGGCACCTGTGATCGTTGTGTAGGAGGCGAATCATTATAGTTGATTTGTCTATCCCTCTGTGGTAGGAATGGAGAGAGTGCATCTCCTAACTCCAAATCCCCTTGTGCATGCTCAAGTGAGAGTGCACCTCCTAGCACTAAATCCCTCTGTGTACACTTAAGTGATGTCACCTCTCTAGTGGGGTTATATCGACCTCAGCCATTACCTCGTCCAATGCCTCGTCCTCCTCGACCTCCCAGCCTATCTCGTTTAGAACCTGACATTTGCTACCTTTTGTCCATATATAGTACAAGTAACAAGATGCAATGAAGTAAACATTAATGGTAAACAAAAGTAGACAATAAAACATATACATAACAAGGACAAAGAAAAAAAAAGTAAGTAAACAATATAAAATGTATATGACACAAAATATACCAAACTTAAAATACTTTAACCACTCAATCATACAATGGGGATGTTTGTATAATAATTATAAATTTTTTAAATATTTAGTAAGATTGACACTAATCTTGATCACATTCAGTATCCATAGTGTTTTCTGTATCATCATCATTAAGCAAATCTTCTCCTTCTTCTTCATCGGTGGACCCAATCTCATCATTGTCATTAATGAAATCATCTACCACACCCCTTGCATTATGCCCACTTGTTTGAGCATTTATACTTGTATGGCTTAGTATTTCTAGTTCAACATCATCCCGATGTAGGAGGACCACAAGGTTAATACCCATGTCATCATTCCAAATTGGATTTAATTGGACTACGTCTTGTTGATATGCCTCATCAAAAAGGAGACCATCATTCTCACCACTTTCTTCACTTTCTTCCACCTCTGAAAGGCTAAAGAGGTCACGAGGATTTGTCTTTATGACAATTAGCCATTCCGTATCAATGATGTCTCTCAGGTAGAACACTTGTTCTGCTTGGCTAGCCAAGACAAATGGCTCATTTGTATCCAATGAATGCTGAGTACTCACACTTATGATGCCAAACTTGTTAACCTTGTATCATTTTCCTAGGTGACCCATATTCCACTAATGATATTTGAAGAGATATACTTTCTTATTCCCAATATATGAAAGCTCATTTATGTCCTTTAAGATGCCATAATACTCTTTTCCTTCGTCTGAGTAATTACCTTTCACAAGAACTCCAGTATTGTCAGTTTTCCTCCCTAAGGCACAATCTCTTGTATGAAATCTAAAACTGTTAAAACGATGCACTATTTTAGTTGGGCCAAGTACTAGATTGATGAGGTCATCATTAGCTTAGCCCTGTATGTGTAATTGTAAAACTTGCATAAATTAACCATACTCTATTATCGTTTATTTGGACAAAAGGATCATGACTCAAAATATGCTACTCAACAAAGGAACCTACTTGTGCACAAAACTATTTGGTAAAGTCCTCAGTAGTTGAAGTTTGAGTTTCAATCTCCAATTAGTGCTCCCTATATTGTAATTGCAGTAAGAAGTTAGAAAATATTTGCAGTAATTATTGTCATAAAGATTGGCAAAGGAGTGATAACTTAGTCCATGAATGGCAAAATGTCTATGGAATTTTATAGCACATACATGCAAGCTTGATGGACCTCTGCCTCAGGTAAAGTAATGGAATCATAACGCCCTCTTACCTTCCCAATTTGGTTAAAGATGGACTTATTGCCATTATCTATGGGTCTATCGTCATTTATAGGAGGCTGATTAAATTTGGTTGGCGTATCCTTTAAATAACGAGAACAAAAAGTAAGGCATTCATCGGTTAAATGACCTTCTACAATTGAACCTTTTGGACAAGACTTGTTACGAAGATAAGATTTAAATGTGCACAAGTACCTACGTAAAAGGTAAATGGTTGAAAAGAGAAATATTTTGGAAGATTTGAGAAATTGAATAAAATATATATTGAAACATAATACCTTTCAATAGGGTACATCCATCGGTATTGCACCGGTCCACCAAGCATCGCCTCTTTTGGTAAGTGAATGGGCAAGTGAACCATGACATCAAAGAAAGCCAGTGAAAATACCATTTCCAATTTGCATAATATGAGTGCAATTTAGGTTTCAAGTTGTTCTAGATCTTCAATTTTCAGGCACTTAGAACATAAATTCTTGAAAAATTTACCTAACTCTATTATCAGCTTTGACACTTTCTTAGGCAACAAACTGCATATTGTAATTGGAAATATGTCTTGCAACAATACATGATGGTCATGGCACTTCAATCTAAATAATTTTTTATCATGGACATGCACACCCCTTGAAATGTTTGATGAGAAGGCATCTAGAACCTTTAAATTTGCCAAGAAGTTGCACACCTTCGATTTCTCATGCGGGGACAAGGCATAGCAAGCTGCGGGCATTAATACTTTATTCCTATCCTCAATTGGATGTAACTGTTGCCTTATTCCCAAATCCATCGAGTCATACCGACTTTTCAATGTGTCTTTGGTCTTTCCAGCCACACCCATTACTGTTGAAATGAGGTTTTCAAACATATTTCATTCTATATGCATGACATCTAGGTTGTGTCGAAGTATGAGGGTTTTTCAGTATGGTAATTGGAAAAAAAAATACTCTTCTTCCTCCAATTATAAGCATTGGTTGGGCGATCATGCTTTCTCTTTTGTCTTTTCCCAAAGCTTACATTGCCTAATGCTTCTAATTGCCTTAGTGCTTTAACTTTGGATAAAGGTATAGGTGCTCTTGCAGTTTCAACCTTCCCATCAAATGCCCTCCTATTTCGCCGCTAGGGATGAGTAATAGGTAAGAAGCGGCAATGGCCTATAAAGCATACCTTGCTTCACAAAGAAAGTGAATTCGTGTTCTTATGACAACAAGGGCAGGCTAACTTCCTTTTAGTTGACCACCCTAAAAGGTTTCCATACGCTGAGAAGTCATTTATTGTCCATAATATAGCTACTTGCATCTTAAAATTGGATTGCAAATGGGCATCATATGTCTCTACCCCTTCCTCCGACAAATGTTGTAGCTCTTCAGTCATTGGTTATAGATATACATATATTTCATCACCTGGACACTTAGGACCTGGAATTAGGAGTGTCATCATAAAGTATGGTTGTTTCATGCAATGCCAAGGTGGTAAATTATAGGGAACCAAAATCACTAGTCATATACTATGTGCAGCACTCATATTGCCATAGGGTTAGAACCCATTACTTGCTAGGCCAAAGCAAACATTTCTAGGGTCATCAGAGAAGTCAGGATGTTCCTCATCAAAGGTCTTCCATGCAATAAAATCAGATGGATGTCTTAACACACCATCATCCTTTCATGCATCCTTATGCCACCTCAACTCTTTAGCTGTGTTGTAAGCCATATACAGCCTTTATAGCCTAGGCGTAATGGGAAAATGGCGTAACACTTTACGTGGGACTTTCTTGCCTCTATGCCCATCTGACTTCCATCTAGATAGGTTGCACCTAGGACATCTTTCTGCATCGACGTACTCCTTCCAATATAAGATGCAATCATTTTCACATCCATCTATCTTGGTGTAGTCTAATCCGAGCTCTCGGATAACCTTCTTTGCTTCATAATAGGAGTTTGGTACTAGTGCTCCCTCTAGAAGTACATCCCTAAATAAGCCAAGCAAGGCATCTAGAGACTTATTACTCCAATGGTTGAGGCATTTCAAGTGAAGTAGACTTACAATGAAAGACAACTTGAAAGCTTTTTTACAACCTGGATAAAGATTAGTTTTAGCATCTTCCATTAACTCAAAGAAATGCCTAACTTGCATATTTGGTGAGTTGTTATATTCTGATCCATAGTTCCCTGCCTCTCTTTCTATATGCCCATACGCATCATTTATCATCTCAATAATGTCATCCTCCTCATTATTATTATCTTCTTGCACACCTTCATCAATCTCCTGCGGGTAACTTTGGGCATGGTGAAGAAGTTCTCCATGTGAATCCCACACTTGGTAACTCTCACAAAAACCCTTTTTGAATAGGTCCTCCCTTACTCTATGTCTCAACTTGAACTCTGTGTTCTTACACACTTTGCATGGACAACAAATCATATCATTAACCCCTGATTGATTAAATGCCCATTGGAGAAAGCTATCCACTCCTCGTATATATCTTGGGTTAGCTCTATTCCTGATAATTATCCAACTTTTATCCATCCCTATTCTCTATTTCCTACATTAGGTAACATAGGCAGTAAAATTTCAATAATAAGAACCATACTGTAATCAAGCCACACCTTCAATTTCTCACGTAGTTACATAGAGTAAGCCACATTATGAACAAGAAATTGTAATTCAATCAAAACCAAGTTTCATTTTTCACATTTAGAAATTTGAAACAACATTTAAAATTCAACTATCCACTACCATAAGTACCATATTATCCAACTAATGAATCCCCCACATACATGCATTGGAGACTAGGTAAGTGATTCTTAATGCTAGAAATGATATAAGTGAATTGGAAATGTACTATAGCATATTATGTATTTGGGGTTGTTAAAGAGTTGGGTCTATTGAAACCAAGGTGGTCTAAGACTTGTTGGTAAGAAAATGTATATTTTGCTGATATAATGGTTGAAGTTCTAGTATAAAGTAAAGTTCAATGAATTCAACTAATCTTTAAGTCCCTAAATGATAAGTGCTAGTTTAGGGAGGTAGATAGGAGAACCAATATCAATAAAACCAAGTAATCTAGCCACAAGAAGGCCTTAGAACTCCATTAAAGGGTGTACCAAATGGTTGGGATGAATATTTAAGAGTTTAGAATCAAAAGTAATTGGAGTCGCAGCCAAAACTACTTGAGTCATGGCTAAAATTCAAATAAAACTGATGAGCGCCGCTGCTCATATTATTGAGCCGCGGCGTGAATTACCGCACCGTGTCGTAAATTGAAATGCGTTATGACAAGGATCGTGATTTAGTATATGTTAGGTCCAGTAGGGAATTGCGCCACGACGTGAGTATTTTAAGTCACGGCACAAGTTTAATATTTTTGTTCGAGTTATAGAATTTAACTACGCCATGGTGTAACACCATAAAATTCTAGCTCATCTCATCATATACACATATCTTATATCATTAAGGGGGGATAAAATAATGACTTTCTTTGCGTTGCGTTGAACTTAAAAATTCGCATTTAATGTCATGTGGGCTATGGGAGCTCATACTATGTATTCTCATATTTAAATACATCATTACAACTCATTTGCATCATAAAATCATGCCCACAACTCATGGAAACCGAAATGGAGCATGAAATGGGTTTGTTTAATTTCGGCCAGATTACCCCTTATTCTGCCCAAATTTTGAAAAATGATAACTAATTCTAGAAAAATTCTAATTATGAAATATTGGTCATTATTGGAAGATATGGATGTCTACTTCACACTAAAAATACTTTCAAACCATAAAATTCGTTACAGAGGGAGTTTGACATTCGAAAAGCTACTGAGGTCGCTATTGTCAGGGCTGCTATTTTAGATTACTGATATAAATTTCTAAAATTCATAACTAATTCTATAAAAATTGAAATTACACAAATTTAGTCATTCTGGAAAGCTAAAAAATTTTAAATTTATGTTAAAAATAATTCTAGAATGAAACAGATACATTTACCATTATAAATCTATAGAATAGTGATTGAACTCCTGAAGCGCCATTACTACTGATAGCCAACTTTAAAAATGCATAACTCTTTGCTCAGACCTCCAAATGAGGTGATCTCAGTGGCCAAAAAATGATTATGACCTCTAGTTTATTCCTATAAAATTTCACAAGCATTGGACACCATTTCCCCATCAGATGACATAGAATACAAATCTACCAGTGTAAACAGTGCACATACCATAATCTATAGAAAATCCCAAATTTGAAAATTTATCAAATATTCTCTAGAACTCCGAAAATTATGTTCTTTAACTTTTCAAAAATCTCTCAACAAACTCTAATTTCATGACAAATCTCAGATCAAGAAGAGCTCATTTAGACAAAAAGTGACATAAAGTTCTAAGATAACAAATTTATGCCCCATATAGGGTACCAAAATGTCCAAATGGCTTCTCTCAATGTTTGGCTCCTCTTGGGCAAGTCTAAAAGCATGAATATGACTTGTTTGAACTCCCCAAGGGGTCCCAAACCTCATGCATCTCAATTTGACCATGCCACTTCCACATACACATTAGTGCATCAAACTTTCAAGAACCAAAAATAGTCATTTCATATTCATTTTACATTCTAGTATTCACATGCCATAATCTTTCATTTATACATGATACATTAACATATTTATACATATTCATGACCTCATAGAACATATACAACCATGGATTACAAAATGTTCCATTCATATGGCTTTAGAAGTAGCCAATTCCATTGACTTTAATATCCTACTCTCTTCTCCCAAGGGGTTAGCTTCCATTACCTTGCTCTCTTGGTCTCTTAGCATGCTAGAACATTAGAGAGGAGGAGATGAAATTCAAAAAATCCTAATATCTCATCTCCCATTCAATCATACATAATATATGTAAAGCAAGTCTTAAAAATGCATGCATGGACATAATACAATTCACGAGCATTCAAGAAGCAAGCTTAACATATGAACAAGCCATACAAGACATTCAAGAGCTCATCAAGTGTTTGGATTGGTCTCACACTTCTCCTTATAGATTTTGGACTTGCCTCATCCATTCTTTGAGTATTTTGAACCCAACCATACTCTTGGGAGCCCACTTTACTTTTGGGAGACTCTTTACTTTGTCTCAACTAAGCTCAAAGGTTCTTGGCTCATCCTCATCAAAGGGAAGAGTTCTTGGCCTCTCCACACTCAAGTAAACTCATACAAACATCATGTAATCATTGAAAAACATAACATGGCATCAAGAATCATGACATATAAAGGCATGCTAGCATACTTTTCATAGCTTGAAAATACACATACACACATTTCAAAGCAAGCTAAACACACATCCATGCATGAGAGAAGGTGGAGAGAGCTACCTTGCTTGCATTCACACACTTTTTCCTTAAGCCTTGACTCCTCTCCCTTGACCTCACACACCCAAGAAGGTGGAGACCATTTCTCTTGGCTTAAACACACCAAAAGAAACATGAATTACTCATGGGAACAAGCCTTGACATTATACACACTTTAAATGATGCTACTTTGGTTTATGACTGCATTATGCTTCCATAAGGCACTTAATGAAGCAACTTCAAGAATTCATGATCTTGGCTCCCTTCTCTCCTTTAATTTATGATTCTTGAATCCATTTAGACTCCTTAGAGTCATCACACAATTATTTTAAAGAGCCTAGCTAAGAGTTGCTTCATTATGCTACATTATGGAGCCTACACTTCCATCTCACTATCTATGGCTTTTAAAATTTTTCCAAGGCTTCCTCTCATCCTCTTCCATCTTACATGACTCAAAAATAAGCTTGAAACAAATTAAAACTTCCCCTTGGTACTCTTTCTAGCCTAGGCCGACATTATGGAAGCATTTAGGGTTTAAGAGGTTTCTAATTTTTCCCTGATGGGAGAGTCACTTGGGAGGCTTCCTAGAGGTCTTAGAAGCTCAATTAAACCCTTACATAGCCTAGAAAATTCATGAATCAAAACAGATTTTACAAACTCTATAAGAATCCTACACTTTGCTAACTTGAAATTCAATGGCTTTTACTTGGTTTCCTTTGCATATTCTAAATTCCCACACCCTAATTCATGTGATTCATTCTTGGTTTGCCCAGAAATTTAATCCCTCATGGCTGGTCTTAAATGGGGGGGAATTGAAGAGAAGAGGAGCAAGGAGACCTAAGCTTAGGAAGTAGCAAAATACCTTGGATTCTTAGTTTTCTTGGTTTGTTCTTCACTTGGCTAGCCTCCCCTCATCAAATCTGAAAATTCCACCTCTGTTTTGCCTTCAAAATAACACCAAATTAAATGCCAAAACCATGAGAAGGAAGAAGAAGAAGAAGAGGGGAAGAAGTTTAACAAGGCAAGGAGTAGGAAAAAGTTGCTAAAACTTACATTTTTCAAAGCTTCTTCTTCCTTCCTTGGCCTCCCCTCTTGTGCACCACTCTCAGCCTTTCTTAATTCTATTTTAACATGTGGGAGAGTTAGTGAGGAGATCTAACTAGAGGTGGGGCATTTTTATAAGCTTAGGGATTCATTTAAGCAACTTTTAAAATTTACAATTTAGTCCCTCTTCGTAGTTTTGTCCGTTTGGACTCATTTCAACTCCTTTCAAAAAACCATCTTTTCCATCATATTCCTTAGGCTCTTAATCATAATAATTGCCTTTGGAATCATTAAAAAAGGATTTGAAACTATTCCGAACCATTCAGTCAAAGTTTTGGTCAACTGATAGCTGAAATCGCTCATCGGAGGGATTTCAACTGTTCTAAGGATTTCTATGGTATTTAAGGCCTCTGAGAATCCCGAAAAGCTCAAATTTTTCATTTAAAAAGCCCTCCTATGAGTTTTCCAAATTTTCCAAAAATTACAAAATGCCTCTACTTTCTTCGGCAAATTTTTTGAGCTCTTCTAGCTCTAGTTTTTGGGCATCTTAAACCTTAAATCCTCATTTTCTAATATTTAAAATTTTATCATAATTTTAGTTGGTCTCAATTCCTTCTATTTCAAGGACTTCCTTTTATATTTGGTCATTTTCTGACGTTTACGGAGAAACCAAATATCGCGTTTCTCACGTTTACAGAGGAACCGAATGTTACACACGGCGAGGAGTATTCAAGCCGCAATGTTATCCTATCATAATGCATTTAGAGGTTTCAGTACCCATTTAAGCCGCGACGGAGACCCACCAAACTGTGACTAAATTTCTAAATTCTCATTTTAGCTTCCAAACTTCTAAAAGGCATAACTTTACGCATGGTAGTTCACTTAAGGTGATTTTTTTTTTAATGTAGGTATTCTATGCAATGGAAAACCACCAAAAGCAGTTCAGTCACTTATTTTTCTCAAAAAAGCATGTTTTGGCCTTCAATTTTGATATTTTTATTTTACTTTCTTTTCAAAAGAACATGTTCAGACCTCAAAATGCAAAAGTCTATAACTTGAGCTAGGGATCTCCAAATTTAGTAAACTTTAACTCTAATTAAAGCTCCATATATCTACTTTATATTGTAAAAATTTTAGCCCAATCCTATATCTTTTGTTACTCAAAAATTGCATGACAATAGGATTGGTCTGGGTGATAATTCTATAGATTTACCTTTTCCTGTCATGAATTTTGAAATTTTAAAAAATATTCCAGATAACTCCAAAAATTACCATCTTATGCTTGAATTAAACCTCTAAATATCATCTAACTATTTACCAAGTTTTACACCTAGACTCCACCATTTGATCCTTCAAATGCATCCCTTTCCAGACTTGCTCTATTTAGGTTCCAACTTTGACACTAAAGAGTATATATGGGCAAATGACGGCCTTAAACCATTCCACTAACCACCCCAATGCTCCTAACAAGTTTCAAATCATACTTCAAGACTATTAGAACTTCCCAAACTCCCATGAAATCTCTAGATCAAAATATGACTACCTAGATTCCTTGTACCATCAAGCTTTAAGAATCACACAATCAATTATCATGTTTGGCTTTTACATACAACCATCAAACCAAATACAACCAGCCATCAGACCAAATACCGCATACAACCATCAGACTAAATACAACCATAAGATAATAAGACCATCAAAACATTATATGCATAGCAATAACCCAGCAAATTAATCATAAAACCAAAAAATTAAGTCAATGATATTATTTATAAAATGCCAACCAAAAAAGTAAATAGTACTCATTTATGAGGTAATGATTCCCATCCTGATAAATCTCTGAATTAAACAAGAAAAATAATATGCGAAATATTATTACACACTTAACTCACTCTAAAAGGTCATTTGCAGGGCATTTGATGCTCTACATCAATTAGACACTTGGACTACACCACGCTTCACATTGCACTTATACACTACATATTTTGTTGTTTCATACGTGTCATGTCATTAGAGGAGAAATAAACATCGAGCATACTATCACTAATAATTGCATGATTACGGGACATGGCAGAAAGGAAGAAAGGCTAGGAGAGTGTTAAAGTAATAGGCAGAAGATGAAATAAGATTAATGCACTTCATAACATGTTAATCTTAGTGAAAAACATAGAACATGTTCTGTTAGCCAGAGAACTAAATAACAAGAGTAGCTATTCGCTTGACCAACAAGAACACCTATGGAACAGAGCAATAGAGAGAACTACTGCAATCATATTAACAGTTCAGAAATTTGTCATTCTTGTTGTAAAGGAAAGTAGACGACTAACTATACAATGGCTAGGTTGGATGACTCAAGCAAAATAAGAACCAATAATGCAGAATACAGAGTATTCACTTATGGGAGTTAGAGGTAAACAACGAAATAGAACTAAGATAGGGAATACTATGACAGTGATAGTATTAAGGGTTCTGAGAAGTCATATTCTCAAATGGAAGGAAGGTCTTAGAACAATATATATGAAAACATGCAAAGAAACAATTATAAGTCCAAAATACTTGGAAGTCCATCAGCACATTTCGAAAGAGATGATTTTCTGCTACCCTTTTAAAAAATGAACGAGAAACCAATATGGGAAATTGTTTTGGAGTATTTTCAGGAGGTTAGATTCATAAAACTCTAGTTTAGATCTACTGTCAACAATGCTGTAGCATTTATAGCAGCAATTAGAAATTAAATCAAAGATTAGGGCATAAAACAACAGCAACAACAATAATCTAAGATAGGGAATACCTTAACCTAGATAAGCACTGAAGTTTTAGCAATTGAGTGGTGATGTGATCTTGTCTTTGGTATTCGCTGGTCTTCCAAGATGATATAAATGGAATCAACCCTTCGCTTCTTCTCCTTCGTTTGCTTTGCTTCTTTGTTGTTTGCTCTACTTCAGAAGGACAAGAGAAACTTTAGGGCTGGAGCTGTGTTGGTATTTTTTTTAGAGGGAATTAAAATTTGAAAGTAATTCATAAAAATTTAATAAAAATGGATGGATGAGTTTTTATTAATAAGATAAATCCTAAAAATTAAAATTAAAATTGTAGATATATGAAATGTTAGATATACTAAAAAATTATAAATAATAATCTATTATTTTTTTAAACTTAACTAAAAAACCTTATTATTTGATATCTTGTGATAATTTTATTTATAGTTTTATTTTTTAATTAATGATTAAATAATTCATAAAATTAAATAAAAAATTTTTAAAAAATAAACTACTAGTCATTAATGTATAAATAAAAAATAATTTTTCTGATAAATATATTCCATGAGATTTTTTAAATCAAAATTATTAAAAAGCCAATAGATTGTAATTATTTATCTAAAAATTAAATGGTTATAATAATATCTATTTGATTTATTTTATATATTTGATTAATTTTTATATGATGCTAAAATCTAGATTTTGAATTTGAGATAATAAGTAGATAAAGTTTCAATGTTAGTTAGGTGGATTGAATAAAGAGAAAGGAGGAGAGTTTGAATAAATAAATAAACAAATATTGGAGTTTTGAATTGAACAAAATGCTTTATTTTTTATAAAATTTTAATCAATTAATTAAAACTCTATATACATACTTTTTTTAATTTTGAACATTTAATTAAAATTTTATTTACGATGATAAATTATGAATAAATTCTGTAGCAAATTTTAATGAATAAAATTTTTGAAATATTTCATTTACCCAAGTTCTATTATAAATATCTTTTTAAAAAATATATTTCTTTACTTATTTTAGTCTTTATTTTGAATTAGTATTTTGGGAGACAACCCTATTATGTTTGATTAATAATTAAAAATAAATTTTTAATAAACGTTATATAATAACTTTTAATAAAAAGAAACTTTCAATAGATGTATGTTTAATTAAGTGTTAGTTTCAATTGACATACAGTGGCTTATAGAAGAAAATATAGATCTGAATAGACAAATGAGTAATAGAATTTTGAGTTTGATCGAAGAAGTATATGAATAGATAAATCTTTTTTTATGTGCTTTTTAAATTTAATTTCAATCTTTATGTGATTCTTAATTTCAATCTTGAAAAATTAATTTTATTTATTTTTTACTTTTATTTATTATAGTTTTGTATACATACTTTTTTAAATCTTAACAATTAATCATAGTCTTAACAATTAATTATAGTTTTAATGCAATGTTGTTAAACTTTTTTATAAATATTTTCTTTATTAGCATTGCAACAAATTTTAATGAGTAACATTTTTTAATGATTCCCTTTAGCTAATTTAGGGAGAAAATATAATATATGATTCCTTGAAAACAAGAAAAAACGTAAAAAATATAACATACAGTTTCTCCGTTAACGTATGAAATTCACTGGATATTAAAGAAAATTCTCAGAGAAGATGATTTAAGGTCAAATAAGATTAGGATAAAATTTTAAATAATAAAAAATGAGAATCCAGGGTCCAAGATACCCGAAAACGAGAGTCAGAGTAGTTCAAAAAAATATACCGAAAGTCTAGTGATAAATGTCACACCATCACAATGTATAAGCACCCATAAGCTTTAAAAGAAAACCTTGTACTCTGGCCAAAGACCTTGTCGACAAGATCTTGTATTTTACATTGAGAAATTTGGGACCTTGTCGACAAAGGTCTTCAGCCAAAGTATAAGGTTTTCTTTTAAAGCTTATGAGTGCTTATACATTATGATGGTGTGATAGAGAAAAAAAAAACCTATGTATGGTGCTATTATGTATAAATAATGATTAGATCATTTTAAAAATTTAATAAAGAATAATTAAAAAGAAACTTTACTTTCAATAAACGTTGTATAAAAAAGAAAAATTTTATACAACAAATATATATTTAATGAGATCATTATTAATTATTTTCATATATTTGAACAATATTTTAATAATTATTTATTTCAATCATCTCATCCCATAAGAGAAGAGGGGTATTCTTCCTTATTACACAACAAAATAGAAATTAGAGAGGCGAGAAAAATATTAACTAATAATATATAGTTCAATCTCTAGGTGCAACTTTTTTTAATAAAAAATTTAGATTAAATTTTTAACATTTCGGTTACAAGTTTTTGATAAAAAAATCATATATAAAAAATTTTAAAAAATTTAATTATATACTATTGAGTTGTAAAAAGTTTTTACTTATTATAAGCAAAAGTGTTTAGCCATTCCTTCTAACTTAGAAATTCATGTAATTTAATTTTTTCAATTTTAAAAGTTTGCTACAAAGTTTTAGACTTTTCAATTTTGTACATTATAACCATTTCATTAATTTTTTCGTATAAAACCCTTACAACTACTTGTCCATGAAAGTTGAAATAAGTCAAATTAGCAAAACATACATTGGATGTGTCATTTTTTACCACTTAAAATGACAAATTGGAATCCAAATCCTCAGCACTAACATTTTATTATACCATGTGCAGTAACACCATGTGAGGCATTTCTTTTATGGATAAAAAATGATTTAAAGTATCTAATTTGAAGGATAAAAATTAATTATAAAAAAATTATACTTTAAAATAAACTATTACAAAGAATCTCATCTTGAATGTATTTCTTATTGATTTGACTTTTTTCAACATATATATAAGTGGTATTAGATTTTTTTATGGAAAAAATTAAGTGAGTAGTTTTGTTATAAAAAATAATATTTATTTTATTGAAATTTAGGATTAAATTAGGTATTTTTTATAACACTCTTTTTCAAAAAATGATATATACATATAATTTAAAAAAGATTTTATAATAGAATATTAAATTATAAATAAATGTAGTAAACTAAACTAGTGAAAATACTAATTTATGGTTCATTTGTTTCAATATAGTGAACTGTAATTGTACTAATAATAATTATATATATATATATATATTTATTCTTTTACATATAAAAATATTTTTTTAAGAATTTAATAGAAAAATATATTTTTTAGTCCTATTAATTTTTTTTTGATAAAGTTACATTTCTAAGTATAATTTATTTTTTCACCTTATTTGTGTGTAAAATTTTTTTTTAGTTTTATTAAGAATTTTATAGAAAGATTATTTTAAGTTATTTGTATATAAAATTTAATTAATTTAATTAATATTATTAGCATTAAAAATTTTTATTTTCTTTGGTAAAGTTCTTTGATAAAATTATCTTCCAAGTCTAATCTATTTATTTATTATTAGGTATTTGTTTATTTAAAAAGATTCTAAGTTCAAAACTTTGGCATAACTCTTTTAATTAATTTAAATTTTTTGCATCAAAATTTTTAATGGCGACTAAAATAGTTGTCACTAAAACTTACCTTTTACCGGCGACTAGAACATGTTGTTACTAAAAGTTTTGGCGCAAATATATTAAATAAATAAAAAATTTTGCGCCAAAACTTTTAGTGGCGACTAACACGGTTGCCTCTAATAGTATTTAGTGGCGACATCTTTTACTATCACTAAAAGTTTGACAAAAAATTTTTAATCTTTTAAAAGTTATGATAAAACTTTTAGTGGTGACGCTCATCGCTACTAAAAGTTACCTTTAGTAGCAACACAATTTGTTGCCACTAAAAGTCAGCTTTAGTGGTAACTTTTTAGTTGCAACTGAAATGTTGTCACTAAATGTAATTTTTTAGTGGCAACAATGTTGATATTGTCACTAAAAGTATTTAGTGATGACTTTGTGTTGCTACAAAATAATTTTAGTGGTAATTTTTTTGTCACCACTAAAAACTTTATCAAAATTAAGAATAGCATTTTTAGTGACAATTTTTAGTGACAACATAATAAAGTTGTTGCTAAAAATTTTTAGTGACAACTTTTTTTAGTCAGCACTAAAAGTTGTCACTAAAAGTCTATTTTTTTGTAATGTGAGTTGGCAAATAATTGATTGCTAGCAAAATGTAGAACAAAAAGGCCAAAAGGCACCTAAGGTGCATAAACTAGAGGTAAATATTTTATTAAAAGAAAATGAAGTTGGCAGTTTTATTTCAAACTGCCAATAAAGTCTATGTTGGCAGTTATATTTATAACTACCAATAATGTCTACGTTGACGGTTATTATATATAACCGCTGACAAAAGTTTACTTTTTTTTTTCTTCTTCGTTAATTACCAACTGCCAACAAAACCTTTTCCTAACATAATGACTAGTTATAATACTTTTTTTTTTTAATCATCATCCATTGTGTTTTGTAAATCTGAGATAACAATTGATAAGTGGCTAGAAAAAAGGAAATAACTTAGCTATTTTTGTAAGTTAAAGGAGTAAATTGGAACAAAATCAAAGTAAGAAATGGAAGTAAAACTAAAGATAGCTAAGAGACTATATCAAAATGGAATAAAATTAGGAGACAAAAGTGAAATATAAAGTAAAATTAAAGGACTATATTGAAATAAAGTAAAATTAAGGGACAAAAATAAAATATGAGATAAAGCTAAGGGATTAAATTAGAATAAAATAAACTTAAGCAACTAACGTAAGGAGTAAAAAATGTATTTTAGCCAAACTTATAAAAGGTTATTGTCATAGGATTTTTTTAATATTTTATATTGCATTATATTAATTAATATATAAAAATATATGTGTATATACATATACACAGTCTAACACAAGATGGGTATCATATTATCTTAACCCAGATCTAAACTTTTTAAATACCTATTAAAAACTTTTATATCCAAACCCAAGCAAATAAATTTTATGAATTACTATGTATCTTGCCCATTCCTAATATTATGGAGGACGACTTCCGGCGGCATTTATCTTGTGCTTCAAGCAATGAAACTAATGGATATATATACAACATAAGCACCGAAAATTAAGCAAGGAATTATTCACTTAATTTAAGGATTAATTTGGCGAGGTGGGATGTTTTCATGACACAAATGTCTGTACGTATCACGCTATATCAAAACTAGTTCATCAAAAATTTTGATTTGATTCGAAGTAAAACTCAGAGTTCCTTCCATCATAAGCAACCATTAAATGCATGCATGCCCTTATACGGCAACCATTTTATCTGTTATTTTTAATTATCTTCTCCTAGATATCTGATAATCTACACTAATATATATACTTTGCGACTTCTGGTATGTCTTGGTCTAAAAAACCAAAGAAAAAAAAGATAGTTATTGATATAAGGAAAAAGTATTTAACTTCCCACTATCTCTTTTTAGTTGAATCTAAAAATTAAAAATTATTTTTTAAATTTAATATTTATTTAAGTAACTAATTTTCAAATAAATTAAACTAGTCCTATAGGACTATAACACATCATCTCTTTCTGGCACGATATGGTCTTATATTTTTATTACCTCACTGTATAAATTTTCCTCCAACTATTGAATTTGTTTCCTTAATTTCTTCCTCACCATTATAACGGTAAATATATATATATATATATATATATATATATATATATGTATATGTATTTGTATATGCATTTATGAGAAGGTATTTAACTTCCCGCTATCTCTTTTTGGTTTTTTTCTTTTTCTTCTTCTGCTTTCAAGTTTAGGTATTTTTCAATTTGTTGGAGCTATGATGATATGGTTCCTCAAATCCACAAAGGCACAAACCTAAAACCATTACTTATTTTGGTATTAGGTTTACGAAGATGTTAGTTAGCATCAAAATCCAAGATTAATATATCTTACTGAACTTATGTCCTTTTATGGAGCTACCACTAACATGGCCAAAATCATTATGTAAGGCTAAGGCATAAAAAATCAATGATATTTTCTATAAAAATAACAATTAGTAATAAATATCTTGATTATAGTCATCAAAACCTTGAAAATTAATTAAATATTAATCAGCACATGAAGGCCGTCCACTTCTGTTAGAAGTTAGAAAATACTCCCTACTCCACAGTTCGGCGCGGCTTTTCCCTTTGCTTTGCTTTCTTTTCTACGTTTTTTTTTTCCTTTTCTAAAATTTCGTTTAGGTGTAAATATACTTTTTGTCCCCCTCATTTGATAAAAATTTTAATTTGATCCCTCTAATTCAAATATAAACAGCCAAATATTGTTATCTTATTTTCTAAGACGATATAATTTTGTTTCACTGTCACATTCCATCTAAAATTTAATATCAAGTTTAACAATTTATTAACGAATGCATCAAATTTGGTGATGTGAGTTAACGTACTAAGTAAATAGATGACTTCAAAGTTAAATTTGTGTATGAGTTAATGATACCAGGATAATAAATAATGTCTAAATTTAACTTTAAATTTTAAATGGAGATATGATAGAAGGGCAAAATTCATTTGTTTAAAAAAATAGCAGGCAACATTTAATTGGCTAAATAAGACTTTAGAGGGACTAAATTGAAATTTTTATAGAACTAAAGGGACAAAAATATATTATTATTATTAGTGAATTTACTGCATAATTAAGGCAACAAATCAAACCAACCTGCACAGTGCACTGAACCCAAATTCATAGCTATTTATAAATAACCCACAAACCGTTCTAACTCCCCCATTACCACCACCACCCCCACCTTCTTCCTACTCTCTCTCTCTCTCTCTCTCTCTCTCTCTCTCTCCCTCATAAACGTCTTAATACAATTTCAATTCTGAAATTAAAATTTCCAGAATGACGATCTCAATTTTTCATCGTCTTCTCCTTGAGGCAATGCTAATAATCCTCTTCTACTCTTCCTTCAACTCAGCCACAGCAGTAGTGAGGTACAATGTGGTCAGTTTCGGAGCCATGCCTGATGGCAAAACCGACTCCACCAAGGCCTTCCTTAGTGCATGGGCGCAAGCATGCGGCTCGGCCAGACCCGCGGCCATTTACGTGCCGGCAGGGCGATTCTTGGTCGGAAATGCTGTGTTCAGCGGGCAATGCAACAACAAGGCTATTTCCATAACCATCGACGGCACCTTGGTGGCTCCGTCTGACTACCAGGTTACCGGCAACGCTGGAAACTGGATTGTGTTCGACAACGTTGATGGCGTCTCCGTTCGTGGTGGGTTGCTTGATGGCCAAGGCACTGCCTTGTGGGCTTGCAAGAACTCAGGCAAAAATTGCCCTACTGGAGCCACGGTATGGTTAATTTCATTAAAAAAAAAAAAAAAGAAACTCTAATTTCATATGACAAAATTGCGACTTTCTTTTACTACATTTGAGAAGAAATTAATATTTTGCTTAAAATCTAGCAGATTTTGAGTTTTGGATAGACTAAATTAATAAGAAAAAAAACCATTTTGTTTTGGAACTTCACTGAAGAATGAATTAAGACATACACATGACTGGTCCTTAATCATAGCTACTACGGTTATGCGATATATAATTTATTTTTTTCAAAATAAAATAAAAGGTTTTCTTTTTTGGGTAATATCGGCTATTTCGATGGGGGATTATTGTCTTCTAAAAGTATAATCAGATATATAAATTCTAATTAATCCGCAATTACAATTGCAAGATATTGTTGCGGCAGTAAATTTTGCAATTGGAAGAAAATTTAGAACTAAGGCTTGATGACCGAGAGTGGTGAGGGACATAATGGAATGGTTTCAACTGCTAATTTTTGTGAACTGATGATATTGTTGTCAGCTGTTTAAGTGTGGTTACTAGAAATGAATTAGTGTGGTGTGGTTAAGAGAGATTCTCTCTGATCAAATAATTTTCTAAGTCACCAAACGGAACGGTTTAGTTGGTTTTCTGGGAAATTGGAAAATGTGGGGCCCTGGGTTAAAGAGAGTTTGTCTTTAACCGAATTTTCTTCATTTTATAGACATATCAATCAGTTAATTTATCAGAAACAGATCTCATGTGATTTCTTCCAAAATTAAAACAGGTTAGAATCTGGATGGTCTAACCTTAACGAGCATGCAATGTAATTATTTGTAGCTTGCATTGCCCATTAATTAAGGACATCCGTTTTGTTGTTTCACATTCCACTAACTAAGGAATCATCTCATTTATCATGGAGAAAATATACCTTTTCAGCGTATCTCAATTATATAATAATTTGGCAAAAAATTATTTAATATTTAAATTTTAAAAACATGCAATTTATTTTTTTAAAAGTCTCTACTCGCTAATCATTATTTCTGGAGCGTGTGTATGTGCTTTAGTTTTGTCATTTTTTTTAATTGACGGGAGACTAACATAATTTAAAATCTTTCAAAAGTTGAAGCGTACATTTTCACTGTTTAAAAATTAAATAATTCACACATGTAATTTTTTAAATTAAAAATGTATTTTCTCTTAATTATTTTCATCCATTATAACGTTCTTGGTTGCTTTTGGAAAGAGAATAACGGAAGTTGTATAAAAAAATAAAAGGTCAACTTATATGCTAATGGATTTTGTTGTCTGTATGCGCAGAACTTGGAATTTAGCAACTCCAACAACATCGTCGTTAGTGGGTTGACCTCACTCAATAGCCAAATGTTCCACATAGTCGTCAATGAATGCCACAACGTCAAAGTGCAAGGCGTGAAGGTGGCTGCCCCCGGAAACAGCCTTAACACCGATGGCATTCACGTTCAGTTGTCATCGGATGTCACCATACTTAACTCCAATATCCAAACCGGCGATGATTGCGTCTCCATTGGACCCGGCACCACAAACATGTGGATTGAAAAGGTTGCATGTGGCCCTGGCCATGGAATAAGGTATTTTTATTATTGTTCTAATTTTTTTTTTATAATTATTACGTGAAACTTCAAATATGACCAATGTTCCAAGTTAGAGATGCTGGTATTAATTTTGTTACTCCTAAGGGTCTTATTTATTTGCATTGGCAGCATTGGAAGTTTAGGAAGGGACTTGAAGGAAGCTGGCGTACAAAATGTGACAGTTAAAACTGTTAAATTCATTGGTACTCAAAATGGTGTTAGAATAAAGACTTGGGGAAAGCCCAGCAATGGATATGTGAGGGACGTCCTTTTTCAACATGCAGTCATGGTCAATGTCCAAAACCCCATTGTCATTGACCAAAATTACTGCCCTGCAAACAAGGGCTGCCCTGGTCAGGTGAGAACCAGACAATTTTCAAACAAAATCATTCTTAGCCCATTTATTACAAAGCATGGTAATTTATCCCAATAGAAGATATAATCTTTGAATTGCATGTACGTATTTGTACCAGTATCAATATCAGTATTTCTTGATCAGTAAGCTTATTTATATATTCTTTCTTGCTTTTCAATTGCCCTGTCAAAGCAGGCCTCTGGGGTGAAAATAAGTGATGTTACATACCAAGACATCCATGGAACGTCTGCAACAGAGGTTGCTGTGAAATTTGATTGCAGTTCTGAGTACCCATGCAATGGGATAAGGTTGGAGGATGTGAAGCTTACTTTCGACAACCAAGTTGCCCAAGCTTCATGTCAGCATGCCGGGGGAACCACGCTGGGTTTAGTTCAACCAGAGAGTTGTTTATAGAAGGTCTTAGGTTTCAATCTATTTACTCCATCAAATTTATTAAAAGATTCAAAATCTTTGTCCACAAACTCCTCGGACAAGATAAGTAGCGTTTAGTTATACAGTGTAATTGCTGGATGAAGATAGGAAGTTTATTGCTTAAGCCATTGGCGTTTGTAGCACATTAGATTATTGTGGAGCCTGGCCTTGCATTAACGGGTATAGGCCATAGAACTTTCAAATATCTATGGTATAATTGTAACATTATATTAAAAGAATATATTGCATGAGTCTTATGTAACTTGCCCTTGTCTTTTTTATAGTTTTTTTCGTCATAATCTCCTATGAAATTGATTTGTATCGTTTATAATGCATATATGGATCAAAGTGCAAAATACTAAAATGTATTTGAGTGACCACAAGAATTCGTACTGGAGTCATGATACGTATACATTTATATTATTTTTATTTAAAAAAGTTATCATTCATTATTAAAACTAAAAAAATAAAAATAGAAAAGTAAGGTAGCATGATAAAAACTAATAATATTAGAAATTTGAATCTTACGTATTTACTTGCTCACTGCAGAAAGTAAATTGGCAAAGAGAAAGTGGGAAGAGAGTTTATAGGATTCCCTTAGTGGGTCTTACCCCTCTCTCTCTCTCTCACTCTTTCCAAATTTATCTAATGTAAATGCACACACTTCCAAAAGACAAGTATTTTGTTACAAGCATTTACTGGCAGTTTTAAGAAACCGTCGGTAAATGAAACATTAGCGGTGGCCTTTTTAACTGCTGGCAAGCTGTCAAAAAATGAAGCATTTTCTGGCAATTTTGTTGTTAATTACGAGCGATTTCGTAATTGCCAATAATAGCAAAAAAATTACCAGCAGCTCCTAGGCGACGGGTACTAACTGCCAGTAAGTGCCCAAAAAAAGAAAAAAGTCGGCTTCCTCAAAAATGCCAATTTTTCGATCTAGCGTCAACTTCTTCTCTAATCACTTCTATTCTTTCATGCCCTATTTGGTTTTACCCTAGCCTCATCACGCCATCACTCCATTCTGTTCCAAATTCTCTCCATCTTCCTCCCAAAATTTATTTATTTTCCTCTGTTTTCTCTATCTCCATCTTCCCATCTTGCCCTATTCCCAAATTCTCTCCTAAAACCCTTCACTGCTAGATAAAGTACTCGACACAACCTCTGGAGAAGGAACATCTTTCTACTGCAACATGAGCCTTTAGAGAAGAAATGATGGCGACTCTGAATCTAGACAAAGTGCTTAATTGAGAGCGTTTGTTTCTTGATATTTTAGGTGTAGGTGTGAATAGAGGGTTTTGTGACTTTTGGGGTCCGAAGCATTTGGGTGGCATAAAGTGAAGAGATTGACACAGAATCAAAGTTGAAGGGTCTGAGCTTCATAGGGTAATCAAAGATAATCTTTGCTATTTCAACTCTAATTTTTTATGTTACTTGTTCATCTAGATATGAATTTGTTATAATTTCTCACCAACCATATTCTATTCTATGATTTTCTATTTAATCTTATATTCTATTTTCGCACCTCCCAGTACCCAAAAACAATTTCTATGTTTCCAAACCCCTCTATATATGTCTCTCTATCTATATGTGTTTGATTCCTTCTTAGTAAATTCAAGTTGTCAAAAAACTTGCGTCTTGATTGTGACTTGCACGCTACTATCATTGGTTATTCTAGATGCACACATGTTAGGGTTACGCTAATTTCATACCTACTCTTTTTTGCAAGTGAATGCATGCACTAGAGCAAAGACAATGATAAAGAAGAACTTGGTTTTATATTAGTTAGTGGGGTGTAATTTGTTTCACAAAGTTCCAATCAATATTGATAGAGCATACATGTCTTATCCATAAAATCCCAGAAGCTTCTTTTCTTTCTTTTCTATTGTAATCTCCTCACATGATTCTATTTCTCTGCTCTCTCATAGTCTTTATTATTTTCACTCTCTATATATATTCTTGTCTCTATACTCAATTGGTAAGAGCATATAATAAAAATATTGCCTTCACTCTAATATGGTATCAAAGCCTTGTACCAACAGTGGTACAATGGCAAGTGAGCCACCTCGGCCTTCTTTGGCTACCAACTCTTCTTCGTCCCTATCCTTAGGAACACATTCCACCATGAGTCTTACTAACACAAATAATCCCACTTTGTCTTTTATCACATCATTGCCTCACTTTGTCACTATCAAGCTCACTAATGACATCTACCTCATCTGGCGTGCTCAAATGCTACCTTACCTTTATGGTCAATAAGTTTTTGGTTACATTGACAGATCAATTCCTCCTCCTTCACCAACTTTGGATGATGGATCATCCAATCCAGCTCACACCAAGTGGTTTTATCAAGATCAGTTAATTCTTTTGGTTCTAATTTCCTCCCTTTTTAAAAATCTAATAGCTCAAGTCCTAAAGCATAAATCATCTAAAGCAATGTGGTGTGCCTTAGAAACAATGTTCTCTCAACAATCTCAGGCAAAATATGTTTAGCTGCATCATCAACTTGCCACATTGAAAAAGGGATGTAATACTATTTCTAAGTATTTCCCAAAAGGCTACACTCCTCTTAGATGCACTGGCTATAGCAAGCAAGCCATTATCTATTGTTGAATTTAATACGTACCTCCTCTTTGGTCTTGGATCTGAATATGATGTTGTTGTGGCTTCTCTTACTACACAACTAGAAGTACCATCCTCTAAAGAACTTCTTAGTCATTTGCTCACCTTTGTAGCACGCATTACTCATAAATCCACCCCATCTTTACCTCCCATTGAAATATTTGCACATATTGCTGCCATATCTTTCTCTTCATCCTTGTGAGGTGGTCGAGCTTTTAGATTTTTTAGATCATGAGGTCAAATAGGACAATCAATCTATCATGGTAATGGATGTTTTTCTAGGGGAGGCTGGTTTTCCTTTTCTTCTCACACTGATTCACGACCTAAGTGTCAAGTCTATATGAAACTAGGACACACTGCTCTTCAATGCTTTCATCGGTTTAACCATGCTTACCAAGCTTCATCATCTTCATCACTGTTAACTTAGTATGCTATGTTATCTTCTATTCCCGACTCATCTTGGTATCTTAACACTAGCACCACAAACCACATGACTTCTGATCTTGCTAATTTGAATCTTACATCTTCTGCTTACAAGGGGGATGAATCTGTTCATATTAGCGATGGTTCTCCGTTAGCTATCCATCATCATGGTTCTGCCAAATTCTCTACTCCCTGAGGCACATTTCTTCTTCATACTCTTTTACATGTTCCAACACCTTCTTACAGAACTTGGCATTTTCTTACCTCAGTCTCTGTGCTTCATTGCGAAAACATTGGTGCTACTTATCTTGCTACCAATCCGGTCATGCACTCTCGTAGGACATGCATAGCCTTAGATTATCATTTTGTTCATAAACATGTTGCTATCAAGTACTTACACATCTCCGTTGTTTTTTCCAAAAATCAACTTGCTGATATTATGACAAATGCATTATCTGCTCCTAGATTTTAACACCTTCGTTCGAGCCTTACTATTCGTCTCTCGCCACTCAGCTCGTGGGAGCCTAATAGAGCATATATTTCTGATCCATAAACTCCTAGAAGCTTTTTCTCTCTCTTTTCTATTGTAACCTCCTCACATGATTCTGTTTCTCACCTCTCTTGTAGTCTCTATTATTTTCACTCTCTATATATTCTTGTCTCTGTACTCAATTGATAAGAGCATATAATAAAAATATTAACTTCACTTTAATAAATATTAACAAATAATTAACAAGATTACATTTTTATAGTTTAAAGCCAATCACCTTTTGTGGTTAAGTAGTGATGTAGTCAATGGAGTGATATACTCTTTCTTTTCTTACGAAAAAAAAATTACATTCTCTTCTAGAATTAACAATAGTTTGGTGAAGTGATAGATACTCTTAACATTTTCTTCTATTCTCATCCTTCTTTAGATGTTTGTATCTCAAAACATTCTACTTCTTTAGTTTCTTTATCTCAACATTTTGCTTTAGTTAGTCAGCAAAAGCTCTAGTTTCTGTACACATGGATAAGGTACCAATTAATAATTTACAATTTATATTATCAGTTGTTATTATTGATTTTGATATAAGCCATGAGTTCTCATCATTTTGGACAAAGGTAATAATATTTATCTATGGGCTTTTTGTTAAATTTTTCCATTGTTGATTTTATGCATATTCACCTTCTATGATTTTCTTCCTTCAATTCTTTCCATATTGAATACATATTCCTCATGCTTTATTCGTTCAAAACTTTTCACTCTGGATGATTGAAAGTTTCAGTCGCAATTTCCTTATTTATCATTGCATCTATTGTTATTTTGATTTAGTTAACTCAGGTGAATCAAACATATATACCAAAACACATTCTAGTAATGTGAATCATTTGATGACCTGTTCAAAAGATATTTTGTTCAAAACATGTCCAGTATTTTTCTTAGTGCAAAGAGTACTTTGCCTCTTCATTTTATCCTTCTATTTATGACTTCCTCCCTGAATACTGACCTTTTTCATTTCCCTTCTTCAATTCTTTCCTTTTCTTGCTTTCATTTTACAATGCAAAGTCTTCTTCTTCTTCTCCTTCTTCTCCTTCTCCTTCTTCTTCTTTTAATAACTATTCATTTGGATTATATAATCACTACAACTTTAACTATGACTTTCTCCATAGATACAATATCTATTGATTTATAAGATCTTATAGTTATTTGAAGTAAAAACACTAAAAATTGCATTTAGAGTTGTTCCTACTTTGCATGTACCTAATAATTACATTCACATTAAAATATACCTTCCATTGTTGTTTTGATTATGGGCATTTCACTTAGATTGTGTGGAAGAACTACGCATGTTTAGGTTGTGCTCTTTAGCATTGCTAAGACCCTCTAAGGGTATGTTGATTTTCTTAATTTTTCTCTACTGTACGTAGATTAGCTAGCTTTTTCTTTTAAGATATTTAGTGAAAGAGATGTTTGAATTTAATATTTTATGCAAATTAAATTTTAAATTTAAGTAGATTATTATTAACTATTGCTTATTCCTTTTCAACATACAGCTAGCTTTTGCATAAGTAAATCTATGCATATTAGTTGTTGCTACTAAAAGAGATTCTTAGTAAGAGTATGTGTATTGTTTAATGTGCAATATTAATTTATTATTCCTTCTTAATCAGTTGCACCTTATTATTACATACTTATTTTCTTTTGCTTTAGTATTGGTTTTGGATTTGAATGATAGTTTGCATCAGGTGAAAAGGTGGTCTTAGATAATCGTCAAAGATTTGGTAAATTTTTGTCATGTGAAATTTAGAATATATACCATCTTTAGAATCATATTAGATTACTATAGAAAAACACAAGCTTCTAGTATGTGACTTTGTTGAAATTGGCAACTTTTGGTTTAGAATCATGTAGAACAAGAAACCATCAGTGCCTTAACTTTGTTGAATTTGTTAGGTCTGATGAATATTGCTAGTTTTGAATTTTGTTTAGATTGTTTTGATTTCATTTAGGGGGATGTTAAGTTATATGGATGATGGAGTTGTTTTGGATGAATTTTGTTGCCTACTTGCCTTAGATCAATGTGGAGACCTTGTTTCTTTTATTGGACAAGTAGGACCTTTTTACATTAGAATTTGTAAATGGTAAAATAAAAACATTTGATGTATAAATTTATGCTTAATGGCTCTAATTGATGTTATAATAAGGATTGGCATTCTTGCTATGCTCTTATGTTTGTTGGTTGCATTACACACTTTGCAAACATTATGTTCATATCTACAAATCTTTGTGTTGTTTTTTTTGGCAAAAATCTTATTTTAGGTGCACAGTAAACATTGACTACAGTATGTCTTAAGACAACCTTAAGTTTTATTGCAAGATAGAATGTCTAATTAGACATTAGTTTTACATCATTATTTTGTACATGAACGTCAGGTGCTCATTTACTATGTTACATGCATTGGTTTGTTTTAATGTTTTCTAAAGCAAGGAATTCATCATTGCTTATAGAGCTATCTTTTATAAGTTTATTCGTTTCTTTCATAGGTCAATAGCTTCTAAAGATATGCTAGAAGTTAGTATTATTTGCTTATGGTGTTTTAAATTGGAGGAAACATGCCAAAATTTTAGAGGTTGACCTTGTTTTAATGCATGGGTGAAAAAGATGTGACTTCTTACACGTTTGTTCTTAGGTGTTTTTGTCACTAGGTTTAACATTGAATTTTTTGTTTATAAACTAAAAAGTACTAATTTTCTAATGTTACGGCAGGAAGAATCATATTTCATAAATTGGTTTGCCTTTGACTTGGTTTTTATTTGGACTAGAATGCTCTTTACTTGCTTATGTTTTTGTCTCTTCTTCCTTTTAGATTTTTCATGAGGACTAGCTTGTAAGTCTTAACTACAATGACTAATTCAAGAAAGGTACTTAGAGTTTTGTAGGACCATAAAGCTTTTCTTTAACTACATAAGGTAATTTCATATTAGTATTCCTCTCTTAGATTGGTATTTCTTTGAATAGTTCAAAATTTTCCTAATATTAAAAACTTGTGCTAGTAATTAATCTCTTTGAGCCCAATAATAATGATAGGATTTCATTGCTTTAAGATTGTGTACAAATAAAAGTAACGCAAGAGATGCTTTGTCAAAAAGCACAAACATTTATATTAGAATATGTTACCTATTTTTTCCCCTTATACCTCAGTCCTTCTCTTGATTGTTTAATAACATGAAGATTAGACACCCAGGTGTGGCTTTTAATGTGCAACTGACAATAGTTAGAAGGTTAGATCAATCAAGAAGGATTAAGTATTTGACAATCTACATCTTAGGTTTCATTAAAGTAAAAGAAAAGCTATCTTCTTTCTCTAAAAACAAAGATAATATAGTTATGAGGAATGAAGGGTGGGTCAAAGAGAGAAAGAGAAAGTCACATGACTTTGTTAATTTTTTTCTTTTATTTTTCCCCTTACTTTGTTAAGTTAAGATACCATTTGGTGCTAGTTTTTGGGTGTTGGAATTCTATTTTAATGCTTAAATTTTATAAAACTAAATATTGCAATCTCCTTTGATTTATATGGTAAATATGCCATTCCAAAATCTAGTTATAAATTCATAGTATCTATTAATGCCAATGTTCTTTCTTAAATGATTTTCTATTTGGTTTACTGTTTTTAATTTTCATATTCACTCCCAAATAGTTGGCTTTGGGTTTGGGTGGTTTTTTTTAATTTTATTTGAGATTGGCTATAGACATGTAGTTACTATCTTGTACTTTATTGGCTAGGCAAGTGGTTTTTATGGTATTGGCTTCTCTTCCATTAATTCCTTAAGCATGTTTGACTTGAGTAGATGATGTAACATCTTGAATTAATAATTTAGTTAGAATAATTAATTAGATAATTAAAAATTATTTCTTTATTTATATTGATATTAGTACGCAAATAATGGCTAGTTTTGGGTGAGTAGTACTTATTTTTGTAATTTGGAAAGTTATGGATTTTGCTGCTATTTTATTATTCTAGTGATTGGGCAAATTATGGAAGATTAATTTATTAAAGAAATAAGAGGCTTTATTATATTAGTTATCTAGTATTTAGTTATAATGGCATTATTGAGGAGTAAAAATTATTGGAAGTTTTATTATTTAAGTGATTATGAAATTGTAAATATTTAAATTATTAAATCGAATGCTAAGAAATAAGATAAGTGGACCTTCATACCTTATAATATTAGGCTTAGAAAAGATGATAGAAAATGATAAAAAGCCCAAATAGTTTATTTAAAGCAATTAAATAAATAGAAATAAAAATCTAATAGTTATTTAAGTTGCTAGAGTTCAATAATAAATATTTAAATGAATTACTATACATAATAGTAATTTTTTAATTAAATTACCATAACCTAAGTGAAATTAAAATTGATTTAACCCAAGAACTATGGATCAAACTCACCCAACATCACTTATCCATGTCATTTCTTATTTTCTTTTTAATTTATTTTCAATTATGAGATTATCACTACTAAGACGATGCCACTTAGAGAGGAATAGGAGAGAGGGACTTTTTCTTAGTCTTTTAGGGAGAAAAGGATCTAAACTCTATGGATGTAATATATTTAGCTCAAATTTGGAAAGTTTCTTAGAAGATTTAGTAAAGGTAAGTGAAGAAACATTTAATATACTCCCTTTTAACTTTCTTTTGAACCAATTACAATTTGAAATAGTTGATATTGAAATTTCAGATTTTGATGAATTGGGATTTTGGGGATTTTCATAATAGAAGTTGCAATTGAGTAATTAAAGATGTAATTATCTCTCTAGCGGTATGATTGGTGGGATTAGATTAGCAATTGGTTATGTAATGATAATAGTTAACATGAATGCACATTAAATGTTTGATGAAATACCTAGGTGAAAGTAGACTTTTGCTAGGAGTAGAATTTGGGTAAGTTTACTATTATATAATTATTTATATTTGTATTTAATATTACTAAATTAGTAATGGTAGTTGAACTGATTAATTTGGCATAAATTGTGGAAGATAAAGTGTTGAACCAAACTACGGTGTGATGTGTTAAAGGTGTGGTTGGTGCATTTGGTGTTGATCAATGCAATATGTGGATTAATTAAGATAGATTTGATTAATTAGGACATTTTATATAGTTATGATATGCTATTAAATAGACTTAATAATTTATATATTATAGATTGTTGACTTGATTAGTGAAGGCTTTGCTTGGAAGTGAGGCTTTTGGACTTCTTGAGGTAGCCAGTGTCTAATAAATATAACTCTAACGCTTTCTCATATTTATTGAAATGAGTTTCTATGAAACATGTTTTATATTTCAAGAGTTGTTAGAAATTATTGTTGGAAATGAGTTTGACTACTGATGAAATGTTATTGATGGAATTTATAGAAAATGATTGGTGTTGTACTTAATTCTTGAAATGAAATGGTTTTGGAATTGTTATATGCTATTTTCAAATGCATGCTCTTGCAATGATATAATTTGACAAATCTTGTGGTTTCCCTTAGATGTTTGATATCCAAGGATGATATTTGATGGCCATATAGAGCTAAGATAATTGGATGAGATGTGCATGCTTGCATCTCAACAAGTGCACTCTGTGTATGTGTCAAATACCACTCATTCTCGTATGAGACGGGTGGATGAAGGATGCTATAGCTCATATTGTAGTGTCGTGATTGGTTAAGCATAGGATTTATATATATATATATTATTGTTCAAAATGAATTGATGAGGATAAAATGAGTTTTTTTCCTAAATTGGTTTTATGAAAGCGTTTTATGAAGGCTTGTTAGTTCACATAGCAAAACTTATTTCAATACATGTGTTTTATTGGAGCTAAACTAATTGTGAAAAGCTTTATATTTGTGGATAAAAATGCATGTTTTAGAATTTCACTAACTATTGAGATTTTTATCTCATTTGCTATCACATCCCGAAAATAGAAGTGTGATTGGCACGGAAGGTGAATACCCTACCTTTCTATGCCTAATAAAATTGGGATCTAAACTAAAATTCATTGGAAATTCATGATATTCCAATTCCTAATAATATAGTTAATCAGAATAACTGCCATTAATATTTATATTAACTATTAACCATTACATAGACTTTTGTAAAAATTTCAACATAGTCTCCCTAAAATTTGAACCTCCTGAAATTTCTACAATCAGTCAACCAACACAAATACATCAAAAGAAGTCCTAATATCAGCCCATCCCAGTATACATCAATGTCTAAGGGTGGGGGATCCTATCCGTGGTTCAGTGGAGTTACATACAACATTCTACAGTATAAAATAAATTCAAAATACATCAACAAAATATGCCCATGCAAACTAGAGCAAGGCTCACCAAAAAAATGAAAATGGAATATGACCAATCCTATGCTGCTGAAGAGGGATTAAGCTCAGCTCTACTATCTAAAACAAGTTAAAAAATAAAAAGGAGTGAGTCAAATGCTCAATGAGTAAATATGGCTAACTATACAGTATAAGAATATGTTCATATTATTCAATAGTAATTTAACAACTGGAGCGTTAAAAATGATGATTAATGAATTCATCTAATAAAATCATTCATCAAATATAGTTGAAAGTAGCTAATCGGTAACAACAGAATCAAACACAGAATACACAGCTCGCGAGGGCAAGTAATACAAACGCTAAGCAATTTGCTCGTGAAAATCAGAACAAATCCACGTATGGTGGCCAATCACATGGGACTAGCAATACTCTTACTAGCTAGAGTACATAACACAGTGCATCATGACTAACTAATATTGTAGTTAGTTGCAGGGTCCTAATATAGATAGCTTTTGCAAGAAATCATATCATACATATATGCTCAAAGTGAATCAAACTCTTAACTATGCAAGTGTATAGTCCAAACATATATACAGTGTATAATAATACATATCCCCATTTGCAGAAAATCGAAAAGGTGAAATTTTAAAATTTTTAGGGTTAATAGAGGTGATTTCCATCTTTAGTAAATTCATGTAATTAGAGGATGTCTGACCATGAACCTCAAAATAAGATTTCACAGTACAAATATATATATGTATCATATAGTCAATATTATTTACTCATATTTTAAGATGACACAAGAAAAATTTCCTATCATATCCCCTACTAAATTCTTAGTGTGTCTAGTCCTTCCTAAGTGCCTTATAATACCGATCCACAAAGTCCTAGTACTTGAATGCCTCCAAATTGTTTCATAATGATAAAAAGAAGAAATTCTCTTAAGATATGGTAACTAGTTAGATCCTTTCAACACAGCACCAACATGAACTTATTTGTTCAAGCTACAATTCCAATTCTCAACATTTCATCTCCTAATTCCAACCACTATTAAAGTGTACATACTTCATCTATGAGCTACTTGATGATTTCAAAATGCATCAAGTTAAAACATAAAGTTATAAAATATGCATGAGCCTAAAAATTAAACAATAGGCTGGGCTCAATGGGGAACGGAATTAAAATTTTCATTTTCATCTATTAGTTCTAGCTTTTATTCCTTGGTTCACTCAATAAAGTGGCATTCTTAATGTCAAGAGCCAACCATACTTAGCTTGAAATGAGAATCAATCCCTTAGCCTATGTGTTTCTTATAACATCTTTGGTGCCAAGTATACATTATACTTTCATAATAACTCATCTTATTCAATTATCCCAACAAAATTCTAAATTTCTTTGATAAATGCCATTTTTATATATTTTATCTCCCTTAATTTGGACATTTTAATAATGGATTCTGGCTTAATAGATTTAATTAAGTGAAATTTTATTTTATTAGCCATTTTTGTGCTTCAAGAATTAATTTACAAAATTATTAGCTTTCAATGCATAAATTCCTTTTAAATAATTTTGTAAATTTTCCTACTCAATATTTTTTATTATTTTTTAATGGGAAAATAGAACTTAGAGGGGAAATTCATTTAGAGAAGAAATGAAGATTGAATCAAGGTGAAATTTTTAGAAAATAAAAATAAAAATAATGGGAGGAGATAGTGCTGATTTTGGATGTGAAAAGGAATTGCAATTACATAAATTTATGGCTCTCTCATTAACACATAATCCATTCATCAACATACTCACACGCATGAATGTAACACATGGAATCCATGTCACATGCATTCTCTCAATCATACACAAATATTTCATAGTGTAGACCATTTCTCTTTCTCTCATATAGGTACACAGGCCATCTCACACTTACTTGCATGCAGGGATGGGAATCACACAAGGGCTTACATATTCTCAAGTGCACAATCCATGCACACAAATGCCATGCCACTAACTTCCACAAATACACACAACCTTCTTATTTATTCTCTCTCATGTGGACATGATTCTAATTCACGCTAACACATATATTCAAGAGGGATTAGATCACATGGAGGGCAGATGGATGCCATCACACATTCACGTGGAAATCTCTGGTCCAGGAAGCTATGCGTTACACACATACAGAGCTTTTTCTCCCACTCAACCAGATCAATCATGCATGAACTTTCTTTTCCACTCACACGAGAATCATGTTAACTCACATGAAAGAGAAAGGCTCGAGTATATGATTCACATGTCTCTCTCATCCATTATACATTCATCTCTCCCACACTGACACATCTATCCATGTCACACTTATGAGTACATGGGCAAAGAAGGAAGAACCACAATTTGTGAAGAGAAAAACACACACATGCATAAGATTCTTCACTCTTTCAAACATGAATGGAAGGCATGAAGGAAGCATTCATGACACACTCTTTTGACACACCCACATTTAAGTGAGATGAACACGAGCTTAAGAGTCCAGGAAACACAAATGAATTACACTTTCTCTTCCATTCACGTACAATCACAAGGCCCACTCCATGAATCACATACACACACAACTACTACAAGAGGCTTGCATGACATTTTGTTTTAGACATACATTCAAGCACGTGCAATACACCATTCTCTCATTTACCATGTAGGCACAGATGGAAAGGCATGTGATTGAATGGAAGAAACATGCTACCATCAGAATTTGGATGCTACAGGACACGTAATACTCTCTTGTGGAGGAATTTACACATGCAGGTTATAATACTCGGTTCCTCCATAAACAACCTGAAGCTAATTAGTTATAAAAGGAAGTCTCCTAAATAGGAAGTGTTAATGCCAAACAAAATTAGAGCAATGATCTAGATATTAAAGAATGAGAATACAAGGCCAAAGGTGTCCTGAAAACAAAGTTAAAACAAATAAACAAAATTTTACGAACATGCAGTGGCATTTTCATAAATTTGGGCACTTTTTAAAAAACTCAAAGGAGAGATCTTTAAATAAAAAAATTGAGTTTTTCAGGTTTTCAAAGGCCATAAAAACCATAAGAACCTCTAGAATGGTTCAAACCCCTCCAGTTTATGTTTTAAAGCATCAATTAACCCAAATTTTGATCAATTCATTCAGGAAAGTTTTAAATCTAATTTGGATAAAACCAAAAGTATTTTATAAGCTTAAGGACCTAAATTTTATGATAAAAAAGATTATTTTAAAAAAGGAGTTAATATGAGCCCAATTGGACAAAACCAAGATGAAAGACTAAATTACTATTTTAAAAAGTTGCCAAGAAAGGGTCTTAGCCTTCTTAAATCATGCCCCCTCATGTCCAGCCTTGAAGACAGACTTATTTTTGGACTAAAATAGAACCAAAGGCAGTGGGAGGTGGTGCACAAGATGAAGGGAAGAAGGAGGAAGAAAACCAAGCAAAAAGGTAAGAAAATCCATGGTTTTTCATACTTCTTCCTTTACCAATTTTGTTCTCCTCTTTCTCCTCTCTTTTCCTATGGTTTTAATGATTGATTTGAAGATGATTCATGGTTGGTTCAATGAGAGGAGGATAGAAATTCAAGGAGAGACAAGAAGCAAGTGAAAGAACTCTTGGAAAAGCTTGAAATCAAGGTAACTTCCATGGACTTTGTTGCTTATTCTTGCTCCTTCTCCTATGCCTATGTTCGTCCAACCCTAGGCCCACTCTCTAGGGAATGAATGCAAGCCAAAATAAGGTAGATTCAAGGGTTTTTAAGCATGAGGATTAAGAATATACCATTAGAATTAAATAAGAAGCATTAAAATTTAAGTTGTCAAAGTTAGGGATTTTGTTGCACCTTGATATGTATGAGGCTTCTAATGATAATTTAGGTTGTCTAAGAGTGTGAATGAGTTCTCAAAACATCTAAAAAAATCTCACAAGTACCAACTCCTTAAAGAAAATTAAGCAAGGTCCATAGGTGCTCCTTGTTGCCCATGTCTCGGCCTAAGTAAGATTTTGTGCCTAGGGAAAGTTTTAATTTCTTCTAAGGCTAAAAAGAGACTAGATATGATTAATGAACATCAAAAGAAGCATTGGAATGAATTTTGGAATCATGGTTTATGAGATGGAGGTATAGGCTCCATTTTGAGACATAAAAAAGTAACTTGTATCTAGGCTCCTTGGATTAAATTGATGATGACTCTAATGAGTCCTAATAAATTCATATGTCCTAGATTGAATGAGAAATTGGAGCTAAGAAAAAGATTACTTCATTATGCCTGATCCATAATTGAATCATAAGCTAGCATATGAGTGTGTAGAGCTTATGAGATATTAGAGTTGGTTCCAATGATGTTTTTGTGGCTTGTTGGATGTATCTAGGCCAAGTCAATCAGGCTTTCCATCACTGGATGTGTGAGGTTGAGAAAGGGAAGGTGAACCAAGAGAAAAAGTGTTAGGTTATTACTTTAAGGTAGCTCTATAACATTTCTTACATGCATTGCTTAGATACTTACTTGCCTTTAAGTGTTTGGAGCCAAGAACAAGGATTATGAGGGTTGCTTCATTATGCCTTATATGGATCCATAATTGAATCATAAGCTAGCATATGAGTGTATAAAGCTTATGGGATATTAGAGTTGGTTCCAATGATGTTTTTATACCTTGTTGGATGTATCTAGGCTAAGTCAATCAAGCTCTCCATCATTAGATGTGTGAGGCCAAGAAAGGGAAGGAGTAACTCAGGGAAAAAGTGTTAAGTTATTACTTCAAGGTGGCTCTCTAACCTTTCTCGCATGCATTGCTTTGATGTTTACTTATCTTTGAGTACTTGTGTGTATGTTTTAAATATGAGAAATATTCATAGCCATTGATTACATATTATGATACTATTATTGTAATATCATAATTCTTTAACCCTGTTAGACTAATGCTCATGTTTAATCTCACACAAGTTCAAAAAACAAAAGAATAAAATAATAGTATTTTCTTGCGTTGCTTAATACTTTAAAATTTTAAATTTTACTCCGTTGACCCCGTGAACTCTCCAATATGATCCCCTACTCATATTCTATCTAAACAAGTCATAACCATTGCAAAGTATTCCATACATTTTGGCTTAGGAGCCACACATCATAAAAAAGGAAGTTTTGCCTCGGGTTCAAATTCTAAATTTTTGCCATTAATTTTGGAAAATCATCATTAATTATAAAAAAATTTAAATCAAGAAAATGATAGCTTTCTGGAAAGCTATGAATTTCCTATATAGGTTAAAAATCATTTCAGGCCATGAAACTGTCAGCTAAATCATGATTGACAATAGAATAGCATTAAAGGTCTAGCTATCCAAGTTTACTGTCACAAGTTACTAATGTAAAATTCAAAACTTCATAAATAATTCTAAAAAAATCAAAACCCAACAAACTATATCATTTTGGAAAGATATGGATGTTAACTAGAGGCTAAAAATAACTTTAGACTAAAATAGAAACGTTTATCCCTAAAAATCAATGGAACAATAATAAAGGTCTGGTTGTGTCCCTGATACTGATCTAGAACTTCAAAAATTCATTTCTCTCTCAATATAAATTCAAATAAGGTGATCTTAACTGCTACAAAAATCTTATCATATCTAGTTTATGTTTATAAAATTTCACAGCTATTAGATTTCATCTGGGCCACGAGGACCCCTAGAACTAAAACTAATCATATGAACAGTGCATTTTCCAATTCTGCACATTTTGTCCAACTTCAAAAAATCATAATAAATTATTTAGAGTTTCAAATTAGGTACTCTTTAGCTTTGTAAAAAGCTCTAGATAAGACCTATATACATGCCAAATTTCATGCAAAAACTAGCTCATTAGGTCAGACTTTGACATAGCTCAAAGTTATCGCAATTTTGATGCCATAATAGGGTCAATTTGGTTCCAAATGGCTTCCTAAACTCTCTATCACAACTTGAGCATGCTTTAAAGCATATACACATCATGTATAATCTTCTCAAGTGATTCAAAACCTCATACATCTTAAACTCACTACCTCACATAGCTAATTACACAATCAAGAATGGTCCACCAAGTGGTCAAATTATGCATTCTCATTGATTGGGTTCCAAGTTTGATATGTGCCATACATTTATATACATTTACATTTGCCCAAGGGCTTATATCTCAAAAATAATATAGACATACAAACTTTGACTTCTTATTATATCAAAACTACACTAATGTCAAAACATGGCCAATTATGCTCCTTGGCTTCCACTTTGGTCTCCTTGAGCTCCACTTAGACATGTTCATGAAAACCAACAACAAATTCAAAGCAATAAAATATAGTCTATCAAAAACAATAGGTTTGTGAATGGTAGATTTTATTTACTTGAATTGTACACCTAATTGTCCACTATTTTTGTTAGATTCTAATGTTATTTCCTTCCCCTTCCATTATTTCTGCATCGAGTATATCCATTTATACTTTGACAAATAAAATGGTGAGTCTGATGCTAAAACTATGTTTGTAAGCACTATTGGAAAGGGATCTATATTAACTATCATCTCAACTACACCTTTATTAGCTAGCTTAAATCTCCAATCCTTTAAAGCCTTTTGGATGGCATTCCTACAAACAATACAACTAACAATAGCATGACTATACAAGTGATACTACTTGCAACATTTTTTGTTTGTTAACTCCTTAGCAGATGGAATTTTGTATCCATCAAGTAGCCTAATATGCTAGTCTTTGAGCAAATAGTCAAAAAATTGATTAGCTTTAGAGATATGAAAAAAGTACTCCTCCTAACTTTCTAGTTTCATGATTTCCTTTTCTTTTAAGGGCCTTAAAGCTAGGTAGGAATAAGGCTTCCTTGTCAAAATTTCTTTTGCAAGAACATTAGCTAATTGTTGTCTTTAATACTGAGTTATTCCTCCTAAATCATCAACATAGTTTATAAAGAAACTATGTAGCTCTCTTTAGTTATTTTTTTAGAATAAACTGCTCAATTCAAATGACTTTTAGTTGTTAACTAAGTCAAGTATGAACATTTTTGGGCTATTAGCTTTTCCGCAAGTTAAGAATGCATGTTACCTATAACTATCATAGTATATTCGACTTCTAGAAATTGCATATGACACCTAGTTCTTATTTTTTTTGAATCTTTCTAAGAAATCAACTACAAACTTATCTATTTATTGTTTTAACTTCATGAGATTAGCTATGGTAATCACTGGTTATGGCTTATAGAACCTGAAAGTTTTCCATCTTTGCCTAATTCTATAAAGAATTAAGTGGCATGGATGAATACTAGATAAAAATAATTTTAGTTAATGATAAAGGAAATAGTTAAAGTTTATAATAAAGGAAATGGTTAAAGTTTATAATACCCACTTAGTTTTACTCACCATATTGGGCAATAAATTGCCTATGTGTTCCATGTTTAACTTACTATCCTCACTTGAGAAAGTAGTAAAATTAAGAGTTTTAAAACTTTTCGATAAAGGCATCATTTTATCTACCTAAACAAGATATGATTTTTTATAAATAGGCATATCAAGAGGCCTCAATTGCACACTAAAATGTCTCCTTATTGTTTTAGCAATCATATTAGGATCAATTAGTTAATTACAATAAGTTTAGATTTAGCAATCCTTAGTAAGTTAACATTCAACAATTGTACTTGAATTAGACCAATCTGTCTTGGTGGTATAAAAGGAACTCAAATTAGCTGATGACCAATCTATTGCTCCAACGTGTTTGGATATGTAGACTAGTTAGTTTATAGGAGGTGGAATTAGATTCCATCACTGCTACCCAGTTAATCTCTAGATATCCTGTAAGTTGTCCCTCATAGTAGAGAAACTGGATTTGCCTAATGAAAACTAATTTCTCTGAGATTACTAGATAGATTGGTTAATGAGATATTTGAGATGAAAATGAATTCCATTACTACTTTCCATCAAAATTTCCTAGTCCCATGGATTAAACTACCTTGATAATGATAACTAATAGAGGGATAAATTGTAGTGCCTTGCACATTTTCCTATGGGGAATAGTACCAATAGTGAAAGGATTAGGCAAAACATAAGACCAACCAAGGTTACCTAATGTCTTAGGTGGCCTCTAGCCATATAAACTTCTCCATACTACAAAATAGATTGTACTGGCTCATTCAGTGTTTACCTTTAAGATTAACTGGATTGTGGTCATAGAAGCATTTAGAATTAAATTTGGCTATTAAATAGACTAACCAATACTAAAGGATGATGCAGAATATTCTTTATTCTGGACCTACATTTGTTCTAATCCAAGAACATTATGCACCTCATTATGTACCATTAGCTTAACAATTTTAGCAAGTTGACGAGACATTTAATACATGAGATCATTAAGCCCTATGTCAATTTGCTGACAAATGAAAAATATTGTCATCACCATGGGTTGGCTTAGTTCAACTACCTCTTTCATGGTTGGAGCCACTGGCCCATAATTAATAGTGGGATTGTTGTAGCAAGTTATCCCACAATTGATGACATCATATTTGGCAAAGATGGCATGCTTAAACTTGACATAACTATTGGCTAAGAAGTATGATGGTCAATAGTTTTTCAAGTACCATTTTTCTTTATAATTGATTATGGAATATCCATGTCACGCCACTTGTAATCATGACTAGGTGATGAGAACTTCACTAAGAACTCTTGTTCTTCCTACTAGGCATGCCAAAATTGTTATTTGTAAATTTGGATTAAATAGTTAAATTGATCAACTAACTTACTCATTTAATTCCTATATTTAGGCGATATGCTAAGAAAGGGACTTTGTTTCTTAACTTTAGATTTATAAGCTACTAAAAGAAGTGCCTAGTTTGAAGAGTGACTAAAACCTATAACTAAAAAGAGCAATAAAGAAAAGTGGAGGTATACATACAGTAAAGAAAGTTATAAACAAAGTGATAAATTATAGAATTAAAAAGAAAAAATGTAAAGGATAAAATGTAAAGGCTTATATTTGATTGATTGAAGTGTCTTTGATAAGAATATACGATGAGTATTTATAAGTTTAAAACTAGTTATTAACTCCACTAAAAATTGTCTACCATTCTTCCTAAAATTTTTGCTTATGTTAACAATAATGTAAGATCATAGCTAATAATTTAAGTGTTAGTTTATGCTATGTCAACAAAGTTAAGTATTAAAAAATTTTTTTTTGCTTACTAATTAACTATTTCATTAGCTAATCATGTTAACCATATCCCTATAATTAAGGGGATAGGCCTTTAGCATATTGTACAACTTCTTTGACTTGGTCCACTTATGAACTTTCCTTATTTTTAGCTAATATAATAACTACCTTGAGAATATCCTATGAGCTTTATCCTTATACTATAAGAAAGTGGTTAAATGGCTAAAAACGACTTAGAAATACCTGAATATTCTTTTATATTTTAGCTACATGTTATTGGGCTATTTTTGTTAAATATTTAAAAAAACCTAATAAATTAAATACATGGCTCGTAACCATTATTACTCATTTCCGCCTCAAAGCCTAATTTAGCTCTCTTGTCTGGCAAATATCCTCCAATGGTTAAGCAAAATCATAAGTCCAACATTTGGTCTAACCTATTTATTTTTTGATGCTAATAGTTATGTTGCCACTTCATCATCTTTTAGCATGTTTAGTCTTAACTTTAATTAAAACAATCACACATAAATGTTAA
Source organism: Erythrophleum fordii (assembly GCA_032878935.1). NCBI lineage: Eukaryota > Viridiplantae > Streptophyta > Magnoliopsida > Fabales > Fabaceae > Erythrophleum > Erythrophleum fordii. Next base: position 4,150,001 of record JAVQMF010000046.1, on the reverse strand, counting down.
CATTTATAAATAAATTTATTGTTGAAAGTATGTTTTATTTTTACATTGAATAATTTTATACTTTTTTAAGGTTATTATTGGGATTAAGTTGATATTTTGAAATTAAAAATATTTACTTAATCCTAACAAAAACTTTAAAATATTATGAAAATTAATGTTTTTAAAACCAAACCGATCATTAAACCAGTAAAAGTACTGGTTCAAGGTTTATTAGTTCGATTGTAATTGAACTATAGTCCAACCAATGATAATAAATATATATATATATTTATTTATTTATTTGTTATAATTTTAATATTATTTTATAAGTATATTTATATAAAAAATTTGGTGTCATTATTATATATTTGATATAGCAAACTTAGTCATAACGTTCCTTTCATTTCACATGGTTAGAGGTTCGATCCATGAGCTACATTGTTTTGGAAGGAATGATTAATGTGTGTGTGTGTGTGTGTGTGTGTGTGTGTGTGTAAGTTTGCGCACATATATTGGCATATATTGGCAAACACTAGCATGTGAAGTGACAATAATCCTTTATGAAAAGCCTAAGGGATAGGGTTCGATCCATGTGTTACAGTCTTTTGGTTTGCATATATATATATATATATAAAACGTTGCATATGTCTAATGACAAGTACTTATAAGTGAAGCAGCAATCATCCTTTTGTGAAGGCCCCGAGGTACAAGGTTCAAGATTGGCGAGAAGCATAACATGAAATGTACCATAGATCGATTCAACTAGTAAAGAAAACACCAGGTCCCAACAAAAATTAGCCAATCAAACTCGATTTTTTACTAGTGTTGACCAGTTCTTGAAACTATTAGTTTTCATGCTTTTCTAAGCCAGACCAAAGTCTGGTTCACCTGTTTACTAGTTGAACTAGCTGGTCCAATCCATTTTTTATTGCCATGATGAAAATGTTCAAAATATAAATCAATAAAGCAATTAATAATAAAACTCTTTATACAATTATTTTCGTTAAAATGTGAATATAAAATACTAGGGAATAGTTAGATAAGAGAACAAATAACAATATTGAATGAGATAGACCTATGAGTCCTTAATGACCTTTGTCGTATCTTTTCTCTTTTAGAATGGCAAATGATAGCTCTAGCTTATGACAAGTAAGTAATTCTTTAGCCAATTTATCTTGAGTTCAATGATGTTATGACAAAAGCCAACATCAAGAATTTATTTGAAGATAATAAAAAAGTGTAACAATTCCTTAAAAAAAAAAATATCAATCAAATCATAGGGGCTAAGTGTATAATTTAATTTTTAAAGTAAATTATTGGTAGCCTTTGAAGAATACCTTACTTATCAATTTGATCTTTTAAAGATATAACCTCTTAATTTAATCCCTAATCACTTTGACTAAATTAATATGCTTAAATGTTAGGATGCCTAAAACGATGTTGTTCCACAATATTTCACCAATTCTCATCCACCTAAGTGATCTTGGCAATAGTGACTTGTTTCATGTGCATGTGGTGCTCTTACATGAGTGCCATCACCTTCAACTCATATGGCATAATGTATCTAATGCACTTAAAACCAATACTCCTTTTATGTCTGCATGAGGCACACGAACCTTATTTATTAGGCCTTCATTAGTGTTGCTTCTCTCATATTTTGTTATTTTGAAATATAATATAAACAAGTAGTGAAAGTGTGCAACCATATTGTTTTTGGCATCCTAAGGCTTAAGCATATTCATATCATAGGCTAATGGTTACATATGCAAGGCTTTCAAATCCTTTAAATTAAGGCAAGGATGAAAGGTCTCTGAAGTAAGTCAAAATGGGTAGTTGTGATTATTAGGGAATGATGTGGGATAACTAGAGATGTTGATTATAGCCAATGATCTCAATGTTGCTAACAAACATGACACTCACATGCAAGTATATATATTATAACAAATAATATGGGTACAAAATTTTTTCTACAATAACTTGGTAAAAGAGAATGCACCAAATAATAAAAGTAACACCCAATTAAATCAAGCAAACTAAATGAATGGATAAAATGATAAATGAAAATTCAAAATGTAAAAAGACTAATCAATTGGGGTTATTTGAGTAAAAATCACTGCATGAGGAGTTTAGAAATATTAATCCCTTAGTACTTCTTAGGAACTCAAATAATGTTACTTAAACCTACCATTGATTATGTTATCTACTAATTCGAGGTTCTCCAATACCTATAAGAATTTTCCTAAATCTCTTATCAGTGTTAATTAGACTAAACACCTAATTCCTTAGGAATTTAAACTTAATCACAATCAATAGCACAAAACCCTTTTTGTGTTATGTAAGACCAATAGGTATATCACTATCTCATTAGTAAAACAATCAACTTAACTTAGCAAGTGTCATGTATTCACACTATCTAATTCAAAGTTTATTCCTAATATCCTTATTCCTAACTTAATCAAGAAACTAAAACAACTCAAGTGGTGATCAAGAATGAAATTTAATAAATAGATAAATACTATTAATCAATGGATCAAAAACATAAACAAGCCTTAATCACTTTTAGGATTCATAATATCCCTAGCCAAAGTATTTAGTTACTCATTACAAATGAGGTCAATACTAAAACCAAAAAGCATAACAAATCTATAATTAAAACCAAAAAAAAAAAGAGAAGAAAAAGGAAAATAAAGATGATACGATCTCTAAATTCTCCAACTCCTTCTTGCTTCTTTAACCTTTGGATGCCTCTTTTCCTTTGAGATTTGCCCAAAATAACTTCTTTTACCATCAACTAGCTTGTCCCTCTTATTCATCTTCAAATTAGGTCAAAATGTAAGGCAAGTGTATCACTTACACATCACAAGGCTGCAACCTTGAATCTGAGGTTACGACCTTGATTATTGAGGTTTTGTCTTCTTACAATCAGGAGGTTGAGGTCACGACCTCAACTTCTTCTTTTCTGTTTCTACTTTTCATGATCATAAGGTTGTGGCTCTAGTTTTGGAGGCCATGGCCTAGACTTCCTCAAGGATTTGGGCACTTTTGAAGTTAAGACTCCCATTTCTAGTGTTTTGAATACTTGCTAACCTCAAAACTTAATTTTTAAATCCTTTTAAGATATGTTAAAAATATCAAAACTCACTTGATTAATGCTCCATATTAAGTAAGTTAAAATTTACCATCTAAACTACTAAAAATAAAATTAACATATTTAACTAAGAATTAATACAGAACTAACTACGTTTAAGCCTAAAAATTTAAAACTTTACAAAAATATGCTTAGAAAATTTTGCACAAAATGTTGTAAAATTAATAGTTAACACTCAGCCATGCGGAGACACTAAAAGACATAAATTCATCTCCTCTTCCTCTTCCTCCACGTCGTTACTGCCATGAACTATCCAACTCCGCCATCCGGTTTTGAAACTATGTCTAACTATTAGGGGTGTACATGGGCAGGCCCAAACAGGGCATCTAGTATGCCCGATACCCGGCCCGATTAAGACATCGGGCTTGTTTTTATACCCGTAGTCCGGCCCGGCCTGAACAAGCCCGATTTTAGGGTAGATTAGGGCGGCCCTAAACCGCCCGAAATTTTTTTTTTAATGAATTGATACTTAATATAAAAATATTTTTTTGTAGACTCATAGGCATATACTTTAAAACAATAAGCTTTTGGAACCTTCATGTTTTTATCAATAATAAAAAGATAGCTTAAAATTATCAAGCAAAATATAACTTATACTAATATAATTAGCTTTAGGTAAATACATGTATTTTTATTATTAATAAAAGAAATGTCAGTAAGCATACACATCAATAATGAAAATAATTAAAAAATAAGAAAAGTTTAAATAGATAATAAAAATTACAGCATGTAAAGAGAATTAGATAAAATAAACATAAATATATATATATAAGATGACAAGATATTAATAACTAAAAAAAATAACTATTAAGGCAGCAAGTTGGGCAGATGTCTGTGCCCGTGGCCCGGCCCGACCCGATATAGTTTGGTTTAAAGTTTGCCCATTTATATTTTTAGCCCAGCCCGGCCCTAGGGCCGCCCGGCCCGATGTACACCCCTACTAACTATGGCTGGCCCATTTTGGAAGTGGATGATGTTGATGGCCCCCATATGGATTTAGGCTTTCACCGACACTAATTTCAATTTTGCTGAGTACTCCTCCTTCCTCGAGCCTTCCTTTAACATCTCCCAAGTCTAGCTCAACTACCTCACCACCGCTAATGACATGGGCAAGGTCTTTAACTGCTCCTCTAGTCTTACTCTCTTGCATTTCCTCCTTTCGGTGGTTATGCTTATGGCTGCTTTGATGGGCTTCTTCAATTATGACCTCCAATGACTCCTCCTTTAAAATCTCATTGCCATACCTTCTTCTCTGGTATTTATATGCTATCTTAATTCTCCTATTTTAATTCCCCTACTCTCTCTCTCTCTCTTTTATTTTTCTATCATTTTTGTGCTTTGAATTTTGATTCTTGATTTTGTCTCTTTAGTGTAAGTTTGGCTATACAAAAAATTTGAAGAAAGTTAATTTGCATATATTACTATCAAGATTATTTATATCTACAAAAATTTGTGCTCAGCATCTCTTATGTTTCTTAATTTGAACTTCATTGTCTAATTCAACATAAGTTTCCAGGATATTTTAAGCTACCATAGCAACTGCTTCTTCCATTTTTTCCCAGAAAAAATAGTGTGAAAAAAGTTTTAAAGTAGTTGGTATTAATTTTCTTGTCTTTTTGGAGTAAGTATAGTTTCTTGGGTAATTATTATATATTTATATGGAGGTAAATTGGAGAAGCAGTTGCTATATGGATTGTTGAGAAAAATAATAAAGGAAGGAGCTATTTCTTCATGGTCTTGGATGGTGGTAAGCCGTAAGCACAGTGAAAGGTAAACCCCAAACACAACGCTTTTATGGAGAGGCGAACAGAGCATATCGATGGAAGAAGAAGCATCGAAACCATGGCTGAAGATTATCAATAGTTGCAGAAGAGGAAGGTAAGAAAAGAAGCCCTGATGCTCAAATGGTGCTTTTAGTGGCTGTTTTCAGAGCTATAGCCAAAACGCCCTGGGCTCACTTCAGATGCCCTTCATCCTTGTCTCATTTCAGAGGATTTGAAAGCATGTGCAAGACATTATACATGTCAGCTTCGGAATATGTTCAGAGCATCCTGAAGCACTTCATGGATTTAAATTTTTTTTCTTTTAAAAAAAATACAAAACACTACCCTTTATCACTTTTTGAACCTTCGGATCCAAATTCTGTATGCTTCTCAATTAATTTAGTGTGATTATTTTAATTGAAAAACATGATTAAAAGACTAAATTGATAATTTTTATTTTTAGGTGACTAAAATAAAAAATAAGGCATCTTTCAAGGTTTATTTAGTAATTTAATCTATTATTATTATTATTTACCGAACGAAATTGGATTTGAACTTCAAATCTTGCTGACTTCTTCGCCACTGCCGAACGACCTTTATCGTCTCTTTGGTCTCTCAAAACAACAACACATAAATAGCAAAGCGTTTGAGTTAGAATCCTCAACCCACCACCAGTACTGTGTCTATTGCCGAGTTTGAGTTCATTTCCGCTTCAGCCAGCAAGGTCATCGCTTTGGTGGTGTCAGTGGCTCCGATGATCTCCTGCCTGTCGAAGATCTGGTAGTGATTGTGGATCCAAATCCAATGCACTATACTGCAGAGATTGAGAGAACAATTTACACTGTAGGTTAAACGATTGAGATTTAGAGAAATTTATTTCTCAGAAAATTTAGAGGATCCCGATCCTGAAAATCTCTCAACTCTGAGTGTAAATGGCAAAGGTAATTTCCCTCTCGCTCTCTTTCTCTCTCTCTCGCGTGATAATCACCAAAGTAGTGTAATAGAAGTGATTTTAAATAGAAATTTGAGGAATTGGGAGGGAAGATGGCTGTGAGGCAAATGGAAGAGATACAAAAGAAATTGGCGATGCTGAATTACCGAAGGGGCATTAGAGCCAATGCCCCTGTTCAGTCGCTCCTTTTTTCTGGGATGGAGCATTATGCCCTGTTGGAGTGGCTCTTCTTCCGGCTATTAGGTGATAGATCATCCTTCTCAGACAAAACTTGCAAGGTTTTCTTCAGGGCCTGTTTTATTAGGAGATGTAACAGGGAAGTAAATATAAAATATGATTAGTGAAGTTAGCTGAGATAAAAATAATTATTTTATTTTTATTTTTTTAAAAATAATTTAATAAATAAAATAATAAATATAAAGATATAATAGATATTATATAAATTATATAAAAAAATTATGTTATTAATATAATAAATAAATTAACAAAGTGTTAGTCTTATAATGATATAAAAAGCTTAAAAAAGTCGCTGTAGCTTACCACCGAAATCAAAAGCCGTCCAATGAACAAAGGAGTGTTTTCATCCTACACAGGTCATATCACATTGGGAATGACGGTCTTCTTTGAATGCAGAATCAAGCAAATTTATGGAAGACTTGCAGAGTGGGCAACAAAGCATGCATTGATGCGTTAATATATTTAAAAATGTTTATCTGTAAAATAAATAATTATCTTATCCAATAAACATATCCCCTACTCTTCTTTAGGGTTATTTCTAGGTGAATTTACTCTAGAAGAACCAAGTAGTTAGGCTCAAAATTCTCACTAAACTTAGTAGTTTGATGAAGGACTAGCTTTAGCTTAAGATGTAAGATTCCCAATATTTCTATTCTAAACATGATGTAGATGAATGGATGGCAAGGAATCTTGGGGGGAAAAGAAAAGATTATCATGATACCTTAGATGTTGAAGATATTAATCTCTCTTTAACTTATGAACTTATCTTTGATTGTAACAAGGATTAATATAGGACCTTAATGTTCCTCTATTATTATACTATGTGTTCATTTTATTAAAATTTGGTGTGGTGTGCAACTTTGTAAGAGCTACTTTTATAAAGTAGTTTGTGTATTAAAGTTATTTGTCTATTTGTGCTTACTTTGGCTATATAACCAAAGCTTGCTTCAATTTGTTTTTTAAGCAAAATTTGTTTTGAGAACTAGTTTGCTTATATTATGAATTCTCTCTAAAAATTTTCTTTTCTTTTTAAATCTCCTTTTTATAGGAGTTTTTTATGAGTATGCCTATGTACTTATTTTCAAGTTAAAACTTTGTGTATAAAAAAGTATTAATAATATATTACAATACTCACAAGAGAAAATTATCTTGAAGACACAAAAAAATATTTATTTTTAATTTTTTAATTAAAAATGGATTTTGGATTATCAATAATAAAAAAACACATAAGAATATTTATTTTTAATTTTATAATTTGTAATAGATATTTTTTGAAAAGCCACACAAGCTTCTGCATGTTCCTTGTTATACAACATAACACCATTATCCAAATATCCAAAACATTAATAGATCTGTTAAAAATTAAAATGACCAAGTAATAAATGTATCAAAGTGGAACAAGTCACAAATTTTAAAAAGCTCTTAAAAAATGGCAAAATAAGTGGGTATTTGAGTATTCAACATTATTCATCCCACAAAACGATTGACTATTGAAAATTGGATAGATGCATACTCCATTTGATTTTAAACAAATTCTTAAATAGGCATAGATACTTGATATTCGTTCGATATCAATGAACGAATTAAATATCTAATATATGAGATCTAATACTACATATTATAAATAATTAACTATATAACATGTATTTGATTTATATCTAAATTACTAGTTATTTAAGTTTTAACGGTATTTTGGCTCTCGATTATTTAAAAAATATTTTTACAAAAATAAATTATGGTATGAGAAAATTAAAAGTTATTTAAACTTTTATTATTTTTTTAATTTTAAAATATAAAAATAAGTTGGTGACATATAGTTAAAACTTATTTAGTATTTTTATATAAAAAATAGTTATCAATAATTTCATTAAATAAAAATAAATTAAAGATAAAATTTACACACATTAATGTATGAATGTGAAATAAAAAAATTAAAAATCTATTTATCATATTGTATGGGACTTAATTATATAAGTTAATATAATATATTATTAATGTATTATTTGTCACATAATATATTATATAAATTTATATATTAAAACGTTTTTATACACCAAATATTGTATAATCTAAAGCGGATTAAGGCTCATTAAATTTTAACGCATAGGTGACATACCAAATTTTCCAAAACAAACCCTCGTAGCCTCCGTTATTCGAAGAAAAGACGCTCCATCCCTCCAGGGGCAGCTCGCTTGCCCGTCACTCATCCGTCGCTCATCCACGCACCACAACTTTCGTTGCACATCCGTCCACCCACCGTCGCAACCGCCGAGAGAGGTAAGAGTTCAATACCCTCTCTTGTTAAAAACTGATTTTTCTTTCTCCAGTTCGATATTCCCCTCCCCTGTTCATTTGGTTTTGTATCTGATTGTTCTTTAATTGTAAATCACCTACCTACGATGCTTAAACTTGAATTCATACCCATAAAAATTTAGCGATAAACCTTATATATAGAGAGATCCACGGGCAGAACCTAATGCAAAATCATATAAAGAATATACCTGTAATATGGCGTCTTTGTTAATTTTTCCATGATGGCTGATATACCAAGTCTTTGTTAAATTTTTCTACTTAGTCTTCTCCTTTAATTCTGCGTTAGTTTGGTTTGTAGTGTTAGTTTTTCTGTGTGTATTTTTTCTTTTGGTTTAATCCAACGCTAAGCCTTTTCTCACCAATTAATCTTATGCAACCACGAGAGTTCTAATGCATCAATGCTCCAATGATTTGCACCTGCTTATGGGCTCCAGTGGTCAAGGATGAAGTGTCATAGGGCGGGTCGTATTTAAAATTTTCTTTTATTATGACCAGCTTATCTCCTAATGTGGCAGTAGAAGGAGAGTTGAGTGTACCTTATCAAAACCATATTGACTTAATTATGTTTAGCTTTCATAATCTTAAAATGGAAGTTGCTGTATCATATTCATGGGTATTGTGGGTTTTTCAAAAAATAAAAAATAAAAAATTTGTATTGTTCGAATTTTGCCAGGAGAGTTAATGGTTCTTGCTTGTTTAGTTTTGGATGGGTTGCTAGCATGAAGAAATGGGAGTATGCCTTTGTTCATACATCTTTATGTGTGGCATTTTTTTTTTGAAGAAAAAAAAACTTGTTTTTCATTTTTTATTTTATTGAAAGTTGTGCTTCTCATATTTTAATATAAACGTATAATCTTTGAATTTCAGTTAAAGTATATATGAATACTCAGGCTAAGCTATTTTTTATTGAGAAGTGGCAGTTTACAATCTGGAGTTTTAACTCAATTTCATCTGGGCAGTTTTCTTTTTTAAGTTATGCTCTTTGTTCAGATGGGGAGTTGATGCATTTTTCTTTAATCAAGTTGATGCATCAATTATTACCAAGTGTCCTACTTGATTTTTTCCCCTTAAATAAACATTGCTAAAATTTAAGATAATGAAACCCTTATCAACAAAACTGTGATGCTTTTAAAAGTAATAAAACAATGCTTAACTTACAATGATAACACCGCTGTTCCTTTAGTTTATTACATCTGGGCTCCTTTTGGTTTCATTCACATATTTTGGTTATGGTCCAGTACTACATCCTGCATGCTGCTATCTAAAATGCCAATTCATATATTGGGCAGTGTATATTAGTTGGGTGGGTACGGTAAATGCATCTCTTCATTATGCATCCATCAATATTTTGTTACATTTTATTGACTATTAATTTTTTGTTTAAAAGAACTTGTGTTATGATCACAAATTGATGGAATATGTTTTTACGAATGGGTGTTTTTGTTTTTGTTTTCCTAGAATCTAGCTGAGTGAATCAATGGAAACAACATATGAAGTAGTTAATTATACTTGAGAAATGCATTTATGCTGAATTCTCACAAACTTTTGCAACTATTTTAATGAGTACTTTTAAATTTTTAGATCATCAATCCTAATAAGATGCTTGACCCAAATCTTTGCTTAATGATATAAGTGTGCCCCTTAATGTCATGTGAATGTGTTTGATGATGGAATAAGCCTTTCTGGAGATGGAAATTGTAAGCATCACATCATTCCTACATGTGTCTCAAGTGGCTCAAAGACATCATAAGAGATTATCTTTAAGGTAACAGGTGATACCAAGGGTAAGGGAAGAATCAAGGGTAGAGTTCATAAGGAGGCTAATAAATGACGATATTACATGTGTGGAATAACTCCGAACGGATGCTCATCCAATTCAAAGTTGTGATTACTTTAGTTCAGGGGCTAAAATGTATTTTCCCTTTATAAATTTACTAAATTGGTTCACAAAGAACTTATTGTTATGAATCCATGATGATTTCTATGTTCATTTTATCTTTGCTGGCATATTTTCCTTTCTATTTGTTCTTTTCATATAATATTCAACAGCCTGGTGATTATTTCCAGCAGCTTGCTCTAAAGTAGCAAAGTTTCTATTCTCTCTTGACAACATTGAATATTCCTGATACCAAGTTTTAGTACTTACTCCTTTACTTTTTCTAATCACAGGAGCCAAGTGGAATTAACTACCAAAAGCACAATACAAAGAAGTGATATCAGTTCCAGTGGAAAGAATATTATTTATCAAAAGATATGTAAGTTAGAAATGACGTATATTGTTGTATAAATCAATAGTCAATACCCAATCTTTGTTGAATTGCTAGTACACAACTATCCATGTATATCAATGCATGTTCTTTTGTGTTTATGGCTTTACAAGTGCTGGATTTCAATTTCCAAGTTTCTATTACATAGACAAGAATGATAAAATGACAAGAATGATAAAATGACATACTGATACTAAGATTAAGAGTCTTTATTGTTTATCTTCCTTCCATAATGCCCCAATCTCTTGTTTTTTAACCATTCATAGTAACAAAATTGTCATTTTTTCAGAAATCTTAATGATAGACTTGTTTATAAACTTGCTTTGTTGTTGAAAATCCTTGCCCTGTTCTGTATTTCTTCTTTGTCCAAAGAAGTATTTGGAGTTTGACTAAATCTTTTGGAATGTCAAGGTTCCTTCTAAGCTAAAGGCTTTTGTTTGGATTGTGTTACTTTACAGAATTAGTACATCTTTGAAAAGAATAGTGTTATTTTCTATCCATTTTTTAGGTTTATGAAGAAGGATGCTTTAAACATTTTATGAAATAGTGTCCTCTTCAATGTCGAGCCTTGATGCAAATTATTTTTCATAGTCGGTCCCAAGCCTGGAAAAAAGAGTAGGGTTGTGTTAGGCAATCGACAGCCAACGTAAAACTTTGTCGAATCTTTATGACATGAACAATCAATATATTAAACGTAATGTTAGGTCGTTGCTCAGAAGTAACGTGCTGTATAGCTCGAGTACAGTGACAAATGAGCAAGAGCTGCTGCATCGTCGCTTGAGTGTAGTGAAAAATAAGCAAGGGTTTCCACATTTTCATGAACGAATGTGGGTAAAGAAATTAGTTCACGAGAGTATGATTCGTTTTGGGACTTGGTATATAGGTACACTTACGGGTAAGTCAATGGAAATAGTAGATATTATGATTAGGAGGAAGATTAATTTTATGTGTTTACAAGAAACTAAATGGATAAGAGAAAAAGCGAAAGAATTAGACACTTTAGGTTTTAAACTTTGATACACTGGTAAGGTTAAATCTAAAAATGTGGTAGGTATAATTGTAGATAAATTTTGAAAAAATATTATAGTGGATGTAAAAATGTTAAGAGATAGAATCATTGCACTAAAGTTAATAGTGGAAAAGGAAATCTTTAATGTTATTAGCGCTTATGCACTACAAGTAGGATTAGAAGAATTTCACAAAGTAAAGTTTTGGGAAGATTTAGAATGTTTAGTTCAGGAAATACCATTAGGAGAAAATATTCTTTTAGGAGGGGATCTAAATGGTCATGTGGAAAGTGAATCTTCAGGTTACGAGGATGTTCATGGAAGACATGGCACAGGGGAAGCAAATGTAGAGGGTAAAACTATTCTAGATTTTTCATTGACGTTTGATCTTATATTAGCTAACACTTGTTTTAGAAAGCGTAAAGAACATCTTATCACGTACAAAAGTGGAAGAGTATGTTCTCAAATTGATTTCTTTCTTATAAAGAAATCAGATAGAAAACTTTGCATGGATTGCAAAGTTATACCTGGAGAGAGTTTAACTATTTAGTATAGAGTTTTGGTTATGGATGTACGAGTTAGGAGGAGAGTAAAATGCAAAGGGAAAGATAGGGTGTTAAGGACTAAGTGGTGGCAATTAAAGGGGGATAAAGAAAAGAATTTACAGAGATGGATTGTGGAGGAAAGACCTTAGAAAATACAAGGAAGTGTTAACGATATGTGGAATGAAATGGCTAAAGAGATTAGGAAGGTGACAAAGGAAATATTAAGTGAATCAAAAGGTGAGATAAAGAATCTTGGTTGTAGGAGGTAAGCGTGCAAGATAAGGTTAAAGTTAAGAGAGAGTGTTATAAAGTGTAGTCGTTATGTAAGAGTAATGAAAATTAGGAGAAATATAAAGTAACTAAGAAAAACACTAAGAAGGCGGTGAGCGAAGTGAGAGCGAGAGCATTCAATAGGTTATACCAATCTTTAGGTACTAAAGTTGAAGAAAGGAATATTTACAAGTTAGCTAAAAGTAGGGAAAGAAAGACAAAAGACGTGGACCAAGTGAAATGCATTAAGGATGAAGAAGGGAGAGTCTTGGTCACGGAACAAGATATCAGAGAACGGTGAAAGGGTTATTTTCATAGACTTTTTAATGAAGGCCATGAGATTTCATTGCAATTGGATGTGTTTGACACTAGAGAAGAGGATCAAAATTATACTTTTTATTTTAGGATTTGTGAGTTAGAGGTAAAAGAAGCATTAAGGCGATTGGAGAGTGGCAGAACAATTGGATCGGAAAATATACCTATTGAAGTATGGAAGGGTTTAGGAGTGAAAAGTATAAGTTGGCTCACAAAGTTATTTAATAAAATTATGAGATTTAAGAGAATGCCAGACGAGTGGAGGAGAATTTATTTAATTCCTATTTATAAGAGTAAGGAGGACATTCAAAATTGTGCAAATTATAGAGGAATGAAGCTCATGAGTCACACTATGAAATTATGAGAAAGAATAATTGAGCGAAGATTAAGGAAAGAGACCAAAGTTACGGAGAATCAATTTAGTTTTATGCCAGGAAGGTCAACTATAGAAGTAATATATTTGTTGCGAAGATTAATGGAGCGATATCGAGATAATCAAAGAGATTTACACATGGTATTTATCGATTTGGAAAAAATATATGATAGAGTACCAAGAGAGGTTCTATGGAAGGCTTTGGAGAAAAAATGAGTTCGTATAACTTATATTCGAGCAATTCAAGATATGTATGATGAGGCTACAGCTAATGTAGTAACAAAAGGTGGACATACAGAAGATTTTTCGATAACTATTGGTCTACATCAAGGGTCAACTCTGAGCCCTTATCTTTTTACTTTAGTATTGAATGTACTTACTGAACATATCTAAGAGCCGGTGCCACGGTGTATGCTTTTTGCAGACGATATTGTCTTAGTTAAAGAATCGAGAGTGAAAATGAATGAGAAGTTAGAGAGGTGGAGATTAGCTTTAGAAACTCATGGATTTCGTTTAAGTAGAAGTAAAATGGAGTATATGGAGTGTAAGTTTAGTAAGAGACACACCATTTCTAACTCAGAAGTAAAAATAGGAGAACATATTATACCACAAGTCACACGATTTAAATATCTTGGATCTGTCATACAACACAACGGGAAAATAGAAGATGACGTAAAACATAGGATTCAAGCGGGGTGAATGAAGTGAAGGAGTGCTTCGCGTGTTATTTGTAATAGAAGAGTTTCACTCAAACTTAAGGGTAAATTCTACTGCACAGTTATAAGATCTGCAATGTTGTATGGAATTAAGTGTTGGGCAATAAAAAGTCAACAAGAGAATAAGTTCAATGTTGCAGAGTTGAGAATGTTGCGTTGGATGAGTGGACACACTAGACGAGATTGGATTAGAAATGAATGCATTAGAGAGAAGGTGGAAGTCGCACCTATTGTGAAAAAAATTGTAGAATTAAGACTTAAATGGTTTGGTCATGTTGGGAGGAGACCTATAGAAGCCCCAGTTAAGAGAGTAGATGAGATGGAAAATAATCCAATAATTAGAGGTAGAGGAAGACCAAGAAAAATTATAAGAGAAATTATTAATAGAGATTTAGATTTAAATGGTTTGTCTAAAAATATGATTTACGATAGGTATTTATGGCGTCGATTGATCCATATAGCCGATTCCACTTAGTGGGAAAAGGCTTTGTCGTTGTTGTTGTTGTACAATTTTAGAGTCTCCCAACAGAGCAATTTAGCCTTCAATCTTCTATGGTTTGAACTTGTATACTTAGAACCCATGTGGATTACAGCTCATGGGTACTTTAAGGGATATTTTTATGCTAAATATGTAAAAAGATTGTTTCCTGAGCTAATTCTATTTCATTGTTAATGCACAAGGAATCCTTGTTCTCTGGTACCGTACCATCCTTGTCCCTTAGTATGTGTACTCGAAGATATAATAAAATTCAAAACTAAAAGGAATTTTTGCCATAGGTTTTACTTTGCTTTAATTTATTATTCTGAATATTTTATCCACAAAATTGCCAAGCAAAATTTGTTCTAAAATTATTTGATCAAGCTATGATGCTTTGTGCAGGTCTAGGATATGTGTTAAGAATCTGCCAAAGTATGTTGTAGAAGATCGACTACAGGAATTCTTCTCACAGAAAGGAGAAATAACAGATGTAAAGCTTATGCGCACCAAGTACTGTTTTAACATCTCAGACTTGATTTTTTTAACATTTCTATATTTAAGAGTGTTATAATATTGTGCTAATGTGTGGATTGCTTATTACGTCTTTCTTTCCCCTTACTAGAGATGGTAAGAGTCGGCAATTTGGTTTTATTGGGTTTCGTACTGAGGAAGAAGCCAAGGAAGCTATAAAATATTTCAATAGATCCTATCTTGACACCTGTAGAATCACCTGTGAGGTTGGTATTGCCGTTTCAGTTTCTTGTACAAACTTATTTCTTCTGTATTATAGTATGCAAAATTATTAGCCTACTTAAGTATTTTCAACTGGAATTGATAATAGAGTTACCATCATAAACCTTCATGGCTGTGAACGTTTGCACTTGTTTTGGAAATTACAAAATTATAAGAAAATTATTATATACAGTTGACCTTGTAATTTTCATTTATCTGTGTGTTGTTGATCTTTTGTCTTTTTAAGATATGAGTAGTATATTAACAACACACAGGGAGATTTGTTTTGAGAAAGATAGTTTGGTAATTTGAACACCAATAAATTTCTTACTTCCAAGGGCAAGTGCAAATGCTTATAGGACAAACAGATATGTGATCTTTTCTGCTTGTTTAGATTTGATTTCATCTTATTTTTAATGGTTTGAAGCAAGTGAGCTTTGATGTTCAGAAGCATTATGGGCCTGTTTGGATAAGCTTTTAAAATAATTACTTTTTCCACAAGGCCTTTTATTATAGTGCTTTTGTAAAAAGGAAAAAAAATATTTTACATTTGGATATGGTAAGTTGGTAAAAAAAGTACTTTTTAAATTATAAATGTTATTTAGATGTAAAATTATAAAAATTGTTGTTTATTAATGAAATTACTGAAAAAGACTTTGGTTTTTCTTTTATGAAAAGTGGATAATAAAAAGAACTTTCTTCTCCACACAAGACCCATCCATTCCTCCTTCGCAATCTCTCTCATTGTTACAATGACCTGCTTCAATTTTTAGATAGCAGCACCCCTGTCCTTGAATTACAAGCTAATGCTTTTCAACCAATTTTGCTTGCTGCAGTTTTGCAAGCTCCAAAACCTCTGTTTTGCTCCTATAAGCAAAGGAAGGATAGAAGTCTTATTTGTCTCCCTTAATTTCCCTCTCATTACCAGCGCAGAATGAGAAATACTTTGAACCAAGCTGAGTAGAATATACGGGCCCACAAATCCTCTACCCACCCCCTTCAATGTAAAAATAAAAAGACAAAAGTTCACTGCAAAATCTTTTTGGGTAATGTTTGACTCAGTAAACCCTAAAATTTTAAGGTCACTAGATGATCAAACCGGTATTTTTCCTCTTTTCATTTCTACCCCCTTTCTCTTTGATCTTGTTTCTTCAGTTAGGTTTCTTCACTAGCTCTTAAATTTTTTTGCAGAAACAAAAGAAGGGGGGGGGGGGGGGAATAGAGCAGGTGGTTCTTGTTTGAGCTACAAGGACATGAGTTGTCATTCCAAATTTTCATAGAGAATTAAAAAATGATGGTCACATTTTCCTGGTTATTGAAAATTAGCTTTTGTAAAGGATTTTTTTCAGAAGCCCAAATTTTGGGCTTCTTTTGAATAAAAACCAAAAAAAAACCACGTTTGGGCTTTTTTAGTGCTTTTACTGTTTCATTAGAAGCTCATCCAAATGTTTTGGCAAACAAAAGTCCTTTTTTACAGTAAATAAAAAGTACTTTTCCCTATAAAAAAGCCTATCCAAGTGGGCTCTGCATCTCCAAAACACACAATGGGGAAGAACACTAATCTGGAGTGAGAAGTAAATTGCATTCCCATGGTTCATACCATATTGCTAGTTTTATTTTAGGGGAAATAAATGGAATTGCAGACAATAGTTTTGCTGGCTTGTATAATTGCAGACAAAAGCACTGATACTTGATAACAAAGACCATGCTTACTGTGATACTCAATTAGAAAGGTAACAAGTTAAGACTTATTTTATCCATGTGTCAGGTGGCTCGAACAGTTGGTGATCCAGATATTCCTCGTCCATGGAGTCGATATTCGTTGAAGAAAGAGGAAAAAGTGACCCAAGGTGGGAAGAAACATACTGAAAATAGAAGTGTTGCTAAGGCAAAAGGAGGTGGAGAGAATTTGAAGGAGAGAAGTGACATTGATGATCCACAGCTTCAAGAATTCCTTCAGGTTATGCAGACTCGGGCTAAGTCAAAATTGTGGGCAAATGATACATTAGCAGTATTGGATAATGTTAGTGAGAAGCAAGAAATAGCAGAGAACAGAAGCAAGGATATATCAGTTCCAATGCATGCTGAGTTACTGCAAAATTGCTCATTAGATGATGGGTCCTCCGATAATCATGAATCCAAGAAATCAAATGATCTTGTCCATGATGATGTCATTTCAGATATGGAATATTTCAAGAGTCGGGTGACAAAGGAGTGGTCTGATTCTGAAAGCAGCGATGATGATGAAGACAGCAACAATGCTTCTCTGAGCAGTGATGATGATGGTGACAAAGACAATGATAGTCATGGCAATGAAGGTGAAGAAAATTGTGATAATAAATCTTCAAAAGCAACTGGAAGAAGTGTTGCTGAAAACCTAGACCCATCAAGCCAAGAAGATCTCTGTGGTGAGGGTGATGACCATGAAAAGGCTGAAGTGAAAGGCCTTTCCAATTATTCTGGTGATAAAGTACCTGAGCAAGGGGTCCCATCATCATGTCTGGAAGATGAGAAAGGAGTTTCTGAGTCCTGTCGACTGTTTGTCCGTAATCTGCCATATACAGCCACGTACTTCCTTCGATTTACATATCTTTTCTCAGTTTGCTTATTTTTTGTTTGCATGCATGTGTGTGCATGTTAAATTTTCTATTTTTCTAGAGTTATCAATTAAATAGTTGTCTAGAGAAAGATTGTTTTTAGCAATTTGACAACTAAAATACATTACTTCATAATTTTCTGTGCTTTTGTTATTCAATTTGGACCTTCATATTATATACAATGAATTGCATTCACCTTCTCTAAGATTTTGAGACCTACATTCACTCCCTCTCGTTTCAATATATACTAAAACCTTCCCTAAGTTTTTTTTTTTTAAAATCTACTGTCACACCCACAAACCTTCCTTATTTCAAGTTTTCATAAGCATTAACTTGGCCTTTTGGTGATTTGTACTGCATTGAATCAGGCTGGTGAATTTCTAATTGGAAAAGCACATGGGCTGTAAACTCTGTTAACAATTATGTTACCGGAGTGGAGGTTTCCAAATAAGTTGAAACTTGAGGGGGGTGTGAGTAGACCTGATTATGGGTCGAAAAGCCCGCCTAGCCCAATAGACCCAGCCCAGAAAAAAAAAGCCTAATAAAAAATGAGTCCGTTTTTAAAAAGCCCGACCAGAGCTCGAGCCTGCCTACCTATATTATGATTATTTTTTTATATATTATTAATAAATAATATCATTAAAAGATTTATTTATAACTGTAGATATAAGTAAAAAAGAATTATATAACATATATGGTTATTATGTTTTTTTACTTTTACTTATTGCATAATATATTATTAGAAATAAATTATAATTCAAATAAAATAAATTATTAATCAGTAATATTATTAGAAAAATTATTATTTTGAGAGGTTTTACTATCTTATATATATATATTTCAAGTTATTTAAATTTCTTGCAATATTTTTTTTGAGCTATTTAATATTTAAAATAAGTAAAAAGTAAGCCTAATAAGTAATAAAATAAATATATCTAATATTTAAAATTTAAAAAAAAGATAAACATTTAAAAAAAAATTATTATTTTTTAAACGGGCTGGGCGGACCCGGCCTGAGATTGTTCAAACAGTATCGGGCTAAGCCTAGGCTCGGACCTAAAAAAATTGCAAATTTCTTTATGAACCCTACCCGTTTTTAAACGAACCTAGCCCATGATCAGGTCTAAGTTTGAGTGTAAGTCTTAAAAACCTCAGGGAAGTGAATGTAACTTTTTCTATTTTATAATTCCAAGTTGGTTTTATACATTGTAATATGTTTTTTGTGCTACAGTGAGGAGGAACTAGAAGAACACTTCAGCAAGTTTGGCAGTGTCTCACAGGTGCATCTAGTTGTTGATAAAGATACAAAACGGTCCAAAGGAATAGCATATATTCTTTATACACTTCCAGAATTTGCAGCCAGGTACCAATGATTGTCTAAGTTTATTGGCTCACATTTATTTCTAACTTTTGTCATGAATGTGAAAAATCTTATTCTTTAAGCTTATTGCCAAGCAATTAAAGTTGTAGGTCTTTTTTTTAAGTGAAATTTTTTCATATTGAAAGGAATCAGTGAGTTTCAAACAGTCATAATCTTAAATTTTATGGTTTCATATGCACAAAAGGAAAAATATGCAACAGATAAAAAAGGGGGCGGGGGTTCTGTAATGTTTCACACAACCTTAGTATATTTTAAATTTAAAAAAGTATCATATCATTGAAGTAAATTGGGTATTTTACCTGCAAATAAGCTTTCAATGGTCCTTTGAATAGGTGTGACATTGTATGGTCCACTGACGATGGATCAAATCTAAATCCACCTTTGTATAATGATTTTGGTGGCTGGGTCCAATGACACCTTCACTCTAAAGTTCAGTGCAATGAGGTAACCTGGTATTGATTTGAAATTTCATGAGTCTGTTAATGATCAAATGAATAGCTTGCCTTGTACTTCAAGGCTTATAATCTTGAAATCTGGATTCTAGGGTTAGGTTGTGAGTTGAAAAAGTAAAAAAAAAAAAAAAAATTATATTTAGGTTAAGTAGTCTGATTGTTGCAATGACAAGGTTCTTGGAATTTAAAATGTTCTCTTCAAACAATAAAAAGTATAGTGGCATCCAATAATTCCTTGCCAACTGAAGTGTAACTGCAGCATCAATAGACATCATCAAGCTGCTACCAGTTATTATTGCTTCATATGATGCTGAATATAAAACACTTGTTCTTTTTCCTATTAAACTATTTTCAGGTTATGCATGCCTAAGCTGACATGTATTAATAAATTTGTTTTGCCACTGCATTATATAACAGTAAGATACTTGATTATCAGGGCACTAGAAGAGTTAGACAATTCAATCTTTCAAGGAAGATTGTTGCATGTGATGCCAGCCATGCAAAGACCTTCAGACAACAGAGAGTATGTAAAACATATACATTTCTGTATTTTACCTGCAGAGTTCAGGTGTTCTATTTGCATTATCATAACAGTACTTCTCTCATACTGTAGGAACAATTCTTCCATGGACCAAAGCTCAAGAACTTTGAAGCAACAGAGAGAGGAAGAGAGGAAAGCAGCTGAAGCTAGTGGAGATACCAGAGCATGGAATAGTCTGTTCATGCGCCCTGACACTGTATGTTTCTTGAAACTTAATATGCGAAAATGGTTCAAATAATTTGGTCTTTGTGGAGTAGTCAAGAACAAATTTATTTTGAGTGATGTGTAGTGTTTTATTTTTTCTTTTGTTTGATCTCAATTATGTTTTATCATCCCATTGGCTATTTTCACCATTATTATACCATCTCATCTATATTCAAAGATATTATTAATCCCCATGTTTTATATCCTTTGTTGTTGTGGAAAGGAATTATGTGGAGGTAGGAGAAATTGTGTTATTTCTCATTCTATCTTGCAATCATATGCTTTTTTAGTGATAAAATTCAATTATCCCTTCTCTTTTTCTTTTATTTTCCTTTTAAAGAGGCAACAATTAGCAAATTGTCTTTTTCCGACAGCATTAATATCACTATATTTTTGTTGTTGATTTTACTCTATGCAAATGTTATTGGATATTCTTTCTTGCTCTCTGGTTGGACATCTACTTATATGTTTTAACTATGTGCTTATAGGTTGTTGAAAACATTGCTCGGAAATATGGTGTAAGTAAAAGTGATTTACTTGACCGAGAAGCTGATGACCTTGCTGTGCGCATTGCTTTGGGAGAAACTCAAGTGATTGCAGAGACGAAAAAGGCCCTAACAAGTGCTGGCGTGAATGTGGAGTCTTTGGAGGAATTTGCCAATGGCAAAAAAGTTGGTGTGAAAAGAAGCAACCACGTACTGTTAGTGAAGAACTTGCCATATGGTTCTTCAGAAAATGAACTAGAAAAGATGTTTGGGAAATTTGGCAGTTTGGACAAAATAATTCTCCCTCCAACAAAGACATTGGCCTTGGTATTCTGATACTTTCTTGTCTGTTCTCAGATTTTATGATGTCATTACAGTTGGTTTTATTAATTTTCATACTTATTATCTTATAGGCAAGTTTGTGTGTTTCTTTTGATTGCATTTTTAATTTATATTTGTCTGTAAATTCTTGAAGGTGTTTCTGCCTTCAGGATTTGTGGTACAAAACAATTTTGTGGACAAAGGTCACACTGGTTCTTACTTTTCTACATACTATTATTATGAAAAAGTGTTTCAAGTCTTCTATTCATGGATCTCTAGGTCCGGCCATGCATAGCATTGCTCTATCTTCTGTAGATGATGGGAATCTACTACATTTTTGGGTTCTTGAAATACACTTTGCCAATTTGTTTGTTGCATGTTCTTAATTAGTTAGTGAAGTTTATCACCAGGTCTTGGGTCTTTGAAAAGTTGATATTCTTATTTGTGTAAAGCTTTTAATTATTTGGAGCTAATATTTCAGGTTGTCTACCTTGAACCGGCTGAAGCTCGAGCAGCTTTTAGAGGTTTAGCTTACAAGCGTTTCAAGTAAGACATTATTTGTCTTCTATTAGTAGGAGCCGTTAGCAGTGCATATATGTTAAACAGCACAACACTCTTTATTTCTCTAGTGTTCATATGTTTATCCCATAAGTGGTTTTCTGTCATTACTTCCTGTTTCTATATGTATCTTTCCTAACATGATGGCTTGTAGCTTGTATTTCTTTTTAATCCTTAATATGTGGTCAGCCCTTTTATTGCGAACATCTTGCTACCATCAACCTAATTATAATTGGTGTAACTTCCAAATTGCTAACTGAATTGAGTTGTGTAGTGAAAATGCTGCAAGTATATGGGTCAAACAAGTAATACAGTAAGAGTCAAATATCGTCCCACAAGGAATTACCAAAATCTAGAAAAGTTGAATGGATTTAACTGACAACTAAAAAAAAGGGAATTGTAACTCAAAGTAATTGATTAACTAAATTAATTATGAAACAGCTTTGGAGTTTGGATTTCATTATTTACTTCCTATGAATGAACAAGGATGAACTTGTGTAATTGACCTCTATTCTAATTAACAATTGATTCCCTAATGTATATGTAATTCTTTTTCAAGATAAAACATATGCATCTATATTAGGCTTATGTCTACTTTTGTGATCATATGACTTATCATAAATCCTTTAAGTATAACGGAATTCAGTGCAAGCTTGCATTTAGTGGCTTGGCATGCATGTAGCCTAGAAATTGCTTAGGCACTATCTATCTCTATAAAACTCAATCTAAGTTTATTGCTTTGATGATCTCTTATTGCAATTCACCTCTTAGTTCTTGTCACAACTGATCAGATTCACAAATAATGGCCAGCAATTTGCAAAAAATTAGAAACGAAACAATAGATTAACTTTGATAGAAATCAATAAACCAGAATCCCAATTCAAACAAATTCTATAAACAAGTCTATCCAAACCTCAGATCTAGAGGTTTAGCTACTCATGATTGAAAAGAAAATCCTCAAAACTAAACTAGTAGATTTCATGACAAAGAGAAGAAATAGAAACAGAAAACAAAGTAGAATGAATGGCAATAGCTTCAGAAGAACTCCTCCAAATCTCCCAGGGTATAGTGGCTTTCTAGAGTGCTTCTCTTAGATGTTACGTGTGTTCATTTGACCTCTTAGATCCCTTTTAAGCGCCTTATATTAGGGTTAATTTTTCCTTCGCGAATTGCTCCAAAACCCTCAGGATTTGATGCAAAACATTTTTAAAATCACCCAAGTGGCCACACCGTGTAAATATGCTCTTTTGCACGGCTAAGCCATGTGACTCTCTAGAAGCTGCTTTCTTCACATTCTGATGGGTACACAGTGGTCCTCTGTCCAAGACTTCCTAGTTTTCCCAATTATATGGCCCATTTAATTCTCCCTTAGGGGAGGGGCAGGGGCATGTAACTCTCGGGCTGGTGGCTTTGTGAAGGCTTCTCAAACACACGGCCCGTGTAATTATACACAGGTGGGCTGTGTGATTCTTTGGCTTGATTCCTCCTTGTCTGCATCATTTTTTCCTTTTAGCTTCTCTGACTGAATCCTGATCAAAACATACAAAGATGCATAAGAAATCATATAATATCAGTCAGAATTTATGCCTTAAAGTTAAATAAATATGTAAGAATTTTAAACACATCAAGTTGCTTCATTGGCTTTCTTATATACCATGCCCATGGTTCATTTAAATCAGTTTTTTTGAATGATATCTTAAGAGTCTGGGAAGTCCAACTTCTTTTCTTTCTTTCTTTCGGCTTGTTAACTTGTCTTTCTTTTGGACGAAACAAGAACAATCAAAGCTTGTCAATCCCTTTGATTTGTTAGTTGGTCCAATATCAAAGTATGCAGATCTTGAAGAGTGGTAGACTCAAACAAGCAGGCAACAGAGGTTTCTTGTATCTAGTTGCTTGAATCTATTAGAAATGGAAAGTCTAAAAGATGAATATTTTAGTCTAATAAAGGGTATATATTCTGCTCTTTAGTAATTTCTGTCCATATGAGTGATACTAAGAGCCTTGCACTGTTGCACACCTCTAGCTTTATATAGCATTTCAAACTTAAAAAGAGACATTTATAATTGCTGCAATAACAAAGCACTAAAACTAAATTGTATTTTGGTTCATATTTCATGCACCATGTTTATAGAACATTTTGCATTAACTTCTAAAATGATTGTCAGACAGATGAACTCCATACACATCATGCATGCGTAATAATTGCTTTTATTTATAAAAATTCACAGATATGTGAATCCACAAAAATGGGTATTATCTTTTCATTTTCCCATTTATGAAATGCTATATATACATAGAAGCTTAAAAAATGTTGTATTTCTGTTGTCTAATTTTGTGAAGCTAGTTGCATATACAAAATAATCATGATTTTAAGCAGTTCTGGGTTTCATGCTAACAGTACTAGCTCTAACAAAGCCTCTTCTGTCATGTTTTATTGAAGCATATTTATCCAATTTTTTTATATTCAATTCATTGTAGAGATGCTCCGTTGTACTTGGAATGGGCTCCTTCCAATGTTCTTAGCCAAAGTTCAACATCTGAAAACAATGGAAAGAGTGGTGCAATTGGTGAAAATGAGGCCAAACGGCTGATATTGGAGCAACATCTGGAAGGAGTAGCAGATGTGGACATTGATCAGGAGAGAGTTGAGGTTTGACATGTTACATTACTTCAATAATTTTCTGTTCCAGTTTTGTGTGCAGTGTCTCATTTAGTGTTTTGTATATTTTATTGTAGAATCATTTAGTTGTGCTGCTGTGTGTACTGCAAGCTCGATATTTTAGTAACTTTATTCCCTGATGTGGAATGAAGAATATTCTTAGATTATGTCTTCCAAGTATCTGTAGATTCTGGAAAACCTTTTTTTCTAATAAAAGAAAAAATGGGGTTTTTATTTGTAGGGAAAGAATTTTTACATTGTAATCTTTATAATTCTGGACTTCTACTATGAGACGTTTTTTGCTAGTAGTAGTAGTAGTCCTAGTTGTCTTTACCAGGTAACGATTTTAATTACTGACCATTTAATGGGCAAAAAACAGGAATCTTGTAACAATTCTAATCTTTTAGTATAATGTGAACTATATAAATACTCCCTTCGCATTGTCTTAGTATCTCTATTTTTCATGATCTTCAAATTATTGGAAAGTGCAAATTGTGTGACCTAATTATCCTTACATTTTGCTTAGAATTTCAATCAATTTGATGGCATTTTTGAAGATTATACTTAATTTAAAGGCTGTATATCCTCTATAATGATTTGAAGAACCATGTAATTTACAAGTAGTCAAATGAGGATAAAGTGGGATGGAGTAGGAATATTTGGCTGTGTCAAGCAAATACCGGGTAGACTCTTCAGAACTAAGGTTGATGCTGAGTTGATGAAAAGTTGTATTTGCCTGCAAACCAGATTTATTTTTTTCGCTCCTCTCTTCTCTGTGCAACCATTTTGATACTTGCTTGATCTGTATCACCTCTTCTGTCTTCTCTGTTGGAACTTTTGGTTTGAACCATCTTATTTAATGCGATGTTATAAAGAATTTGCTACTCTCTTGAACTTGTGCTTGTGGGAAGTAAACGAGTCATCTCTGTTGACTTTTTCATTGTTAGCCATGGGATCATTTTCAGTTCCCTTCTGTCAAAGTAAAGGCTGAAGTTTCGTGTCATGTGGTTGATTTCTTTCAAAAGGTTTCAACTACTGGACACTGTTACTAACAAATATATATATATATATATATATTTAACCTTAGAGGGCATAAGATAATTCTTGCACTAGTGCCACTTTCCATATAATTGTGATTATATAAAACTGTATTCTATTCAACTAAACAATGATGTGATTTTAACAGGAATGAACAAGATATATAACCTACCATTAGCACATCAATGTTGATAAAAAAAAAAAAAAACCTAAGCAACGTAATTGTTTTGTTTCCTCTCTGTAATCTTGCATCATGATGCTGCTGTACAGGAATATTCAATAAATAAGGGACATCATGGAATATTTAATATGAAATTGTTGGCATCTACAGCTGCTTATTTGTTCTGCTTGTTCATGTATTGTATTATAATGATTAATCTATCATGCTTCAGGCACGGTCTCTATTTGTGAAGAACCTCAACTTTAAGACATCAGATGAGAGTTTGAAGAATCATTTTAGGGAACACATGAAAGAGGGGAGAATTTTGAGTGTCAAGGTATTTGTCTAAGTGTGTAGGATTTTACACTTTTTTATGTTTGGCTCCTTATTATAATGTGCTTTGCTGCTGTTTCGAACAGGTGAAGAAGCATTTGAAAAACGGGAAACAGGTTTCCCAGGGATTTGGATTCATTGAGTTTGACTCTATGGAGACTGCTACAAATGCTTGCAGAGATTTACAGGTTTCTTAATATTTATATCAAACTATGCATGTTATAACCATTTCAGGATCCTAACTCTAGCTGATATTTTTCCTTGTTTAGGGGACTGTTTTGGATGGCCATGCACTTATTTTACAACTTTGTCATGCCAAGGACGGACAAGTAGTAAAAACAATTGAGAAGGACAAAAGCTCAACAAAATTACTCGTTAGAAATGTAGCTTTTGAGGCGACAGGGAAGGAATTGAGACAGTTGTTTAGCCCATTTGGCCAGGTGTGTACTTTCAAAAGTAATATTTTACACTATTTTAAGCAAATAATCACTCTTTCACTTGCACACAATATTACTGAATGCATCTATTCCCTGAAATAACAAATAGGGATTCTACAGAAGCATATCAACCTGTAGTTGATGCAGCCAACTAAGATATTTTAGATTTATAGATGAATTTGAAATGATTTTAGAAAAAATTATGCCAGATGGTGTGTGCAACCAGTCTCCTGCAATGAAGTTCTTCAATGTTGTATGTTGAACTTTTCTATGTTTTATCTCTGCCTGCTTAAATTGAAAGGTGCAACTGTAATAAAAAGAGACCTGAGGTTTTACAGGATTGGTATGCAACAATTTCAATTACATCTTACAATCTCGTTGCAAGGTTATACAAAATCAACTCTAGTTGCATCTTAATATCTTGAACTGATCAATGATGGCATGGAGTTCCAGAGGATTAAATTAATATATTACATATTAATCCGATTAATATATTACATATTTGGATCATCTGTTATTTTTTTGGTTTTGTTTAAGGGATCCATATGACCTCGAGACCCAATTCATTCACTCAAGCTACCTGTGCAATTTGTAACCATACCCCAGTGATATGCCCTTTTCTTTTGGCATGCTTCAGCTTTCCTGAAATTGTAAAATCATTTTTAACCAGATTTATATGATTTAGTTACTTGACTGGTGCAAGTATGCATTGCTTCCTGCTTATTCTCGAACCTTTTGATGTTTTACATCGATGCAGATTAAGAGCTTAAGGTTGCCAATGAAGTTTGGAAGTCATAGAGGCTTTGCTTTTGTAGAGTATGTTACACAGCAGGAGGCACAAAATGCTCTTAAAGCACTTTCAAGCACCCACCTGTATGGCAGGCATCTGGTAGGTGGATTTACATTATACATTTTAACATTTTCATATAGCTATTCCTTCGTTCTCTCCGGGTAAGAACCATGGATACTAACACAAATATGAGATATGACACAATACAGATGACGTAACATGACAAATTGTGTAGTGTTTAAATGTAATTTGAAAAATCATGTCATATCAGATACCATATTTCACATGATATAGCTCCTTTTTTAAGTATTGGTGCTTCATAATTCTCTCCCCTTCTCCCTTGTTTCTGTGGTGTCTAGAGAATTTTTGTTGTTGAGAACTACTTGATATAGTTGAGAACAACTAATGGCTGTTATAACTTACAGGTGATAGAGAGAGCAAAGGAATCCGAGAGTTTGGAAGAACTACGGGCTCGAACAGCTGCTCAATTTAGTGATGAGCAAAACGGATTTCAAAATGCTACCAAGTTATCCAAGAAAAGGAAGCACTTGGCCATCTTGGATGAAGGAAAGATGAAGTTTGAAAGAATTGCTGATTAATGGTCAGTTCTTTTTGAACGAATTTGAATCCCTTACAGTTAGTTTTTTTGCATTTAATTTAAAGTTAGGGAAAGAATCTTTCTTTATCTAACTTTAAATTAAATATAAGAATACTAAATGTAGGGAATCCAAACCCTTTCTAAACACGGTTTTTTATATAACTAGAACTCAGAACGTCGCAATTTTGTAGGTTGTAAGTTAATATTATGTGATGGTGCCCTTTTACTTCTACATTGTCCGTAAAATGGAGCAAAAGGATTTTGACATAAGTCGTTGAGTTCAATTTTGATTAAGTCTGGAGATTGGGCTCTAAAACCATCTTATTACAATTTGATTGGCCAATAAGCTTTAAAGCCTTCTGACCTATAAAGAAATTTCTAAGTATTTGGTAAATCAGCAAGAATTCAATATTAAAAATAAAAAGAAGGTTTAATTATTCTTTCGTTTTTTGAATTTCACTGTAATATAATTTTTTTCTATTTTAAAACTTTGTAATTGAGTGTTTATAATTATAAAATTACGCCATTGATTCCCTACCAATATATTATAACCCCATTAGAATCGGTTTGATGTTTGCTGTCATGTGCTAACGTTCAAACCAAGTGGAGCATTCGGACAAAAAATAAGAAATAAAAAAACCGAAAGTGTGGTGAAGTGATAGCTAGCTCTTTGGAGGAAGAGGCGCTCTAAGGTGGCGAACTGTCGCCGGGGACAGTTGAAATTGGCAGGGATAGGAGATATTAGAATTTGAGGGCCAAATACTGTAACTACGGTTGAGCCAATTAAACAAAGAGAAAATTTGGTTAAATTGTGTTTGATGTTTTTTCCCTTAAAAATTACACTCAATTTTCCTAGCATTTTGATATATAGTGTTTAAAAGGGGATTACAGTAATTAAGTGGGAAGGGACAAGAGAGGAAAGAGGAAACACTTATGAGTGTCATTAAAAGAGTGTACTATACTTTCTTTCTTTAAAAGATATTTAAATTATATGATATTTTTCATTTTTACAATACACACTTTAATTTAGTTAACCAAGCACTATTAAGAATACTCTCTAAAAGATCCTTAAATACCTTTTTTAATGAAAATATGTATGGGTACAATTTATATTTACCAAAATGCCCTCTGACTAAGGCTACACATTTTTTTGTTTTGGGGTCAGCCTAAGGCCTGGTCCAATTTTGGTACTGAATAGGTTAGAACTTGACCTAGTAAAGCTTATTTTGCAACTAGGTTAGGTCGAGTTGGGCAAGCCAACTTTAGTCTTTTTTTAATAAAAATAAATAATATCCCTTTAAAAAAAATAAAATTTTTATATAAGTCTTTGTAATATTACGTGTTGCCTTTATAAAAAAATAAAATTTTTATACAAGTTCCTATTAAATTATATACTACCCTTGTAAAAAATATATATCATATAAATCCTCAAAAAATATCTTTTATTTTTCTAAAAAAAATTGAGTTGGACAAAATTGGCCAAAATATTTGGCTTGGAACTAGCCATATGGCTTGGCTTAGTTTTTTCATTTTTGTCCATTTTCTTCTTTTTGCCTAGCTTGATTTGGCGAAGCCAGATGGAGATCGTTGGATTCACCAAGCTAGTGTGTACCCTTACCTTTTACCTAAAGTCTTCAATTCTTGCCTTATGAATACTCAACCCAAGATATGCACAATATACAACTCCTTGTCTTTTGAATATTTAGCACTTTGTCTTCTTTCTTTGATACTCCTTAACTCATTGTCACTAGTTGGATGCATTGGCGTCTTGTCACCAGTAGTTGTTATTGGCTCATTATCACCAATGGTTGCTACTTACTCATTATCTCAATGATTTGTGGTGGTTCTTGCCAGTCTATGTCACTTCATCTAGGTAATTTGTTCATTCCCATTTATCCTAAGACTTCTAGCGACAACTTGGGCGTTAGGGGTTTAATTAATTTGAAAAATATGCTTGTCCCTATTAGTGTTCTTCAAATATCCACTTAGGTTTAGGTACCTCAATTAGGGCTTTGTTTTTTCCTACTTTTTTCTCTTTTTTTTTTTTTTTTTGTTTATTTCATTTGATCTTATCTCACTATAGAGTCTTATGTCCTCTAACTTCAAATATGATCATATAATTGTAGTTCAAACATGGTTAATGTGTTCAGTGACCCAACCCCAATACCTTCTAATGTTGAAGATATTTATAAGTGTAATAGAGTAAACCCCTTGTTGATCAATTGTATGCTAACATTGGTGAAAAATATGATGTTAACAAAGATGGGATGAGGTAGATTATAAGGACAATGGTAAAGAAAGTGAAGAGGGAAGTGAGTGAGAAATTGACATGGGTTGAGAGGGGGAGTTTTGTTAGTGGCACTAATGTAGAAAAACTAGAAAGTTATAGCATTATTAAAAATGTAAAAGTAAAAAAAATTTGAGTATGATGATAATGGTCAAGTCCTTTGGAAAGAGATATGAGTTTAGGAATGTATTGAGAGATTACATAACCCAAGAGAATTTTGATATATATTATGATGGAAAATGAGAAAGCAAGAATGACAATCATTTGTTGCTTTGGATGGTTGCCCTTGGAGAATTCATGCTTCTCCCACCTTGAATTGCGTAACATTTATGATAAGGAGTTATGAATCCAAGCACAATTACATTAAACTATCAAAGAAGATTAATTCAACATCCACCTGGATAGCAAGACAATCAAAAGGATCTTTGAATACGAGTATGATTTAATGTCTAATGAACTAAAAACCAAAAAAAGGAAGGGAGGAACCTAAAGGTTCTTAGGCTAACAATTATAGAAAAAAAAATACTTAAAATATGCTGGATAAGACCTCCATAGAAGAAACTTATGCTTTCAAGAGAATCCTTATGTGTTTGGCTACTTGTAGAGATGGCTTGTTGAAAAGTTGTAGGACATTTTTTGGGTTGGATGATTTTCACTTAAAAGGTCTATATGGAGGCTTGTTATTACGGCAATTTCACTTCATGCAAATGGACTGTTTCTAATAGAATTTGTAGTGGCTAAGGTAGATTCTAAGGACTCTTGGAGCTTTTTCTTTTTTTGGGAATATGTATAGGATGCAAAAGGGGATGATTGTTACATAATTATGAATGACAGAGAAAAGGTAACCACTTTGCTTTGTTGCTATTAATCACAAAAGGTAATCAATTTGATTTGCATTACTTTGATTTGTTGTTGTTAATTGCTTACTTGATTTTTTTACAATTAAATACAAGGATTGGCACAAGCAATTTTTGAATTTCTTTTTTTTTTTTAATTTATGGTATAGGCATTGTAATAAGCATTTACTAAATAACTTTACTGCTAATCTTGAAGGTTTCTTTTTGTTGTTATTAAGGCCCTAAATGAATTTGTTTTTAAAAAGGCAATGGAAAAAAATTGAAAGTTATGATCAGAATGTATACCAATATTTGATGGATATTTCGTTGCACACTTGATCTAGACATGCATTTCATAAAAGTTCTAAAAGTCCACATTACTAATAATTTATGAGGATCATTTAATGAGTGCAAGGATGATTTGAGAAGTATCATTGTACTAAACTTAGTAAATGGGTTGAGGGTAAAAGTCATGAAGAGGTTCTACAAGAAGTTCTAGTCTAATGCATCTTGGCCATAAAGTATTAGACCAAGGATTGAAAAAAAAAAAAACAATTTTAGAGGATGAAAGATTTTGTAAAGTGAAGTCAATTGGTAGAAACCTATTTAAAGTTTATGACAATTTTACAAGATTTCTTATGAATTTAAATTCACACGCATGCGAATGCAAAGCATGGCAAATAAGAAGGTTACCTTGCAAACATAGTGCAATCACCATTACTTACATAGATGCAAAAGGTAAAGGATTATTGTGATGCCTATTACAACAAAGAGAAGTAGATATTCTTCCATCTCCATTATGTAGGCTTCTAGAAAGGTCAAAGAAAAGTAGGAAAAGGGAAAAAGATGAAGATGCACCATTAAATGCAAGATAGAAACTATCAATGATTAAGTGCACTAACTACAGAAGGTTAGGACACCATAAAAAGAGCTATCAAAGAGCTCCATTTATTATCATAATTTAAAAAAAATTAAATTTTTTGGTCAACAATCTCAACATATAATTAGAAAGTGAAATTCAATGCTAGTTTATTCTTTTCTTTAAATTGTAGGGAGCTTTAACAAGTGCAACACAAACTTCAATTAGAAAGGAAGCCCAAGAACATGTTTTAGCACAAGTAAAGGCAGAGTCACAGATGCAAGCTAAACAAACAAAAATGGTAAGATATATCTAACTTAATCCTACATGATGTTGAATGATAATTCCCATAAGTGGGGCAAAGGGCTCTACCACACCCTAATGGAGTAAAACTGCATTACATCATTTGCCTTACACCCCCAAGACCTAATCTTGGTTTAATGACATTGATAGAGGATGGAATGGGGGTTTTTGGCACCAATTATAATGATTGTGATTGAGTATAGGGTTTAGGTCCCCTAGACAAACTACTAACATTGTAACGCTTCTCTTTTGTGTCTCTTTTATGCTTCCTTAAAGAACGGTTCTCCTTCATATCCCTTATGTTAACCATTTAAGCATAATCCATCGTAGGAGTATAAAAGGAAAACTACTTAACTTATGTCGCACGACCTTTGATAATGGTTAAACCAACCCAACTACAAATCTTTAATCATGTCCCTTTTAGTAGGAATTTAAGTAAGGAGCATACTGCAACAACCAAGTGAATTAGGCATCATAGTCTGAGATGCTCATGCCTAGCAACTATTTTAGATTCTTAAATTTTCTAGCCTTAATGTTCTAGATGCTTTTGGGTAGGAAATGGTCCATGAATATTTCTTTAAATTTTTCTCAAACATTAGCCATATTTTGCAACTAAAATTCAGCCAATTCGATAGACTCGTTACTTAAGCAACTTAGGGCTTTATAGCACTCTCAATACCATACACGTGCTATTAGACCCTAAAAAGGTAAAAGGCTTCAACTTTAAGAATTAAGGTAAGGATATTACAACACCCCTCCCTCACTAATGGTCTAAAGCTCTTCTTACCTCACTTAAGCCAGTGGCGCTACTGTCTCATTTAGTGGATTATTTCTTGCTCCTAATTCCACAATCAAATTGGTTAAGGATTTTACAGCCATTTTTACACCTTACAAGCATGCCATTACCTCTATTTAAGATGCCTTCTAGGTTGATAAGGCTCTACTCCCTCTATATGTGGGTCATCTCTAGAAGGCCTAATAGTTCTACCACCCCTACCCTAACCTCGACCATAATAAATTACATGGAGATGTGAATGGCATAAAATAGATGGTAAAACTTGATTTTGTAAGCTTACAAACTCAGCCATGCATCTAAGTAAATAATATTTAGAATAATTCAAATTTTCACTCAAATCATTTTTAAAAATTTTAGCAAAGTCTCCTTTGAAAATAGGACATATTGAAATTGTACAATTAGTTAAAACAATCTTGCTCTGGATATATCAATTGATAGCTTTACTCTTAGATATAACATCAAGTTAGAATATGCAAAAAAACCAAAACAAATCACAACACTCTGTCTATGGTTTTTTGGAGCTACCAACTATATTACAAATTTTATGACAAAAAACCTTCAAACCACACTAACATATTTTGCCCCCATGGACAAGTGTTAGGCTTACCACTAGGTAAGTGACTTGATTTATAACATTGCCATTAGACCTGGGTCAACATTACTATTCGAAACATGGAAAATAAGGATAGTGAGTTATGAAAACTCAATGAGTAAATAACATACAATAATTACTTAAAAGGGACAAGTATGTCATAAATACTTATGTAGAGAATCCATAAAAGTTTAGAAGACTAGACATTGCAATAGGTCAATAAATGAAATTAACAAGAAGATTTTACTATTGGATAATAAAATAACATACAGAAATCTTGAAAAGAACATTAGAATTTTAAACAAATGCTTCACAGTAATAAGGAATAGGACTTAATGATTTTAACTATTGAATACATAATGAATCCCAAGGTCTAAGTAAATTCAGGATCAATTGAAATAAACATCAAAATAGAATAAACAAGTTTTAAAAAAATATACAATAGGAAATTTTCAATTCCAATTTGCTTGAAATTTCACTATTGGGAGACTTCAACCAAAATAGTTTATTTATTGTGAGCACATTGTAATACCCAATCTTCCTAAAACTGAACTGAAACCGATGAGACATAAAAGAAAATCTCCAAAATAAATGAATTGAGGCTAAGCAAGATTAGAATAATAATCTAGACATCTAAAAATGAATTAAAGATGGTACGAAATTGGAGTCAGAATAGTTAAATAAATTTAATCCTATATGCAATGATAATTTTGTAATTTCAGATAACTTTTTAGAAACTAAAAAGAGGAGCTTTAAATGGTAAAATTAAGTTTTCTAGAATTCATAAAGGCTTTAAAAATTATAAGAACCCTTAAAATGTTTAAAACTCTTTTAGTGTATATTTTAAACCATCAGTTGATCTAAATTTTAACCGAATGATTAAGGATAGCTTCGAATCTCATAAAATTGAAAATAATTTTTTTTAATGAACTAGAGAGCCTAAATTTTTATAGGAAAAAAATAGTTCTAAAAAATGAGCTAAAATGAGCGAAAATGGGAGAATAGAAACTGAAGGACAAAATAGGAATTTTGAAAATTGTTATAACTCACCTCCCTCCTTCTTATTTAGTGCCACACCACCCCACACCAAACCCGAATTGACTCTAAACTCTTTAAACTAGAACTCCAAGTTGCATAAAGAGAGGAGAAAAAGAAGAAGAAAGACAAGCCAAAAAGGTAGGAAAATCTTGCTCTTTGTATACTAATCGCTTCACGAAAGTTGTTCTTCTCTCCATGCTCTCTTTCTTAGTAGTTTTAGTTTGCTAAAAGGACAGCTTTCATGGTTGAACTATGGGAAGAAGGTGAAGATTTAAGGAAATTAAGATTAGCACTAAATTCCTCTCTTAATAAGCTTTATGATGATGCATAAATCATGGCATGAAAATGGCTCCTCTTTGGTTCATTCTTCCTCTCCCTATTCAGCCAAGTGAGGTCCCATATTGAAGGAGGATGTTTTGCATGGAAACAAGGCTGGACTAGGGGTTTTGAGGCATGAGAAATAAAAATATGCAATTAAAACTGATTGAAAAGTATTAGAATTCAAGATATGAAAATTAGGGTTTTAATTACACCTAAAAAGATATGGAACTTTAGGAGTCTTATTTAAGCCATAAGAAAGCATAATTGGATTAGAGAGAGACTAAGGAACATAGGTATGCATCAAATTCCTAGCAAGAAATAACAAAAGCTCGTGATGCTCTTCTATGAGTGGTTTCTCAGCCAAGAGAGAAAGGAAGCACCTAGTGAGTTTTTTTTTTTTTTTAATGAATTTGGAGACTTAGATATGATGAATAAATAATTATGGAAGCATTAGATTGAATTTAGGAGCCTTAGAATGAAAGTTGAAATTTTAAGGTCTAAATGAGGTCAATGAAACAAGTTAGTTCTGATCCCCTCTAACCAAGTATGTAATGATTCAAATGAGTTTCATGGGAGTTATAAACCTTGTAGAAAACAAGAGTTTAGGGTTTGGAAAGCAAAAAATAAGAGTAGCTTCACAATGGGCCTAAAAGTATCTTTATGTATCACCTCATTCTTTAATGAGAGCTAAGAAAGACAACAAAGCCTAGAATGAGTTCCATGGGGTTAATTTGTCTTGAAATTTCTATATGTAGGCCCATCTAGTTCAAACACTCTTAAGTGTAAGTGCCAAGTGAAAGAAGGCCAAGAGAAAAGGCAAGACTAATGGGTTAGTGGCACTTTAAGTTTCTACAAGTTTTAAGGTAGCTTTATCTCCCTTTCTTATATACATTTGAATGCTTAAATGGGTTGAAATACTTGTATGTGTTGTTACTTGATACTTTCATGAGAAATGTTTCATTATGTTTTCCAATGAGCTATATGAGTACTATATGCATTTGAAAGGTTTATGTGATGACTCCTAGGTCCCTATCGCATGGAATTGAGTGCAGCAACTATTCCTTGGCCCTTAGTTAAGATTAGTTAAGCCTAGTGAGTTTATGATGATGTCATGGCTAGAAAATGAATAAGTTTTTATGCTACATGATGTATTTGACTTACATGAGACATATGCATAACATTTTTGCACCACATGCGTAGCATTCACTCATGGTATTCATGTGTGTATTGATTTAGTTGAGATTAACTACTAAGATTCTCCCTGAATCTCACCCCCATGCTCCCACTGTAACACCCCGAAATTAATTAAGGTGTTAATTATGGATTAAGATTAATTAAGGATAATTAATAGAGCATAATTGGGCAAGTTAGTGAATAGGTATTCTAGAGAGATAAATTGTTAATATGGGTTAATGATTTATGTAGGATAGAGATTTACATCTAGGCCCAAATTAATTAAATCATGATAAGAGGCTAATGGAGGCCCAATGAACTAGAGGTAGACCCAAATTAATTTAATGAGATAGAGGCCCAAGATTTATCTTGTGTAGGCTCAATTAAGTGGTCCAATTACTCTTGTGCAGATCCAAGCCCTTGAGCTCATCAAATTAGGCCCAAATCCCATTAAACTTTAGCAACCCAATGTGTGAAAACTGGCCCAACAGAATTATGCAGCCCAACAATTAAAAACTGGCCCAACAAGCAAAATCTGAAACCCAATTGGATTTGGACTTGGAGCAACCCATGACCCAACCCCTTGACCCAACTTAAACCCATCTAAACCCTAATTGCTTCAGCCACTTTTCCCCCCCATTTGCTGAAACACAAAAATAGAAGAGAATTTCGGAGGTGAGGAGAGGAGGCTAGGGTTCTTGACATAATTCTGCATTTTCTCACATTTGGAGCAAGATTTGGCCAATGTAATAGTTATACAACTTAATCCCCTCATCTTCCTCTTTAATTTGGTCCGATTAGTTTTTCATTTGGAGAGATTTCATTATACCCAAAATCTGAAAAGTGAGTGGTTAGGGGTTTTCTTAGTGAAATTCGTAGGTTGAGGTTGGGGCTGGTATTTAGTGACTTTAAACCCCCCATTTTAATACTTTCTTTGTTGGTTTGAGACCCCCATAGCTTATTTATATTATGGGTATTAACTTGGTACGAATTTGCTTAGGATTTTGGGTGAAACATTGAGAATTCTGGTGGGAGATACTTGAATCCGAATTTGGGATTTGTGGTGGCTGTTGCAATTATCTGCAAGTGAGGTAACCGGGGTTTACAGTAATTCCATGCATGTATCTATTTTAATTTCATATTTGCTATATATATGAATGATTTGAAATGTTGAATGAATTGGTTGGCTATCTGTTGTATTATGATTGGACCTTGTGAGTCCATGGTGGAGCTGTGGTGCGGCTGCCACCCGTGCATGTGCTACGATCGAGCACCGGGTATGATCAACCCCAGATGCACTGAGCCCTGGTTGTGCTCAATGGGGAGTAGGTGCCGTGGACGGGCCTCTCCCAGTGTTAATGGCCTTTAACATGTTAAATATATGATTGCTAGTATGGGATAGTAATCATGATAGCCTAATTGTTTCATTTGCTGAAATAACTGATATGATTCTGGTATGGATTTTGATTCATGCATATATGTTGATTAAACTGGATTATATGATGGAATTGTTTTGGTTACTGAGATTTATATCTCACCCCGTGTTATGGGATCAATATTTCAGGTGAAGGTTCCTCGGGTAAGGATAAGGGTAAGCAAGTGGATGAAAATCCATAAGCTTCAACCTATGGGGAGATGGCTACACTTGGGCTGACTTAGCTAGTATAGATGCTAATTTTGTATTCCTTAATGTATAGCATCATCATGTATCTGCATTGCCAAGTGTAGGCTTGAACATTTAATTTATTGAGAATGTATGTACTAAAGGGTTAGACCCCCTCTTGACTTAGTATTTGATGTATGGATTCATATGATCTGCTGTAAACTTTGTTGACCTATTATATGGTTGTCAATGGAAATGTAACTCTTGAGATATTGGTATGAACCCCCATTGTATGGAACCCCTATTGATTGAGTATTAAAGGATAGTTGCTGGTAATTCATGTATATTCTGTTGTTGCTATTTTATAAACTTGCTAATAGAGGGTGATTAGAGAACGGAAATGGGCATATAAGTTTTGAATTGATAATGGAAGAATAGCTAAGTAAATAAGGTAGATAAATGCCATTAGAGCTATATAAAATGAGGGGAAGTGACCTTAGAGTGTCCCTAAGAAGAGAAATGGAGTGTAGGGGGCGAAATATAGTGAATCTAGTGACAGAAGGGAATCACGCCACGGCCAGGAAGGCTTCACCGCGGCCTAGGAAGTGACAGTGGCGAGGGACGCCGCGGCTTGAGAAATCTCGCCGCGGCGCGACTCGAGAAAATTAATTAGGGAGGTTACAGTAGCAAAACTCGCCGCGGCTCCACATAGGTTGGCCGCGGCGCAGGTCCAACTCGCCGCGACGATAGGAAAATTCCCGAAAGCAACTTGGCCGCGGCGCAAGAGTTTTAGGCCGCGGCGCAAGTCTAAAAACTCAATTTTTAAGCTCCAGAACCTAGCTTAGCCGCGGCGGAAAAGTTCCAAGTCACGGCGCAGGTCCCCAAACTCCTATATTTGACCTAGAAACCTTAATTTCAGTAAGGCTAATGTTAGGGAATAGTATGAGTACATGATGGGATGTTTTTGTGGGTTGAAATTGATTAATGGATAAATCATAAACCTTTAATGATGGTACAACCCCTTTCATGCATGTTCCCATTATGGCTGTTAGTTGATGATCCTAGTAGTATCAAGGTTTAAATTTCCCCTATATTTCCCTAATGTAATTAATCGCAATGACTCCAAACCTTGATCATTATTTATTAATCGTGTATTCAGCTATAATCACTGATATTAGAATCTAGGGTCGTCACACCCACTAACCATTTCTTGGTCACCAAGCCAAAGCCAAGACCATGAGAATGTATAAATATTAGGAAAGGATGTGTTAGTATTATATTTTGTACTAAATTTTGATGTATGTATCTATATTACACTTTACATATATCATTATGGACCTTGATGTATTAATTGATGACTCTTCATGTCTTATAATAGAACCATATGTAAAAGTATGAAAATATGAATGTATGGCAATTTATGGTAATATTTGAGCATTATGGTAGAAATTGGCATATGAGGTGATATGATGTAAGTGTGTATATTTAGGTGTCAAGAGCTCAATTTTTTATCCAACCCTTTTGACATGTTATGAATAGTTAAAAATGTCATTTAAGATAAAAGAAATGTGCTTAAAGTGGAAAGAAACTAATTGGACACCAAAGGGTTTGTCTTCACAACAACAGGCTAATTTTGGTCAACAATGTCACTCATATAGAGTAGTTATTTTTGCTTGAGATGCTAAGACAAATAACTCATTCATATTCAACAAATAACAAGCATTCACATTGTGATTCCATACTTGTCAACCTTATATCATCTTCTTAAATGAGCCATATCTCATCAATGACGTTTGAACAAGTATACTTTCTTATTTGCAATATACAATAACTTATAAATGTCCTTCAATATGTCATAATAATCCTTCCTAGAATTTAAATAATCTCCCTTCACAAGAACTCTACTATTATAGGTTTCCTACTTAAGGCACGATCTTTTATATAAAATCTAAATTCATTCACTATAAATGTAGAATATTGGTGAACCACTTTAAACAGACTAACTATTAGGCTTATAAGGTCATTACTTGTCCTTGTTCACATAACTTAAAAACCCATGTATACAAACAATCATTTTACCATAAATATATAATATCATACATTAAAATATGATAAATATCATAATTTAAAAATCTATATGTGCATGAAACAATTAAGGAAACTCTTTGTATTTCCTTTCATCTACTACTAAAGCTTGTGTTTCAAATCTTTTTCTTATGCTCCCTACCTATTACTTCTTTGTTGAGACAAGTAACTATTTCTTTGTGAATTATTTAATGAAATCATGTGAACTTACTCTATAAATGGCCAAACTTCCTCATAATGTTGACACATATACATACAAGTTTGATTAAACTTCATATTAAATAAAGTAATCAATTTATAATGTTCTTTTGCATACCCATGTCACAATTTGTCACAAGTCCATCACTGTTCCTAAAAGGTCTATTAAATTTGGCTAGAATATTCTTTAAATATCACAAGCAAAAGGTTATGCATTTGTCTACTAAATAACATTATGCAATTGAACCTTTCAGACATGCCTTTATTGTGAACATATGTTTTAAGTGTCTACAAATATCTAATACATAAGTTGAAAGCAACGAGGCATTTAGTATATAAGATTTACAACATTAATTTAAATGTATGTTGCAATATGTTACCTTTTAATCAGGTACATTTACTGATATTGTACTAGTCCACCAACCTTCACCTTTTTTGTCAATTATCAAGTAGACAAGCAAGTGGACCATGAAATCCAAAAAGGCTAGTGGAAACACAATTTTCAATTTGCACAAGGCAATTGCAATCAAGACTATCAAGATCTTCAATTGTTAAGAACTTGGAGCATAAATAGTTGAAAAATTTATCCAACTCTATTATTGGTTCAAACACTTTCTTAGGCAATAAACAAAATATTGCAATTGGGATTATATCTTAGAATAATACATAGTGATCATGACACTTCAATCTAAAGATTTTCTATTCACAAATGTTGACACACCTTGAAAGGTTTGATGAGAAAGTATTAAGAACATTCAAATTAGCAAAGAAGTTGTAAACTTTTAACTTCTCTTGTAAAGACAACAAATAGCATGTTGCAAGTATCAAAATTGTGTTCCCATCCTCTACTAGTGTAATTGTTGACTAATTTTAAGGCCCACTAAATGATACTTACTTCTCAATATGTCCTTTGGCTTTTAGACTACGATCACCATCGTTGATGTAACATCCGAGTTTCGTAGAAATGAGGACTTAAGGTTTTAGAATTTTTCTAAGTCTCCTCGCTATCGCCAGGGTGCCAACTCGCTATAGCCAAGGTACCGGTTCGCTATAGCCAGGGTACCAGTTTGCTATAGCCAGGATGTCAGTTCGCTATAGCAAGTTTGTATCTCATACAAAATCCATGGAATTCCTCGCAATAGTACCAGTTGTACCGAGAACAGTTGGGACTTGGAACTGATAAGTTCTCGCCATAGCGAGAGGTGCTTTCCATTATAGCAAGACTCGTTCTAGAAAAATTATAAAAAAGTGAGATTTTGCTTATTAAAGAGTCTAAAATCCTCTCCTTTTTTCTGACTGACTTTGGTCTAGCTAGAAATAGAAAAAGCTCTACCTAAGAGAGAGAGAGAGATAAGGGGAAATTCAAGGAGGAAGAGGGAACATGGAGAAAGGTAAGAAAATTTTTAAAATTCAAGCTCATTCCTTTGACAAACTCATTCTCCTCCTCCTCCTCCTCTCCCTTTTCATAGTTTTGGTTATTGAATTGGTTCATTTTGAGCCATGTACAGAGAGGAAAAGTTTAAAAATTCCAAGAGAAGGCTAAGGTAAAAGAAAAGACTCTTGAAGAAGTAAGGAAAACAAGGTATGATTCATAGTTTCATTTACTTTTCTTCCTTTGCTTTTCAAGTGTGATGTTTCGGCCAAAAAGAGAGCTTGAGAGAAGGAGTGAGTTCTAGCCTAGAACTAGCGAGAAACCATTGATTTAAAGTGTGAGAGCTTGGGAAATGCAAAGAAAGTGGAAGAAAAACCTTAGAATTTTAAGAGAGAGCAACTAGAGATTCTTGATCACTTTGTAAATTCTATTTTGACTCATGAATTTCCTAGAATATGTGAGTATTTGTATAAATTCCTAAGACCCCTAAGAAGCCTACCAAGTGCCTCTCCCTTCAAGAAAAAATTTAGAAGCTATAGATTGAGAGTTGGGTCAATAGGTTCCATAATGTAGCCTTAAGAAGCAACTTGTGTCTAGACTCTGAGGAATGAGTTTGTGATGAATTCAAGGAGTCTAAATGGAATCAAGAGGCCTAGATATGAGAAGGAAATGAAGCTAAGAGATTGAATTATGATAGTTGCTTCATTAGGCCATTAATGGAGCTATTATGGAACCAATAGACCAAGTATGCTTCTTAATGTGTATTTGATGCCATGGTTTGTCCCAAGAGTGTGATAAGATCCTATTTGTTATGTCTAGGCCAAAGAAATCAAGCTATTTATGGCTGTGAGACCAAAAAGGGAGGAGAGTAATCAAAAGGGAAGTTTGTGATGGATTGCAAGGTAGCTCTTCATTCCTTCTTATTTGTATTCATAGATATGTAATTATCATTGTATGCTTGTATGTGCATTTGTATGATAAGACATGTCTTTGATGTTTCCTTGTGGCATTAATACCAATATGTTTTCTTGAACTATGTTTTGGGTTGTAAAATATGCTCTTAAGGGTAAAGTAGTGCTAAAAGTCCCTTGTAATAGGTGAGGTGAAACCAAAAGACCCTAGGTATAGGTAAAACAAGGCTAAAAGTTTCATAGATGAGTGAGGCCAAGTCAAAAGTCTCTAGACTAAGGGTGAGACAAATCCAAAAGTTCTAAAAATAAGGTGAAGCTAAACCAAAAGTTCTTAGAGCTTATTCTTGGCTTTGACATGTTTTCATGGCATGTAAATTATATGCTAAATGATTCTTAATGGTGTTGGATGCCTACTTGTGTACTTTGACATATTTATATGTCTTAATTGCTTACTTAAATGAGTTTATAAGCTATTAAGATTCTTTAAATCTTACCCTCTTCCCTTTCCCATCTAAACATATCTAAGTGGAGCACAAGAAGCTAAGAGTGGAAGCCAAGGCACATGATAGACCATACTTTGTCATTAATCTAATTTTTTATGTAAAGAGATATCAAAGTTTATATATACATGTTATTTTTTAGATGTAAACATGTAAGCAAATGTAAAAGTATATAAATATAGTGTATGAACCAAAGTGGTGATGAAATGAATGAGAAATTGTGTTTTAGATATTTGG
Organism: Erythrophleum fordii; assembly: GCA_032878935.1. NCBI lineage: Eukaryota > Viridiplantae > Streptophyta > Magnoliopsida > Fabales > Fabaceae > Erythrophleum > Erythrophleum fordii. Next base: position 4,107,241 of record JAVQMF010000046.1, on the reverse strand, counting down.
TAGCTCATTCTTAGTTGTGTATTCTTGCATGTGACATAGTGAGATTATGATGCATGGTAATTTAGACAATTTAGGAAGCTTGTATATGTTGTGTTTATGTTATACAACTTGTCGAAGAGGTGGTAGAGTAATTAAGAAGCCATTTCGACCAATGTGGACCCTCATATAGTGCCAAATTTGCCATATTCGTGAACTACATCAAATTTGACCAAATGAGCTCTTCTTGGCTTGAAATTTGGCATGCATATAAGTCTCATCTAAAAATTTTTGGAAAGCTAAAGTGCATATTTTTTGGACCTCTAGATAATTTTTGGCAAATTTTCAAAGTTGACACATTTTGACAGAATTGACATTATTACTGTGCAAATTGTCAGATCTTTTGCCTTTGTCATTCATAGGTCAAATGGTGTCTAATGGTTATGAAATTCTACAAGCCTAAACTAGACATGATAAGCTTTTTGTAACACTTGTGAGCACCTCATTTAGATTTATATAAAGATAGAAACAAATTTTTGAAATTCTATATCAGTATCAGGGGTGCAGTCAGACCTCTGTTATTGTTCCATAAGTTTTCATATCATAGTTACTTCTATTTTGGTCTGGACTTATTTTTTCCCTCAAGTTAACATCCATAGATTTCTATAATGGTATGGTTTAATAGGTTTCAATTTTTTCTAGATTTACTTATAAGTTTTTGAAGTTTATATCAATAACCTGTGACAACAAACCTAGACAGCCGGACCTTTAGAGCTTTTCTGATGTCAATCATGATCCAGCTGGGGTTTCATGGCCTAGAATTATTTTTAACCATAAAGCTATTATTAGCTTGATTTTAATTTTTTTAGAATTAATTATGATTTTCTAAAATTGGGGTCAAAAACTTAAATTCTAAACGTATGAGTAACTTGCCATTTTTTTTGTTTTTGGCTTCAAATTTGTGATTCATAGATTGTTTTATGATATGTATGAGTAGTATGGATGAAGTATAAGTAAGGAATGCTATTGATGGCTCTATAGGAATCCATGGGGTGAAGTATGAATTTTTAAACCCCGACATAACACAATGAAAAGCCATAATTTTACCACTTTTCGTTGGAATTGCACAGAATAAAACCTAAGTGAAAGCTAAATGAGGTTAAAAGAGGCTAATCAATTATGGTGTTACAGTTGACATGGTGTTTTCAACACACATTTCTTCCTATGTGTATACCATCAAGGTTATGCCAAAGCAAAAAGGTTTTCTAGCAAGGCAATTGGAAAAAAAATACTATTTTTTCTCCAATTGTAAGATTTATGATAAGTCTTTAATTTGCATGTTTCTCTTATGATTTTTTAGGGACTTGTCATAGTTTTTAAATGCTTTTTAGTCTTTTCTACAATAATTTTTTTATATTTTTGTTTTATAGTTAAATGGTGTAAGGTTATATGATTAAATTCCCCAAATTAGGACTTAATTACAACAAATATTCAGTGCATGTTTGGATTGGCGTTGGAGAGGGAAGAAAATTGCATTTGTAACCCATCAAACGCAGAAGCAATAAAAAGATGCTTTATCAAAACGTGGTTTTGAGGCAACGAAACGCTGAACCAAACATAGCATCAATCTTTGTCATAACCTTAATTGTCATGTATTTGTGATTTCTGTTTTACAAATGGAAGCCTTTGTTAATTCTTGTAAATAAGCCCATTTTAGTTTAAATTTAGTTGTCTAGTTAATTCCTAATTGCTTTTTAATTGGCTTGGCTTGTATTTCTTATAGGTGGAGACCTACTTCTTAAATAAATAAAGAATTTAGGCAAGGGAGCCAATCTTTAAAGGCCAAGGACTAAATTTCAATGCAAAATATCTTAAAGGCCGAGTTAGCACACATGCCATGAAAGAAGTTCATTGGTTACAGTAAAAAAACATGTTTCATACCAATTCCAAAGTTTTCTTTTTTAATAAATAGCCCTTTATTCGTGAATAGATGGACTTTTACATTTTTTTTTTCTTTTAGGCTAGAGCATGATTTCTTTTGCATTTTTTGAAAGTCAAAGTGAGAAGTTGGAGATATTGAAGAGAATTGGTGGAAACTTATAGAGCATTGATCCAAATCAAGATTAGAGGTATCAATTTTGTTTTGTAATTCTAGATCTATTTGTTTAATTGTCTTTTCTCTTCTTTTCTTCACTATTTTCATTTGTATTTTCAAGTTTTGTTTGGTTAATTTTTGGATTTGTAATCCTAATTATAGATCTATGAATCATAGTGATGATTTCTTATGACAATTATTGAGATTATGGTTTAATTGCAAGTTCTTAAAGCTTTGATATTCTTATGCTCATGATTAGCTTATTTGTTTATACTTAAACACCCTATTTAGGAGTCTATGCACCACTAATTAGACATATGTTGTGTAATTACCATTTATCTTGCATTTTAAATGTTTGATAAAATGTGGCCATGGTGAATTAGTGTGTGATTGTATCCTATAGGACTTTGAGACTTGATTTCATTAAGAATTCAATGTACTTAATGTTCATAGTAACTAAATCATGTTTAGATGCATCCTGTGGATGTCTATATATAACTAGGAAGTGCATAGTTCATTGTATCCCAAGGAGGATGATAAATTGGGAATTCACCAGAGATAATCCACTTAATAGCAAGGAATAGATATAATTATAAAACAATTGAGATATTAATCCATATGAGTTTAGAGGTCTAAGGCTTAATGTTAAGCCTTTTTGCATACAGCTTAGGACCTATTTAGATAGATTAACCTTTGCAATATTCTATTCCTTAGTGACTAAGATCACTTAGGACATAAGGTTGCTGACATAACTAATTAGGTTAGGCATTAGAATAGTCTAACATTATTCATTCTAGTAACCACTTATTCTTGCTATTCAAATAAATCTCACCCTCATGGGATCAATAATCAAACTCAAAGTCTATTGTGTTCCTTATGTGACTTTCTTGTTTTAAAAATTCTTTCATTTTCAATGTCATTAATTCAATTCCTAAATGAAAATGACACATCATTATAATTGTTAGTGTGATCATGCTTTCATTTTTTACCATTTCTAAAAGTTAGATCACCCAATCTTTGTAATTGCCTAAGTGTTTCATCATCAGTTAAAGGAATTAGTATAATTGCATTTTATACTCTCCCATCAAATGCCCTTATATTTTAGCACCATGGATGATTGGTTGGTACAATGCAATGATGATGCACATGGCTTAACTTGCTTCATAAGGAAATAAAACGTGTCCTTATAGCAACAAAGGCATGCAAGCTTCTTTATGGTTAACTATGATGAAGGTTCCTACACACTAAAAAGTCATTATTGTCCACATGATAACTATGCGTTTTTGAAATTAGATTATGAGTGGCCATCTTATGTCCCTATCCCTACCTCCCACAATTCATAAAATTTTCCAATGATTGTTTGTAAGTAGACATCTATCTGATCACCTAGACAATTAAGGCCCAAAATAAGAAATGTCATCATAAAGTACAATTACTTTATGAAATTCCTATGCTAACAAATTATATGGAACTAGAACAATGAGACTGATAATATGATTAGCACTCATATATCTATAAGGCTAAAACCTATCATTGGTTAAATCCAATTGAACATTTCTAGGATTAATAAAAGAACTCGAAATGTTATTTGTCAAAGGATTTCTATGCAAAATAGTTAGAAGGATATTTTGACACATTGTCATCAATTCATTCCTCCTTGTGCCACTTTATCTCCTTAGTTGTGTGCCTTGCCATGTGTAGCCCTTGCAGTATAGGTGTTATTTGAAAATGCACAACATTTTATGCTTTACTTTCTTGCCTTTATGTCCATCTGACTTCCATATACACATTTGGCACTTAGGACATGATTGTGTATTAGTGCGCACTTACCTATACAAAATGCAATTTTTCTCACATGCATCTATTTTGATGTAATCTAATTGTAGCCCCAAATAACCTTCTTAGCTTTATAATAAGAGTTAGGTATTTGATAAATACTATTTTTATATATTTTAATATTCTAATTTGAACGTGTTGGTAAATAATTATGGCCTAATGAGTTTTAATTAGATGCGATTTTATTTTCATAATCATTTTTGTACTCTAGGAATTCATTTGCACAATTTTGGGTTCTTATTGCATAATCTTGTTTTAAATAATTTTGAAATAAAAATCATACTAAAAATTTTCTTCCAATTGTGCAAAAAATTTAGAGAAAAAAAATAATAATGAAATAATAGGAAATAGGATTGTCATGTGCAGCTTCTTCATGTTTAAACACAAATTCATTTGTTTTCTTCTCCACATGTGCAGATCCAATTAGGCTCTCTCATTTTCATGCATGGATTAGACTTCCACGTGGGCTCTCTCTTGGATGGATGATCACTTGCTCAAGACTCTCATGGATTGGATTCATACACTTAACATACACATGCTTACAAGTTACACACATAAGGAGGCATGGCATTCCACTAACACATAACACACTCCATGTATTTCTCCTTTACACATTCACTTTTGAGTTTACTAGGTCCAAAGGAAGAAAGCCATAGGTTTCTCCACTCATAAAGCTACACACATGAGCTCTCACACATCCATCCATGTAGCAGACTCACATTTCACACTTACATGCACAGGTGCACTCATCCTTCAAGTAAACACGTACAGACAGCACACAAACACGTTCATGGCTATCTTTCCAGCCACGTCATTCACTCACCCACATAGACATAGTAGCTACACGTTAACACTTACACACATCTCACTCTCACGTCTTATATTCACTCATATTGCACATGAAGAACAACCATCCATGCACTCCACACAAGGGTCTAGACAACTCTATGCATACCCCCAGCATTAGCATACACATTTATGAAGAAGCATGTGGAAAGCGTGATTGGCATATTATGGGAGGCTTAAGGGAAACACACAGATGAGCATGCATGATGGCACGTCCAACTCATATTCCATTTACCTGTAATCATCCACGAGTTACATGCATTCCAGTAGCCACTTAGCAGCTCATCACACTAGCTCACTCATCACGCATATAGACTTGGGTTTTAAGAGATACATAAAAGAAAAAAACTGTAATTGTGGACTAATGTGGAAGAGAACAATATTTTGGCATGAGCTCATCAAGTCTGACTTGGAGGAAGGCAGAGGGTGATTAAAGAAGCACATACATAGGCTTTTAAAATGGACACATGAAAAGAGAGAGATTAACCACAGAAGCATCACACCTCCAAGTTGTACACACTAGGACATGAGAAGCTACACGAAGCTTACATGGGTTTCATTTTCATCACATGCACATGGATTCATACACAAGGAAAATGTCTAGAAGGCAATGAGAGAATGTGAATTAAGGGCAAAGAGAGCACGTAAAATGCTACATCGGGGGGCCCACAAATTTAGGAGAAAGTAACACGTGAGGGAGAGAAAATGAGAAACACATAAAGGAGATATAAGAAAGCACGTGAGAGGTTTGGAGAAGGGAAGAGGGAAGCTCAAGCATAATGAAAAAAAAAAAAGAGAGGAAACCACGCTTCATCACTCATTGAATCATCCATCCATCCATTTCTCTCCATTCAATCTGTGACTTCCTCCATTTTCTCCTTCTTCATCCCTTGAAATCAATGGTAGAATAATCCTTTTTTGGTTGGCTAATCTTGGATGCTACTCCTTCATAGAAATTAGAGCTACAAATTTCAATCAAGAATAGGCTAACTCTTTCATCTCTTTTTCTCTCTTTATTGTTTTTTCAATTAATATTTTATTGATTGGTTTTAATTGATGAAAACTTGATTGAAGTGACTAATTTGGTTTGATTAAGCCTCTGAATTTTGTTTAAAGAATTGGATATGTATATTGCACTTAAGGTGTTTGATGAATTGTTCTTAAATAGTTATTATGTGATTAATGTTTGAATTTATTCTTAATTGGTATATACAGACTATTAAGAGTTTAAATGTTAATTTAGACTCTTCATGAAATGTCTAGCAACCTAAAAAACAATTAAAATCATAATTAGGTGTGTTTTATATTTTATGTACAAGTATTATCAATTGATAGTATTGTGGTCACAAGCTTTCAATTAGTTAAGCACTTGTGTCTCAATTGGTTAATTGGGAATTCTTTTAATGAATGCACCAAACAAAGGGATTAGTTCTAGTTGTAATTTAAGGAGAGCAATGATAATTGAAGTCAAGGAAGTGAGTCCAAGGTTAGTTACCTTGCATTGTTATTTGATTTCACCACTTAGCATGGTTTCAATTTCTTGTTGTTATTTTGATTCAATTAAATTCTAGTAATTGAACCCCTTCAATTATTTCTTATCTTGTGTTTTTACCTAGTTTTCACACCTAAGAATTCTCTTGTAAATAATTAAAACCCAATTCCAAGGAAAACGATCTAGGTTGCATCACTAATTACAAAATTTTATTCAACCTAATTTATTTGAAGTTGCTCGGTACAACTGTTAGTACTAGTGCATCCTTAGGAAGAATTTCTTTATTAAAGCTCAATAACTCATTTGTATATTTGTTACTTTAATGATTGAGGCACTTTAAGTGAAGTAGCCTAACTATAAATGACAACTTTGACACTTTGGTACAACATGGATCTTCCAACATCTCAAAGAACTTTCTTACATATATATTAGGCAATCTATTATGTTCTAAACCACTATTCATCTCCTTTGTATTTGTATGCCTGTGTGCATTGTCTATCATCTTAATAAATTCATCATCCTCAACATTATCTTTCTTTTATTCATCAATACACTTGTGAAGCCTTTCAACACTTATAGAAACTTCTCTATATAAGTCCCACACTTCATAGCTATCTTAAAAGCCATTTTCAATAGGTGGTCTTTTATTTATTTCTCAAGTCGAACTCTATTATCATACACCCCTTATATAAGTATTGAATCATATCATTCACCCTTGATTGACTGTATGCTTGCAAGAGAATATTGTTTACTTCTTTTATATATGCTAGATTTCATGATCTTTAACCAACTTTTATCCACTCTTATTTTCTACGTTTCCATCTTAACCATTATAAATCAAACAAAGCATCTTAGTCAAACAAACCAATACAAGAAAATTGATGTAGGCACATAAATATTTGTAGCACATTTCAAGCCCATAATAGAATCACAATATATGAAGTAATGAAAACGTAGAGTTTTGTTCAACATAGACATGTAAAACACATTTTAAGCTTGAATAGAAGCATAGCATGTGTAGCAATCTTAAATGTAGAAAAGTAGAGCTCTATGCAGTAAGCACAAGAGCATAGGAGTTAGAACACAATTTCTCACAAAGTCCTTCGTAATCTACTCAAGCTTATAACTTAACAAAGCAAGAAGCCTAGTCTTTACACTTGAGCCAAGTTGAGAACTTAAATTTTAAATCAAATATTTACTTTGATATAAACAAAGTTCACAAATTAATGGAGAAAAATAAAATACTTGGCTATTTGAACAAAATTATTCAAAAGCAACAATTTTTGTAGTACCAATGTTGCATCCAAAAATGGATTAGTTTTCAAAATTAAAATTAATGAAATTCCAATTCCTAAACACATTCATTAATACAGCTAAAAGGCAATATCTAAACCCAATTATTTTTAGCTTGAAAAATTAACAAATAAGATTAGATTTCGACTTTCAAAAACTAGATTTGAGCTATAGATATTTGGGTGCCAAGTTTGTATTCTTATTAATTTATAAAGAAAGTCAACACAAGATTTTGAAAAAGATTAGGAAGGTTTATCTAAACAACTCCAATTCATACCAAAATTCATGAATAATCTCTTTAGATTCTTATAAGCAAAAATCAAAATACTCAAAAACATTGGGTAAGGTTCATTTTATTATTTAATATGTTATAAACCTACCAGCATGCACAATTAGAAAGAATACAACTTATCTTCAACCAACACTTTATTAAATATCAAATTTATTAAGAAAAACTATCATATGACATATTACCCATTTATTCTAAAATCCATCTTCAAAATCAATCTCATCAAATATTTTGCATATATCCTACAAAGGAGCAATAACATAAAATCCTTATATTAGCCAAGCATGAGAATACTAGAAGAATACAAAACCTACCAAAACTAAGACGTCAAGGATTTCTCCTACATCCTAAAGTAGAGCAACAATATTCATGCTTAAAATCTCTATCTTAACCAAGCATGAGAGTACAATTTCACTTAATCAAATCCATATATGAGATTAAAAAAATATGTAAAAAAAGGAAATCCAAGTAGACCCTTAACAAAAACTCTATACAAATTAGTCTATGAAAAATCAATACAAACATTCTCCCATTCTTACATTGAAATGAAATCACAAAAGGAAAGAAAAGGAAAGCATTACTAAGTAAAAGTGCACACAGGTCAGGTTGGGCCAGGCATTGAGTTGGGCTTATACTTGGCCTGGCTCAAACAAACCAAATTTTATATTGGGTTTGCCCTCCTAATCAAATTTGCTAAACTTTGTACTAAAGTTCTAAACAAATCATCAAATATAATGGAAAGCATGGTTTATAAATGAATTGAATCCACTACCAATATGATTCTAAAATAATGGTTTAATTTATTTAGAAATGAAATCAAGTCAACATTTGTAAGGTTCTAAAGACATAAATACTTGTAGTTTAGTGCACAAATGTTTCCATTTATTAGCTATATAATTATAGCATTTAATTGTCTAATTTATAAGGCCATACAACTATGGTGGTAAAGAGGTATAATATTAAAGTTAGCAAAGGAAAAACTACAACAAAGTTTGAAGAAAAATATTAATGTTTGAGCAATTAGACTAATAGTACCACTAGTAATAGCAATACATCTTGCTCCTATTAAATACATAATCCCCATCTGCATGATCAAGCTTGCTTTAAGTTAGCCATCTTGCAATATTAAGAATAAAAAGGAGATACTTTTATGGTTAGATAAATAGCATCATGGCAAAAGAATATGACATTTGATATAATAAAAAGACAACATAAAATAATCAAGATTGACATATGTTTTTATCTTTCTATTGAAGTCAAACTTAATCATTAACAAATGAGGTGGCATGAGAACTTCAACAATGATGCATTTGCAAGATAACAATAATAATTTATTAGCAAAAACCTAGACCAGTGAGCATATTCATGCCAAACCCATAGGATAAAATAGCATAACCAAACACAGCAACTGACAAAGGGTTCCAAAAAAAGCTCAGATTGATGAAGCATATAAGTCCCACTTAGCAATTATTTTTTCTAACCAAATAACCAAGTAGGCACAAATTATTTTTGAATTAAAATCTCTCTCTCTCTCCCTTAATATCTCTTTTTCTTTTTTAGCAACTTAACTTTCAAGATTTTGGATTTAAACTAGTAAGAGATGAAAAATTGTTGCTACTTGGCTTTCATTAGACAAACTTAACTTTTATCTCCAACTAATTAGATGCTTCTAAAACACAAATAGGTTAAGTAAAGTTCTATTACAATGTGAAAATAAAGGAAAAACAAAGTAAATACTATTAACGATTAAGTTGCATATGTGTGATTATAAACGAACCTCTTACCAAATGTCTTAAAGTTTATATAAAAGACAAATCACAAAACTATATCTAAATATTTAGAGGAAAACTTTACTACTTAAAGCAATGAAACAATAAGCCTTATCTTCATCTAATATCTTAGCACAAAGTCCTATGACAACAACTTGCTACTATAGATTGCAATTTAAAACCATGCATAAATACATGAAAACAAAAGTATATGTTTTATTTATCGATCAAAAGCACAAATCACAGGCTTTATTAACGGAAATAATGACAAACATCGTATTCAAATGTAAATGAAAGATATCATAAATAAAATTCATAAAAAAGGGATCGACAATACACAAGTTATACCAGGAGTAGCATAATACATCACATAAAAGCTAAATACAAATACATTATACTAGGAATTATAAATTAGAGAATATAATACATAAATTACAAATTATGAAAGCTAAATAAAAGCATATAAATTGATATTCATAACATCTTTAATGACACTTAGAAATTTTAAAACATCTATAAAAAAAATAAAACAATGGTAAATTACAAATTAAATTAAAATCATGAAAATCATGATCATTAAATAAAATAATGTTGTAAAGTAGAAGTAAAACAATCAAAATATGAAGGTTACCAGATGTAATAATACCCTTAGGCTCTTCATACTGATCAAAATCATGATCACTAAATTTGAACTCTTTAGGGGATAGCTAATTTTAGGTACAAATGAGTACTCCAATCATCTTTAATGATAACAAGCTCCTGAAAACATTGAGCACATGCCCACTCGTGCTAAAAGCATATTTGTAAGCCACAATGGATAACAGCACGACCAACATATCATGTGTAACTAGAAAAAGCATTTTATACTTTGTAACATTTTCTTTCCACCATGCTAAGATATCAAAAGAAGATCATCCTTAACTGATCAGCAGCAAGATATTTATCTAACTTTGTTTCCTATTTTGAACAATTTTCAATTTCTTTGATGCCAACCACTTATTCTTTAGATCAACAAATAATGGTACCAATAATTCCTTGTATCCTTTTCGTTCAATTCATTACAACCTTTAGGCACATCAAGTGATTCATTAACAACCCCCATAGAATATTGTTCATACAGATAACACAAGATGTCTGTGACCTTTTTTTCTTCATGGCCGCATACACTTCATGATTAAGATATATATCTTCCAAAGTAGTGTTCATATAGGCAAGTTTATACCAATGATCCAATACCACCCTTACAACTAATAAAGGGTTCAAGTTGTATAGTTTCCCTCAATACTTATCATACTTACTCTTTATATTCCTAGTTGTATCCTTAATAAGAGGATTTTATGCATGGCACTTACTTGCAACATGGCCTAAATATGAGCAACTTCATAGAAGCATGCATTTGATGTCATATATAATGATCTAAAGAATTTCAATTTAATATTATAAAAGACCTTTAAAAACTTGACAAACACATAAACATACTCCAATCATGCATTATAAGAGGATCAATTCGCTTAATATATTCCTTAAAGTGCACATTGTACCCTTCATCTTTATCTTCCATTCTCTCAATCATCTTTTGGAACTTTATAGTACGTTCTAGCATCATCTAGATGGAATTTCACTAGTTGTAATATCTAGGCACACAAGACTTTTAAACTTAATTTTTTTCCTTTTCAAAAAAACTCTTAAATCTTTAAAGTCTTAAGCAAAAAGGCCTGACACATCTAATAGCAATTTGAATGGTAAAGATAGAGTCATGCAAATCCGTTAATCCATCATTTATCACCAAGTTTAGAATATAGGTATAACACCTTATACATAGGTAATTTCCATGACACACTAAACCATTCTAATTTTCCAATCATTTTTTCAAGTGTTCCATGGCTGTGTCATTGGGGTTTGCATTATCTACAATTAAGGTGAACACTTTTTCAATCCTTCATCCCAATAAATAGTTTTCAATTACCTTTCCTATATTGTCACTTATTTTATTTTCAATTACAAAAGTTTAGGATCCACTTTTGTAATCTCCAATGGTCATCAATGAAATGAGTAATGAGATACATGTAGTTAAAATTTTAAACTAACCAAGTGTTTATAGTGATGCAAACATACATGCACAATTTTTTTTAAAAAAAAAAATCCTTTAACTTCTTGGAATTTTTAAGGAAGACTTTCAAACGATCTTTAATAATTGTCATTCTTAACTTAATTGAGAATCTAGGTTCTTAACAATTCAATAACTTTCAAAACCCATGCCCTTCCATAACCTGGAAGGGCACCTCATCATATATCACATATTCAACTAAAGCCCTTTGACGTTCACTTAGATTATAAGTGTGAGGGATTCGTGTAAGACCAACCCATTTGCTTGATCTTTCTTAAAACGCTCAAGGTATGCTAATAGGACTATTTTTCAAAGATCAACCCATTTGCTTGATCTATATAGGTACTTCTAACATTTTGCAAAGTTCCTATTTAAGGAATTTATGCCATGTTTGTTTGGGTGACGGGTTCGTCGCGCAACCCTCAAAATAAAACTAGGTTGAACTAAATATGTAACTAATGGCACAACTTAGGTCATCTCCCATGAAAATGGAGTTCAATATTCAATTGGGTTTTCTAAATGTTAAAGGTCCTAAAAGCTATCTAATTTGGGGGATTTTTGATTGAATTAAACTAACCTAAAACTAAATTGAAATAAATTTCTTAATTTCTACCTAATTGGATGAATTATGGTTGATAATGGGCTTGAAACTAGCTTTGGATTCGTCCTTTGGTATCCACTATCCTTATCCTAATCCAATTGTGATCAATTCTGGCCTAAAAGTCCCTAATTGTGTTCATTAGCAAATGATTTTGAATTACCATTTAAGATTCAAGATACTAGCAATTTGATGTTAATTAAGACCTCAACTCCCATTAAATTACTAATTCTTGTGATTAAGATCTTTGAACACTCAAATTGATTGATTAACTGATTAATTAGCCTCTGAATCATCATCTAAAGATATTTAATTAACTAACTAAACACTAAGGAATTCACAAATAGACAATTAAGCACACTAATTCTCACAAGTATTTCATCAAACACTTTGATTGCACACTTAGATAATGGCAAAAAAAAAAATGCAAAATTCAGTGTTTAAACCAATCAATTAATCAAGAAAAATACTTCCTAATTAGTGTCTAACTAGCCACTAATTACAATTACACAAAATTCTAATCAAATACAACTTAACCAAGCTTGTACAATAAAAAGAAAAAGTGTAGAAAATTAAAGAAATCTTAGCCAAAATTCAGAGTTCTTCTCCATGGATTCAAGCTTGCACCAAGGGTCTTCCTCCTAGCTAGCTTCAAGGTGGATTAGAGCGTCATTTCGATGGAAGAATGGAGTGGGAATGGAAGAGATGGCGTGGTGTGTGGCTGCTGGACGAAGGGTGTAATACCATAAATTCTAGCTTATTTCATGACATTCATAAGTTTCACCTCATTATTTCCATAAGAGCATATAAAGAGGGAAATGAAAATAATGGGTTTATTTGCGTTGCATTATGCTTAAAAATTTGCAATCAGCGTTACGTGGACCGTGTGATCTCATTTTATGCATTATCATATTTAATTCCATCATTATAACTCATTTACACCATAAAAACATGCTTACAATTCATGGAAACCGAAATGGAGCTCAAAATAAGCAAGTATATTTTCGGCCAGATTTGCTCCATTTTCTGACCTAATTTTGAAAAATCATAACTAAATCTAAACAATTTGAAACAATGCAATCTTGGTCATTTTAGAAAGCTTAGGATGTCTAATTCACATAAAAAATGTGCCCAGATCCTAATATGCACCATGGAGGACTTTTGACATCTGAAAAACTACAGAGGTCGCTGGCTGCCTGGGCTGCTATTCAGATTACTGATACAAATTTCTAAAATTCATAACTAATTCTATAAAAATCAAAATCACATAAATTTAGTCATTTTGGAAAGCTAAAAATGTTAAATTGATAGTAAAAATAATTTCAAAATGAAACCGATACATTTAGCCATCAATAACTTATGGAACAATAACTAAACTCTTGGGACACCACTGGTACTGATAGTCAACTTCAAAAATGCATAACTCTCTGTTCAAACCTCCAAATGAGGAGATCTTGGTGGCCACAGAAAGCTTATAACCTATAGTTTATGTTTATAAAAGTTCACAGCTATTGGATACTATTTGGCCATCAAGTGATATAAAACACAAAACTGCTAGTATAAACAGTGCCCATACCAGAACAATAAAAAATTCCAATTTTAAAAATTTATCAAATATTCTCTAGACCTTCAAAAATTATGTTCTTTAGCTTCTCAAAAAGCTTTCAATGAAACCTAATTGCATGATAAATTTCAGAGCAAGAATAACTCATTTGGCTAAAAAGTGATATAGGGTTCCATTATGGTCAATTTTGGCTCCATATTGGGTACCAAAATTGCCAAATGGATTTTTCTTAATCTTGGAACCTTTTGGGGAAGTTTAAAAGCTTATTTGAAACTTGTGTGAGCTGTCCAAATGGTCTCAAATCTCATGCATCTCATTTTGGACATTCAACCCACACTTATGCATATTTCCAATAAACTTTCATATTGCACACTTTGGCATTACATACTCAAAATAGGTTCTAGAAGTCATATATCATATCCATATATTTAAATATCATATAATATCATATTTACACATGTCTCAAGGGTCATAGCCCATTTACTACATCATATATATTATATGGTACAATCATAGTCTTAAAGTGGCAAAAGCTAAACATATTATTGTCAATCTCCTTTCTTTAGTATTATTGGCTCCCATTAGCATATCCACTTGGTTCACCTAGCATGTTAGATCATTGGAGAGGAGGGGATGAGATTCAAAGAACCCCAATAGCTCATCTCCTATTCAATCATACATAATATGTGCAAAGCAAACTTTTCAAATGCATGCATGGTGAAAATGTAAGACATGCACATTTTAAAAACAATCTTAGCATGTGAATCAATCATACAAGACATCCAAGAGCTCACCAAATGCTTAGATTGGCCTCACACTTCTTCTCATGGATTTTGGACTTGCCTCACCTGTTCTTTAAGAGCTTTGGACTCAACCATACTCTTGGGAGCCCACTTTGCTTTTAAGAGACTCTTTACTTTGTCTCAACTAAACTCAAGGGTTCTTGGCTCATCCTCACCCAAGAGAAGAGTTCTTGACCTCTCCACACTCAAACAAACTCACACAAACATCATGTAATCATTTAAAAACATAACATGGCATCAAGCATCATGGCATATAAAGGTATGCTAGCATACTTTTCAAAGCTTGAAAATACACATACACGCATTCTAAAACAAGCTAAAAACACATCCATACATGAGAGAAGGCGAAGAGATAGTCTTGCACACAATTACACTTTTTCCTTTGGACTTAAGCCTCCTCTTTTGGCCACACACCCACAAATTAGTAGAGATGGTTTCTCTTAGCCTAAATACAATATATAGGAGCCAATTAGGTTCATGAAACAATTTCTCAGACCATACAATTTGCTTAGATGTTAGATTGCTCTATAAGCTCCATTATGGTCCATAAATGCACCTAACGAAGCAACACCCCTCAAATACTTTCTAGGCCTTATTTTTTCCTTTCAAATATGATTCTTGACTCCTTTTAAGCCTCTTGGAGTCATCACATCATCAAAACAAAAGGCCTAACACCATGTTGCTTCTTTAGGTCATAATATGGCACCTAAGACACCAAATCACTTTCTATGAGTTCTAAATTTTTTTCAAGGCCTCCTCTCACTTTCATTCATCAAATATGACTCAAGAATGGCCTTAGAAAAATTTAAAACTCTCCCTAGCACCATGGAATATGCTTGGTCGAGACTATGGCATTATTTGGGCTTCTTGGAGTTCTCTTAGTTTTTTTGAAAGGAGAAGCTTGTGGAGAGCATCTTTGGTGTCTTAAGAACTCATTTATACTCTAACTTAGACCTATGAAGCATCACATAAGTTCAAAATTTGAAAAGTGCACTAGAAACCCTAGGTTTTGCATCTTGAATTCAAATGCCTATTTCATGGTTTTCTTTGCATATTCTTATTCCTCTCCATCAAATACCTAATAATCATCTTTGGTTGGGCTTAAAAATCAGATCTTCCTATGGTCTTAGGCTAGGTTGAAATGGAGAAGAGTGTGATGAAAGGTATCAACCATAGGATGCATTTTTACCTTGTTACCTTACTTAATTTGGCTTGAATCTTGATTTCTCCAAGTTTCTCTCTTCAAATCCGAACTTTTCCTTGAATATCTCCCTTGAATTAGATTTATAAACCTCATTTTAATCCAAGGAAAGAAAGGAGAAGGGAGGAGAGGAGGTGTGGATGAAGAAAAGTACAGAAAATCACCATGAAAACATACCTTACACTTGACTTTCTTCCTCCTTCTTCTTTCTCTCTTGCGTGCATCTCCCTTAAGGTTTTTCTTCTAGTTTAGGGCTGGAAAATCTGAAGAGAAATGAGGGCAAGTGTGAGACACCATCTATATATAGGTAGGGAAAAGCGACTTTTTCAAAAATTTTAATTTTACCCTTCATATTTTGCATTTTCGTTTCTCCTTCGTTTTAGCTCCTTTTTTAGAACCTTCTTTTCCATTATAAAATTTAGGTTCCCAATTTAGTAAAATTTCTTTGGAATCACTCAAATTGGAGCTAAAACCTTCCCAAATGAATCCATCAAAGTTTAAGCACACCGACATTGGAAAACGTCCACCGGAGGGGTTTTAACTGTTCCGAGGCTTCCCATGTTTTTCAAGGTCTCTAAGAACCCCGGAGAACTCAAAATTTTCATTTAAAAAGCCCTCTTATGTGTTTTTCGAAAAGTGTCCATATTTATGAAAATGCTACTGGCCTTTTGGCAAATTTTTTGAATCACTCTGGCCTTGATTTTTGGGTAACTCAAGGCTCAAATTCTCATTTTCTAATATTTAAAATTTTATTATAATTTTAGTTGACCCCAATTTCTTCTATTTCGAGGACTTCCTTTTATATTTGACCCATTTCTGACGTTTACGGAGAAACTGAATATTGCATTTCTCACGTTTACAGAGGGACCAGATGTTACAAAGGGGTAAAGTGATAGATGAAAAGTGGAGTGAAAAGGGCATGAATGACATGATGGATTGTGTGTATGGCAATAGAGGTGTGAATGACCCATATGGAATGGACGAAGTGGATGATTTATGTGATGATGGAATGATAGAGTGTAATGGACGATGGATGGGGATCTGATGGCGTTGGATGAATGGCATGAATGCGAATGGATCACGTCCCCTTTGCCTCCTGGAGCTTGCCCGAATAATAATCCAGCCTCATGTGTTTCATTTATTCATTTCACGTACTCCTTTAGCTCAAGCTCCACCACTGTTCACGTGGTCTTTTCCTTCATTTTTCCACATCACTTTCCTTCTCAGCTAAGTGCTGCTGCTCACGTAGACTTCCAACCTTCTCACGTGTTTTCTCTATGCTTCTTTCCACGTAGAATTTGCTCACAAGCTTCTTCACGTAGATTTAGCTCATGCAAGCTTCCATGTTAGCTCTGCTCAGCTAGTTCTCTTCTCATTCAACTCAAACCTGTCCATCTGTAGCACTTCATTCGTGCTTCCTCCTCTGTTTCAGCCACGTTCTATCCTCTAGCCTTATAGCTTCTGCCTTGTGTGCATGAAACGTGAAGCTGCTGTGATGTGAGAGAAGCCCAGCCCGTACATGATAGTGTGTGCTTAAGTGAGCTAACTACTATAAGTGCGTTTCTTGTGTGAGTGTAGAACTCGTGGCAACATGCTGGACGAGTGCATAAGTGTGAGTTGAAGCTGTAGCTTCTTCTTCATTATACTGTTTACATGCAAAACCCGTTGCTTCATTCTTCCTTATCCTTCACCATATGCAACTTGATGATCCAGCGCTTCATGTGTTTATCCCTAAACTCGAGCATTCTGCTGTTCTGGAGCTGCATTCTTCACTCTCAATCCAGACCCAGCGTCTTCTTCTTCTTGATGTTCTCCACGTTATTTCTACAGCTCCCTGCTTTGCCTTCTTTGTTCCTTCAAACCGTAGTCTCTTCCTCATCAAACACGTGTTCCTTTGCTGCCAGCTCTTGCTTTATATTGCTCGTGGCTTGCTTCTTTTGTTTTGCTCAACTTCTTCATGTGCTTTTCTCCACGTTAGCTACTGTAGCTTATCCATGTAGCTCAAACTCCTCATGTAGCTCTTCTTTTTGTGTTTTTTATGTCTTTTTCTTTCATTTATTTGCTTAAAAAACTCCTTCAGCTATTGGTCTCGCGCTTCATACTCCTTTTCTCTTATTCATTCGTGTTACTTCCTCCCTAGGACTTCAAGAGCATTAAATGGAACCTAGGTGAGCAGAAAAAATAATAGCTCTTTGCTCTCCACATAGCTTCCACTTGGATACTCTGTTTTAGCCATATAGATGCTTGAGTCTTCTTTTCCTTCTATTCATGAGCTTGAATTGCTTCTTGTGTTTTCTAGCCCCACATAAGTATCTTCCATGCATCCTAACGTGTTCTAACCTCTCCATGCAGCTTTTTCATTTCCATTGTGACCTCTTTAGCCAACTACTTTAAAACCTTCTCTTCCCACGTGATAAATTTGAATGTGCATCTCAATCTTGGAAAACCTTCCTCCTCCAAATTTTTCTCTAACTTTTGGATTTGATTTGCCCAAAAATCTGCATAAAAACAAATGAGAAAATTAAGTAGGAATATTCAGAAAATTTGTTTAAAAAGATTTATGCATTAAAATCCATCATTTTGCAATTTAATTCCTATAGTGTAGAAAATGGCTACAAAAATCAATTATCTACCTAAGTAAATCCATTAAGCCTTATTTAACCATTAAAAAGCTTAAACTAAGGAGAATAAAATATATAAAAATCATACTTATCATTAGGTCACAAGTGTAGGAAGCCTCATAGTATTTACATGCAACTCTAAGTTCCTGATTAGTTTCTTTCAATGGAAGTTTTATGAAATGATCCCAAACATTAAACTTATTTATAAAGGGTTTTCTCCTTTGCATCCATAACTATAGAATTCGTGGCAACAGCAAATGTTACAATAGTAGCCACATCTATAGCATAACTAAGGGAGTTTTGACTAAGAATAGAGTTAGGTTGGGGTAGTCCTTAGGTTTGTTTAGTACTTTGGTATGCCATTTCACAATGAACTAAAATGTTCCAATGCCATTTCAATTAACAAATATGAAAAATTATAAATTGAAACTAAATTATGAATAACAATTAAAAGATCAATTATTCTTAAATAAGATACACATCCATATAAAACTAGTAACTGGCAAGGTAAATTTCATTCTGATTATTAAAATTATTTGATATTTAATGCTTTTATTTTAGTCTAAAGTTCTTGGAAATTTGTTTTATATTTTTAATTTTATACTTTATGTATCAATTTTATTATTAAATATTAATCTAAAAAATAAAATCTAGTTTCTCTTAAAGTTCTCTAAAAGAATGTTATAGCTAATTGAAATGTATCTTTTAATAATTATATTTCAATCAAAATACATACCTTATCTCATGAGATGATACCATTATTAAAATCATGATATGGAAAAAGGGGTTTTGGAAAGGCATGTTATTATTAAATGAAAAGTCAAATCTAGGTAAGACTTTATCAACTAAGAAGCATTGAGTAAAAAAGAATTCATTGATGCCAAGTGTAACACCTAGTATTCGTAAAAATGACGGAAATGAACCAGTTATAAAAACAAGTCCCTTAAAATGAATAAGTTGAGACCAAATAAAATTGTGATAAAATTTTAAATAATAAAAAATGAGGATATTAGTCTTGAGTTGCTCGAAAACCCAAGTCAAAAGAGCTAAGAAAATTTGCGAAAATAAATTAAGGCATTTTTGTAATTTTTAAAAATTTTGGAAAATTCACTACATGGCTTTTTAAATAAAAATTTTGAGCTTTTCGGATTCTGAGAGACTCTGAAAACCATAAGAATCCCCAAAATAGTTAAAACCCCTCTAGTGAACAATTTCAGTAAAAAATTGACCGAAATTTTGATCGAACGGTTTAGAATAGTTTTAAATCCTTTTTTAGTGAAACCAAAGCCAATTTATAAGATTAAGAGCCTAAATATTATGATGGAAAAGACAAATTTTGAAAAAGAGTTGATTTGAGCCTAAATGAAAAGAACTAAGAAAAGGGACTAAAATACGAAATTAAAAAGTGCGTAAAGTGACTTTTTGGCTCTTTATATCACATTCCTTTTCAGCTCTCTCTTCACCCACATTTTTGGACATCTAAAACCAGAACTTCAAGAGGCTTTAGGAGATGCACAACTGAGAGAAGAAGAAGGGGAGAAAACTCAAGCTTAAAGTGAGAAATTCAAGCTCCTTTCTTGCCTCTTACTTTATCCAACCTTTTCTCCTCCTTCTCTTTTTTTTTTTCTTATGGATTCCAAGGCTGATATGGTTCTGCTTTGAGGTCAGCCCAAGTAGAAGAAGTAAGTTTTAGAAGGAGAGACTTGTAGCAAGTGGAAACACCTTAAGAAGGCAAGTAAATAAGATATGTTTCATGAATTCTATTGGCTTCTTCTTGGATGTTTTCCTTTGGGGTAATTTTGGTCAGACCTAGCCCAATTAGAAAGAGTTAAATTTTAAACTTAGCAAGAAAGAAACAAGTGTTTGGGAGTTTGAGAAGTAAGATTGGTCCATTAGAATCAAAAAGAGAACCAAGAAAACCAAGTTGATGCAACTTAGGGGTTTTGAGAGAAATGTGAAATCTAATTTTTCCTAAGGGTAATTAGGCTTATGTGAGACATGGTATGAGTCCCTTAGACCTCTAGGAAGTTGCATATGAGTCATTTCCTTCAAGAAAAATTGCAAAAGTTCATAGGCTCCATACCAATATATAGTCTTGACCAAGCATGTCCCAAGCACACCGAGAGTGTTTTAAATTTTTCTAAGGCTAGAATTGGACTAGATATGATAGATGAACATCAAAGGAATCCTTGAAAAAAAGTTAGAAGCCTTGGTTTGTGAGATGGGAGTGTAGGCTCCATAATGAGACTTAAAGAAATAACTTATAGCTAGGCTCCTTAAAATGAATGTGTAATGACTTTAAGGAGTCTAAGTAGAGTCAAGAGACTTAAATTGAGGGGAAAAAATAGAGCTAGGATTATCAATTCTCATAGTTGCTTCATTAGATCTTGTATAGATCTATAATTAAGTCTTAGTACAAAGTAAGCTTCCATAATGTGTATGTGAAGCTAAAGCTTGTTTCAATGATTGAATCATGTCTCATTTGATGTGTCTAGGCCAAGAAAACCAAGTGGCACCTACTTGTAATTGTGTGGCTGAGAGAGGGGAAGAATTAAGCAAAGGAAAAGCTTGTAATTTTGCTTTAATGTAGCTCTCTAACCTTTCTCTCATGCATTACTTGAATGTGTTCTTATAGATATGTTTGAACTATGAGATATGTTTCTACCTATTACTTACTTGTTATGGTATTATTAAGCATCTTGAAATGAGTTTATGAATGCATTATGGTTTGAATAGGTATAGTGATTCTAAAAATCCCTTAACATAGGTGAAGATAAGCCAAAAGCCCCTAAGATTGAGTGAGACAAAGTCAAAAGTCTCAAAAAGAGTAAAGCTAAGTCAAAAGTCCCTTGAAAATTGGTGAAACAAATCCAAAAGTCCCAAAAAAAAATGAATGAAGCTAGACCAATGCTCTTAAGGACCTATGTATGATATGTATGAGTCTCTTTGACATGGAAAATACTTTATGTATATTCACTAGTAGCCTAAATGCCATACATGCATTCTTTAATTAATGCATCTATTATGTATGTTTGAAAGGGTAAAAAATTATTAAAATTCTTGGAATCTCACCCTTCCCCTATAAATGTTTAACCATGTCTAGGTGAGCCAAGTGGTCTTAGAAATGGAGGCCAACAACTTTGAAGACCAAAACTTTGACAAAAGAGTAGTTATTTAGCTATTTTGATGACACATTAATGTCAAAATATGTAAATACATTATGTATATATGATGTAGATCATTGAACATGTCTAAATATGTATAATGATGATGTATGTACTGATTTTGGAACCATATGAATGAATATGTAAGTTTTTGCCACCAAGGAACCTTTATGTGCATGTGTATAATTGTAAGTGACATGGTGAATATTACCTCCATGATGATTTGAACCCATTGGCATGCTTCCATAGGCTATAAATGTGCTTTTGGGCATGCTCAAGTGGCTATGGAATGGTAAGAAAGTGATTTGGTGTATGTTAAACCTATTTTAGACTTCAAAAGTGACTAAAACTTGAGCTAAACCAAAATCTAGCCAAATGGATGAGTTTTTACATGAAATTTGGCCAACAAGTAAGTCTCATTTAGAGCTTTTCATAGACCTAAAGAACACCTAATTTGGAACTCCAAAGAATTTATTATGATTTTTCAAAATTGGAAAAATTTTGTAGAAATGGTAACAATACTGTTCATATGGTTAATTTCTTCCTCTATATCATCTGAGGGGCAAATGATATCCAATACTCATAAAATTTTATAAGAATAAATTATACATAATAAGCTTTTTATAGCACTTAAGAACAT
The DNA here is from genome assembly GCA_032878935.1 of Erythrophleum fordii. NCBI lineage: Eukaryota > Viridiplantae > Streptophyta > Magnoliopsida > Fabales > Fabaceae > Erythrophleum > Erythrophleum fordii. Next base: position 4,084,947 of record JAVQMF010000046.1, on the reverse strand, counting down.
CCTAATTGGAGGTCTGTAAAGGGAGTACCAAATTTTTAAAGTTGCATGATAGTACTAGTAATGCAACTCGACCTTTGGTATTATTCCATTAATTTTTGTAGGCTAAACACCATTTTCTTGGTCTGGGTTTATTTTTATCATTAGCAGACATCTAGAGCTTTCCAAAATGGTATAGTTTGCTTGATTTCAATTTTTCTAAAATTAGTTATAAATTTTCAAAATTCATATCAGAAACTTATGATAGCAACCCGAGAGCAAAACATTAATTTTGTGGAATGTGGCTTAAAACCCGAGACTTTTGAGATATTTTGTAATGGTTCTAACTTGTATAAATATGTTATAGATGGAAAATAGTATTGATGAGCTTATATGGTTCATGAAGCATTAAATGAATTAATAAGGCCTTATGTAACTCAATTTAATGCTATTAAATGGATTATTTTCCATGTAGGTGTATGTAACTAAGTAATATAATGTAAAAGAAAAGTTAGAAGATTAAGATATTACTTCTAGTTTAATAATACATTAGCTTTGATATGTATGTGTGTGTGTGTGTGTGTGTGTGTACATATGTTCATTATTACATTAGTTTCTATAAGCAACTTAAGTTTTCAATTGCATTCATGTCAATTTATTAGGGAGCCAATGAGCCACAGCAAGATATTTGCAAAGTTAGAAACTGATATCTAATGAAATAGTATAACTTTAAAACAAACTCCATATATATGATTATGAGAAAACTAATTAATCAAAACATAAGGAGAAGGTAGGTCATTCACTTGTAAAGAATAAGATAAACAAAGTCCTATACAAGAAATACAAATTAGCAATCCATTCATATTACCTTAGCTAAAAATATAAAAAAAAGGAAAACCTAGAAATTGAATAGAAATAAGTAAATTGGAGAAGTAAATAAATACAAAACCTATTAGAGAAGTGAATGGTAATGATCAATAATAATTTCAACATGAAATCTAAGGATTGGAAGGGACAACATGTACGCAAAAAGGAAGAGGAAGCTTCATATGTCTACTTCATCATAGTGAAAAATGAATTATGGAAATTAAATGGAGAGGTGATGGTTTGTGAGGGATAAGGGTTTTCAATTTGGAGGGAAAGGAAACAATGTTGTTTTTGGAACTACTACTACTACTACTAATAATAATAATAAGACTATCAAGTCGAATTGGCCAAAATAAGTTGGAAGGCTTAGCCTGACTTATTAAATATTTCAAATTTGGCCTTTTTTTTTTTTAGCTCAACTTGATTTGCCAGAGTCAGACTTAGTTCATTGGGCCCATCAAGTCAGTGTTCACTCTTATTACTAAGGCTTTAAACTAAAATCTCTTTCTTTTAACTTTTTCTCCTTTTTAATTAGATTTGCCTTTCTTGAACACTGCCTCTTTACTATCCTTTTTTTCTTTGTGATGCTTAGAAGTTTGCCTTAATTTTTCACTCTGCTTTCTCTCAATTTCCCTTATTTTGCTATCTTAGAACTTTGTTACTCTCTTTTTTAATTCTTAATCTCCTTTTCTCCACTTTCCTTTGTAGTTGGAGTTTGAGGGTTCTTTGCTTGTGTTAACCACTAGCTGATGTTCACTCATGTTCATTAGTGATTAAAGTATTGGTGCTCGTCAAGTGTTTAGGAAAGGAAATGAGTAGGTGATCAAATGTTAGGCTTCATAGGACATTTATGGCTTTTCAGCCTTCTAAATATAAGATTTATTGCATTTTACTACTACATTTTATTCTAAGCCCAATAAGCCTTTTTGTGGTGACTAAAAAGCCACCATATACAAGTTCTATGACAACTAAATAGTCACCACAAATATTCTCTAGTAGTGATATTGTAAGGTTGCCACTAACAACTCTTTTTATGGAACAAAAAGTCACCATAGAAAATCTGTAGTGGCAGCCTTATTAGGGTCACTAAAGAGTATTTTTGGTTGCTACTTAGTCACAACTGAAAGAGTCTTCAGTGGTGACCTTATAATGTTGCCATAAAAAAACCTTTAGCTGTGACCTTATAAGGTCGCTATTAAAGGTTTTAGTATCAAAACAAATTTACTTCCCACAAAAAATATATAGAAGGTTTTAATGGCAAACCTAGAAATATTGCCACTCAAAGTCTTCAGTAGTGACATTTTAGTTGCCAAAAAAGACTTTTTAGTGGTAACATTTCATGAGTCATAATTGAGAGTTTTAGTAATAAAGCAAGTACTCTTTTAGTGATGACTTTGGCGGTGACTCATGACAATTATCTCTAAAAGTACAATTTTAATGGTAGCTTCTTATGTTGCCACTAAAAATCTTGTATCTTTTTGTAATGTAGGTTATTACATTCTTTCATCTTTAAGAAATTAAAACCTTAGCTTTAAGTTCAAGTATTAACCTCTATGACTTGAATAAGTGGGAATACTCAGCATTCATCTCACTTTCAACCTGTCACATGGCTTTCTTTTAAGAATGATTGCACCACGCCACCTTCGCTATTACTACCTCCTTTAAATGTAGCTTTTTCATTTGCCTATCAACAATTGCCACCAATACTTCTTAATATGACAATCCTATATCTAATTGAATATCTTAAGCCCTTATAACATATGAGAGGTTGGGTAAGTACTTCCTAAGCATTAACACATGGAATATTGGATGCACAACATCAAGTTTAAGTGGCAATGTCAAGCCACATGTCATAAAGTAAGTTCTCTTTAAGATTTCAAATGGACCTATTTATCTTGAGCCCAATTTCTCCTTTTTTCCAAGTCTCGTCACCCTTTGCATTACAAAGATCCTAAGGAATAGTTACCAACTACAAACTCCAAGTCTTGGTGCTTGTGGTCCATATATGCCTTCTATTTACTCTAAGATGCAAGCGGTTGCTCCTTAATCAACTTCACCTTCTCAAGTGCTTCTTGCACCAATCTAGCCTAAAATCTTAACTCCTTTTACTTTAAACCACCTTATTGGGGATCTACAATGCCTCACATACAAGATTTCAAAGGGTTCTATTTGAATAGTGATTTGGTAATTATTGTCACAGGCAAATTTTACTGAAAGCAAATAATTATCCCAACTTCCACCAAATATTTTTTACATAAAGAACAAAATCAAAGAAGTAAAATAAAAATTCCCTTAAGGAATATGCCCGTTAAGGGTATCATACTTTAAGGCTTCAAGAATAAGAAAATTATATTAAAAAATGTAAACATCGAAATGGCTTTTCTAGTAATTTTTAAGCTAAAAAATATTTCTTAAAGTAGTTTAGCATTATTTTCTACCTTCAATAACTCCTATATTTATTGAACTTGTGTCTTTACTTCCTTAATAATTTCTAATTAGTAGGGACTTATTTAAAAATAAGGACCTAAGTTATTATAGTAAAGCTCCTAAGAATCCTCCTTCAAATATAGCAACTCTAGAGAGTAAACCTAGTGACATAAATCTAGCTCTAGGTCATTTCTCAATTGTTTTGAACATGCCTAGGAGATCTGTTGTTGTTGTTATGATGGCCAATATTGCTATAACTTCTTTGATGGACAATACAGCCTCAGCTTGAAGATTATTTGACTAGGATTAAAATCTTTTTATGCAGGCCTAACGTTGTTTTATCTATTTTGAATAGAGTAGTGAATTTTTTTAGGTGACATTGGACATGGTTGGTGCAACTTTTTTATAGCATATTTTGGCCTGGATATTTTTCTGTGAAGTGTCAAAATAGGTTGTAGGCTAGGTTGAGAGAATATTTAATGATATTGCACATGGTTCGTGCAAATTCGTGTATAGCATACTTTAACTGATCAATTTGTGACATATGATGTTGAATTTGATAAGGATTCATGAATGAAAGTTTGTTGTCTATAATGGTGATTATCACTTCAAGTCTCCATTTTTTAATATGGAGACTGAAATTATTGCTGATACCAGTGCACACTACATTTAGTATTGTTGTTTATTTATCTGGATGAATAATGTTAAAAATTATAAAATTTAATTTGAAATTGGCATGTTGTTGTCTTGGCTCAATAAAATTAAGGCAAAAGTACTTTGTTAATACCATAACGTCAACTTAAATTGCAAGAGCAAAAGAATTGCAAGAGATCCAAAAGATCAACTAATTATTGATATTGTTAACAATTTGCTCTCTTGATATGATAATAACTACAAAGGTCAATAAAATAAAATAAAATATATTTGCATAAAAAATCGACAAAAGAAAATAAAGAAAACACAAAAGCATATATATATATATATATATATATATCCAATGTTTTAATATTGTCTCTTGGCACAAATCTTCTACTTTCTTGAATAAGGGGAACAAGAATCATTCGGTTAATATAAAGTACTTTTGTTAAAAAAAAAAAGAAGAAGAGATTAGGTAACCAAACAAACACAACAAACTCTAACAGACTTTTTTTCTTTTATAATCCTAGCTGTTTTCTTTTTTTTAAAGAAAGAGAATAAAAATAATATTTTAGCTTTTTACTAAACAAATAAAAAATAATATTTCAAATTAAAATAATAAAATATAAACTAATGTATATTTGGTAAAGATGAAAAATTATTTTTTTTTACTTTTTTCATTTTTAAAATAAAAATCAAAATAAAATAAAATAAAAAACAATTAGGATTACAACGGTGGAAACAAAAAAAAAAAAGACGGAGAGCAAAGATTGACGGATCTGCACGCCTCTTAATTTCCCCTTTGTCGATCATGCTTTGTTTATTTGTTCCAAGAAGCGCATGGCTATATGGGGCCGTGGACTCATAGGGGCCCATATGGACAATAAATTAGTATAAGATTTTCATTGACATGATGTTGTGAGCCACCACAAATTTGTCCATATTAAATGTGCGGAATCTAATGGCTTGGACAACTTGAGATATCCCATTTATTATGAATTTAAATTTGTTTGGATTGAAAAGGATAAAAGAAAAAAAATTAATTTACATTTAAATTTACAATCCTTTTAGAATATATTTAGATTAAGAATAATAAATAAAAATACTTATTTAAATTCAATCAAAGAAAATATTAAATTATTTTTTATTTTTTTTATTTTCTTTAATTCAAACCTATCTAAAAAGTAGTTGCTCCGACAAACAAGAGGGGCCCTCTATGTTAATGTCACGCTAGAATCTGTTTTGATATGAGAGGGACCGCTAAGTAATGCAGGTTTCCCAAAAGTCAATATCATCAAGCCATCATCAACATCCCTCATGCCTTGCAAGCTCTCTAAAGAAAGAACATGTTATTGAAGATGTTCCAAATATTATCTTGCTTACTTTAGAAGAAAGCCAAACATGGCAAGATCAGGTGATTCATGAAAAAAAATTTCTTGCAATCTAAGTTCAAAACATTGGTAAAATTAATGTTCAAACATATGACCGTACATTTGATCACATGCTAACCTTTACTACACATACAACCTTTTCACACATAGATGTTTACAAGCTTAATTCAAATATTGAAGATAATGGGCTTAAAAGCCTGATTAGACTATAATCAAATACAATTTTATGATTTATATAATGAAAGACGATGGACATATATATATATATATATTAAATATCAACGAAAAAATAATGTGCAAAAAAGTAAGTCTACCCTTCCTGAAATATAAAATTATTTCATTGTATCATAAAATTGCCTTAAGATTGGTTGTCGGTGTTGGTTAAAAAGGAAATCTTAAATAAAATCGTTAATTAATTACTTAGTGGATATTAGGAAATGGACCCAAAAAGATTGCTCAAGCATGAAGGCACTCACAATCAATGATGTTAACTTTCCATTATAATTGTTAAATACTTCATGAGCTCACTAATTAAAGTAGCAATCAACGAACGAGAGAATTTCAACTTTTATAAATATCATCAATTATTAGACATTACATCGATTGAAGACTTCTAATTGTTTGGGTTAAATTTCAACCGAAAACTCTATACTATTATTTTGTCTAACAATTAATCATAAAGAAGACTAAACTAATAAGAAAAAGCAGTTATTTAAAAATATCAAGTCATTTATGTAGTTTATTTATCAGTGGCCTCATCTCTAATATTTTTAAGTAATTTCTTATTCATGTAATTTATTTATCTTTAATATACTAGATTCATTCAAAAAAATTCTCGAATTCAACTTTTTTGAAGTCAACGTAATGATGGCTTGAAAAAAAAATCGATGTGTAAAAAGACTTTCGCTAGATAAACAATTAATGTTGCAACCATCTAATGTTAAATTTACTTTTAAAGTTTTAATTTGAGAAAGATACTATTAATAAGAGGTCAAATTAGAGTGTGTGCAAATTATGGTCTAGTGGTGAAAAGTGTAAATAAATAACAAAACTCGGTGATGGATTAAAAAAAATTGAATGTGTACCCAAATTTGAAATTTCAATGGGTTCTTTCGTTTTCCTAAACCAACCAAAGAGAATAACGCTGCTCTTTTTCTTCCATTCCACAGCGGTTCGATGCATTGTTCTATTCATTTTGACCATTACAGGCATGATTTCTCAAATGAAACTGCATCGTACTGCTGCTCCACGTTTATAAAAGAAAAGAGAAACATCAAACACCTAACCACGTTGTATTATATTAGATAAGAATTTTTTTTATTTGTTTGTATTATGAAATAACTCAAGAGATAGAGAAGAAAGGATTTAGAAAAAATATAAGATAAGAGAAATGCCTATCAAATTTTATTCATATCTCTCAATACAAATGAGGTACCTATTTATAGATATAAATTTGTAACTCCAAAAAATTATATCCTAAATGTAAAATAATATACTATAAAGAAGGATATAAATGTGAAAAATGAATATTCAAAGAGTTATAGTTATTGAAGCCAAAGAATTACAATTCTTGAAGGAGATGACCATCCACATAAAAAATTGAATCATAACATATTTTCAATGAATTTTGAGGGTTAACAAACTAAATTGACATCCATGATAATGAGTAAACTCATAACACTCCCCATTAGATATCCATTGTATAAGGAATATGCCGCACTAAAACTTTACTAGAGAAAAAACCAGTGAAAAAAAAAAAATTAGTAAAGGAAAAAGAGTATATCATTTTTGTATACACTCCCTCTATTCATAATATCACTATAGATTTTTGAGCTGATATATCCCAATTTTATATACTAATATTTTAAATATTAAGGTAGGTAGTGCCTTGGTAAATAAGTTGGCTAGATTATCACTTGAGCAAATTTATTAAACATCAATATCACCATTCTTTTGAAAATCATGAGTGAAAAAGAATTTTGGTGAAATATGTTTTATTCTATCTCTTTTGATATATTCTTCCTTCAATTGAGCTATACATGCCATATTGTTTTTATACAGTATAGTTGGAGTTTTCTTGCAAGAAGATAACCCACTTGCTTCTCAGATATGTTGAGTCATAGATCTCAACTAAATATATTCTCAACTTGCTTCATGAACTGCTATAATTTATGTATCATTTAAGGAAGTAGCCACAAGTGTTTGTTTGGTGGAACGCTATGATACAGCTATGTTTCCATGTGTAAATATATAGCCTGTTTGATATCTAGTTTTATGTGGATCAAATAAGTATCCAATATCTGCATATCCTAAGAGTTCTGATCTAGATCAATTTGTATATAACAAGTCCATATCAACAATGCCTTGAAGATATCGAAAAACATGTTTAACTCCAGCCCAATGTCTTTGTGTTAGAGCTTAAATAAATCTGGCTAACAAGCTTACAGTAAAAGCTATATCAGATTTTATATTATTAGTAAGATACATCAATACACCAATTGCATCAAGATATGGTACTTTAGGACCAAGAAGTTTTTCATTATCATCTTGAGGTCAAAAAATATCTTTTTTCATATCAAGCGACCGAATAACCATTGGGATACTCAATGGATATGCTTTATGTATGTAAAATTTTTTAAGACCTTTTCGTATATAATTTGACTAATATATAAAATTTTCATTTTTCAAATGCTCAATCTATAGGTCGAGACAAAACTTTATCTTTTCAAGATTTTTCATTTCAAATTCATTTTTCAAATAATTTACTATCTTTAGAATCTCTTTAGGAGTTCTAATAATATTGAAATCACTAACATATACAACGATGATTAAAAATCTTGAATTTGCTTGTTTTTTGAAAACACATAGATATATATGGTCATTCTTATATTATTCCTTTAACAAATATTCACCAAGACGATTATACTACATTCATTCAGACTATTTTAGTCTGTACAAAGATCTTTGCAATTTAATTGAATAAAGTTTTTTGGGCCTTGAATTATATGCTTCAGGCATCTTAAATCCTTCTGAGATTTTCATATAGACATCATGATAAAGTAAACCATATAAATATGCTGTAACAATATCCATAAGATGCATATCAAGTTTTTCATGCACTTCCAGACTAATAAAATAACGAAATATGTTACATCCACCACAGGAGAATAAGTTAATTCATAATCAATTCCAAGACTTTGTGAGAACCCTTGTGCGACAAATTGTGCTTTATATCTCGTAATTTTATTTTTCTCATTTCATTTATGTACAAATATCCATTTGTACCCAACAGGTATTATACCTTTAGGTGTTTGGACTATAGGCCCAAAAATCTCATGTTTTTCAAGTGAGTTCAATTCTATTTGAATTGCGTCTTTCTATTTTGGTCAATCACATCTACGTTGACATTCATAGATGGATGTAGGTTCATGATCCCTATTAGCATTTATAACATTAAGTGCTACAAAGTATGCAAAGGTATTGTCAACAACTATTCCCTTACAATTAAATCTTTTCCCTGTAGAAACATAACTTATTGACATCGCATCATTTTTATCAGTTTCAAGTACCTGAACTTCTTCTAAAGTTATGTTACTTGTTATGTCTCTAAACTCCTTAAGAGTATTTATATCTTTCATGAGCTTATTATGAATAATTGTCCCTTTTCTTTTGTAAGGAATTGTATCTTTTGAATTAATTGGTCTGCCACACTTTCGGCATGCTTTGGACTCATTAGCTATTTTAGCTACAAATTATCCTTCAGGGATTTCAATTCTTATAGGAGTATTTGCAGCTAGTATATGTGATTTTGTCACTATTTTAGGTCAGTAAATGTATTTAGTAGGTGATTTGCTATATTTTGTAAGTGAATTATTTTTTGAATTTCAAGTTCACATTGTTTAGTACAAGGATCAAGATATATCAAAGTATTCCATATGATTTCTTTGACTAACTTTTTATCTTTTTCTCCTTTTAATGTTGGGAAAACTAACTCATCAAAATGATAATTAGAAAAATGTGCTGTAAATACATCTTCTGTTATTGGCTTAAGATATTTTATAATAAAAGGCAAATCATACCCAACTTATATTCCCAACCTCCTTTGAGGCCCCATTTTAGTACATTGTGGTGGAGCTATTGGAACATATACTACACATCCAAAAATTGTAAGATGGGAAATATTTGACTCTTGACTATAAGCTAAAAGGAAATATTTATAATAATTTGTTGGTCTTTTGCGTATATAAGTGTTGCTACATGCTAAATTGCATATCCCTAAGTAGAAATAGGGAGATTCGTTCTCATTAGTAAAAGTCTAGCAATTAATTAAAGTCATTTAATAAACAATTCAACTAAACCATTTTGTGTATGAACATGAACTACAAGATATTCAACATTTATTCCAATTAACATGCAATAGTCATTAAAAGCCTGTGAAAAAAAAAATTCTCTAATATTATCGGGCCAAATAAATTTAATGGTATAATTTGAAAATTGTATTCTTAATTGAATAATTTGAGTAAATAATCTTGCAAATGTCAAGTTGCAAATTGATAACAAACATACATGAGACTATCTATTAGATACATCTATTAATACTATAAAATATCTAAATGGTCCAAATAGTGGGTAAATAGGCCCACAAATGTAATCATGTATATGTTCAAAAAAAGTTAAAGATTCAGTTTCAACTTTAGTTAGTGATGGCTTAATAATCAATTTACATTGAGAACAAGCAGTATATGAAAATTCCTTAAATTGAAAAATCTTCAAGTTTTTCAATGGTTGTCCATGTGAATTCTTAATAATTTTTCGCATCATTATTATTCTAGAATGCCTTAACCACTCATGCCAAATGGTAAGTGTTTTTAATTTATAAACTTCTGGTTTATAGTTACATTTATCTCAATTGTACTAATTCTTGTATAGTACAAACTAGAAGAGAAAGTTGGTAACTTTTTTAGTATCTTTTTCTCACTAGAAATAATATTTATGATATAGAGGTGTTCATTATTTCCTTCACACACAATCTCTATATGATATCTATTACGATGGATATCTTTAAAACTTAACAAATTTCTTTGAAACTTAAAAGAAAATAGAGTATTATTTATAATAAATCTCGCTCCTTCCAGTAATATGATAATAGCTATTCCAAATCCTTCAATTAATCATCTATTATCAGAGATTGTGGTAACATTAGCTTCACCCATGTTTATTTGAGAAAAATATTTTTTATCTTTTAAGATCGTGTGAGTGCTTGCACTATCTACAAGACATATATCTTCATTCATATTTTCTAAAATTAAAAAAAATAAAAGTATAAGAAACATTATAAAAACTTATACTTAAAATTTCATATAAACTTATAATTATAAAAACAATTCCAAACACATAAACTTATTTTAAGCATCACTATTTTCTTGTAGGTTGACAAAGAAATATGATACATCTAAGTGTGTAGTATTTATGTGATCATTAGCAAAATTATCATATAGATTAACAAAACTGGTCTCAACTCCTTTCTCCTTTTCCTTCATTGATACTTGATAGAGATTAACGAGGTGTTTTGCCATATGATAGGTACATGGCCAATGTCCATTCATACCACAACAATAACATGAATTTTCTGAATTCTTCACATGTTTCTTTTATCTACTTGTGTTTTCTGTTTTTCTTCTCTCGTATTCTACTTTTGGTGGTAAGCAACGCTCTTATGATAAGGAGCATTATTTCTTTCACGGCCATGTACACGACCTCGACCACGACTACATTCTTGTCCATTATTATTAATCATAGTCACATTCACTTCAGGGAATAGAGTAGTACCAGTTAGACAAGCTTCATGATTTTTTATTAGTAGCTCATTATTTTGCTTAGTCACAGGAAGGCATGAAATTAATTATAAGTATTTTTTAAACCCTTTTTTTCTATATTGCTATTGCAGAAGCATATTATAGGTATAAAAAGTAGAGAAAATTTTCTCTAACATATCTTTTTCAATAATTACTTCTCTGCATAATTTTCATTAAAAGCTAATACAAAACATTGTGAAATCATTCTCACTAATTGATTTAAAATTTTGCAATCATAGATGCATCCAATCATAATAAGCTTTTGGAAGAATAATAGTTTTCTGTTGCTCATACCTTTCTTTCAAATTATTCTAGAGTACAAGTGAATTTTTCACTATAAGATATTCAGATTTCAACCCTTATAGAAGTGATGACAAAAAAAATAAATAATTCTTGAAAGATTAAGAGCCATAAATTTAAGTTTTGCAAGATTTGACATGATAATTTAAATAGGATAAAAACTAATAGAAAAATTAACGAGTAAGATAAAAAGATTTTACCTTTCTTGCTTAAATGATTAAGAGCAAATTTGTACTAATAACATATTATGAAATAACTCAAGAGATAGAAAATAGAGGATTTAGAGAAGATATAAGATAAAAAAATGCTTATCAAATTTTATTCATATCTCTCAATGCAAATGAGGTGCCTATTTATAGGTACAAGTTTATAACTCTAAAAGCTTACATCTTAAATGTAAAATAATATATCATAAAAGAGAACATAAAGTTAAGAAATGAATATCCAAAGAGTTACAATTCTTAAAACCAAAGAATTACAATTTTTGAAGGAGTTGGTCATCCATATAAAGAATATATATCATAATATATTTTCAATGAATTTTAGGGATTAAGAAACAAAATAGACATCCATAATAATGGGTAAATTTATAACATTTTGCCGATTTTAGAAGAAATAATAATAAAATATGTGAAACTCATTTAAATGATGAGTTATATTTAAATCTATAAATTTATTTAAATAATAAATCCCACACACTTTATATTTATCTCTTTTAAAAAGTAATAGAAAATTAAAAAAATAAAGATAATTCAAACTCCTCTTATACAACATGATTTTTATTAGTCATGAGTTTTTTAAAAAAAATTAGTTATGAGTTTGACTCCTGCAACAAATCAATAAAATTGAAAATAATTGTATTTAACCTAACTCAATGGCTCATGAATTTTTAACTTAAAAGAGTTGACTTAAAAGTAAATAAATGTTTTCATTTTTATTATTTGAGTTTAAATTTTACTGTAATTGTTTAAAAGACTTTTTTAATGCAACAATTCATATGAATATATTTATTTATTTTTATTAAAAATATAATTTATTATAAAATACATGTATTTCTTAAAAATTTATTTTTAATGTTATTGATTTTGTATTTAAAATAAAAAAGTTAGCTTCTTTACTAAATTCATTAATTTTGTGATAACATTTATGTCTATCAATATATATTTAACACACATATCATTGTAGAAATAAAATATTATTTTTTAATTGGTTAATCTTAAAAAAATATTTTGTGAATGAGTTATTTGTTTCAATAATTATTTATTTTTTATCAAATAATTTTCAATTTACTAAATTTAGAAAAATGACTATTTTATATTAATACAATATATACTTAACACTTTTTATATTATATATTGATAGATATAAAAATATTTTGATTAAAATAAGTGTAATAGTAACTTATCTTCTATTATAAGGCATGTAAGTGTAGTGCATCCTTTGATTTTAATAAAAAAAAAAATTAAAACAAAAGGGAGCGTTATATAATTTGAACATCTCTTAGAGACCTAATGCATGTGAGCTCTTATGATTGAATGAAGCTAACAAGAGTACTAGTTGCATAAAAAATAAAGTGGACTAAGTCTAAGTATTGATCCAATGAGAAATGTTTATGCAATAGAGAGTGTTTAACATGAGGAGATCATGAATACCATGAAGAAGATAAGTAATTACAAGTATCCTAAGCATACATACAAGTATCCCAAGTGTCATTGGTTACTATGAAATGAACATATGTATAAAAGAGTATAAAATGAAATATAAAGAAATAAGATTCAAGAATCTAACATTGACTCAAAAAGGCATAATAAATGAACTCAGATAGATTAGGCAATCATGCATAGCATTAAATACCTAATTCCTATAGGCAAGTGAATTTCTAATGTTGACTATCCTTCAAAATCCATCGACCTATCCTAATCTTGATTTCCCCTAAGATATCCCTCAGAATCCATCTAATTTATATTTATTCATAAGTGATTAACTAAGTGATTAGATGTGCCTCAAAATTACCTCACACATAATTAAACTTAGTTACATTTTATCAAACACTTTGTGAGTGCTTAATATAAATGGTATATTTGCTATATTAAGTTGTCCTAGTGTGATAATGTCCTTTAGAATTATATCTAATTCAAACTCAATTATATAATTACTATCTCATCTTAATTATTACTGCAACTTAGCACATTCCTTGAAATTAAGCTAAATCACAATAGGTAAATAAGAGTCCACAATAATCACACAAAGCACTATGATCAACAACAAACATCAATATAACAATGGAAATGATAGGTGTATCATCACAATCCCAATAATATACAAATTTGTCTCAATAATCTAGTCCTAGATTAATACAATAAAATCAAAAGACAATAATCTATGGAAAAGATAATTTTTGAAAAGGATACAGAATAAGCCTAAAACAGAAGAGTCAACGTATAAGGGATGTGAATAAAATTTTGAAACTTATTTAAAATATCTTTCTTTTTTTCATATTAAGTCACACTAGCCTTTCTCCTTCATCAAATTGACATACTCCGACCATGAACTAGCATAGATATGCGTGTGAAAAATAGGAAGAGAGATAAGGAAAAAGGAAGCCAAAAAGATAAGGTTATGTGCCTAATTTTATGTTTTGCTTGTTAGCAACCTTCTCCTCTTCAAGCCCTTTTCTAAGGCTGGTTTTGCTTTCTTGAAAGAGTGAAGTTGGTGGCTAATCTTTTAAGGAAAAGTGTAACATCTGATTTTCTTAAAACGAGAGAAAATATGAGAAACGTAACATACAGTTTCTCTGTAAACGAACGAAACTCACCGGATACAAAAAGAAGTCTCCCAGAATGAGATAGTTAAGGTCCCAAAAAATTTTGAAAGCATTCTAGACTCCTAAAAATGAGAATTCCAAGCTCAGACGGAAGGAAAAACAGAGCTAGAATGAAGAAACAATTTCTTACAAAACGTAATAGCATTTTCGTAATTTTGAGCAATTTTTGGAATTCACACAAGAGGGCTTTTTAAATGAAAATTTTGAGTTCTTTGGGGTTCTTAGAGGCCCTGAAAACTAAGAAAACTCCCAGAACAATTAAAACCCCTCCGGTGGACGCTTTCCAACGTCAGTATGTCTGAACTTTGACAGATTCGTTCGGAAAGATTTTAGCTCTAATTTGAATGATTCCAAAAGTATTTTACTAAATTGGGAATCTAAATTTTATAATAGAAAATACAGCTCTTAAAAAGGAGCTAAAACAAAAGAAAAACGAAAATGCGAAGAACAAAGGGCAAAATGAGAATTTTTGAAAAGTGTAACTTACTCCCACCTATATATATAATGCACCCTTCTTCTCCCTTCATTATGCATGACCAAGTTCTATCCAAAACCATAGGAAAACCTTAGAGGATGAGGCGCACAAGAGGAGGAAGAAAAGGAGGAGAAATTCAAGGTAAAAAGGTATGGATTTTCACAGTTTTTCATGCTCTTTCTCTTCTAAACCTCTTTTCCTTCATTTTCCTTTATTTTTTATGATTATAATGAAGTATATGGATCTATTTTAACGAAGAAATAGAGAAAAAAAATTTAGATTTGAAGAGAGGAGCTCAAAGAACACAAGATTCAAGTGAGAAAAAGTAAAAAAAATAAAGTAATTTCTCCTTCTATAGTTGTCATCTTTGGTTCCCTCCTCCTCCATTTTGCTCTACTTGAGAAAACCCTAGGAAGAGATGATTTTTAGGCAGAACCAAGTATGAATCTAAGGAAAAAGGGTGTGGAGATTAAGAATATGCAAAGAAAATAACAAAATAACCATTAGAAATTAAGATGCAAATTCTAAGGTTTTATGTGCACCTTCCAAATTCTAATTTTATATGATAACTCCTAGGTTTAATTAAGAGTTTAAATGAATTCTTGAGACACCTAAGATGCTCCCCACAAGCTTCCTCCTTCAAGAAAACTAAGAGAACTCCAAGAAGGCCAAGGAAGCCCATAGTCTCAGCCAAAGAGGGTTCTTATAGTAGGGGAGAGTTTTAAATTTTTCTAAGGCTATTCTTGAGTCATATTTGATGAATGAAAGGGAGGAAAGGTCTTGGAAAAAATTTAGAACTCATCAAAAGTGATTTGGTGTCTTAGGTTTTATATTATGACCTAAAGAAGTAATATGATACTAGGCCATTTGTTTTAATAGTGTGATAACTCCAAGAGGCTTAAAAGGGGTCAAGAATCGTATTTAAAAGAAAAGAATGAGGTCTAGAAATTATTTGAGGGGTGTTGCTTCATTAGGTGGATTTATGGATTATAATGGGAGTTATAGAGTAATCTAGTACTTAAGCAAGTTGTATGGCTTTAAAGAATATTTTATAAACCTAATTGGCTCCCATAAATTGTATCTAAGCTAAGAGAAACCATCTCCACAAGCTTGTGGGTGTGTGACCGAAAGAGGAGGTTTGAATCCAAAAGGAAAAGTATGTAATTTTGTGCAAGGTAGCTCTCTCCACCTTATTTCATGCATGGATGTGTGTTTAGCTTATTTTAGAATGTGTGTATCTACATTTTCAAGCTATGAAAAGTATGCTAGCATGCCTTTATATGCTATAGTTCTTGATACCATGTTATGGTTCTAAATGAGTACATGACATTTGTTTGAATTTGCTTGAGTGTGGAGAGGCTAAGAACTCTTCCCTTTGGTGGGGATGAGCCAAGAACCATTGAGCTTGGTTAAGACAAAGTAAAGAGTCTCCCAAAAGTAAAGTGGGCTCTTAAGAATATGGTTGAGTCCAAAGCTCTCAAAGAATGGGTGAGGCAAGTCCAAAATCTATGAGGAGAAGTGTGAGGCCAATCCAAACACTTGGTGAGCTCTTGAATGTCTTGTATGATTTGTTTATATGCCAAGTTTGCTTTTAAAATGTCCATGACTTCCATTTTCTCTATGCATGCAATTGTAAAGCTTGCTTTACACATATTATGTATGATTGAATGGGAGATGAGTTATTGAGATTCTCTTAATCTCATCCCCTCCTCTCCAATGATTTATATGCTAGGTGAACTAAGTGGATATGCTTGACCACGAAAATTTTTATGTGTGTCCGCAAGTGCACGGGTCGGATCAAGTAGTTCAGTGATAAGTAAAGTATCGTTCCCACAAAGAATGACTTGAATGTAATTAGGCAGTGCACAACCTACTTTTATCCACGTTAAACAACCAATTATGAAAATTTTTGACTTTAGAACTAATTTTAAAATAAAGCAAATTGAAAGAAAACTTAGTTGGCAAAGAAAAAGTTGATAAAATCCAAGGTTTTAAAATTACCTAGAGTCACTAATCCCTTGATGTTTACTAAACTCAATTTCTTGTTTAATTGCAATTAATTTTCACCTTGTGGGTTAAGGGATTCAAAAGCTATAACCGTCCGTCGATGTAATTATAGCCCTACTCTTCCCTAAAATCTAAGTGTCCTTAGATTTAGGTTCGAGTGCATTAAGTACTATAACCCTCTACAAACCAATTAACGCAATTAGGTATATTTCTATCCAAATTACAAATTAGATAATTCTAAACTTAATTTATCCAACTCTTAGGTCCAATGAGAACCCCTTTTTCAAGGTCAATTCCAATTAGCCAAATCAATTCCAAGAGGTGGCCAATCCCTAAGAAAGCATTAAGTAAGAGAAGGATACACAAGACTCCAATTATCACAATCAACAAGATAATTAATGATCTAGTTCACATCAGGTTCATAGTGCTCTAGGTAAAAGGAATTTAGCTACACAGCTAAATCTACAGTAAATCCCAATCCAATACATGGAGAAGATGAAAAGAAGCAAAGAAAGCAAACAAAGGATTGATAGAGATACAGAAAGTGAAGTTTTCCCTTTGATTCTTCTTCTTTCTTCACCCTTCCAAGCTTGGATAGCCTCAAAGATCACCCAAAATCGCCTCCCTGGACGTCCAGACTTTTCTCTGCCGCAGAATGCCTCAACCCTAGCTCTTCCTCCTTCCTTTTTTATCTTAAAAATTAAAACTGTGTGTTTCAGGTCCGACCTCGCTATGGCGAGGAACAACTCTCGCTATAGCGAGGTCTCATAAGTTCTCAGGTTTCTGCTACGCTCGTTACCTCCACGCTATAGCGAGTTGCTCTTTGAAATTTCTATGCAACACGACTTCGCTATTGCGAAACGTCCCCTTCGCTACGGCGAAAGTGCCATCTCGCTATAGCGAACTTCGATCTCGCTATAGCGAGATGGCTTGTTCAATCTGCTTTTGCCATTTTCAGCTTCCCTCTCTTATGTTCAACTCTTTCTACATTTTGCTACTTTTCCCTGAAAATGAAATCAAACGTAAAGTGAGGCTTAAACTGATAAAAATATTACAATTACAATACTTTCTTTGTTTTGTTTGATTGAGTACACTTTTAACCATATTCATCAAGAGAAAAGTATTTTACCTCCCTAATTTAGTATCAAATATAGTCCTTTTGAATCCTAAATTAGGAGGTTATCAAACTCCCCTATACTTAAATCTTTGCTTGTCCTCAAGCAAATCTTAGAAAGGATTACACCCAAGCAATCAGAATTTCAGATCCCCCCCACACTTATAATGAATCCAATTTCAGAAGCAGAAGCTCAGCAAAACTCAAATTGGATTTGAAAACAATGTACTCATAGTAACACCCTTATTTCTAAAGTGTGTGTGTGTTCAACAAAAGATGTTAAGAAATAATCAAGAAATCCTAAATAAATTTTCCCAGCAATTTCAAGACCTAACCCAATCATCTGTACTAACTTCAATCATCAAAGCTCATTGAAAGGGGTCTCTATTGTTTAATGTAGAATTATTTCTAGCATTTTTTTTTTCTCTCCTCGTCAAATTACTTAATCCTTTTGACGCGAATGACAACATTGGTTATGAAGCCACCCGGTTACTCAGATTAAAGAAATCCTCAGAAGGCTACTAGCATACTCTTAGTTTTATCACTGTTTGACGCGAAAGTCCACACTTTTTTATGCAAACCCCCGGTTACTAAGTGATTTCAACCATTGGAGTAGAAAATCATTTTGGTTTTTTTTTTTTTTGCACAAGATATCCCTTTCAACTGACAGTCAAGTATCCATTAGGAACAGATAAATTGGGGAAGTCTAAAACAACTGGAAGCTCATTATAAGAAAAACTTGAATTACTTCAAAAATCATCTTATTGGAAAGTGCTCCTATTGTGGGTGCATACTACAACTACATTACTTACTTTATCCATTTTAAGTTCGCTTAACCTCTACATTCCTTAATTAATATTCATCTAAAGTGATAAGGGATGAATCTGATTTAACATATGAGCATAAGGAATATGGGCACTTGAATATTATTAATAAAAAGATGTTATTGTCAACTTATATCCACTTATCCTATAGTTATCTATGTTTACCTTAACTCCCCCACACTTAAAAGTTACATTGTCCGCAATGTATAGAATGGGAAAAATCAGAAGTAGAATAATAGAAATAGATGGGGGCGAAGGGAAGGGATGTAAAGAGGTAGAGAGAGACGAGACTCCCCTGATAAGAAGAGATAAGAGAGCAAGGGGATGCTTGTGAACCACTCCTTCATCTGAGAGACAAAAATAGACAAAATATACGCAGCAAATAGTAAGTTGGCGTTAGAATTAAGAAGACAATTAAGAGCATAGCCAATTCAGGAGTTGAGAGCATAAGCAGATATAGTTATCCATATACAGTTATCCAAAATAAAAAATAAGGAAAAGCAAAACAAAAACTGGCAGCTGGATATGAGGGTCCTAAGAATCAGAAGGCCCAGGTTGATCCTGAAGTGCAGGCTCCTGAGAGAGAATGATAACCGGGGTCTGAGAAGCCTCAGGAGGTGGTGGTGGAGGTGCGGGCATCAGGTAGTCCATGAGCATCTGCAACTGATCTTTCATTGATAGGACATGCCCTTCCAGCCTATCAATGAACTCTCGTGCCCAACTCTCAAATTCTGTACTATATGGAGCACCATGTCCTATCGGCTCTGGAGTACCCAGGCGCTGCTGTGAAGGAGGAGGTGGAGATGCCTCAGGCTGTGCCTGAGCAGGTGCTCTCTGCCTACAGGGCTGTCCTGGTGCATCCTTCATACTGTCATATTTGAATGGCCCCTTTGGCTTAAATTGTGCGTCATTTTTAGAGACGCGGCTACCCCCCATGGTAAGTAATTCTGTAAGCATATGAGGGTATGCCAGGCTAACCCGGTCGGACCTCGTCACTTGCTTGAAGTTTAAGTACATGAGACAAGGAATGTTTACCCGCTGCCTAGTCATAAAACACCACGTCAGAGTAGCTCGTTCTTGGGTCATGTCTGATCCATGAGAACTTGTCAGTATGTTGCTTGTGATGAATTGTAACCAGAAACGAGTGGGTTTGTTGAGTTGGTTCACCGGGTAGACCTTGTTAACCAGTAGAGCTTCTTCAGCAATTGTCGTCTCCACTTCTTCCAAAGGAATGGATTGAGGGTTCTCCATGTAGGACTGGAAGGCACAGTCTGGGACATCAGGCAATTCATAAAAGTTTTGGAAGACTTTTTCGTTGATGCGCACCTAAGCCGAACGGCAGTAGTATTCATCCTCCTCCTCAGTGTCCTTAAAATTAGCGTACAGCTCTTGGATCATTAATGGGATCCGATGCACTAGTTTTTTTGTAAATCCTTGCAACCCATGCCATTCAAAATCTGGGAAGGTTAAGTCCAAGACATGGGGTGCATAGTAATGGTCTTCAACAACCCCTCTGTCAGCAAAAAGCCGCTCAAAGCGAAATTTCACCCGGGCAGATGCAAACCGGTCCTTGTCATATGATTTCTTCTGTTGTTTCGAGGATGAGGCTTCAGTAGTTTTGGTTTGCTTCTTAGGAGCCATAGCCCTGAAATTCAAACAAGAAAGAAAAACCCAAAATCAGTAGCAGCATTCAAAGGAAATTATGGAATCAGTAAATCAGATGAATGCAGCATGTTTATACTAAGAGAAGACACAAATAAAAGCATCCAAGGGACTGGGGGTCTAGGAATATAGAAGCAAACTAGACAAACTGGGCCATAAAAATGCAATTTTCTGGAAAAACCTTCGAACTCGCTGTAGCGAGTTCGAACTGATTTTGTACAGCGAGAATTAAACGGAGTAAAAACCAAATTGAAGCCATCATTGTGCACAGAAACAGTCGACCAGCAATACCCATCCAGAAAAACTAACAAAATAATCCCTAAATACTCAAATCTAAGCAAAACAAATTGAACCCTAAAATGACCAGATTCAGCAAAAATAGCCAGCAATTCAGGAGAGAAAGGGTTTAATCGATTTACCTGATGCAAGGAATGCAAGGGAGGAGGGAAATGCGAGCCTAAAAGATGCGAGATTCAGCAAAGGAGAGAATGAAAGAGGCTAGGAACTCCGTCGCAGTAGCGAGAACGAAATGACGGAATGGAGAAGAAACTGTAGGTTATTTTATATAGAGAGACTCCCCACTGCCAAGCAATAGCGAGGGCTTCTCTAGGGTAATTACCAAAAGCAAAGCTGCTGTCCTCGCAATAGCGAAAATTTCTTCTTGCCATGGCGAGAAGACTTGGATAATTACTAGTGGCTAAAAAATCTCGCTATAGCTAGGCTATAGCGAGGATCTCTCTGGATTTAGTACTCAGCCATGGAAATGTTGCATTCGCTGTAGCGAATGAGTTATCTCGCAGTAGCGAAGAAACTTCGCAAAAAATTTGTACAACAATTACTCACAATAGCCAGGCTACAGCGAGGTTCTCTCTGGAATTAGTACCAGAATGCAACACAGAGAGCTCGCTATGGAGAGGTAATTTTCTCGCCGTAGCGAGAACACTTAATGTTGCAGACTGTGGCTCGCCACAGCCTGGCCATAGCGAGATACTCTCTGTGTGTGTATCAGAAGTGGGACAAGCATCCTCGCCATAGCGAGAGGGATTCCTCGCTATAGCGAACTATTTTTTTTATTATTATTATTATTTTTTATTATGTGTTTCCCCACTAAAATGCTCACTAAAACACTCCCTCAAATGAAACCAGATATAATAATAATTCAAAGCATGGTTAGAGGCTCCCTGTAAACATGTCTGGTGTTGCTCTTTCTTGCCAATCCCTTGCTCCTTAATATCCCCATTTTAACCTACAAAACACATAAAAAGAGAAAAGTATCAAACTCAAAAATGAGAAAAACTTTAGATTCAAACTTAAAAACAAGAAGAAAACTTGGGTTGCCTCCCAATGAGTGCTAAGTTTAAAGTCTTCAGCCAGACTATCCTGACGCTTCTATGAGCAGTCTTGGAGTTGCACATTTGCCTTCATCCTGTCCATTGGTCCACCAAGGTAATGCTTCAAGCGTTGACCATTTACCTTAAAAGTTTCCCAACTTTTCTCATCTTGAATTTCAATGGCACCAAAGGTAGTGGTAGACACCACCTTAAAAGGACCAGATCACCTGGATTTAAGCTTTCCTGGAAACAACCTCAAACGAGAGTTATACAATAGCACTAAATCACCAGGTATCAAATCCCTTTTTAAAATCTTCCTATCATGCCAGATCTTGGTCTTTTCCTTATATAGCCTAGAACTCTCATAAGCTTGTAACCTGAATTCATGAAGTTCATTGAGGTTCAACAGCCTCTTCTCACTAGCATCTTTATAATCCAAATTCAACTTCTTTATGGCCCAAAAAGCTTTGTACACAAGTTCCAAAGGTAAATGACAAGCTTTTCCAAAAACTAATTGATATGGAGACATACCAATTGGTGTTTTGTAAGCTATCTTATATGCCCATAAAGCTTCATCTAGCTTATCAGACCAATCTTTCCTATTAACACTCACTGTTTTTTTCAAAATTCTCTTGATCTCCCTATTAGATACTTCACAGAGGCCATTGGTCTGAGGGTGGTAAGCTAAAATCATTTTGTGGTAAACTCCATATTTTTTCAGCAAAGATTTAAATAAGCGATTATTAAAATGAGTTCCACCATCACTAATGATAGCTTTAGGGGTGCCAAAACAAGAAAAAATGTTCTTTTTTATAAATCGCACCACTGTTTGAGCATCATTGTGTTGGCAAGCTACCGCCTCAACCCACTTACTCACATAACTGCCACTAAAATATATTGTTGGCCTCTAGAAGAAACAAAGGGACCCATAAAATCTATTCCCCATAAATCAAATAACTCAACTTCAAAAATACCAATTTGAGGAAGTTCATGTCTTTTAGAAATATTACCGGATCTTTGACAAGCATCACAGTGAGAAACAAACACATGAGAATCCTTAAACAATGTAGACCAATAAAAACCAGATTGCAATACTTTAAAAGTAGTTTTCTGACCACTAAAATGTCCCCCAAATGGTGATGCATGGCATGCAAGCAAAATACCATGTTGTTCAATCTCAGGAACACACTTCCTAAGAATGCCATCTACACATCTTTTGAACAAATAAGGCTCATCCCAAATGTAAAACTTAACCTCATTCAAGAACTTCTTCTTTTGATAATAGTTTAAATCAGGAGGTAAAATTTCACAAACAATATAATTTGCTATATCAGCATACCAAGGTACATGTAGCAAATTAGCAGCCATAATGCATTCATCAGGGAAAACATCATTCACAAGCTTATTATCACTAACATGTTCAGAATCTAACCTAGAAAGATGATTAGCTACTAGATTTTCACTTCCTTTCCTATCTACTATATGTAAGTCAAACTCTTGAAGTAATAAAACCCACCTAATCAATCTAGGTTTGGACTCTTTCTTTCTTAACAAATATTTAATAGCCGCATGATCAGTGTGTACTACTACTTTGACTCCTAACAGATAAACTCCAAACTTCTCAAAAGCAAAGACAATAGCCAACATTTCTTTCTCAGTGGTAGAGTAATTTACCTGAGCATCCACTAATGTCCTGCTGGCATAATAGATAGGATGAAAAACTCGGTCTCGCTTCTGTCCCAAAACAACTCCTACTGCATAGTCACTTGCATCACACATAACCTCAAAAGGCAATGACCAGTCCGGAGCAACTATTACCGGTGCAGTTATTAGCTTCTGTTTCAACTCTTCAAAACTTTTCAAACAGTCATCATTAAAAAGGAACTTAGCATCCTTTTCTAATAGCTTGGTCAAGGGCTTTGAAATTTTAGAGAAATCTTGATAAATCTTCTATAGAATCCCACATGCCCAAGAAAACTTCAGACTCCCTTGACACTAGTAGGAGGTGGCAACTTTTCAATCAATGATGTCTTAGCCCGATCTACTTCCAAACCCTCCTTAGATACCTTATGTCCTAATACTATTCCTTCTTGCACCATGAAGTGACATTTTTCCCAGTTCAAAACTAAGTCAGTCTCCTCACACCTTTCAAGTACCTTAGAGAGATTCTTCAAACAAACTTCAAATGAATCACCAAAGACAAAAAAGTCATCCATAAAAATCTCCATGATATCTTCGATGAAATAAAAAAAGATTGATGTCATGCATCTTTGAAAGGTTGCTGGTGCGTTACATAACCCGAAAGGTATTCTCCTGAAGGCAAAAGTGCCATAGGGACAGGTGAAGGCTATTTTCTTTTGGTCTTCAGGTACTATAAAAATTTAGTTGTAACCTGAATAACCATCCAGAAAATAAAAATATTCCTTCCCCGCTAGCCTATCAAGCATTTGGTCAATGAAGGGAAGAGGAAAATGATCTTTTCTAGTGGCTGTGTTTAATTTTCGATAGTCCATGCACACTCTCCAACTAGTGACAGTTCTTGTAGAAATCAATTCTTTCTTTTCATTTGTCACAACTGTCAACCCTCCTTTCTTAGGGACGCACTGTACTGGACTAACCCATGCACTATCTGAAATTGGATAGATGATTCCTGCATCCAGCCACTTGATGATTTCCTTCTTGACAACTTCCTTCATCATCGGGTTAAGCCTCCTCTGATTCTCTATAGATGGTTTATGATCATCCTCTAGTAGAATTTTATGCATCACAATGGAAGGGCTTATCCCTTTGATATCTACAAGTGTCCATCCTAAAGCCTTTTTATGACTCTTTAGCACTTCAATCAATCTCTATTCTTGATGAGAATTCAATGATGTAGAAATGATGATAGGAAGTGTCTCTGAATCCCCTAAATATGCATATTTTAGATGCTGAGGGAGAGGTTTTAACTCCAAAATCGGAGGTTGCTCTATTGAAGGCTTAAGAGATGGTGCTGAACGTGAAGCCAAATCTAAAAATTCCACTTGCCAATGTTGTTTAGCCCGAGTGGTTGAAAAATTAAGCACTTGGGCTATCTCATGACTAGCTTCAGCGTTCTCATGCTTCACTCCCATTAATAGTGCTTCAATAGGATCTTGGACTATCATTGTATTAAATTGTTCTTGAGCTAAATCATCAATCACTGAAACTCTGAAGCAATTTTCAATATCTCTAGGATATTTCAGTGCCTTGTCCATGTTAAACACCACCTGCTTATCTCCCAATCTCATCACTATTTGTCCTTTCTCTACATCAATAAGAGTTCTAGCTGTGGCTAAGAATGGACGACCAACAATCAACGGATTATCTTTATCTTCTTCACAGTCTACAATAATGAAATCAGCTGGGTATATGAACTCACCAACCTTCACTAAAACATCTTCAATTATACCCCGTGGATATGCTAAGCTCCGATCTGCTAATTGCAATGTTACTGTAGTAGGTCTTGCCTCACCGAGTTGCAATTTCTCAAAGACAGATAATGGCATAAGATTTACACTGGCTCCAAGATCACACAAAGCCTTACCTTGAAAGTGAGTACCTATTTTACAAGGCACAGAGAAGCTACCCGGATCTTTGCACTTCATTGGAATCCGTGGGTTGATTATTTTGCTGCACTCTTCAGTAAGTGCTACAATTTCAAATTCCCCAAATCTTCTCTTCTTGTTCAGCATCTCTTTTAAAAACTTGACATACTTAGGCATGTACTCCAATGCTTCTGAGAATGGGATATTTATATGGAGTTGCTTGAACACTTCCAAAAATTTTTGATATTGCTTATCTTCCACCTTCTTTTGAAGTCTTTGTGGAAATGGTAAATGAGGTATTGGCCTTGGTAGTATTTGCAGTTTCTCTCCTTGTTTCTCCCCCTTATCAGCGTCTGCATGTTTTTTAACTTCTTCTCTACTCACTTTTCTCTTCTTTTCAACTGATGCATCCACACATTCTTCTCCTATTCTTTTATCATTATTCGTTTCCTCTATAGCACTTTCACCTTTATCATCCTCTACAACAGCCTTTGATGTAGGTGTGTGGCTAACCACCCTTGGTGTTTGAACATCTAGCAACCCTTTTCCACTTCGAAGAGTTATGGCCTTACATTCTTCCTTGCCTTCTCTTCTAGGATTAGGCACCGTATCACTTGGCAATCCCCCTTGTCTTAATGAATTCATTGCTGAGGCTAATTGACCCATCTGCACTTCTAGATTTCTCAAGAAGGTGTCTACTCTAGCATTCACTTGAGCTTGCTCTTCATTTTGCTTACTTTGAATGCTAATGAACTTAGCCAAGGCATCTTCTAGATTCGTCTTAGGTTCTTAAATAGGTGCATTTTGCCTTACAGGTTGAGCAAAACCTGGTGGTTGAGTAGGCTTAATGCTTGAGGAAGATGCTAGTTGATTCAGTGCTGGTCCATGCTTCCAAGAGAAGTTTGGATGATTCCGCCACCCAGGATTGTAATTATTAGAGTACGGATTCTTATTCTTTGGAAAGTTCCCCACATAGTTAACTGATTCTGAATGTGCCAAAGGACAATAATCCACTGAATGTAGATCACCACAGTTTTCACAAGTAATTGGGGCCACCTGAGTAGAACAGACATTCACTTGCTGATTTCGCTGCACTTGAGATTCTAGCATATCAAATCTCTTGTTCAATGTGGAAAGAATAGTAGCAAGTGGAATAGAGGGGTCTTCTTGAGTATTGGCAACACTAGCACTCACCCTTCTGTCACCTCCTCTTTGTACATAACTTTTAGATAATGTGTCCAATGCCTGAATAACATCATCCACAGGCATTTCATCCCAACACCCATTTAAAATAGCATCTAACATTGTATCGGTTTGTGGAGTTAGACACGTGCAGAAGTTCTGTACAATAGCACAGTCATCCATCCCATGGCTTGGGCATTGGCGAAGCAAATGCTTATACCTCTGCCATGCAGCATATAAGTGCTCATCTGAAGCCTGCTTGAAGTTGATGAGCTCACGACGTGCATCTGCTATTCTATTATTTGGAATGAAGTGAGCTCTGAATCTTGCTTCCAGCTTATCCCAAGTATCGATTGAACCCTCAGGTAGAGTCAATAACCACTCCTTAGCCTTTCCTTGTAGAGAGAGAGGGAATAGTCGAAGTCTCAGCACATCTCTTGGTACCCCATTCTGCTTGAATGAATCGCACACTCCCAAGAATGACAGAATATGACAGTTGGGATCTTCATCAGACCTCTCACCAGTGAATTGTCCATTGAGCTGCAACATGGAGATCATCACTGGCTTCAACTCAAAGTTAGCAGCTTGAAAGTCTGGCACTACTATACTAGATAGAGTGCCCTTCATAGTACGACCCACAAAGTCTTTTATGGACTGATTTGGATTCCCTTCCTGAGCCATTTCTTCACTCACCGAATTTGGAGTTTTAGAAGGAGATTCTTCAAAGTTCAAGTTTACCACAAGATCACTAATTTTCTTCGTTGTACGCTTCTTCTTTGTAGAGGATTGCTTCGGCATGTACTGTGGTACCTGTAGAGGAAAATTCAACCAATTGTATTACTTTAAACAAAAAGGAATCAAAGCAAATAATAGAATGAAAAAAAATTCTAACTAATTAACTAACTAATGCTTAATCGAGGACTACTAAAGATTATACACTTCTAACTGAACCATTAAGCCATTCCCCAACAACAGCGCTAGAAAACTTGACCACAAAAATTTTTATGTGTGTCCGCAAGTGCACGGGTTGGATCAAGTAGTTCAGTGATAAGTAAAGTATCGTTCCCACAAGGAATGACTTGAATGCAATTAGGCAGTGCACAACCTACTTTTATCCACGTTAAACAACCAATTATGAAAATTTTTGACTTTAGAACTAATTTTAAAATAAAGTAAATTGAAAGAAAACTTAGTTGGCAAAGAAAAAGTTGGTAAAATCCAAGGTTTTAAAATTACCTAGAGTTACTAATCCCTTGATGTTTACTAAACTCAATTTCTTGTTTAATTGCAATTAATTTTCACCTTGTGGGTTAAGGGATTCAAAAGCTATAACCGTCCGTTGATATAATTATAGCCCTACTCTCCCCTAAAATCTAAGTGTCCTTAGATTTAGGTTCGAGTGCATTAAGTACTATAACCCTCTACAAACCAATTAACGCAATTAGGTATATTTCTATCCAAATTACAAATTAGATAATTCTAAACTTAATTTATCCAACTCTTAGGTCTAATGAGAACCCCTTTTTCAAGGTCAATTCCAATTAGCCAAATCAATTCCAAGAGGTGGCCAATCCCTAAGAAAGCATTAAGCAAGAGAAGGATACACAAGACTCCAATTATCACAATCAACAAGATAATTAATGATCTAGTTCACATCAGGTTCATAGTGCTCTAGGTAAAAGGAATTTAGCTACACATAGCTAAATCTACAGTAAATCCCAATCCAATACATGGAGAAGATGAAAAGAAGCAAAGAAAGCAAACAAAGGATTGATAGAGATGCAGAAAGTGAAGTTTTCCCTTTGATTCTTCTTCTTCCTTCACCCTTCCAAGCTTGGATAGCCTCAAAGATCACCCAAAATCGCCTCCCTGGACGTCCAGACTTTTCTCTGCCGCAGAATGCCTCAACCCTAGCTCCTCCTCCTTCCTTTTTTATCTTAAAAATTAAAATTATGCGTTTCAGGTCCGACCTCGCTATGGCGAGGAACGACTCTCGCTATAGCGAGGTCTCATAAGTTCTCAGGTTTCCGCTATGCTCGCTACCTCCACGCTATAGCGAGTTGCTCTCTGAAATTTCTATGCAACACGACTTCGCTATTGCGAAACGTCCCCTTCGCTACGACGAAAGTGCCATCTCGCTATAGCGAACTTCGATCTCGCTATAGCGAGATGGCTTGTTCAATCTGCTTTTGCCATTTTCAGCTTCCCTCTCTTATGTTCAACTCTTTCTACATTTTGCTACTTTTCCCTGAAAATGAAATCAAATGTAAAGTAAGGCTTAAACTGATAAAAATATTACAATTACAATACTTTCTTTGTTTTGTTTGATTGAGTACACTTTTAACCATATTCATCAAGAGAAAAGTATTTTACCTCCCTAATTTAGTGTCAAATATAGTCCTTTTGAATCCTAAATTAGGAAGTTATCAATGCTAATGGGAGCTAACAACACTAAAGAAAGGAGACTGACAATCATATGTTTAACTTTTGCCACTTTAAGACTATGATTGTACCATATGATATATATAATGTTGTAAATGGTCTATGACCCTTGAGACATGAGCAAATATGCTATTATGTGATATTTAAATGTATGAATATGATATATGACCTCTAGCATTTAATTTGAGCATGAGATGCCAAAATGTGCAATGTGAAAGTATGATAGAAATGTGCATAAGTGTGGGTTGAATGGCCAAAATGAGATGTATGAGGTTTGATACCATTTGGACAGCTTACACAAGTCTTAAATGTACTTTTAGACTTGCTCAAAAGGTGCTACAACCAAGGGAAAGTCAATTGGCAAATTTGATACCCCATATGGAGCTAAATTTAACTATAATGGAACCCTATATCACTTTTTAGCTAAATGAGTTAATCTTGATTTGAAATTTGGCATGCAATTAGGTCTGATTGAAAGATTTTTGGAAAGCTAAAGATCATAATTTTTAGAGGTCTACAGAATATTTTGATAATTTTTCAAAATTGCCAATTTTCATAGTTTTTGGTTTGCTGCACTATTCATTTGGTCCGAAATTAAACTCTATCACTCGAGGCACAAATGATGTCCAATTGCCATAAAATTTTATACAGAGAAACTAAACAATCACAGTGACTTATGCCAACTAAAAGTACCTCATTTGAAGGTCTAGAGAGGGAGATATGAATTTTTGAAGTTTCTGTCCAGTATTAGTAATTTTGCCTAACTAGAAGTACTATTCCATTGAATTCTGAGGTCTGGGCTTGATGAAATGATCTAGAGATATTTTTTTCTCTCTAGTTAACATCCATAACTTTTCATATTGGTATCATTTGCATGGATTAAATTTTTATGGAATTAATTGGACATTTCCAAAGTTTTCTGTAAAATTTTATGACAGTTTTAGAGTGCAGGTTGACCTCTGGACTATTTTGGATGTCAAACGTCCTCTATGATAGATGTTATGGTCTAAGCATTTAGTATGAATTAGACATCTAAAACTTTCCAGAATGACAAAAATTGCATGATTTTAATTTTTCTAGATTTAGTTATTATTTTCCAAAATTTGGTCAAAAAATAGAGTAAATTTGGCCGAGAATGAACCTTTATATTCCATGCTCCATTTCGATTTCCATGAGTTGTGGGCATGTTTTTATGATGCAAATGAGTTATAATGATGCAATTAAATATGAGAATGAATAGTATGAGCTCACATGGTCCACGCGATACCGACTACAAATTTAAGTATGACGCAACGCAAATAAACTCATTATTTTCAGTTCCTTTTTCATGTGCTCTCATGGAAATGATGATGTGAAGCTTATGAATGTTATAAAATGAGCTAGAATTTATGTTGTTAAAAAAAGAGGATATTTGAAGTAACCAATTATAGCAAAAGAACCACCATCTAAAGAGCTTCCAAATGAGGTATGCCATGAGATAAGAATTTTCTATTTTCTTGAACTTTTTCTCCTTTTATGTCTCAGCTTAGAGAGAGAGAGAGAGAGAGAGAGAGATAGAGAGAGAGAGAGAATGGAGCAAGTTTTTGTTTGATAAAAACTTGATAAAAACAAGGGTTTAGAAATGAGGAGAGTAAGAATATACAAAGAAAATTGCAAAGAAAGTCATAGGAAGCAAGTTATAGTGACCTAGATTCCTAAATGAATTATGGAAGATGTAAAACCCTAGAAAGATAATTTGAGTTCTTTAAGGCCATATTTGAATTAGAAAAGAGTCAAAGATGTCCTATATGCCTTAAATTACCTAAGAAAAAGGCAAAATTCCATGGAAGCAACATGATGGGCATGTCTTGGCCAAAGAGTAGACCAAGGGTCTAGGAAGTGATTTCATAGATCCTAAAATTATGGATGATCTAGATATGAGCTATGAACACTAATGAAACTATTGGAATAAATTTAGAAGCCCTATTTTGAGAAGTGAAAATTTAGGGTTTATAAAGGGCATAATAAAATAACTTAGTACTAGCATGTTTACCTTACATATGATGACCCTAGTGGGTTTTATTAAAGTCATATGACTCATATAAAATAAGATCTTGAACCTTAGAAGTTGAATTATGGAAGTAACCATTTAAAGGGCTTAAAGTAGTTTAAATTTGTCTTATAAGTTCTAGTGAGTCTATATAGTAATGAAATGATTTAGAATAAATTCTAATGGGTTGCCTTGCATTTAAATTGATGTCATGTGTTCTATTGATCTCAAATGTTGCTAACCTTCCTTTTTGCGTATTGGAAAAAGGGAGAAAAATATATGATCTAAAAATTATGTATATGGATGTGAATGTGTGAATGTTATTGGCTGTTGCTTTGAAAATTATTTGTATAGACTATATAAACTATATGTAGATTGCAACAGGTTTTAAGAAAGCACAAAGTAAGAGGAAGTTTTCCTTTGCAAAGAGTCATACATGCTTTGATTAAAGGGGAGAAAATTTGCTCCATAATTCTTTATGAAAAGAAAGTGCTCTTAACTCTTATACTATTTGAATATTTTCCCAAAAAAAAAACTCTTGATATACATGTTTTCACATGTTTACCATAATAAAAAAAAGAGGAGAATATTGGATTAAAGGCTTTGGACCTTTGGACCTTTTGATATACATGTTGTGGAAAAGGGGCTTAATGTTAAAACACTCCATGGACCTAGATTGTATTAATAGGTTTATGGGCTTATTATTCAAATTTGATATTTAATGACCAAGAATTGCATATTGAACATATGTAATTTTAGTAAGTTTTCAAATATGACATTAAATGAGATGATTGAGCTATAAGGAAAGATTTATTTAGACTCAATATGATATATGAAGGAAGTTTTAGTTTTAGCATATAAGGTATGTTTTCAAATGTGCTTTATTGGAAATTATCTTAGGAACCTTATATGGAAAGATTTCGAATTAAGCACATCTTACACATTAATGAAATATTTCTGAGGAAAGTTTTGAAATTGTACCAACCACATCAATTACAATGTGTTATTTTGTATTGACCTTACATTGTCAATTTAATATGTGCATTAAATGCTAAAATTCAAATTAGGATTATAAAAGGCAAACTCAGTGAATTACGGAAGCTGTATATAGAAGGAATGTTACTTGAAGGAAGCAAGAGCACAATCAAAATATGAAGATCCATTCAAATATTCTATCCTCTAGAAGATCATACAAAATGAAATCAAAGTTTAACATTTGAAAGGCTGCATATTATGGAATAATAACATTGCACTTAATATTGATTGAGTTCAAACATTCAAGACAGATTCCTGACTATTAGAACATATTTGTGAATTGATTAATGAAGCTACCACCATTGATTACCAAGCTAAAATGTGAAACCTTTTAAAAAGCAAACTAAGAAGAGAGAACTAAATATCAATTATTTCACTCTGAAGTTATACTATTTTTGCTTTAATGTGTAATTGCTCTGCGTGAATTAATCTCTATATTTTGAGATAACCCTATGGGATTTCATGAGTTTGAATCTATCTCTTCTTCTATTTTGAGTTTCTAGGCATCATAGGAAAAACCTAAAATTAAGTTTAAAAATATCTCATAAAAAAACCTTGGAGAGAGCTTTTAAGAATTTTATAAAAAACTAGTGAATAGGAAATTGAGTGAAGAGAAAAAAAAAAGTATAAAAACTATGAGTTGAACTTTTTAGAATTTTTTACCCTATACTTAGGGACCAAATATAAGACATTTTAGTTTAAACTAAGATAAATTGGTTCTGTGATTTTTTTTTTTTTTTTTACTCTATTTACTTTGTGTTTAAGTCTTTTATCTTATAGAGTAGTATCATGTTTCTTAAAAGCATAACAATATTTAAAGAAATCTTAAATTATTAAAGAAGGTGAAATTAAATTTAAAATGTAATTCAACTCTCCTTTTAAATTATTTCTAAACTAACAAATTGAAATGGAAGAAAGGGCATAATTACATAAGTAGTAGATCTAGTGCTTGCTTGTCCATGGTATTACAACACGGAGCAACACTTCTAAGAATTCAAAAATCAGGCGAAATATTGATTGAAAGTATTTTTTAGTATTGAAACTTGACTCAAACTTAGTACTAGGCAATAATCGATGTCATGTGATTTCTGCTTTAGTCTGTTGTTAGTTGTTATAGGCAGTCCGAACATTCAAGTACCAATATGCATATAAAGTTTCAGAACTTAGCTTTAGGATCTTTCTCGGTCGGCAGCTACGCGAATCTTTTAATTATTAGTTAACTTCTCCTATCTACACACACACACACACACACACACGAACACATCCATCGAAAGCTGCTCTGCCTTCATGCCATTTTCTTATTTTTGTCAGCTTGCTCCCCATTAAAATATTGCTGACTTACTAAATATATGTTAAAAAATAATTTTCATTGGTAAATTATATTATATTTCTTAATTAGAAAAATTAATTATTCTGCTGGACACCTTTTCAATATTGATAATTTTCTCCTCCACTTGTTATTTTATCATTTATTTCTTCAGATTAGCCCAAAAATTAATAAATAATTATTAGGACATGGTGAGTGATGATGTCCCTTCGGCCTTTTGGGCGGTGATAGTGGTGGTCAAAGCCATTAATGTTTCTCAAGCATGTTCCAACTACCCGGTAGACCTTAGAGTTGACTGATAAATATTTATTGATGTGTTATTTAGAGTGTATTAAAAAATTATATAGACCCGGTTTTGTCGGTGAAATAAATTTTTGGAAAAATTTAGACAAGATATATATATTTTTATAAATATTATACCCTTCTATATATATACCTTTTAATGCATAAATCTCATCTCAATCCTATGACGCAAAATTTTCACTCATAAAAAATTGTTGACGACTCTTAAAATGTGTTGGCAATATTTAGCTTATGTGTCGACAATTAACACATTAATTAGCCAATTATCAATTCAAAATATTGATAATCATACATTGTTACTATTATTAGCTAATTACTAATAGATTAACAAAATTTTACTAACACAATAAAAAATTATTACTAATTACATTGATATACTTAATTTCTTAATGTACATCCTAAAATCACCATATTTGTTTGATAAAAAAATTAATCTAAATATAAAAAATAAAACAAACAAAAAGAGGATTAAAAACAAAATTTGACAGCTAGAGATATCACATCATAATAATTAGAGATGTTCATCGGCTAAATTTTGACTTAACCCAATCTTTGGCCAATTTTACATTAGATAACATTTTTTTAAGTCTAACTAGAGTAATTTAATATAGTACTAGGTTGGATTAGTCTTGTTGGATCACTTTTTTTTTAACTTTTTATAAAAATTATAAAATGACCTATAAATAAAATTTTTAAATAAATTTTTGTAAAATTATATTTCGTTGTAAAAAAATAAAAAATTTTATATCAATATTTACAAAATAATTTTTTTAAAAAATACATAGAATCAAATTAAATCAAGCCAAATTAATCAACATATCTATCCCAATCTAATCGAGTGATTGGCCCAATCTATCCAAGAAGAGTTTTTTGACTACATGAGACCAAAGCAAACCGTGAAATACCATGTGCAGCTGTAACAGCAATTGGGAAATGTTGGCATAGACCAAAATTTAAAGTGGGATTTAGTTGGGACCCACATCAGATGTTCATGTTAGTCAAGTTCTTTCATGCCCTTTTCTTATAAATTGTAGCCCACTCCTTCTCCCTCACTCTATCTCCTCTATCCCTTTTTCTCTCTCTTTTCTTTCATTGTCTCACTAGCCTCTTACATACAGTGAGATTGAGACTTGCCCATTTACTTTATAGTTCTAGCCAGAGTCAAAATCAGTAAAAAAGAAAAAGTGAAAGTAAGATTGATCATAGTGATAGTGAGAATTAATGAAGGGGGTTGATGGAAGCAGGAAGCAGGGTGGAGCGTCACCGTGTGCTGCGTGCAAGCTGCTTCGGAGAAGGTGTGGTGGTGAGGAGTGTATATTTGCTCCCTATTTCCCTGCGGATCAGCCTTACAAGTTTGCTATTGTCCATAAGGTGTTTGGTGCTAGTAATGTCAACAAGATGCTTCAGGTTCTCTCTCTCTCTCTTCAATTACTCTTTCCATCATCCCCCACAATATGTCTCTTCTTTGTTTTAAGTTAACTAACTTTTGTCCCTGAATCGTTTTTTTTTTTTTTTCTGTAACTAGTTTTACATAATTTTTAATTTAGTATTTATAATTCAAAGTTTTATAGTGTAGTTCTTATAGTTTTAGAAGTTCTTAATTTAGTTTGTGTAGTTAAACTTTTGTTATTATATCATTCTATTATACTAACAAAACTAATGATATGTCATATTAGTTTGTGAGCTAATTCACTTTATTATTTACTTATGTTTTTTCTTTTACATAAATCATATATATTTAAAATGTTATGTTAACAAGCAAAACTTAATGGCATCGTAAGAAAAGTTTTATGTTAAGAATTAATTAAATTAAAATTTTTTTAAAATTATACAAACTTAATTATAAATTTTTAAATTATAAAAATTAAGTAAAATTATAAGGAATAAAAAATATTTTAATTAACCTCTTTTTGCAAAGTAAACTAATAATTTATTTCCTAAATTGTTAGGCTTAATTAGCATTTATACTAAAAAAATTAATAAATTTATCAATTAGTCTTTTCAAGAAACAAACACGCGACACATTAAACCTTTCGCTTAAATGCATCAAAAATACCAAAAGGACTAATGAGAAATACTTTTATTATTTTCACAGATTAAAATAATTTTTGAAGACTAAAATTGAATAAATTAGCTTAACAATTTAAGTTTAAATTGTTAATTTACTCCTTTTTTAAATGCTTTTATGTTTTTCCCTTTTAATTAAACGCATAACTAAGTTTAAGTTGAGGAAACATGTTGTAGTTACATTTGATAAAGGAATTTCATTTGTTAAGCATTTTAAAATGATTTCATATTCAGTTTTTTTTAAAAAAATTAAATACTTGAAAATTTATTATATTTATGACACCATAAAGATTCATAAACTGTGCATTTATTGAAGGAAAAATCTTATATACAATTTTTTATATTATTATTATTAGATTTTTTAATAAAAATATAATAAATATATGATTTGTTAATAATAACAAGACATATGTATAGTTTTTACAAATAAATGTATGATTCTTCAATTAAATTATTAAGTTATTATATTTTAATTAAAAAATCTAACATTTATTATGTTTTAATTTAAAATTTTAATAATAAAAATATAAAAAATTACATTTAAGTATAATCTTTGTTAAAGTGATTAACTTAAGAAGTGAATGATTCTCTTCATGCAATTATATGTTATTAACATGATTTAAAAACTCAGACCGGATCAATTAAAACATCGATAAACCGACTAAGTCATTGATCTAGATAACCCTCAAGATTGGTCTAAAAAATATCCGATCAACAACTAAAAATAAAAAGACTGATAAAAAACTAGATGGGTTATTGATTCAAATGGTTTTGAAATTAACTCATCTTCTACTTGAGTAGATCTTCCTTTATGTTCATCATTTCTTTCATTTTAAGCTTTTTCACCGCGAAACATTGAAACTAAATGACAAGATGATAAGAAAGAGAAATGAAAGGATTAGAATGGAAGAAAGTCATTTTCTTCTCCTTCAATAAACATACGAACGTCTCTTTGATTGAAGGAGATGAGACTTATTGTAAGCAACGTAAACACTAAATGGATTAAGAAGGAGAAGAATTGCCTTAACTATTAAAATAAAAGTAATTTTTTAACTATTAACTTAAGAAAATAATTAAAACTAAAATAAATATATATATAACTATTTAAATTTGATATAAGTTATATTTTAAAGATATACACATCCCCTGGGAGTAGAGAAATCGGATCCATGTTTTACATATTTTAAAGTCCTAACCCTTCTTAAAAAACTGAAAAGTAAACGTTGGAATCATAAATCTAGAAAGTCAATGTCGGGAAGAAGAAAGAAAGTGGGAGAGGAATGGTCGAGGAGTCCCTAACTAATAAATCCATATTAGAAATAGCAGTTAAAAGAATAATGAAATCGTTTTTTATATTAAAAAATTTTAAATTAATAATTAAATTTTTAAAATTTATTAAAATTTATTTATTATATTAAAATTTTAATATATATATATAATTTTAAAAATATATATTCAATTATTACCGATTTAATTACAATTAAACTAAAGAATTGTAAATTAATATTTGTATTAGTACAATTTAATTTTAAAAATATTAGTTATTATATAAATATATACACTTACATTTTTTTAGATTGTCTTTTTGTGGAATTTTTGAATAATGTATAATTTAGAGTATATTTGATTAAAAAAATGGTAGAGAAAGAGAGAAATATTTTTTTTTTTGTTTGACTAAAAAATTTAGTAATTATATTTTAGAACATATATGTGTGTTAGCATTATTTCTTGCATATAATTTTCATGAGCAGAAGAAAGATGCTAAGAAGCAGGATAAAGATGACATTTTTTTTCCTTTAAAAGTAATCCGTGAGAAAATGGAGGAGGCAAGAAGATACGGTGCATTCAGACCTCACATGCTACGCCCTTATCTCTTTGTTTGCTCAATTTTTCTTCCTTATTTCAATTGGGTCGCTATCTTTTGGTCCACCATGTTTGGCCAATAAGCAGGCTTTATTACTCCGCACTCTTTGGCATTCTTTTGATAGTGCACCACATAATTCTTCTTTAAATTTTATTAAAATTATATAAATTTTTATTTTATTTTTTGAAAATATATAAATTTTTATAAGAAAAATTATCTTACATTTTATTCTAATTTTAAATTTTTTTTGACTCAATGCCAATCTAAATATATATTTTTTAAAATTAAAAAAAATAAGTAAAAAATATTTTGATCAAAAAATTAAAATTAAATCAAAGCATAAAGTAATTTTTTTCAAGAAAAATTTGTGTAAAGTCTATGTATATTTTAAAAATAAATAAAAGGTATGTGTAATTTACTTTTAAAAATAAAATAAAATATTTTTTCCCTAGTGTAGTTTAAAAATTTTTTAAATAGTATAATTTCTTTTATTTATGTTGAGAATCACGCTTGCCCAGCATAATCTTGTATCTTTTTGAATATCCGCTTTCTCCAACCTTACAAAATGTTCGAGTTAACTTGTTGTATTATGTGAAGCAATTTCTCTAAACTTTTTCAAAAGCTTACGGTACAATTTAGACTACTTATTTCCTTGTCCAAGTTTATTTTATATTTTTTCAAAAGAAATAAATTATTTTATGGCTGTATTCTTTTTACACAACTTTTCTCCAGGTTGAATCTGAATTTAATTAATTCATTTATTTATTATTTACATAAAGTTGGCCGAGACTTGGAAAGAAATATGGCTAAATTATTCATTTAGTTCTTGTAATTTTACCTAATTTTTAATTTAATTTTTATAGTTTAAAATTTTATAATCGAGTCTTTATAATTTTTAAAGATTGTAATTTAGTTTCTATTGGTCCTAAATAACTGGACACATAAAAAGCACACCTTCTGAACTAATAAATCAATGCCTTAAAGTTCTACACCTTATTTAAGTTTGTTTTGATGATAATTAACTAATATACTGTATTTCTGAGATTGAAATAAT
This sequence comes from Erythrophleum fordii, assembly GCA_032878935.1. Classification (NCBI taxonomy): domain Eukaryota; kingdom Viridiplantae; phylum Streptophyta; class Magnoliopsida; order Fabales; family Fabaceae; genus Erythrophleum; species Erythrophleum fordii. The sequence goes on along the minus strand of JAVQMF010000046.1, from coordinate 4,046,389 downwards.
TTTGTGTAAATTTTAATATAAAAAAGAAATACTATATTACTTTAAAACAAATAGAAGCTAATTTTTTTATTTTACATTCTTTTATTTTCTAGATTTATCTTTTAAGCCACATCACATATTAATATACGTAAAAATTCTATTTTGGCTCCTACAAAGAATTTGTTTAGTACTTCAATACTTGAACATTTGATTTCAACCTCGTAAAATTTTTAATGGCAAATCCCCTCCTCCCCCACCCAAAAAAAAAACAAAAAAAAAAAATCCTATTTCGGAACTACAAAGTTATATAATATCATTTTATTACTTCTGAAATGATGATATTATAATAAAATTAGACTTTTTAGTATTAAAATAACAAAATATTGCCTTGAAACTTTAGTTTAAGTGACACTTTTTTTCAAATATAAATATTAGGGAGTTTATAATGAACTTGAGTTTAATTTTTATTTGCCTATTTCTCCATCTTTATTTTCAAACTGTGTCTTCTTCGTATAACTAAAAGGGAGAAAAAAATTAATAATATTTTTTAGCAAGCCAAATAACATTAGAATCATTTTTGGAAACACCAAAATAGATGTAAGGATCTTTTAGGATTTTCTATTGTAAAATTTTTTTAAAAATCAAAGAAAGAGTAACACACAAAAAGAATGCATAGAGCTCACTTTTTTTAAAAAAAAAAAATTCACTCCTTTTTTCTTCTTCTTTTTCCAAATTTTACAACAAAATACTTTAGAAAATCCAGACTTCCAAAATGGAGCTTAGTCTTAACCTATACTTTATCAAGCAAAATAACAATGGCAAATATTGGCATCATGCAAAGCAGGAGCTGCCCATACATCAGCGAGGAGATGCAGTGAGCAGCATGGTTTATGAGGCTAACGCAAGAGTACGAGACCCTGTGTATGGGTGTGTTGGTACTATCTCTTCTCTTCAGCGAGAAGTCGATGTGCTGCAGACCCAATTGGCCCTAGCCCAGGCTGAGGCCCTGCATCTTAGGATGTGCTACGACGTCGCTTCAGCATGCCAATCCAATAAGGGTGAGCCACCACTATCCAGGATTATGGATTCACAAGCCCAATCTATGTTTGACGTGGACACTATGATGGACCAAGCATATGATGATTCATTGGTCTAGCTAGTGTGGTTCTAAAGATCCCCATTTCCCCAAAAACAAAAAAAAAATTTAAAGATATGGCTTTTATACTTCTAGTTTAGCATAATAGGAGTAGTGATGGTTGTGAATAGTGATAATAGCTGAGGCGGAGTCTATTCGCCCGCTTTATTTGCTTTGGTAAAAAAATGTATTATTAATTAGAGATATATATTTAGTACAATTTTATGTATCACTTTATCTTCCTATGATGTCTAAGCTTATAGGAATTGTTTTTTGGAGTATTTTTGGAATAAAGAGTGTTAGTCTAAAAGTAATTGAAGAAAATGAATTAAATTGAATTTTTTAAAATTATTTTTGTTTCTTAAAAAAAATACAATTTCTACTAAAAATGCCAAGTTTTTAGTTAATTTTACAAAATAGATTCCTATTCTTTTTTAAAATAAATTTTATGTAAAAAATTAAAAAGAGTCAAAAAGAGAGAAAATATCAAACTAATTTATTCTAATTTAAACTAAATATGTCCTATGTTTAGTTCTTAAGTACAAAATAAGAGATTCTTATTATAGAAAACAATCATTAAAGTTACAAAACAACCATAGATATCGACCTAGTTTTTATCTTTCACTTCATACTGGTTAGGTAACCTCACAAGATTTAGCACTAAGCTTTTACAATCTCTTCCACTCTTTTAGGTTTTTCTCATAAAGTATTTAGAAACTTTAAATATAAGACAGTCTCATAAATTTAATTCTTTGGTTTTTACAATTTTTCTCTCACTATGCTTTTCTTTCAAATTATCTAAAAACTTAAGGCAGAAATATGATAACATTTAATGCATAAGACTCACTAAGAGTTCTTTCAATTATAAAACCAACTCACTCAAAACAAAATGAACAATGAAGTACAGTAAATATTTTGTATGCTTTGAGTTTAGTGTTATATCTTCAACTTGGAAAAGTCTTCTTTATATGGTACAACATTTAGTATATGACTGTTGGACAGCTTCCTTCGATAAAGTGCAAATTAGCTTAATGGTTAGGAATTATTGCCTTGAATGCTTGGATTTATTCTTGATAATACCAATATCTTTTTGCCATTTTAAGATCACTCCAATTTGAAAAATATTACTCCATTAAGTGTACACATAAAAGACAATAGACTTGCACGATTCTTCGTTAATATGTTTTTGTCTTTGATTCCTTTTTTCAACTTTCTGATTTCTCACATTTTTTTTTCATTTTCTAAATAATAATGACACATTATAAATGCAGGGATCATAAATTCATATAAATATAAATGTGTATTCATATTAAAAATATTCTATATTAAAGTCAATGAAAATCTTTTCTTATCAAGCCTTCAATTATTAACCCAATTTGAAATTTTCCATATTAGTATACTTTAAGAAATATTTTGTTATAAATGCCTTGATCCGAAAACTATCTTTCATAAAACACTTTCTTAGGCTCAAAGAATAAAAAAGAACATTAAAGCCTCAGTCCAAACAAATTTCTAGCCAGACAAACATGGCTAAAACCAAGCATTATAAACGTTGTGATCAAGAATCATATTAGACACGTTAAAGCCCACTAAATGATCCAACAAAATAACTAAGACTTAAAATAAGATAGCAAAAATAATTTCCACCCAATAAAATATATTTTTTCAAAAATCAATATATTTGAAAGTGTTTGGCATACTTAATACTCCACATGGCCTTTGATTCAATATTCTTCTCCTTTTATTAAGACAATTTTATCAAGAATGATATTAAACATGTTAGAGCCTATTAAACGATCCAACAAAATAATTAAGACCTAAAATAAAATAATATAGCAAAAGTAATTTTGACCCAATAAAATATATTTTCAAAAAATCAATATATTTGAAAATGTTGGGCATATTTAAAACTCTAGATAGCCTTTAATTCAACATTCTCTCCTTTTTTATTAAGTCCAACATTTGAAATTTGAGATGAATTAAAATTTTGGAATAAAAATAAAATAAAACAAATATAAGATATAAGAGCAAGATCACTTCCCTTTGACTGATATGTGGAAGACATTGTTTGCTCCCCTTAATCTGAGCCTAGGTGAAGAGAATGCTGCCCCTAATTGTATGCTTCTTGTAACTTGTAGCAGTCTGATATATTCCAAAAAAACCATGCAAAAAGACCACATGCACAATTTTCCTATATATATATATATTTTTCACACTCCCAACTTTCCTATATATTTTCCCCCTTTTACCATAAGCAAAAAGCTAAACGAATTCAAGAATCAACAATAGATATAACTGATATTATAGTATCATAATACTAAAATATTCACCCATGAAAGTTCCCAAAGAACCAAGTAAAAGCATCATTTAAGTTCAACAGGAGCAATGGTAGTGGGCCCAAGAGATGGCTGAATTTTAGAAAGGCCTAATAGAGTAGGAGGCTTCACAGGATCAGCAATGATCCCTATGTCTTCATCCATTTTCATGGCAACAAATTCCTTAAGATCCTTGAAACCCTTGGCAGTAGCATTAGCATTATGAGCAATGGATACCTTGATGTCTCAAACCTCCTTCATGTTTTCATCTTTCATACCGGCAAACAGAGAGTGAAAATCAGTAGTGTCCATAGTAGGAGGCTGCTCATCAGCCTTCACTTCATCTTACTCTACATCTTCTTTTTCAGACTCTACAGAAGCAGTGTCATAAGACATGGTAGATGCATCAATTTTCACTTCTGCAGAAATTTGAACCTGTTCTTCATCTTCCTCTATACTCATACGTAATCAACCATTGACTAAACAGTTTTAGCAAATAAATGATATGCCAAAGAGCTTCTATAATAGCACCTTATGATGTTAATGTGGGAGTGACTTAGTTGATAATAATCTAAGGACACCATCAAGTCAAGTGCTTCTTTTATTGGGAAAGGTTAGCATTCTGGTCAGAGATAAATTTACACCTACTTATAGTGGGAGCTCAGTGCAAGGCAAAACGATGGAGTCCGTAGGATTAGGGCCTTGTATTGCTGAGCCATATTTAAGTAAAAAGGGAGTTTAATAACAAGTATGATCTTAATTTTTTTTTTAATTTCTTAGTAACATTTGTGCATTATTCGAAGTTATAGGAAGAAAAAAAAAATACAAGAGAAAAAAAATGAAAGGGAGAAAAATGAATCTTATCACTTATTTTGTTTGATATTATACTAACTAGTAAAAGTAAAAAATAATACTAAAATATGATAAATAACATATAATTTAACAAAATAAATAGTAATAAAATAATACAAGAAATACAAAAAATAAAATAAAAGTAAAAATTTTAATTAACGAAATAATCAAATATAAAATACAATAATAATAGAGATGTGTAAAATAATATAAATATGTAAAACATGAGAATAGGGTATTTTTGAGAATTATTCTTATTGGGAATGTTAGATTCTTATAAATGCGGTAAAATATTATATTGAATATTTTTGCTTAACTAAACATGAGAATATTATAGTTGTTTTTCAGAAATGTATTCATTCATAGGGATGTAAAATTTTGCCAACTAAAGGCCTCCTCCTAGGGTACTGATAGTGTTAACTTTGGATTAAAAAAAAATACATTTGTGCGTGGGATGGAAACATATTATGAGGTCTAATATTCATATGTGGATTCCGTACATAATATATTTTTTTCTTATTGAAATTGATATTGTCATTTTAAACAAAAATTAAAGAAGATTTAAATTCGATAAAAATTTATTTGTATAGAATTTGTCCAAACTCAACCATACATAGAATTAACTTACATATTGTAATTGTGACAAGTGATTCATCAAAATAAGTAAAACATATTGTTTATGAACTAAAACAGTTTTAAGGCCCTATTTGCTATGAAGTTCATCTCTTTGGAATAATTTTTTGAATAACGTTAGGTCCCTAAAAAATGATATATTTTTTAAATTTCTTTAAATTTTATAGTAAATAATATTTTATTTCATATACACAGATCATAAAATAATTAGACAAAAAAAAAAATAGAGCTTTGTCGAACTTTCTGGATCCTTAATCTAATCCTTTGTGGTTATATATTTCCATGAACAAAGGTATTTTAGGTAATCTCATCTTCAAATAGCTTTTCATTTTCAGAATATGAAAATAAACTCCATTGGATACCTTAATCAAGAGGCTCCTGTACGTCAAAGCAATAGTCAAAGAAATTAATTATTCAAAAGCAATTGAAGCAAAAGTATTTGACCTAAAAGCAATAAACGTTCAAATTTGGAAGCAGTGAAACCGAGTTTCAATTGTTGATATGTTGAATTCGGAATGAGTGATTCCGAATTTATAGAAATCTATTTAATAAAATTATAAACTTTGATAAAATTAAATAAGTATTATAAAGAATAAAAATTTAATAAAATATAAATTAAACAAGTATATCTTTTTTTTATTCTATAATTAAAGAAATATAGATTAAATAATTATATTTTTTATAAATAATCTAAAAATAATAATAAAATGTAAAATTAATAAATTTTTTCTATTACGTCGGAGTCAATTGTTATGACAATTTTGTGAATTTTAATTATTGGAGTTATCTTAATATAAGGATTTGAGATTTTGTGTATAAAATTATATATCATTTATGCAAAGTTTTTAATACCATTAATACCTCCACTAACTTATCTATAGATAATTACTTATTATTGACACAAGATTTTATATATCAATAATATAAAATTAATTTTTTTTCTGAAATGCCCAAAAATTTAAAAAGAAAAAAATTGACAGAATAGGAAAAAATATTCAATAATAAAACTAATTAGTGTTTTAATTTGAAATTTGGTTTTATTTTTTTAAAAAATAATTCTCCCTAATTCTATACATGAATTATGAAAATAAATTAAAATTTCTTTTGCGTATAGTTTAAGTAGTATATATATATACTTATATAAAAAAGTTTCACATAATACAAAAAATCAACAGGAAAAAAGAATCCAACACTTAAAAGCAATGTCCAAAAAAACTTATAATTCAAAGGCAATGGCATGAAAAGCAATTAACGCAAAAGCAATAAAAGTTGAAATTTGGAGGGGAATAAGTCGAGTTCTTTTTTGTTAGGAATTGTTTTGAATTCGAATTGAGACACTTCGAGTTCAATGTAAATTTTTTAAATAAATTTATAAAATTTTAATGAAATTAAATAATTATAATAAAAAAATTGAATAGAATATAGTTTAAATAATTATATTTTTTTGTTTGATGTGATAATTAAAGAAATATAGATTAAATAATGATATCTTTTGTAAATAATCTTTAAAAAAGTAATGAAATGTAAAATTAATAAATTCTTTCCATTATATTGGTGTCAATTGCTATGTCAATTTTGTGAATACTAATTATTGGAGTTATCTTAATGTAAGCATTTATGATTTTTTTATATAATTATTCGTTATTTATGTAAAGGTTTTTATATCAATAATACCTCCACTAACTTATCTACAAATAAGTATTTGTTATTGACCAAAAAAATTTTATGTCAATAATTTAAAATTAATTTTTTTCTTATACGTCAAGAGATTTAAAAAAAAAAAAGATTGATTGGAGAAGAGAAAATGTTGAATAATAAAACTAAATTGTGTTTTAATTTAAAATTTAGTTCTGTATTTTAGGAAAATAATTCTCTCTAGTTCTATACATAAATTATGAGAACAACCTAAAAGCAATGGTCAAAGTATAAAATAATTCAAAAGCAATGAGATGAAAAGTATTTGTCTCAAACGCTATAAATCATCAAACTCGGAACTTGTAAAGCCGAGTTTCAAATGGTAACTTAATAAATTCGAAATAAGTGACTCCAAGTTAATAAGAATATATTTAATAAATTTATGAACTTTAATAAAATTAAGTAAGTATTATAAAGAATAAAAATTTAATAAAATATAAATTAAATAATTATATCTTTTCTTTGATTCTTTAATTAAAGAAATATAGATTAAATAATTATTTTTTTGATAAATAATCTAAAAAAGTAATAAAATGTGAAATTAATAAATTTTTTTCATTACGTCAGAGTCAATTGTTATGACAATTTTATTAATTTTAATTATTGGCGTCATCTTAATATAAGAAATTGAGATTTTGTATATAAAATTATATATCATTTATGTAAAGTTGTTGATACCATTAATACCTCCACTAATTTATCTATAGATAATTATTTATTGTTAATGCAAGATTTTTTTTATCAATAATTTAAAATTAATTTTTTCTTTGAAATGCCCAAAAATTGAAAAAGAAAAAGATTGATAAGATAGAAAAAAATATTCAATAATAAAACTAATTACTATTTAACTTAAAATTTTATTTTATTTTTTTTGAAAGATAATTCTCCCTAATGCTATACATGAATTATGTAAATAAATTAAAATTTCTTTTGTATATAGTTCAAGTAGTATGTATAGACACGCGTATAAAAAAGTTTCATATAGGACAGAAAATCAACAGGAAAAATATATCACATTAATTTGCGCATATATATGTTTTATACAATAATTATATAACCATAAAAAGAACACATACTATAATAAATGACTTCCGGTGCCGCAACGAGGCCTCCTTCGTTCACGTTGTGGGCGTTGTTGTCTCTGTTGTTGTAATTGTTGTTGCTCCTGCTTTGGGGGTGAAGAGGATGGAGAATCAGCTGGAGGAATCAGTTCATGCGGTGTTACAAGTCCAGGTTCGGATGATCCTCCAACATCAAACGAGGTACCAGCATATGGAGCAGTGAATGCAGACGTATCAAACAACAGGTCAACAAATGATCCTCCAGATTGTTGCTCTGGTGTTCCAAAATGAGTCATAGGTGGTGATGGCATGTAATGTGAAGGACCAGATCCCATAAAGCCACCAACATGACTAGTTGGAATAGAAGAAGATGGTCCAGCTAAACCAATATCTTGAGGCATAGGGGTCGGAATATATGAAGATGGACCAGCCATGGTACTGCTGAAGTCTTGCTGCACTGACTCTTCATGTTGCTGTCTTTGTTCTGTAGCAGAAGGTTGTTGGGATGATAAGTAACCCTGACGTCGTTTACCCGGTCGACCCATCGGAATTTGTGGTCTGGGTAAATCAGGCGCCGATTCAGTAGGTTGAGGAAATAATGAGAAGCGTTGTTCACCAAGAGCTAATAATATATTTCTGGAATCTCGACCTACAATCTCGCAAAAATTTGAAGGGAGAGGGTCTTGTAAATGCATCTGATAAAGTCCCTCTGCTAAATCAGCCTACAAAAAAGAAAAAAAACATTTAAAACTATGAAATTAAAGTGATATAGATACCAATATGAAGAAAAGAACAATGACAACAACTTAAAAATTTACCGCATAACCAGTCGCAGCGCTGAGGGGGTGTATCCATCTCCGGGTACATCGCCAGTACCATCGCATGTATGCAGAGGTGCGATCAAAAAGCTCATCAATAATCGGAGACTGCACCATAGCATTTTGCCAGTTATACCATTGTTGGATAAAAATATTATGCTCTGTCGCCCAATTGGTTTGAGTTTTTCCTCGGAGTTGTAAAGCATGCAGAGCATCCAATCTAACAGGTTCTTGAGGGATTAGTTGGCGTCGACCAAATTGGCGAAGAACACGGTCTGGATGGTGCCACTCTATGATATGAAAGCATATAAGAGGCACTGAAGCTATCCAAATATCTGGAGAAGCTAAGCAGTACTCCGGAATCAAATCATGGACATCTTGAGACTGATATGGGCGCCAAATAATCTATGAAAAATATGGATAAAATAAGATAATATCATAAAATGTCAGAATTATAGTGCACACATAAAAAAAGTAAACAAATATATAATAACTGACCTCATTGTCTCCCATAGCATCCAATAAAGTCCGGTATTGACTTAGAGCTCGCATACCAGGACGAGGTGGTCGTCCTACATTCTTCCACCTATCACGAGTGTTGGATAACATTAAAAAAATAAACATAAATATAAGTATAAAAAATAAACATAAATACAATTCATACCTAAAACCAAGGGGAGGAAGTATAGGATATTCTTCTATACGAGGATCAGGGTTAGTGGTCTCTCTGGTGCGAGCATTGGAAATCGATCCCATGCCCATAAGTGTAATAATGTTAAGCAACCACCTATTCCCTTCTCGTCCCTATAAGTTGCATTGCATAGCTCTCGATATAAGTAAGCTAGAACTGCTGAACCCCAACTAAACCGACCAGCTTGTTCAAAGTCCTCAAGTAGTGGGAGATACATCAAATATACTTTATGACTAGATCTATCTGGCAATAAAAAACCTCCAATCAATCTAAGTATGTAAGCTCGTGCAAATCGACGTACAACCTCCTCATCAGCGTCATCTGGTAAGTGAGCAAAGTTCTCAGCTAACCATGCAATAGTGAGTCGTTGGCCATCAATTTTATCATCTGGCGGTCGAATACCAAGAAGCCATTCACATGTATTTGCCCAAGGCCAATTTGTCCTTCCAGTAACAGGGTTTCCATCACATGGTAGGCCAAGTTGCACAGCTACGTCTTCAAGAGTGATAGTACACTCACCACGAGTGGTGTGGAATGTGTGTGTCTCTGGACGCCATCGCTCTACGAGTGCACTAATTAATGATGGATCATACTCAAAGGGGCCAAGTCGAGCCACACCATAAAATCCAGCTTGCCTTAAGTAATCTACTATAGCCGGTGGTGGATCCCCCAGACGATCCTCATGCTGAACACGTCGTGGGCGGAGAATTCGATCGTCCTACAAGTATACATAATTAGAAATTGTCAACTATTTACCTACAATCGTTAATTTACATAATGAAGTAATTAGTAAGGATAAGTAACTTAACTTACCTGGCCATTCCAAATAGCTTCAGATATATGAAGTCTTTGCAGATATAACAATGAATGATCCTCAGGACCTGGATGCACAACGTGTCGTGGAGCGGCCATGATATCAATGCACCTGTTAGGAGTGAATGAATCATAACAGAAATTATAAATAGAACACAATAGATAAAGCATTGATTAATAAATATTTAGTACAAATTAATTTATAAGCATATAAAAAATAATTTAACAACAGGAGTAAATGAAGTATAATTTATGAAATAATACATATTAAAATTGAACAGAAATTAAAAATATGGCACAATAGTATATGTTGCCGCACATTTTAATTAATATAAATTAAGTTATAAATATTTATTACAAGGTCCTTAATTATCACGTCGATGATTTGGACAAGTCGCACGATTATGTCCTGGTTGTCGACATAAACCACATCTAATAGGTTGTCCCGATGCCCTAAAATCCATTTCATTTCGGTAGTGGGATGCCCTTGGTCGACCTCTCTCTCGGAGCATTGATGAATTAGGGATCAATGTTGGTCCACCAGGGTTTGGCCAATATTCTTGTCCTCTAATCGGTTGAAAGGCATTGTTATACGCACAACGTATGGTGTCAAGACGAAACACAGGATCGACAAATTGGAATGGCTCTAGAGAAACTGCAGCACAAGCTGCAAGAACATGTTGGCAGGGATATCTCTCCACCTGAAATTCACCACAATCACAAAATCGCTCGGTCAAGCTAACCTTGCAACACCGACCATACTGGCGATTCATCTGATCATATGGTTCCTCCACTTCAAATGATTGCGCATTTCTATCGAACGCACGCACAGTGCAAGCAGAGGCGCGTTGCACATTCCTCGCTATCTTTTTCATAACGCTCTGGGAATAAACTGAGCCCGCAGTCATCTGAGCATTAACTTGCTCAGCGCGTTGCACAAAGTATTGATTGATCCTGTAGTATGTTGCTTTGGCTATACCAGTTATGGGCAACGACCTAATGCCTTTAAAAACTCCATTCATGCACTCAGCTAAATTTGTCGTCATATGCCCAAAGCGACGACCGTTGACATCATATGCCCTAGTCCATTGCTCTTTAGGGATATCAGTAAGCCATCTAGCTGCTTCTTCATGTATGGTCGCTAGCTCAGCTAACTTCGCATCAACATATCGCCGTTCGTATGCATAACCTGTTAAATATCATTAGAATTGTTATAATGAGTATGAACATATTGAAATATTTAATCGCTTAGCGTGAAGAAATATACCAATATTTTTTAACATTTGCTTTAGATTTGATGATCTAAAGTGGGTGTGCAAGTTGCTAGCTACATGTCGAAGGCAAAACATATGATATCCATATGGTGGTTGCCACCCGATCTCAGGATTAGCAACAGCGGCTAGAATTGATGGATGCCTATCCGAGATCAAACAAAGTCCGCGTCTTCCCAATACCACTCGTTGACGTAAGTTTAAAAGGAACCATGTCCATGCAGCTTGAGTCTCTCCCTCAACTATTGCAAATGCAATAGGCACAATCTGTCGATCACCATCTTGTGTTGTTGCCATCAAGAGAGTCCCTTTATATTTACCATATAGAAATGTCCCATCAATTTGAATCATCGGTTTTAAGTGATCGCAAGCATTTATACACGGCTTGAATGCCCAGAACACACGTTTGAATACGGCAACAGGCTCACTTGTTTGACATTGTTCAGTTACAAACTCAATGTACGATCCAGGCATGAAATGTTGAATCGCGGCCATCCATCTGGGTAATGTAGCGTACGAGCTCTCCCAGCTACCAAATGCAATTGCAGCAGCTTTATGCTTCGCTTTCCATGCTTTCTTGTATGATACTGTATAACCAAACAAATTCTTCATTTGCTCAATGATCTGTCTCACTGAAACATCCGGTGTCTCAGTCACCATACCCACAATGCAAGATGATATAACATCAGAATCTAATTTCGGATGATCTTGAGATATAGTCGCAGATAAACATGTATGAGCACCACCATATTTTGTTATTTGCCAATGTGATCCCTTACCTTGTCTTTTTCTGCATGCCCGTACTCGCCATCTACAACTATTCCCATAATGAATGCATCGAAATTCCTCATACTTTTCAGTTGTCAAATATTTCTTGAAATTGTGGTGGACTCTCACAGAATATAGTTTAACAGCACGGCGCAGTGCCTTTTGGCTGGGATATTGCAATCCAACACACAAGTCTTCCATGCTCAAATTAGTACTTTCTCTAACCTCCTCAAATCCATCCCCATTAGCTAAGGCCACGTTTACTTGGGACAAGAACGTAGCTGCCGGATCTACATATTGGGACACTAGATCCTCTCCACTCATATCATCATCAACTTCTTCATCATCACTATTATCATCGTCGTCATCGTCATTATCATCATCATTATAATCAGGGTCGAGTTCAGCATTATATTCATCTTCATTTTCAAAGTCTTCTAACACATTATCCTCAGAACTGTTCGGAGAATAAGGCTCAGTGAGGCAAAGTGCTAGATGGGAGGAACTCGGGTGGGAAATGGTCTCCATTGATAGAGGATTATATTGTTGCAAAAATATTGGCTGAATTTCCCCGCTTACTTGTGAGTCAGTTAATGAAGTTTTTGCATATACTTCAACTGCATTCAACTGCCCAGGGAAACGGGAGTGAGCTTGCCACATTCTTTCTACATCAAAATCATCTTCTAGAACAATCGATTGATACCATGTAGGATTCAATGACGCTGGGAGTCTATATATCAAATCGGAGACAACTTCTCCAGCGGGGAGCCGTAACTTTTGCCTAACCGCGTCTTTCAAACCCTCTAAACTTATGTCAGTACTAACTGTTATATATTTGGACATGGCACACTGAAATGTTGCGCCTTGAGGACTATCAAAAATCTTTCCATTTGCATAAATGCACAAGAGTTCATTTCTTCTAGCCATTCACTTTCCTGCAAACCCAGCTTCATTTAGTTTTTTGCTATTCTATTTTCTCCCATTTACTGAGTATTTATTCCTATTCTTTAACCTCTACCAAACTCAAGTGCACATATAAATATAATTTCTCATATCAACAAAACCCAAATAATAAACAAATAATATGCATAACCAAAATAATTTGCTAAAACAAATAAAGTAAAAGCATATTAAATAATAACACGAAAATCATTTATATGAAACTAGCATTTCTTTAAATATTTCTCTTTCATTTTCTCCATTTTTCTACTTTTCTTTAAATCACGTTTCTTGTTCTCATAAATTTTTATTTCTCTCCTAAAAAGTATTTACCCAATCTTTCTATTTTTCTTCAAATTATCTTTCTTTCTCTATTGTTTGTTTTTAATTTTTCAATTATACTCACCTATTTTTTTTTCCTTCTTTTCATTTTTTCCTCTTTCATTTTCTCCATTTTTTCGACCTTCCTTTAAATCACGCTTCTTGTTCTTATACTCCTTTTTAACTCTTTATTTAATTATTCTAAAAAATAATTCACTAAAACAAATAAAGTAAAAATAAAAAATAAAAAATCTTTTCATAAAACTAGTATTTTAAATTTTTTAAATCCATTTTTGTTGATTAAACATTGTTCTTTTCTTATTTCTTTTTTTTTTTTCAGTGTCTTAGTTCTTTTCATAATTTCTAAATTTCCTCTTCAAAATTATTTGCCCAATTTTTCTATTTTTGTTTAACCTATATTTCTTGCTCTTATATTCATTTTCTATTTTTTTATCATCCTTACATAATTATTTTTTCACTTTCAGGTTTTCCTTCTTTCATTTTTCAACTGTTACTTAGCATTTATTTATTTTTTAAACTTCTACCGAAACCAAGTAACCATATAAATAAATAATTTCTTATACCAACAAAATGAAATAATAAACTAGTATTGTGCATGGTCTAAACCAATTTATATAACAATTCTAAAAAATTATTCACTAAAACAAATGAAGCAACAAATATTAAATAAACTTTTCCTCTTCACTAAAACTTTTAATTCTTTCTTTTTTTTTAATTCATAAATTTTTATTTCTCTCCTAAAAAGTATTTACCCAATCTTTCTATTTTTCTTCAAATTATCTTTCTTTCTCTATTGTTTGTTTTTAATTTTTCAATTATACTCACCTATTTTTTTTTCCTTCTTTTCATTTTTTCCTTTTTCATTATCTCCATTTTTTCGACCTTCCTTTAAATCACGCTTCTTGTTCTTATACTCCTTTTTAACTCTTTATTTAATTATTCTAAAAAATAATTCACTAAAACAAATAAAGTAAAAATAAAAAATAAAAAATCTTTTCGTATAAAACTAGTATTTTAAATTTTTTAAATCCATTTTTGTTGATTAAACATTGTTCTTTTCTTATTTCTTTTTTTTTTTTCAGTGTCTTAGTTCTTTTCATAATTTCTAAATTTCCTCTTCAAAATTATTTGCCCAATTTTTCTATTTTTGTTTAACCTATATTTCTTGCTCTTATATTCATTTTCTATTTTTTTATCATCCTTACATAATTATTTTTTCACTTTCAGGTTTTCCTTCTTTCATTTTTCAACTGTTACTTAGCATTTATTTATTTTTTAAACTTCTACCGAAACCAAGTAACCATATAAATAATAATTTCTTATACCAACAAAATGAAATAATAAACTAGTATTGTGCATGGTCTAAACCAATTTATATAACAATTCTAAAAAATTATTCACTAAAACAAATGAAGCAACAAATATTAAATAAACTTTTCCTCTTCACTAAAACTTTTAATTCTTTCTTTTTTTTTAATTCATAAATTTTTATTTCTCTCCTAAAAAGTATTTACCCAATCTTTCTATTTTTCTTCAAATTATCTTTCTTTCTCTATTGTTTGTTTTTAATTTTTCAATTATACTCACCTATTTTTTTTTCCTTCTTTTCATTTTTTCCTTTTTCATTATCTCCATTTTTTCGACCTTCCTTTAAATCACGCTTCTTGTTCTTATACTCCTTTTTAACTCTTTATTTAATTATTCTAAAAAATAATTCACTAAAACAAATAAAGTAAAAATAAAAAATAAAAAATCTTTTCGTATAAAACTAGTATTTTAAATTTTTTAAATCCATTTTTGTTGATTAAACATTGTTCTTTTCTTATTTCTTTTTTTTTTTTTTTCAGTGTCTTAGTTCTTTTCATAATTTCTAAATTTCCTCTTCAAAATTATTTGCCCAATTTTTCTATTTTTGTTTAACCTATATTTCTTGCTCTTATATTCATTTTTTATTTTTTTATCATCCTTACATAATTATTTTTTCACTTTCAGGTTTTCCTTCTTTCATTTTTCAACTGTTACTTAGTATTTATTTATTTTTTAAACTTCTACCGAAACCAAGTAACCATATAAATAAATAATTTCTTATACCAACAAAATGAAATAATAAATTAGTAATGTGCATAATCTAAACCAATTTATATACCAATTCTAAAAAATTATTCACTAAAACAAATAAAGCAACAAATATTAAATAAACTTTTCCTCTTCACTAAAACTTTTAATTCTTTCTTTTTTTTAATTCATAAATTTTTATTTCTCTCCTAAAAAGTATTTACCCAATCTTTCTATTTTTCTTCAAATTATTTTTCTTTCTCTACTGCTTGTTTTTAATTTTTCAATTATACTCACTTATTTTCTTCTTTCTTTCATTTTTTCCTCTTTAATTTTTATCATCTTTTCGTAATATTTATTATTCTTTTCTAAACCTCTACCATAATCAGCTCAACATACAAATAAAATTTGTCACCAACAAAATCAAATAACATACAAATAATGTGAATAATAAAAAAAAATTATATAATTATTCTAAAATATTTAACTACCACAACTAAAGTAAAGACATATTAAAAATTAAATTCTTTTAAATTTTTAACATTTTCTTTTTAAAATTTTTAATATTTTTTTACTTTTTTCATGTTTCTAACTTTATTCAATATTTTTAATTTATTATATATATTTTTAATATTTATTACTTTAAATACAATTTAAATCACATCTCAAAATATAAAATAAAAAATAAATTTAAAAATAATTAAAATTAAAACATACCTTTGTTTTGTTGCTTTCAGATCAATAAGATATCAAAATATTTTGTTCCAACCCCCTACGCGAAGAAGAAGAAGCAGCAGAATGAAAATGAAAATGAAGAGGCGTGGCTCAGAACGAAAATGAAGAGGCGTGGCTCAGAATGAAAATGAAGAGGCGTGGCTCAGTTTTTATAAACGTTTTCAGGGGTATTTTGGTCATTTTACACGTAACATTATCTTTCTTAATTTATTTTAACCAATCAGAATTCACCAGAATTTCCAATATCCAATGAAATTTCGCCACGTGTCACTTTTTAAAAAAAATTTAAACTGACCGGTCAAATTTGACCGGTCAGCTGCTGCCAGGCTAGGCTGAGCCTAGCCTGACAGCTAGGCAAACTCGGAACCATTGGTTCCGAGTTTGCACTGAATTCGGACCTATTGGGTCTGAATTCGCGCCGTCGCGACACGTGGCGCGTGTCCACTAAACTCAGCGTTAATGACGCCGAGTTCCTGGGGTGCCTCCACGTGTCAGACATGCATGGCATCCCAGCAGAAACTCGGCATGATAGGATCCGAGTTTGATGTAAATATTACCTTTCGAGTAAATACTTTTCGAAATATTATTTTTCGGTCTTTTTTTTTTTTTCAGTTGTTGCTTGTCCGTGGAAAAACGTTAATCAAGAAGCATAACCCCACTAGCAGCACACTTGTGGGTCGGAGTTCCACTTCATCGAAAAAAGCAGGATGCTGAATGCGACGAAGGTGATTACAATCAAAGCCAATGACCCAAAGACAGATAAGCCTTTTAGGTCAAATTATGAATCAGAAAAGAGCTTTTCGGAAAGTGACGGCGACGACAACCCTTTCGCTCCCCTAATCCCACACGTCTCTTTCCCTTTCTCCAGCCTCAAATGCCTTCTTCTTCTTCACCTGCGCTTAAATGAGCTATAGCTGCTGCCTCCGCTACTGCATGTTGTTGTGGTATTGTGGTTTTTGCTCTGGTCTTGTCCTGCTTGGAGCTGCTTCAATTTTTATAGATACAATAATGTGTTGGTGCTAAATGGTAAATAGTGCCTCTCTTTCTTCTTCTTCTTCCTTTGATGGTTTTCGAAGGTCTATCTCTTGTACTTGTTGTAAAGCATGAACAAAAGTGGGGGTTCTCTTGAAAATGCTTTTTATAGTGAGAAGAAGAATCGCCTTTTGTGTTTTGACATTTTCGAAATCCAAACCCCTGAAAGAAGGAATAGCACTAGGTCTGTGTTAGACATTTTCAATGCCGGAAGAATTATTTTATTTTTCCTGTCAAACATTTTTTTCCCAGAATATCAGAATCTTTCTGACAGACATGTGAGATTCATTTTAGTTTCTCTTGGGATCTCTCCAAATTAATTTATTTTAGCCTTTTTCCCCCCTCTTTACTTCGTAGCTGTAGAGTGTGACACGGAAATGACCTGTATTTTGCGCTTTTTTCTTTTTTTGTTGAGGTCTTTGGTTAGTGCAATGTATATATGGATACCAGATTCTGGATTTGGTTATGAATTTTATTCAATTAATGCAGGGAAAAATGGGAAAAATTTATAAAGCAGGCATTTATCTTAGTTCATGTTTATAGCATAGTGGTATGTAAACTGAAATATTTTAAATTAGGGTATTTACTTCCTTATGGTTTATTTAGATATTCATTTTTTGTAGGTAGAAATCTTCCTTTGGGTTATTGAGTTGTTGGAGATTGTGAAGATTATTGGATTACTGGAGTCTATTGCATGAAGCAGAGAAACTAAGCTCTTAGTATTATCAAGATCATTAGTGAGGTTGGATATTTGATATCCATTCAGCGAGTTCTTTTACTTGATTGCTAATGAAAGTGGACATTGATTGTTGATAACTTGAAAGGGGAAGCATCTAATGCAATGAAAAATGTAAAAATATTTACCATTCTTTGGTAGTCGAGATAGAGTTAGAGAATAGGAATGGAGAAAGCTGCTGCCCTATAAATTTCCCACGCTGTACTTTTTCTGGTGGCTATTGCTGATTTCTGGCAGATTAGTATAACAACTGGGATTGATTGAGTCTCTTTAGCATCTTTTATCTGTAGCAGTGGAAGTGCAATTTACTAGTTGCTTATCTAAAGAATGGGTTGTGTTTTGTCAAATATGGATGAGGAAGAGAAGGTTCGGATCTGTAAGGAGAGGAAGAGGTTAATGAAACAATTGGTGGATATTAGAGGGGATTTTTCTGATTCCCAATTGGCCTATTTGATAGCATTGAGGAACACTGGTGCAACCCTTAGGCAATTCACAGAGTCTGAGTGGTTGGAGCTTGAAAATTCATCTGATGGCATTGACTTGGCTGGGCCTTCCTCTCCATCCCTCCTTTTGCCTCCATCCCCTCCACCACCACCACCTCCTCCTCTTAGTCCTGACAAGACCATGCAGCTAACTCATCAAAGTTTGAGCCCATCATTGGATTACTTGAACATTTTTGGGTCATCTTCACCCCATCATAAAGGATTTGAAATAGTAGAACTAGAAGCTGAGGAGAACTGGGCAGAAACCAATACAGAATTTGAGGATGAAGATTCTGAAGCAGAAGCTGTTGCAGGTGGTGGTGTAAATGCACTTAGTAAGAAGCAACAGTGCAGAGAACCAGTTGATGATTCTTGTGATGTGAGCTTGTATACAAAAAAGTCTACAAATTTGTCCATGGTGGTTGGTAGAAGGAAGAAATCACTAGAGGGTATCATTAAAGAGTTAGATGAATGTTTCTTGAAAGCATCTGAATGTAGGAGGGAAATAGCTGTTCTGATTGATATCAGTGGAGGAGATATTCTTCTGCGGCAGAATTCTGGATGTCAGAAGAGTAAGACTACATAGACTATCATTTTGGCTTCTTTTTCAAAGTTTCTGCCGTTGTTATTTTTCCCTTATTACATATGTTGTGATGAACTATCCTTTACCTATTGCCTCTATTGTCTTTTAAGTTCTGGAATTTTGTAGGCTTGTTTGATGTTCGTAATCTTTGTTGTTTGTTATTTAAAATTTCTTTGGTGAAGGGTTCATAATGTTTGTTTTGATACTTAAGGAAGTGAGTTTATTTTCTTTTTTTATCTTGTTGGATGCATATCTTCTTAGAGAATTTGATATCTTGCAGATACATCATGAAAACCTTTCTTGTTGATTAGTACTTAATTCTTCAGGACCTAGTAATATGCTGCCTGATTCAGAATTCTGTATCTGCTAAATTGCACATGAAACAAATTTTTGTCACAAGGCTTGTCATATTTATTTGTAGGTGGAAGAATCTTATTGGATCTATTTACAATCAACAATCAGATTAAGTTGTTTTGAACTGGTCATCAGTTTTTCTTTTGCCCAATTCCTATGTTACTTTGATGTTTGTCTCTTACTTTCTATATTCTGTAAAATTCATTGGACAGTCTTCTGATTGGATTGATGAAGTTAATCTTAGTTAATCATTGTATAAAAAGTGAATATGTGCGTGTTAGTCACCTGTTGTATATTGTCCAATTGTGGTTGAAAATGTTAAATTTTTCTCATTGGTGCCTTTCTCCATTACCTATTTCATTAAGATTACAGGATTTATTTTCTGTTATGTGCACATGAATTGAGTTTAAACTTTAAATGATGTTACCATTCCTCACATTTTATGAGGAAATATAAGGATTAGTAAAATTTTAAGTGACAGGAAAAATGGATAAGGGCTTACCCATGCAAATATGGTAACTCTAAGGAAAAGGATGATGTAAGAAAGCAGTTGTTAAGACCGATAGCTGTCACATTTTAAACAAGTGTGGTGAGTTTAGGCAAAATCACATGACAGTTAATCGTAGTTTATCCCAGCTTCACTCTTTTACTGTGGTTAATTGATTAACTTATGGACATAATTACTTTGCTTTGCCTTTATTTCTGAATTTCACACATTTCCTTCCTACTGATTGTGCTTTGAACTTAATCCTCATACAGTAATGTTCTATGCTGGACCTTGTCCTCTTGTTGATTTTTATTTCAGATATCATTCACCTTCTCTGTGTGTTACATCTACTGACATTTTTTTTTTAATTTGTGAAAGAGTTCCTCCAAAATTTATTGTGGTTTTGTTTTTCCAGCGAAGAGGAGTGATTCTGCAAAGGTCTTCAGTGTGTTGTCTTGGAGTCGGCATTCCAAGTCATCCCAGTGTACCAAAGATGCTGCTGGTCCTAGTAAACCATGCGAGCCGGGAGCCCATTGTGCCACACTTGAAAAATTATATGCTGCAGAGAAGACACTTAGCAAGTTATTAAAGGTAAGCCAATAAGAAGCTGCAGCCACATATGAAGAGTGTTCATGTTCTTCATCTGTGTCTAGTAGAGATGCGAAGCAAAGTCACATATTCAATTAATCTTGTTCAAATTTGGCTTTGTGGATAAGAAATTACATAATTTTGAAAATTAAGCGTGACCCAACTCCTTAAGGGATGAGAAGCTTATTAATTATTAAAAAAATAAGTCTTACAAATTAAGTGTGTATGTTGTAGCTTAGGAGTTTATTATTATCTTGGAGTCTTGTAGTTATCACTTATCTTAATCTCTAGGAGTTTATCTTGTACTTAATCTATGTTCTAAGAGTACTATAAAGAAAGGAAATGTACAGAGGACTGGAGTTTTTTTTTTTTTAGCCCTTAAATTCTGCCCATTACTAATTTCAACATGGTTGCAGAGTTTAGGAATCACCCACCTTAAATCCAAACCCTAGCTTCCTCAAAAAGAAAAAAAGGCTTAAGCAAAACAAAGATACACACAAAAATAAAATCCATTGATTTGAGTTATATGCTATTTTTGTGGGTTCCACTGTGGTTATTATGGTAGTTTGGTTTTAGTGTTGGTTTCTTGGTTTCGTTGTTTAGGCAATTGATAATCAAAGCTCTTGGTAGGACCTTGGGAGTCCAAAAGAGAAGAGAATCTGAGAGTTGTGTACTGAGGACTTTGGCACTGGGAAGGGAGTTGTGTATTGTTGGTTGTCCGCTGATGATCAACCCAAGTATTGGAGACTAGCTGGGAGAAAGTTTAGGGGAATACTCAGGAGTAGTAGGTTGAAGACTTTTGGGAACTGTCATTGTGTTAGACAATGTGGCCAAGGAGGGTGATTGGAAAAATGTCAAGGGGCTGCTCATAGGAGGTATTTCAAGAATTTTAGGAGCTGTTTGTCTATTGAGGATCTTGTTGGGCTATGAAGTGCTGACACATCACGTGAATGAAACACAACATGACACTGTGTATATCTTGGCATGTGCCATATTCAAATTTTAATTTTTTTAAAATTTTTATTACTGATCTACTCCCCCCCCCCAAAAAAAACAGCAATTTTCTATATTTCAAGTATTTTACACTCTATTTTTCAAAAACGAAAATACTAAATGAAAAGATGTTAAACTATATTATTCAAATTATTCATGTACAATAAAAATCATTAGGAAAAAAAACTTCTATTATCTCATTAAAATGGACTTTATAGTCTCTCGTTTTATCTTTTCTTTAAGCCAACTGTGTTGAAGTTGTGTGTTACGTGTAAGATGTATAATAGCAGTAGTTTTGTGAGTTTTATGTTTTTTAATTGCTCTTTGCCATCCCCTTGAATCAAATGGCTCTAATACCAATTTGATGCAAGGTTCCAGACAAATTATTCTCTTCAATAGAGATTCATTAGATGGTTCAACAGTCTCTTCTATGTCTTCTAGCTTATATTTATACAAGAGAGGCCAGAAATAATTGGTTATTTATTTACATTCAGTTATGCTTCTATAACTGACTCTTATTACTAACAGACTAACACTTACCTGCTATAACAGCCTATCAGCAACTATCAAGAATTAACAGACATAAGACTCTCAAAACTACTGCTATTATACTAACATTGTGTCCCAACCATGTCTGAGCTTTTTTTTTTTTTTTTTAATAAATTCTACCACGTCAGTATACATGTCATTGCTGTCACACGTGTCTAAAACACTGACACACCTGAAACTAGGTGTGTCCGTGTTTTATAGAGTTAAGGGAAGTACTAGTTGCTAGTTGAGTGTGGGTGTGCCACCTTGTGAATAGCCTTGTCTAAGTCTAGATCTGATTTTCTTTTCAATTTAGTTTTATTTTTAACAAACTAAAGTACTCTTCAGACTGTGAGGAAGTGTTGAGAAACTTATCAATAATTTAATGATAAGTATTGCAAATTAAGTTGAGTGTTTAAGATTAGGAGATTATTCTTTTTATCTACTAGAAGTCTTGTGCTTTTATCTATAAGAGGTTATCGTGTTGTTAATCTTTGTTTTAAAAGTATTAGTGATAAAGGGAAAGTACTCAGAGCGGGAGTGTATCTCCTTAGTTTTTATTTTTGCTAATAACAAATCACAACACCAAGTATGTCATTGGTCTCACCCCTGAATTCACACAACACCAAACCCAGAAATATCACAAAGAAATTGAAAGGAACTTGGGTTTCTTTACTGCAACATAATAAAAAAGAGCTGTATCAGCCCTACAAAGCCTTATGAACTGATACAAGCCAAAACCCACTCCCAATACATCCTTGCAACCCTTAGAAAGAACAAAGAAGAAGAAAGGACACTGGTTTTCCAGAGGTCAGAACTGTCCCAAAACACTCCTCCAAAATGGTCCCCCCTCCTCGATAGACCGCTTTTTGGGTTATATACCAGTTTCTACCTATTCCCAACTGCTGTTCCTACTTTTTTCCATCATTACTTCTCTTTTTCTGCTCCTCTGTTTCTGTGCTTCTTTCTGCTATTAATTTCTCTTTTTCTCTGCTCCTCTATTTATGTGCTTCTTTCAACTATAAACCTTCGTATCTTGGTTTTGCCCTTCAGTTCTCTTGTCTTCCACTGGTTGCCCTTCTGCTCCCTCTTTCACTCCTTGTTGCCTTCTGCTGTACGTTCGGAATGTATTCTTGGTTAGGTCCCTTCAGTATGCATGGGCCATATATAGACAAATTATCATAGAATACAAAAAGAACAAAAAAGAAAAGAAATAAATTGTTTGAGTTGATCTAAGTATTATGCTGGCTCAATTTGTTACTTGATATAATATGAAAGTCCTACTTCAAATGTAACCCAAGCTAAACGATCATCTATCATTATACCCATAATGATTGGCCATACAATTGCTATCCATAATGGAAAAGAACACTTACCTATTTATATAACAGATTGTATGGTAGGCCATAAATTGGGCGAATTTTCACCTACTCTAAACTTCCGGGGACATGTGAAAAATGATAATAGATCTTACCATTTTCGAAGTAACTGGAGTTACATCTATTTTTCTGGGGCCTTCCCTTTACCACCCCCATGGGGATGGTCTATAGGGTTCATAACTACTCCTCTTACTACAGGACTCTTACCTAGCCAACATTTAGATCCCGCTCTACCCAAACTTTTTTGGTTTACCCCAACATTCCTCACTTGTCAAGCCTCCATTTATGAAAGTTTTCCAAATAATCTCGATATCTAGTTCTTTACATGGTATTAAGGCCTTGCAAGAGAGAAGAGTGGGCCTTTAGTAGCTATATAGTTTATTAGAGCTCTTCTTACTTCTTTGGGAGAAATCTAGTGGATTTCTGGGCATTTTCTTCGATATAGCACTGGCTTTTCCTTTAATTGTCTCTACCCCCTTTTCTAGCAGATGCTTGGTCACTATCTTTGGTGATCCTCTGGTGTAGATATTTATATGACCCCTTTCTTCCGCTATTCTTTGGCAAAGTTCAAACCTTTTTTCTAGTTGTTTTCCTTCCACTTCATTGATGATCATTTGGTCACTTTCTTCTCCTAGTCATTCAGCCATTTCTTTGAAGTTCCATTGGCCTCTTCTTCAATTTAGCTTCATCCACTTCTCCAAAGATTTTCCAGCCACTTCTTTGGTAATTGTCATACCATTTTCTTTGGTTGTGCCTCATTATAGCCACTCTTCCCATAATGCATCATTTTAGTGACAATTTTTGTTACATGTTATTAGCAAGGGGCAACCGGTAGTATAGGTAGCAAAGCAAAATAACAGATAACAATATTGTACAGAATAGTTATTGGTAGTTAGTTAAAAGAAGTTGTAACATACTTAAATACTTCCTTGCTACTCTGGTATAAGTATCCAGAAGTGTCACAGGTGGGGGACATTGAATACATACTTTTTCTAAATAAAATCATGTATCATTTCGCTCTTGCTTGGAGTCTTGCACCAAATTGGTTTTAGAGCCGTTTCGGTCCAGAGGGAAGGTGGTGAAAGAGACAAGAAGCATTGATCGCTTCAAAGAGCTTGAATTGGAGATTGTATAGTCACGACGTGAGGTTGAGGGAATGAAGGGAGATGTCTTGAGCCTTTGGAGTTTGGTTACACGGGAGGGGAACACGTCTTCTCTAGAGTTGATCATCACAGACCTTGCTTTGAAGTCGTTGCAGACAAGTGCGACGTTGGACAAAGTCTTGAAGATGATGAAACTGAATTCAATTAGAATGGAAGCTCCCAGTGGGCAAGGCGCTTTGGGTATGCTTGAAATTTTGGGTGGGCCAAGGACAAACGGGAACGGGTTAGGAAGTTAGGTATCGTTAGACTCCCTAACAACTGTAGGTGCGATGCAAAATAGAGTACCTACTACATATGCTTAGTTTGGCTCATTCCTAGTAATGACAATGGCCAATGATACATTTCCTACCAAGAACACTTGGATAGAATTTTCTAAGTTTAATGGTATTGATTTCAGGGGTTGAACATTTAGGAGCTGTCAATTCTTTGAAGTAGATGACACTCCATTAGATCAAAGGATCAAATTTATCAGTATTTACTTGGAGGGAAAAGCTCTACAATGGCACCAAGCATTCTTGAGGGGGAAGAAACAAGGAGAAGTGAAGTTGGGAGAAGACATGGAAGGAATGGCAAAAAGATTTGATGATATATTAAAGGTAGATCCGATGGTAGAATTGAAGCTGCTAAAACAAGAAAGATTAGTGTTGGAATATCAAGAGGAGTTTGAAGAATTGCTAGCAGAGGTGGATATTTTTGAGGTAGTGGAGATTAGCTGTTTCTTAGGGGGATTAAAGTTTGAAATTGAAGCACCCATTAGAATGTTTAGACTATCTAGTCTTACTAATGCAATGTATCTTGCAAGGCTACAAGAAGTCTCTTCTCACACTCCTACCATCCAATATCAGAATTTGTATCCATATAAAAAATCATTCTCAAATAAGAACCAGTCCACACCGAATTCCAATTATAAAAATTCTTATTATTCATCCTTGACAAACCCACCCAACTCCTTCACCAAAACCTAAGCCTCCACTTCCCCTGCCACCAAGACCCATAGTGAACAAAACCAGCATGTTAAACAGCTAACAAAGAGAGAAATGGATGGAAGAAAGAGGAAGAGCTTTTGCTATTGGTGTTTGGAGAAGTACTCCTAGAAGCACAAATACAAAAAATCTCAACTCTTCATGATAATAGCCTAAGAAAGGGATGGAAAGGACGAGGAAACTTATCAAGATTGTGTGGCTGAACCATAAGTGCCATTGATGGCCTCTTTAAATGCTATTGAGGGAGAGAGGAATATTCTACCATGAAGGTGCAATTGTTTATTAAGAAGCATCCTGTTCTGCTACTTATAGAAACATGAAGTACCCACAACCTCCTCAACTTGCCATTGGTAAAGAAGCTTAAGTTAAAGACTCAATACACAAATGGTGTCAAAGTAGCAGTAGCTAACAGTTAGGAGATCCATGTTAATTCAACCTTTATGTAGCTGCCATGGAAAATGCAGGGGGAAACATTTCATGTAGACTTACTTGTTATAAAGCTTGGGGATTATAACTTAGTATTGGGTAGCCAATGATTGACAACTTCAGGAAGATTTATGATTGACTTAAAAATTAAAGTGATGAATTTTCAGTGGAACGAGAAGCAATTTGAAATACATGGAGAACAACAGACCCATGATTTGACTTCAAATGAATCTGTGCACAGCAAAGGGTTGTTGAAAAGTACATCCTTCCTACTACAGGAATTTGAGCACTCCCTAAATCAGCAAACAGATTCGCAATTATGGGGCCACCAATTGCAACCACAACAAGCAGAACAATTAGAACAGATATTACACAATTTTAGAGATGTTTTCCAATAACCAGAAGGATTACCTCCTCTTTGCAAGTTTGATCACTCCATCACCCTCAAAGATGAGCAGTCTATTAGCCTTTGTCCATACAAATATGGCCTTTTACAGAAAAATGCCATGGAAAAATTGGTGCAAGATATGATTCAGCAAGGGATAATAAGACCAAGCACTAGTTCATTTGCTTCCCTAGTGGTGTTAGTTAAAAAGAAAGATGGATCATGGAGATTTTGTGTGGTCTATAGGAAACTGAACCACCAAATTGTTGAAAACAAGTGCCCAATCCCAATTATTGAAGAATTGTTAGATGAGCTACACGGGGTTTCTTTTTTCTTCAAGTTAGACTTGAGAGCAAGATACCATAAGATTTTAATAAAGCCCAATGATGTGCATAAGACAACATTTAGAACTCATGATAGTTTATATGAGTTTCTTGTAATGCTTTTCAGTCTCACCAATGCTCCAGCTATGTTTCAAGGCTTAATGAACTCAATTTTTAAACCTTACATAAGAAGGTTCATCTTGGTGTTTTTTGATGATATCTTGGTGTTTAGTAAGAAGTTTAGTAAGAATTGGACAGATGGAGCATCTAAGTTTAAGGGGACCACACCTTATTTGCCAAAAAGTCTAAGTGCACATTTGCTGCTACCAAGATTGGTTATTTAAGACACATCATTTCAATGCGTGGTGTTGAGGCTAACCCACAAAAGATTGAAGCCAAGCTATCCTGACCAACTCTACACAATATTAAGTCCTTGAGAGCGTTTTTGGTTTACTTGGTTATTATAGAAGATTTGCGAGACATTATGGTAGTATTAGTAGACCACTAACAAACCTCCTTAAAAAGAGCCAAAAATTTAAGTGGAATCAAGAGGCTGCTGTTGCTTTTGATGCCTTGAAGAAAGCCATGATATCTACCTTGGTTTTGACTTTACCTAAGTTTTCTTTTCCATTTGTAATGGAGATTGATGCTTCTAATAGGGGGAGATTAGCAGTTTTGCCCCAGCAAGGTCACCCTATTGCTTATTGTGGTAAAAATCTTAGCCCATCAGAGAAACACTTGTTTGCTTATGAGAAGGAACTCTTAGCCATTGTGTTTGCTGTAACTCACTAGCATTAATATGTGCTTGGCCACCATTTTATCATAAGGATAGGATAGATCACCTGTCCCTCAAATACTTGTTGGAACAGAAACAAGTCTCTCTAGAGCAATTTAAATGGTTACATAAATTGTGGGGGTTGGACTACACCGTTGAATATAAAAAGGATTAAGAGAATGTCATGGATGATGCCCTTTCAAGGAGGCATTATGACAAGGAAAGCTTGGAAGCAAGTTCCCATGGTTCATGTTTTGCAGTCATATCCATTGCTTCCAGCCTTAACACTAGGGTCAAAGAGTCTTTGGAAAGGGATGACAAATTGAAGACTTTAATTTCTCAACTTGAGGACAACTCAAATTCACACCTTAAATACTCTTGGCAACATAACATCCTTAAGAGAAAAGGCAAGGTAGTGATGGGAAATGACCTTAACCTCTGATTGGAATTACTGAAACATTTTCATGATGACTCCTTGGGCCATCACTTGGGGGTTACAACGACATACAAGTAGCTATCTTCAATATTTTATTGGAAAGGATTGGAGAAACAAATTAGGAATTATGTGCGTGAGTGCACCATTTGCCAATGCCATAAACCAAAAAAATATTGCCACTCTAGGATTGTTGTAGTCACTGCCTATTCCTGATAATATATGGACTGATTTAAGCATGGATTTTATAGGTGCATTATCTAGCTGCGATGGCAAAACAGTGATTCTTGTTGGGGTTGATCGACTTAGTAAGGATGCCCATTATATGGCCTTAAAACACCCTTTTTTAGCACTAGAGGTAGCCCAAGTTTTTGTGGATTATGTGGTGAAATTACATGGCTTCCCCAGAACCATTGTCACAAATTGAGATCCTATATTTTGTGGCAAATTTTGGAGAGGGCTTTTTAAACTTCATAAGGTTCAATTAGTGTTCCTTGGCTTTCCATCCTTAAATAGACCGACAAATCAAGGTTTTAAATCGTTGCCTCAAGTGCTACCTACAGTGCATGACGAGTGAGCAACCTAAACAATGGGCAACGTGGCTCTCCTTAGCTAAGTATTGGTATGATACCTCCTACCACTAAGCAATTGGTATGATACCATTTGAAGCTATGTTTGACATCAAATCACTGGTTCACATGCCATATCTTGCAAGTGATTCTAGCAATGAATTGATTGATGGGAGCTGCACTAAAAATGAACTTATAATTCTGGTCCTTAAACAAAATTTGCAAAAAGCTGAGAATCGAATTTCACAGGCCGCCAATAGACATAGAACAAAGAGGGAGTTCTATGAAAGAGACTTGGTGTATCTCAAGCTTCAACCATTCAGAAGAAACCTCCTGAACAATTCCTCCCTACATAAATTGGCAGCTAGATTCTATGGGCCTTATAACATACTCCAGAAGATTGGGAACATAGCTTATAAGTTGGACCTACCTCCAAATACTAGAATTCACTCTGTTTTCTATGTGTCTATGCTCAGACAACACAAAGGTGAACATATTAACACCTCTACCACACTTCCTAACCTAGATGCTGATGGCCACTTCATGGTGGAACCAGAGAAGATCTTGGCTAGGAAGATTGTAAAATAGGGCCACTTGCCTATCACTCAAGTCCTAATTCAATTGAGGAATGCAGGAGCTAAAGATGTCACTTGGGAAGACTTAATAGTGATACAACAACAATTTCTAGAATGTAATACTAGGGACATGCCTATTGCTCCTTGAGGTCAAGGATCTGGTATTCCCCGCCCCCAGGGGGTATTTTTACATGTCATTAGCAAGGGGCAACTGGTAGTATAAGTTAGTAGGTAGCAACGCAAATAACATATAAGGTTATTGTACAAAACTATTTTGGTAGTTATGAAAGGAAGTTGTAATAGACTCAAATACCTCTCTGCTACTTTGGTATAAGTATCCAAAAGGGTCACGGGTGGGGGACATCGGATACATACTTTTTCTGAATAAATCATCTATCATTCCACTCTTGCTTGGAGTCCCGCACCACTTTTTTGGCTCGGACACGGCTCTAGCAAGGCTTAGATATGGTTAGCCGCATAAAAAAGGGAAAAAGACAAGTTTGGCATTTAAGATTTATATGCTCTACCTTGAGGGTTAGAGTCAAGCTTAGTATTGGACCATCTCTATTCTTTTTTTTTTTTTAAAAAATAAATTTGGCCCCAACTAGGATTCAAACTTGGATCCTTCAACTCTAGAGACAACTCCAACTGTTCTCTATTTGGATGGGCCATCTCCATTGTGGTATACCATAGAAGTCCCACATCAATTGTATTACAAGCCAAAGTAGATTCAACAAGCCTCTCTTTGAACAAGGTTTTCCCAAATTCAACACACCCTAACACAGTATTGTCCTAGCCTTGCCCTAAAGTCCTAATTTTTTTACAAAATTCTTGATTTTCTATGCATTGAAGATTGAAATTCCTCCCCTATCTAATTGGAATCCCAAATTTGACACATACAAATACAATATCTTTCCTAAATTTTGCCTCTGAGCAAAATCCCTAATTTCTCCTTAAATTCCTAATTTTCTATGTAGTGAAGACTAAAATTTCTCCTTTGGTCAATCGAAGCTCCAAATTTGACACACGCAACTCATTATTTTCCCCAAATTTGGCCCCTAAATGAAATTCGTAACTTTGTTCAAATTCCCAATTTTTTTATGAAATCTCAAATTTCATACACAGTGAAGACCATGATCTCTTCTTTTGCCAATTGAAATCTCTAATTTTGTAGGAAAATTGGGAATTTGGGAAAAATTTTAATGAATCTATGCAAAAGATATTGAAGTAAAACTATCAATGTGCTAATAATATATACCACGTGAATGCAAACTTCTAAATTATAATATACCAAAGTGCAGACAGGCTCAACCATAAGGTAGCAAAGTAGTGTACAATTCTTTATTGTGTGATAGCCCTATAGACATGAGCATTCACTAAGGCCATAGTGAGTTTATCAAATTAACCATTATGAAGAAATCAATTAGAGTCAATCTTTTCAATTGGAATTAGACATGCTAACTTACATTGAATCTTTACTGCTTGGTTACGAAAAGGAAAAACATATAATAGTATTGAAAGTTGTAATTTTTAACTTTGCTTGACATACTTTGACTGGCATAGGTTGTAGTATCTAAGTATTGATTATAGAATTGTCTTTATCATAATATTTGTTTCCTCTTTTGGGGAAATCTTTTCTTGGAGCCAATGCTTTGGCATTTTCTGTGGTGAGTTATATATGCTCTAGGATGAGTAGTGTGTGTGTTTGTTTCCTTGATTTCTTGAATAACATGCTTTTCTCATTGTTTAAACATCATATAATGTAGGACGAGGAAGTTACCAAATTGAAGTATGAGAGGATGTCCTCATTATTGCAAAAAAAGGAGGATGAGAACCTTGAGTGGGTCAAGATTGAAAAAACTCGATCAAGTGTTGAGAATTTAGAGTCTGATGTAATACGCTTGCAGCAGTTGATTAGCGAAACAACTTCTTCAATATTGAAACTCATGGATGAGGAGCTCTATCCTCAACTTGTTGCATTAACTTCAGGGTAGCGTTCTCTAGCAATGGATTTATTAAACTTGCTCCAATTAAATCATGTGTTAAGATTGATCTAGATTTGAAAACAACCTTGTTGTCCTTATGGAGCTATTTGTGGAAAAAATCATCAAGAAATGGTTGCTCATTTGTGTAGATAAATTTTATTGAAACCATATAACTGATTAAATATGCTACAATAGGTTAAATTAAATGAGGAATAGAATTCCTTTCTGATTAAGAGAAAGATAGGAGTAACTAAAAGAGAAGAAATAAATATCTTTACCAAGTTCTGTATTTTTTTGCAAACCCTAAGTTATGATTTCAATAATCAACAAAAAAAGAATGACAGGAAAAAATAAAGAGGAATTTTAGAAGTGCTGCATGTTTAGTTTACCTTAAAAAGAAATTATATATATTTCTTTTGCACTCAGGTGATGGTTTTCTTTAGAGATCTTGAGTAATTTAAGGTGGCAAATGAAGAACACCCTTGGATGGTGTCATATCTGTATCTTAATCTTGTCCTGGAGTATTGATTCAAGCTCTAAATTGTATTGCAGGTTGACTCAAATGTGGAGGAGAATGCATGAGTGTCATCAGGTCCAAACTCTCATCTCCCAGCAGTTGAGTCTCCTCAGTGATAATCAAAGCACAATAGTAAATTCTGAGTATCATCACCAGGCCACGCTGCAGCTTAAGACTCAGGTCACGTATTGGTATAATAGCTTTTGCAAACTTGTAAAATCTCAGCGTGAATATGTTAAGATCCTCTGTAAATGGATTCAACTTACCAATTGCCTCATGGATGACCATAGACGGAGTGGTTGCGCCTCTATGATTTGTAGCATTAGTGAACAATGGGAGCTTGGACTTGACAAATTACCTGACAAGGTACTTTCGCCCAAAACTTTTGGTCAAACCTTTTTTTTAATTTTGCATGTTGATTTTTCCAGAAGCAAACAGTTGATTTGTTTTTAGCAGATCTATTTCATTATTCCTTTTCATATCTTACTTTTAACACTGAGAAACTTCAAAATGTTCTTTTTCAAAATTCATATTATCATAAGTGCTTGTCTCTTTCTGCGTTATTAATCCCACCATTTTTGTCTTTGCCATACTACCGATACTGTTGGCCCTTATGGGTCAGCATCAATTACTGCTGGATGGCTGTGCTTGGTACTAAGTACTTGATGGTTGAAAATTTTCTGAGTAAACTTTGCTCTGAAATTGTTATTTTACCGAGGAATGAAGATTACATATATAGGGAGAGATGACCACAAGATTAGCCAATCAATCCCACAAAATAAGCAACAGAAAGCAAAACTAGTAACTGCTGGATATACTAATCATGAAATTAGTAACAGAAAAGGAAACAAGATAACTACCCAAAAAAAAAAATTATTATTTTCCTAGTTGAGTAATAAGAAAACCAACACATCAAGTCATAGGATTTCAACGCTACTCCTCAAGTTAGGGAGTAAATGTTAAGCATACCTAGCTTGGAAATTAAGTCTTCAAATTAGACTCTTGGTAGCTCCTTGGTTAAGATATCTGCCACTTGGAGATTTGTAGGAATGTGAGTCAGATATTTAATGTTTGATTCCAACTTTTCCTTAATAAAATGATGGTCAATCTCTACAAATTTAGTCCTGTCATGATGAATAGGACTTTTACCTATGCTAATGGTGGCCATATTGTTACACAAAACCTTAATAAAACCTCTAGTAGGAATTCTGAGTTCCTCAAGTTGTCTCCTCAACCAAGGACTTTCGCAAATGCCCTTGGCAAGTGTCATATACTCAACTTCAATGTTGCATAGCAACTACAGGCTGTTTTTTACTTCTCCACATTACGAGATTGCCCTAAACGAAAGTACAATATCTTGTGATAGATCTTCTATCAGTAATAGTTGCAACTTACTTCTCCACGTTACAAGATTGCCCTAAACAAAAGCACAATATCTTGTATTGGATCTTCTATCGGTGATAGTTCCAACTCAGTCAGCTTCTATATATACGCCAATACTTCTATTTGTGCCCTTTCTGAAGAAAATTCCCTTGCCTAGAGTCATCTTCAAATATCCCATGATTCTATATACTGTATCCAAGTATTCTTCTTTAGGTTTGTTTAAACTGGCTAGTTACACTGATTGGACAACGTAATGTCAGATCTGGTGTATGAAAGGTAGATCCACTTTTCTACAGGTTTTCAATAGCTTCCAGTGTCAACAAGTGCAGTTTCATGTTTAAGGCCAAGCTTGTAGTTAGCCTTTATGGGTGTGAGTTGGCTTGCTCCTTAACATCCCTGTCTCCTTTAGTAAGTCTAGGATGTACTTCTTCTATGAGACAACAATACCTCTCCTTGATCAAACCACTTTTATGCCCAAGAAATATCTCAATTCCTCAAGATCGTTAATTTCAAATTTTTGGGCTAAGGTTGACTTTTTCCTCCAAATTTCTTTTGTATGGTCATCCGTAACCACAATATCACCAACATAAACAGTTAACATAGCCACTTTTCCATCAAATGAGAATTTAGTAAATATGTGTGATCGGCCTGCCCTAGAATATAACCATATTATCTTACGGCCTTGGTAAATTTGTCAAACGAGGCCTGAGAAGATTGGTTCAGTCCATATAATAATATTGACTATCAATTTGTTATCTGATGGTAATTGCTTACTTTTCTCATCTCTCACTTAAAATCACTCCTCGCCTAATACATTCTCTTGCGTATGTGGATATAGTCCTTGTGAATAGTACGATATATAATTTTCTGGTGCTCTGATGTGGTTACAGGAGGCCTCTGAAGCAATAAAAAACCTGTTGTCGTCTATCAGTTGCATAATTGCCCAGCAAGACGTGGAGGATAACCTGCAGAAAAAGGTGGAAAAACTGGAGAGAAGAATGCAAAAGGAACTAATCTCTCTAGCAGAGATGGAGAAAGAAATTGAGTGGGACTTTGATGCTGGAAATATACCTCTGAGCCCCAGACACCCTTTATCGATTAAACGTGCCAAAACTGAAGCCTTAAAGAAGCAAATGGAGAGTGAGAAGGCTAAATATTTGAATGCTGTAGAGGGGAACAAGGTTATGACTCTAAAGAAACTCAAATCTAGACTTCCCCATGTCTTCGAGGCACTCTCGTCATTTTCAAGTGCTTATATTCAAGCAGTTGATGTTGTCCATAGCCAAGTCAAGCCAGCAGAGTGTAATGATACTACATCTACATCAGAAAACTAGTAGAATTTCCTTTGATTTGATTCGCTGAAGAGGATTCATATTATTATGCTTAATGCTGATAAGCAGTAAGTAATGCTCCTAATGCAGATTCTGGGGTTTTTATACTTTTATGCTAAATCGAAGTTGGAAGGCAGTGCCATTGCGGAGCTTTTTTTTTCCCTCCCTCCCTCTCTCTCTCTCTCTCTCTCTCTCTCTGTGTAGTAAAATACTTTAACCACTTATATCTCTTTATTTTTAAAACCTACACAAACTGTCATTGTATTCTTGAGATAAGCTACAAACTTCAATATAAAAATTTTAACATCTGTTGATGGTCAATGGATAACTGTTGTATATTTAAAAATCTCTAAACGCTCCTAAACGAGTTTTCTTATATTTTTAAAACCTAAAATGATTTCTCAATTTTAAAATACACATCCCCATTAATGTAATAATAAATAATATTACATTAATAGCTGCATTAACATAATTTTAAGCTCAATAGATTGTCAATTTAATATATTAATTCTGTGATAGTATGTTAATGTAGATAAAATTATCATGTTTATCAAATATGAATGTAATGAATTTTTTTTTTAAAATGGAGATGTTTATTTTTAAAAAAAGTGTTAAAAAGTTATTGTAGATTTTGAAACAGAAAAAAAAAATACTCATTTAAGAATATTTTGAGATTTTTAAATATATATTAAAAAGCTAACCATTAACTTTTAATAATTATGTTAGAATTGTGTAGCTTATTTTATAAATACAAACAAGCTTTGTACAAATTTTTGAAATAGAGAAGACAGGACTTGTTAAATAAAAATAAAAATAAATGTTGGAGTAATTTATTTATTTATTGAGTTTAATTAATATCCAAATTGGCATCTTTTCAATTTTAAAGATAAATTTAGTTCCATTAAACCGTAAGTCATGAACCTTCGCATGAAATTTTTCTATTAGGATTGTGAGACAGTTGTGACCGTTCACTTCAGAAAAATTTTTGGTTTAAAATCAAATTGGAGCCATTCTTGATATCAGACATAAAAAGTAGGTAGCGTAGTGCCATTCAAACTCTATAGAAGACGTAGCAGCTATGAAGTTATGTTGGAAAAATTATAACAAAGGCATTAAGTTTATAAAATTTACAGTGAAGGACTTCAAATGTAATTTTTCCTTATCTTTTGCATTGTATTGGAGCATGGTCTTATAAAATGCAAATTAATTCTCTTACAAATTACTGTTTCGTTTCACTTCCGTGCTTTTTTTTTTTAAAGCAGCATTGTCATTTTAGATAAAATAAATCCAATAACGAAGGTTCAAAATAACAAAACCGGTGACATCAATTTGACAATTACATTTTTAATAAGTTGTTATTATAGAATCTGTTTTTAAATAAAATAACTGTTGTAATTTAAAATCTAAGAACGATCCTATTGGGTAATTATTTCCAAAACAGAGACACTATGCTATAATTAATCTTATTTCATTATTTTTAAGTTATCATCCAAGTTTAATTTATATTTCTATATAACCAAAGATGAAAGATCCATGGTATTTTAATAACGCTACTCTCATAATATTAATATTTCAAAAGTTGCATAATTCTTGTTACGATAAATCACATTATAAATGAATTCAGGAGAGGGAATCAAAGATTAGCTATTATCTAAAAATTTACTATCCAAAATATATAGATGTCTGGATATTTTTAAATACAAATAATCCTGTATTTTCAAAGATAAACGAAGTATCAGTGGCCCCCAAAAAAGGAAAAAAAAAAAAAAAGATAGACAGTAAATTTAAAAGTACTTCATGGTTTCTTAGCATTTTTACTAGAGCAGTGTTTTTGCAGAATATACTATAATGCCATAAATTCTACAATAAAAAGAGAGAACATCCTGAATATTCTGAACTATATCAATTGGGTAACACTAATCATACTCTGAAGTTCAGATATGCTTATACTGAGACCATTGGTTAGCTCAAAACATGGAAATGAAGCTAAAGCAATGAACCAAAAAAAAGACTAAAATAGGTAAGGGCTTTGAAACCAAACTCAAATGCTGGCATCTCTGTGGTCGTCTAAACCTTCCATGAGTCTCCTCTTAGCGGACTTAGTTCTATAACACCATACCTCAAAAGCCTCGCTCAAATCAGGATACTGAACCTCCTCGCTTTTGATCCACTCAGCCAGAATGTCTGCTTGATCATTCGATGGCAATGTCAGTACCAACGACACAATTGACCCCTCAATGCTCTGGCACATGTCTTCATCTATCTTGTAAGGAAAACCTATCTCCTCAATGGCCTTTGAATCTAGTATAGGCTTCATCTTCCGAACATATGGAAGCCAGGTCTTCAGTAACTGAACTCGGCATAGAGCCGGAAGAATCACGCTACCATAACCAACTGCTTCAAGAACTTTCCCAGTTACTTCTATCATCTTTGCTTTCAGGCCCC
This sequence comes from Erythrophleum fordii, assembly GCA_032878935.1. NCBI lineage: Eukaryota > Viridiplantae > Streptophyta > Magnoliopsida > Fabales > Fabaceae > Erythrophleum > Erythrophleum fordii. The sequence goes on along the minus strand of JAVQMF010000046.1, from coordinate 4,009,832 downwards.
ACATGACGTGGTCAAGCTTCTTGTCTTCGATCACCCCCAAAATTTTTTTAGAGATTGCAGTCCAGTTTGAAACAAAATTCTTCATTAAATCCATCTTTGGGAGTACATTACACATCCATTCAAGATCAGCTACTCTCTGTAATATCCTCTTATGTGCAGCCTCAGACTCCAGGTCAGGGTCCAAGAGCAAAGAAGACAGATCCATTTCAAATAAACAAAAAACCTTGGAAACACCCATTGCTATTGCTGACGTCACCTCATCATCAGCCATAACCATTGCAGTGTCTTCATCCTCTCCTAACATGTACTCAACTTGCTCTTGAGCAGAAGTTCGAAGCTCATCTCCAAATGGGGGACATGGTCCCTCAATGGATGTCGCAAAGCGAACAGCTGAAACAAATATATCTTTTGTGACTCTTAAATCTACAGGATTGGGGCCGCTTATCATTGACATAACTGCTCAACCTAAATACTGCTATATTTGTATTCCTCTCTTGTCCAAGACCAAGGAATGACCTTCAATTTTGTAGCTCTTCTATTTTTTGGTGAAGAGCAAGTTCTACCAACGAATGCAGACACCAAACTTAATGGAATCCAGTGACACCAGAGTTATGTTCATTGTTGATAAGAAAAAAATGGCCTTAAAACGTGACACCATGACCACAGTTTGAGTCTGAGGAGAATGGCAGATGCATGTATTTACAATCTGGTGAAGCCAACCTTTTAAAGATAAAGGCGAATGGGGAGTATGAACATTCGATCCTCCTCTATATCCAAGAGGCCAACCATCTTCACTAGTAGTCTCACCACCGTGTTGAAGGGCTAAATGGCAAAGGCAGTATGGTAACCATTCATGCTTCAAGCAATAAAAGATTTGAAGCTTCAAATATTATAAACAGGCTTAAATTCAAGTGTAGTACACAGCCAAAATTTCCAAAACAAGAAAACCCAGCAAGGTGACATAACAATTAACAAAATATGTTTGCATCAACAGTGACTAACAAACAAAAAACATCTAAGCATCCAATCACATTCGTAATGCATGCAATGAAAATGCATGTGGAACAGCAAAATTGGAATAATAAAAGGACCAAATCAAAAGGTCCCCCAAATTTTAAATTGTCAAGTTATGTGTTATCATTAACTCTTTTAGTACAGATAAAATTAAGCTTTCATATTTGTGCAGACCCAAGAAAATGAGCAGCACATGTTCAGCTTTCATTCTATTTAAGACAAAAATTAGGTGAATCAAGATCCTCTAAATTTCTTCTTTGCAAATTTCAGAGAGAGAAAAGAGAAAAGAGGGAGTGGATAAAAAAAGAAAAAGTAAGCTCCATACACACTCTAATTCCTTTGTGCCACCCTTTCTCTGAAACTTATAAGAAATTTACAACGAGGAACTTTAGAAGATCCATCCACAAGGTTATTTAGGTGTTTATTATCAGGTTATGCAATGTTGAGCTGTAAAACACATCCACTTCTCAAGTTTTCATTGGAGAACTTGATAGCAAACATTTAAAAACAACACCTAAGATTTGTCCTTCTATCTATCTAGAGCAGTGGATTTGAATTTCTTAACAGTTGCTGATAATTCTAAGTGTCTAAAACTAAAACCTGAAGATAGTTCTAGCGAAGGACCAACTAATACACAGTTCCAAAAGAGCCTAATGTCCAGGTTATTAACTCTATCCATCTCCTGGAGTTTAAAGCAAGTTGCACAGCATCATCCGTTTGAGGCTTCACTCTGTCCATCCTACTACAGTTTCTTTTTTGGCTAAATTAACTCCTAATGCACTTGAAAACTAGCTAGTAGAAACTGGAATATAACTTGTGATGCACAACCATAAGAAATCATTATAAATCCTGATAACACAACAAAATATAGATCCAAAAGAATAATAGGCTAAACAAGTAATATAATAACTACAGGTGAAACTGAAACACTGGAAAGGGAGCAAGAAAATTAATACAAACAATAATACTTCAAGATGTACAGAAAGGCTTCCTAGGTGGACCTTCTGATTTGGCCAGAACTATAATTTTCTCAATTTGGCTGTTCCACACCCCAATTTTTTAAAAGTAAAATAATTAAAAAAAATTAAATCCAATACATTAAATTTTTCTATTTAGCTCGTGTGTAGCCATTGTTCAACAGAATATTCTGTTAAAATAATTATATATTTTGTTAGTGATATTGGTCATATGGAGTGGAGTGTAGTATCCAGACAGGTTTGGAGTAGTGTCATCCAAACAATCTCAAGGAGGGTGAGTGTAATTTACCCATTAGATTGTAACAGAACAAAAGCAACAGCAATATTCTACTCCAAAGGAACCTTTGAGAACAACCCACCAATCCTCAAAAGCAACCACCTATGAGGTTTCAAGCAAAAACCATATGCCTTATATAGTATCCCCAATGCCACACTTAAATCCAATAATTTTTACAATTGATTTCTACGAAAAACAGAGCAGACCATGTATTTTCATAAGCTCCCCTATTAAAAATTTAAAATTTGCGGTGAAGAAAATGTGTCCCAAAGCAAGTCAAACCAAGAGGATAGCTAATCATATAATTTAAAAGCAGCTTATGAGAAATAAACAGAATTTTCTTATCAGGGTAAAAGAACAAAACAGAATGTCAAGCAAGCAGTCACAGCACACGCACCCCAATCAAGCATAACACTTGCAGTCAATGGCCCTATGGTAAGAATCAATAAAAACAAACCCGTATCAAGATACCAAACAACGAATTCTCCTTGAATTAAGATAGAAAAGCATTCTGGTCGCACAGAATGCACTTGCGATTATTAATATCTAAGCCACACAAAATCAAGACAACCATATATTTCAGGAAAAGAAAACAAAGGCCGCATCAAGGGAAATATACTGCGTGAACTTTTTTGCATACCTTACTAAGAACAAAATAACTTCAGTCACGTCAGACCGGAAATCACTCAATAGGAACTATGATGATGATTTGGTTAGAGCACACAGCGAACTTCTGTAATCAGATCATTCACAGAATCCAAATGATTACCTCATGCAGCTATATCCAATCCTCAGTAAGCTCAAAAAGAGTAGAATAAACGGGGAAATAAAAGATTAAAAACCGCATAGAACCATATTGTTTCACGCCGAAACTAAACATTTTCCTCAAAGGAATTTAGGTATAGGATGAAATAAAAAGGAACTCACTTTGCAAACCCAAGCTAGAAGAGAGAAAGCTCAACCTATCCCTGCCTTGTTTCCAGAGCCAAACCCAAGATCAAGCAGCGAAAATTGGTGCTTAAGTTAACTTCACTCAAAGACCAAAGATTCTAGCAACCCCACCTCCGCTGAAAATGGTGATGAGTCTTCAACGACCCTCTCGAGAGCGGAAGCCTCGGAAATATTAGACTTTGCTGAACTACTGAAATTGAATTTAATAATTGCTATCATTCACATTTTGACCGGTGCTGTCTGAAAATGATATGGCATGATTATTTTGGAAGAGTAAACAAGGAAAGTAATTTTGAGAGTACAAATAAATTTTTATTTTTATTTTAAAAATAATTAAATAATATTAAATAATAATCATAAAAATATAATAAATATTATACAAAATTAATAAAAATAAATAAAGATTACTTTTTTAACACTATTTTATGCAAAGGTTAAACAGTTATGCACGTATATGCTCCGGCCTTAATTCCAATCATTCGATCAATTGAAAGGCTAGATGCATGTCACATGATTGAAATGCCAAAGCACAATGTTTCATGTTTAATGAAATGGTGTATTTTGATTTTTTTTTTAATTAATTTGAGAGTGTATTTGAACCATTGGTAGTGAATAAATCTGAGCTATCCCTTCTAATATCTCAAAATCATACGTTTTATAATACATTTTAGCCCATTATTAGTGTAGATTTACACTTCATCCTTTTTCTATTAGCAGCTGTTCATTTTGCACTATTTTGGCTGAGGAAAAAAAAACCTCATATGTAAGGTATGGTTTCAGATGAAAGAAGATTGTCACTTTTTTTGTTATTTATAATTTGTTGTCATTATATTTATATATGAAATCATATTTTATATAGTTGGGTTCTAATTATTGAGAGAGAAGTGTTCTTGAACTGAGTTATCATTGTTTTTTTTAATATTATTTGTATATTGTAAAAGATTATTGGACCTTACATTAAAAAAAAATTATTCAGGGACATTTTGAAGTTTAATTTTGGCATATTAAATAACAATAAAATAATTGAGTCTTTTTACATTTGAAGAAGGTGACTACCTTTTACATATGAAGAAAACCAAAGTCACTGAGTTATGTCTGTTTTTTTTTTCCTTTTGTATATTTGTACATTACATATGGTATTTGGAAGTTAAAAACCTTGATATAGTATATTGCGCATTGACACATCTATCGGCTACTTTTTGCTATTTGTTAACCCCAAAAACTTTGTATATTGCATATAAGTGAGGTGATGTGGCTTAGTCTTGTAGAACAAAAAAAAAAAAAAAATAATAATAGAAGAAAAAGTTTGATTAGAATGAAACAAATATAAAGTAATATATCAATTTTTTGGTTTGTGTCATCTTTTTAAAGAATGTTAACTTGAATTACTTTGTCCTAATTTTTTTTGGGAACCATTTTGTGGAAGGTGATTTGATTTCTAAAGTTGGGTTAGAATTTGATTGTTTAGATGAAGCATGGAAGTTTTGCATTGATTACAGCAGGAGAATGGGATTTAGAGTTAGGAAATATAATGGAAGCAAGAGTGCAAAAGATAGCTCTATAATTTCATACAGATATATATGTTGCAAAAAAGGTTTATGAAGATTAAACAAAAGGGATTTTTAAGACAACCAATCCTTGGTCGAAGACTAGGACCAATTGTAAAGAGAGAATGATAGTTAAACATGTGAATGGAAAATATAGGAAAGATAAATTTGTGGAGAAGCATAATCACCCACTCCATCTTCCAGAGATAGTCTATATGCTAGAATCTCAATGAAAATTAATTTATGTTCAAGCCCACGAGATTAAGTTGGTAAAGGAATATGGGCTTCAACAAAAAGAAGAACTTTTCAATTGATGAATATGCATGTTGGAGGAGGAAGTAATCCTGGCTACATCCGTGAGAATGCAAAAAATTATCTTAAGTTCAAAAGATAATGAAGCATGGTGTATGAAGAAGCTAGTTGTCTTCTACGATATGTCCAACAATATTTATCTAAAATCTATCGCTTTATCATACCTATCAAATGGACGTGAAAAAACAAATAACAAATGTTTTTTAGGCTGACACAAGAATGTTGCTTGACTATACCTATTTCAATGATATGGTGGCTCTAAACACAACTTACAATACTAATTAGGAATAGAGACTGCTTGTAATGTTTTTTGGTTTTAATCACTACAGAAGAGTAGTAATTTTTAAGGCAACATTGTTTTATGATGAAACCACAGAATCCTTTCAGTGGCTAATTGAATCTTTCTTGGAGGCACATTAGAAGAAAAAGTCTCTCACCATTTTTCCTAATTAAGATCAAACAATGGCAAAAACATTGTTTGAAGTCATTCTCTTGACAAAGCATGGATTATGCATATGACATTTAATGCAAAATAGCATTAAGCATTTTACCAACTTGATGAAAGAGGGCTCAAATTTTTTAAGGGATTTTAAGAGGTGCATGTTTGAATATGTGGAGGGAGAACAGTTTGAGAAGGAATGGAGTGAATTGATATACGATTATGAGGTGCATGAGAACATATAGTTGAATTCACTTTACAGTATAAAGAAGAAATGGGCTACTTGTTATATGAAGAAAACTCTTACATTTGGCATTGGGGGTACACAAGTGGTTGAAAGTGTGAATGCAAATGTTAAGAGTTGCACAAACCTGACTTAAACATTGTGAGTTGCTAAAGATAAATAATAAAATGAGTGGAGATGTGGTTATAATTCCTAACAAAAATTGCTCAAATTGATTGCCTAAAATGCACCAATGCTATGACAACTAGCTCAAATTTATATGCCTTTTCTTTTTTACTTATTCCAACAAGAATGGGATAAATTTGCTACTACTTGCATTAAACATAGAAATGAGGGTGGGCTGGTGTTTGTATATATTGTTAGGATGGTTAATGAAAGGGGGAATGGAAACTTTCTTATCATCCTAAGTTTGGGTCAATTACTAATAGTTGTTAGAAATATGAAACCTAGGGTATGTTATGTTGTCATGCTTTGAAGGTGTATGATGTACTTAATGTGAAAAAACTTCTTGATTAATACATTTTAGATAGGTGGACAAGACAAGCATAAAGTGGCATGACATATGATATTAGGGGAAACGAGGTTGAAATAGATCCTAGGCTACAAAGCACATAAACGGTATAGATAACTCCTTTCTCATGCTTATAAGATTAGCAATGAACACTGCTGATTGTCCAAAGACATTTGCATTGGCACATAAAGGTATGCAAGAATGAGCAACCAAGTTACAAAACTACGTTCATAACAATAGGTTCCAAACAACAATGGCAATACTTCCACAACATTGCTAATTGAGTGCATTTTACAAGGCTTAAGATTCAAGAATGAGATGGCATTAGGAGAAAAAATAAATTGAAGAGTTGTCTTAAGTGTCAACCAAAAAGAAAAAGAACAAGAACATCTTCCATTTTTAGAGCATGACAAAGTCAATAATTTACGATATGGACATTGTGTGAATAGTGTTGAAAAAGAATCAATGTTGCTTTTCTAGTCTTTATTTTTATATTTTCGTCAATATTTTAGGATAAACCATTACAATATAAGTTTCTTCATCAGCACCTCCAATACCGTGTGCTTGCCTTCACACAAATGAGGATGAACTTACTTATACTGGTATATTAATGATATGCACCATCAACTTTTTCATGCTTATATGGTGTTATTAGATAATTATTGCTTATGTATTAACTTTTATAAAATCTAAATATCATTTGATTGTCTCATGTTGTGATTTGAAGTATTGGAGTTTAATGAAGATATATCAAAAGGTTCATAATCATAATTAAATAACAACTTTGTAAGAAAGGAAAGAAAAGCACCACTTTTATTTAAATCAATAATTTCATTACATCCAATCATAGTATCCCTATTCTTCCTCAATATGTTTAACCATTTCATTATAAGTACAAGTCTTTGTTCTTATCCATTGCTTCATTTGGCTTCATCTTGCTTATCATATTCTTGTTCATCTTGAGCAATACATTCCTGAGCAATTGAACGTTGTTGTTTGAAAATATAGGTTTAAAGTTCAAACCTATAGGAAGCCATTGAAAAATTCAAAACCATGATAACAACTTCTACATTCAACAATCAACACCATATACAAGTCATTAAAGCATCAGTTTTTTTTTTTTTTTTTGGGTACAAATGCTTAATTGTGATAATTATGTTAAGAATTCCATTGTTCTTTTGTAAATCAGATAACACCATACTATTCTTTTTGTAACTTAGATAACACATCCCATTAAGGGAGACTCATGCAAGCTAAATGCATTTATTGGAAAAACAACTTCTACATTTAGCAATCAACACCATATACAAGTCATTAAAGCATTAGTTTTCTTTTTTTGGGTATGCTAAGAATTCCACTATTCTTTTTTGTAAATTAGATAACACACCACACTATTCTTTTTGTAACTTAGATAACATATTCCATTAAGGGAAACTCATGCGAGCCAAATGCATTTATTGGAAACAAGTTAAAAAAAATACACAAAGTGTGATATTTTCTTACAATAGTGAAAGTTCAATGAATCCTGCTTTCCCATAATAATTAATAAATGCCATAATGTGTGTTTTTGTGTATTTGATTGAGTGTTTTTTTAATATTTTGTATGGTTTGGTGTATACATATGTTCTAAATACCTAGCTGACTATGTCACCTTTAAATTTTTTTGTAACACCATATTCATTTAACTCACCTCATCTCATTCCTAGGCATACTTCCTTAGATAACACAATTTTTTAAAGAAAAAGTCCATTAAAATAATAGTTTATTTCGTGGTACGTCGTAGATAAAAATTTTATTTTGTGTCTCATGGACCATATGAACTCATTAATCTCATTCTCCTATTTAAATACATACATACAACTCAAAACTATCTCAAAATGTTGCCAAAAACTCGAGCTCATAGCATATATATACAAAATAATGAAAGGTTGCCTCAGGTTCATATGCCAAATTTCTATCATAAACTTTGAAAAATCATAACTAAATTTAAAAAAATTAAAATCAAGCACACTATACAATTCTGAAAATCAATGGAACAGTACATAAGCTCAGCTGGCATTACTAGTACTAACATAGAATTTCAAAAATTCATATCTCCCTGCTCAGACATCCAATTGGGGTGATCTTAGTGGTCATAGAAATTTTATCATGTCTAATTTACGCCTGTAAAATTTTATAAGCATTGGACACCATTTGGCCCTCAAATAATATAGGAGAAGAAACTAACCATATGAATAATGACCGCACCAGAATAGTAGAAATTTGAAAATTTGAAAATTCATAATTAATTCCATAGAGCTCCAAATAATTTGATCTTTAACTTTCCAAAAATTTCTAGATGAGAACTATATGCATGCCAAATTTCATGAGAAAATTCGTTCATTTGGTCAGATTATGTCATAGGGTTCCAAAATGGTCACTTTTATGCTTCTTAAGGGTTATAAAGGATCCAAATTCGCCTCCAAGGCTTTCATGGTCACTTGAGCACATGGGAAAGCACCAAAATGGTCTATTAAATGTGTCTCAAAGGTTCATAAACCTAGATTCTACAAGCTCACTATCTCACCCCAAGGTATATATAAGAACATATAAGCTTCATCTTGCCATTCAATGTTAAGAACTTGCTATAACATTCACATGGCATCAATTCTCATATATATATATATATATCAAGTATCTAGGTAATTACACATGTTCAAATGGTCATACAACATATTCATCATAAGGTTACATCATATGATATCAAAATGGTTACAAGTAGAACAAATAACACATTTCTTTGTCAATCTTTCCCCATCAAGCTTGGCGGCTCCTATTCCTTGATTTACTTGGTTCACCTAGACATGTTAGGCAATGGGGAGAAAGGAATGAGATTCTAGGAATCCCAATAGTTCTTCTTTCTTTTAACCATACATAAAGGATGCAAATTCAAGTATAAAAATGCATGCATGGATATTATGGAATGCATAATCATTCATGTAACATTTCTTGCATTCAAGATGTCACATAAAATATACATAGGCTTATCAAGAAAATGGTTTAGTCTCACTCCTTCTCTTTGGGATTTTGGACTTTTCTTACCTATTTTCTTAAGAGACTTTTGATTAGGCCTAACTTTTTAGAGACTTTTGACTTTGTCTCACTCATTCTTGGGGACTTTTGACTCATTCTTACCCTAGTTAAGGGACTTTTGGCTTCACCACACTCAAACAAACCAAAACATATTTATAAAACATTATGCATGTACATAACAAAGTATCATGGTACCATGGCATATAGATACATGCTAAACATCTTTCATGGCTTAAGACATGTACACATACATTTAAAGACAAGATAAATATCCACTCATACATGGGAGAAAGAAGAGAGCTACCTTGATCACACAAGCACACTTTTCCCTTTGAAAATGCTTCCTCTCCCTCAGCCACACACTTACAAGGATGTGAGACTTGATTTCTTTGCCGTAAACACATCATATGAAAGCCAATTAGACTTGTGGAACAATTTTTAAAGCTATACATGCACTAGAAAAGTTAGATGGCTCATATGGTTCAATTATGGTTCCATAAGGCATCTAATGAACCAACACCAATAATTCATGATCTTGGCTCCATTCTTTCCATCCATCTATGGTTCTTGACTCTATTTAAGCCTCTTGGAGCTATCACACAATTAATTTAAGGAGTATAACTACATGTTACTTCTTTGAGTCACAATATGGAACCTATGCTACCATGTCACTCCCTAGGCTTCCTAAATTTTTTTTTTAAGGCTTTCTCTCATACTCTCCTATCATATATGATATAAAACCAAGCTTGGAAAAAATTAAAATTGTCCCTTGGTGCCTCTTCCACCTAAGCTAAGGCTATGCTTCTTTAAGGGGACCAAGGAGTTGTTTTGGTTTTTTTTATAGGAAAAGCATGTGGGTGACCCTCTTGATGTCTTAGAAACTCATATGAACTCTTAGATATCTTAATTTATAGTTAAAACTCATCTTACAAACTAAGGTGTAACTAAAATCCTAGCTTTTTATTCATAGTTATTTCTTTATTTCCTTTGCATATTCTTATTCTTCTCGCTCATTTTTTCTAAGATTCACCTTTAGTTTGGTTCAAAACTCAACCCCTCTTGGCTATCCCTAGGTTGGTCAAACAACATACATCTAAGAACAAAGAAGAAGAAGCATAGAACTAGCATTTACCTTAGTGTTTCTGGCATTTCTTAGATGCTCTTCCTTTTGCTTGGATTCTTTTCCTTAAATTTGAAATTTTCCCCGTTTGGTTTGACCTTAAAACAGACCCAAAAGCTTCAATAAATCCATGTGAAAGAAGAGAAGGAGGAGGAGAAGACATTTACTAAAGAGAAACTAAGAAAATTTATGAATTTCCATACCTTTCACTTGGTTTTTCTTCTCCTTTTTCCTCCTCCTTTATGTGTCTCACTCTCTAGGTCTCCTCCTTATTTTGGGGTAGAAATGAAGTCAGGTTAGGAAGGAGACGGATGGGGCATGACTTATATATATGAGGAGAAGTAAAATTGTTCTAAAGAAATTTCATTTACGTCTTGTAAACTTGGCATTTTCATTTCTAGTATGTTTTAGCTCTTTTTTTAAAACTGTCATTTTCATCATAAAATTTAGGTTCTCAATCTTATAAAATACTTTTGAAATCACTCAATTTAAAGCTAAAACCTTCTCGAACGAAAAAGGTCAAAGTTTGGGTCAACCAATGTTAGAAAACGTGCACCGAAAGGGTTTTAACTATCCCGAGACTTTCCATGATTTTTAGAATCTCTAAAAACTCTGAAGAGCTCAAAATTTTTATTTAAAAAGCCATCCTATGAGTATTTTAAAAATTACCTAAAATTACGAAAATGTTATTACGTTATGTAACAATTTCATTAAATTTCGTCTAGTTATTTTTGTTTCTGTTTTAGGGTACATTTAGCCTTTTATTTTCATTATTTAATGTCTAGATTACTATTCTAATTTTTCTGGACCTTAACCAATTCATTTTAGATGACTTAGTTTTAAAACATATCTATTTCTGTTATTTTTATGAAAATCGGACATTGCATTTCTCCCCCCTTAAATAAATTTTATCTTTGAAATTTAGATAACATACCTCATGGGAAGAGTTCTGGATACTTCTTTCTCAGCTCTTCTTCTAGTTCCCAGGTGGCTTCTTCGGGAGATAACTCTTTCTAAACCACTTTCACCAGCGGTATCATCTTATTCCGTAATTGCTTGAGTATAACATCCACAATCCAATCTAGTGATACTATATATGATAGATTATCCTGCAACTGCACATTTTTATACTTTTTGACATGTGAGGGGTCGAGTTGGAACATGGAATACATTATGAACTTAGCACAGGTTTAGGGGAAGGCAAGTCTATAAGCCATAAGTTTATCAAGAATCTGAAATGGACCTATGTATTTTAGAATGAGCTTTTTACTCTTAATGGACTGACCTATTCCTATGATTGGAGACATTCTAACAAAGACATAGTCTCCAACCTCACACTCTAATGGCCTTCTCCATCTATTTGTATAACTTTTCTGTCTACTTTGTGCCGTTAAGAGTTTCTTTCTTGTGGTCTCAATTTGCCTAGAGGTTTGGTCCACTAATTCTAGGCCTATGAGGATTCTTTCTTCTAGCTCAACCTAACAATAGGGATATACAATTCCTCCTATACAATGCCTTATATGGTGCCATATGAATACTAGCATGATAGCTATTATTATAGGCAAACTCTATTAGAGGCAAGTATGTATTCCAGTTCCCTTTCATCTCTAGAACACACGTCCTTAGCATGTCGTCTAAGGTCTAGATTGTTCTCTCCATCTGACCATCTGTCTAGGGGTGATAGGCTATGCTAAATCTTAACTTAGTACCCCAAACATCCTATAATGATCTCCAAAAATTTGAAGTGAACCTAGAATCTCTATCTGACACTATGCTCTTAAGCATACTATGTAACCTTACTATCTCCCAAATGTACAATTAGGCTAATTTATCTGGGGTATAAATGGCTTTCATTGCTAAGAAGTGAGCTGACTTTGTTAATTTGTCTATTATTACCCATATGTCATTATGCCCCGATGATGTTCAGGGTAAACCCATGATAAAATTCATAACTACACTATCCTATTTCCACTCAGGGATATTTAGGGGCTGAAATAACTCAACTGGCTTTTGGTGTTCTTTTTTGACTTTTTGACATACTAAATATTGGGAGACGTACTCTGCTATGTCTGTTTTCATCCCAAGCCACCAAAACATCTTTTTCAAGTTATGATACATTTTTATTTCTGCTTGGATGAATGGTATATTTGCTCTTGTGTGACTTATATAGTATTCTTTCTTTGATCTCAACATTTCTAGGCACATACAGCTTATCCCTATATCTCACTATGCCATCCTCAGATAGATTAAAATCCTGAGTGCTACCTTGGGATATTTGGGAGCTAATCTTTCTTATATGCTCATCTGTTTGTTGGGCCTCTCTTATTTGGTCCTTCAGGTCATTCTCTATTAAGGTTTCACTCATTAATAATTTCCCTAAATGCATTTCACAGAAAAGATTCATATCCCTGATCCTCTCAATCAATTCTTACTCTCTAATCATCATATTGGCCATATATATGGATTTTCTGCTCAATACATTAGCGACTACATTAGTCTTACTGGGATGGTATTTTAAGGTAAAGTCATAATTTTTTTAAAATTCTAATAATCTCCTTTATCTTATATTTAATTCTTTCTATTCAAATAAATACTTAAGGATTTTGTGGCCACTATAAATCTCTATAGCTGCCCCATACAAGTAGTGTCTTCATATTTTCAGAGCAAACACCATTGCTGCTAGCTCTAAGTCGTGTGTGGGGTAATTCTCTTCATGAGACTTTAACTGTCTAGAAACATAAGCTACCACTCAGTCTTTTTGCATAAGCACACATTTTAACCCTTTCTTAGAGGCATCACTATTCATAAACATCCATAAAGAGGTAGAGCTTGATTCCTTTAGCCTAAACACATGGAACGAGATCCAATTACATTCTTGGAACATTTACTAAAGTGACACACACACACACTAGAATGACTTATGCACTCATATGGTTCTATAAGGCACTTAATGAAGAAATTTTAGGAATTCATGATCTTGGCTCCATTCTCTCCCTTAATCTATGACTCTTTACTCCATTTAAACTTCTTGGAGTCATCACACATTTATTTTAAAGAGTCTAGTTAGTTGTTGCTTCATTATGCTATAATATGGAACCAATAGTTCTATCACACTTTCCAGGCTCTCTAGACCTCTCCTAAGGCTTCCTCTCATACTCTCCCATCATGTATAATGCAAATTCTAAGCTTGGAAGAAGTTAAAACACTCCCTAGGTGCTTCAACCCTCTTAGGCCGAGACAAAGCTCTCTTTGGCACCAATGGAAGTGACTTTATTTTCCTTGATGGGAGATGCATGTGGGAAGCTCCTTAGAGGTCTTAGGAGCTCATACAAATACTCACTTAGGCTTAGGAACTCTTGGATGGAATTAGATTTTAGCCTAAATTCTTGAATTCCTAACCTTATTATCTTGCATTTCATTGACTCTTTCTTTGTTTTCTTTGCATATTTTTGTTTCCCACACTTTAATTCCTAAAATTCATCCTTGGTTTAGGTCAAATTTTACTCTTTCTTGGTGGTTCTCTATAAGGCTAAAAATCATATCTCAAAAGGCAAGAAGAAGAAAGCATGAAAAGCTAGGATATCTACCTTGATTCAAGCTTTTTTCAAAAGTCTTCTCCTTTGCTTTTGCCTCTTCCTTGAATTTCGAACTCCTCTCCTCTAGGTATAGCTCAAAATAGAACCAAACACTTCAATAAACCCATGGAAGGAAAGGTGGGAAGGAGGGGAACCAAGTTATAAAGGGAAAAACCATGAAAAATCATCAATTTCCTTACCTTTTCTTAGAGTCTTTCTTCCCCTTTTTCTCCTCCCATGGTGCGCCCTCCTCAGCAGTGCTTCTTTCTATTTTCAGCCAGCCAAAAGTCAATCCAAAGATGGGGCAGAGTTCTAGACATTTTTAAGAAGCACCAAAGCACTTTTTGTGACTTTTCATTTTGCACTTTGGTCTCTATTTCTTGGTTTTATCTCATTGGGCGCATTTTGACTCTTTTTCGAAAACTATCTTTTCCATCATGAAATTTAGATTCTCTAACCTCAAAAATGGCTTTGGAACCACTAAATTTGGATCTAAAATCTTCCTGAATCATTTGATTAAAGTTTGGGTCAACTCTTTGCCGAAATTGTTCACTAGAGGGGTTTTAAACTATTCTAAGGTTTCTATAAGTTTTAAGGCCTCTAAGAACCCCAGGCTACTTAATTTTTTTATTTAAAATCCTTTTTTGGTGTTTTCTTAATTAGGTTTCGCTATAGTAAAGGTCACTTCTCACTATTGTGAGAGTTTCCTAACTGTCCTCCATATAGTTTGCGCTATTACTAGAAATTTCCAAGATTTTGTATGGCCACGAACTTGCTATAGTGAATTGGCATTTTCACTATAGTGAAATGGCATCCTCGTTATAATTAGGAGACTTAGAAAAATTCTGAAACCTTGAATTCTCATTTCTACGAAAACTCGAATGTTACATTTCTACCCTCCTTAAATAAATTTCGTCCTTGAAATTTAAGGATATAACTTCCTTTAACTTTTCTCATTTTCTTGTTAACTGGCTTTCTCTTTCCCTTCTTTCTAGCTTTATTTACTTTCTTCAGGGATTAGGCCCCTCTTGGTGTCTTCTGCCAGGGAATTTACATTACTAGCTTACTGTGTTTGGTTGTTTTCCTCTATATTATTTCTATAAAGCACATACTAGCTCTTCTCATAAGGGAAGGAAATTTCTGACTCTGAATTATGCTCTTATAACTTTGGCCTATTTTTTAAGAGAGCTTATCTAATTAGTCTTAACTCGCTCATAAGGGGGGACCTCTATGCTCAATGGACTCTCTTACTATTAAATTTCCCTTACTCTCTCTTAATGGCTTCTATAAGGTCTCATTATCTTTCATTAATAGCCATTGGAGGCTTTCTATCTATTCACTTGTCTCATTTCAGCATACAGTCTACTATTTAATCTTACTCTTTCCTCACTTGCTCATCCTATAGTCACAATTTATATATATATTTTTTCCATCATAGGCCTCGCATCTTAATTACTTACTGGGATTATGGCTCCTTTAAGGAGGTCTTACTCTTAGCGGTCCTAGTTCCTCCTCTAGTTACTATCATATTTGCCTCTTTAGCCTAAAAACTTTCTTTTCTCCTTTTACTTATTTAAACTTGAGCATTATTCAGTTCCCCAACTAGGTAACTAACTTGTGTTACTCTTGACCCTTTTGTACTAGTTTTGAAGAGCACCTACCACTGACCACTATTAAATTCTTGTGGGATGCTAACTTTATCATAGTTTCAACTACTGGAGATATAGTCTACCACTTACCTTATCATAAAACTGCACCTGACCCCTTGTTAATACATGGCTCTAGTATATAGGGATCTCTCTATCCCACGGTAGGTATAACATCTGTTAGGTAGTGGTTTATCTAGCTATAACTCTATAAAAACTACTTTCTTGCTTCCCTCATCCTACATGTTATGCATATTTAACTAGAAGATCTAGTCAGTGGTCTCACCGTTTGAGTGTAGCCTAAATATCTCGATGGCAATAGTCTACTAAACTTAAGAGGTCTCTACTCTCTGAGATAAAAATTGGTTAAAATTGTACTAGTCTCTGAGACTATCTATTCTGTAAAAATTATCTTAGACCTTCATCTCTCTAAAGAACTATTGTACTGTAATTGTAGGCTCTCTATAACTTTATGAGATCTACTGTGACCCTTGGGTCTACTACAACCTCTCAGAGCCCTGTTAGGGTCTATTGTGACCCATTATACTGTATTAGGATCTATTGCGATATGTTTTTGGGAGACATCAAAGCCTAAGATCACTGCATCTAATGGTAAAACACGTGCTCACCAAGTTCAGCAACTACTGCACGTAAACTCTTAACCTAGACTTAACATGAAAAAAAAGCTTCCTTACCCCACTTTTGGTTCCAAAGTGTGCCTTAGCTTTCTAGACTCTACCATTAAACATACCATGGCCTAAAACATGCCATTCCAAAGTTCAAAACTAGGCTATGACACAAAGTTTCATTATCATCACACTTTTTGTCTATATTCCTTGCATAATTTACATAGGCACCCCTTAATGGGCCTAAAGCAAGCTTTTGACCTTTTTTTTTTTATCTTAATTAGGTTTCCCCTCCTTTTTATCCTCTCTTTTATCTTTATCTTAAGATTAGCCCATTATAAAATTACTAGTCATTACAATAAATGTGTTATTTCATTGAGGTGAAACCAAAGAATTAAAATTCTATTCATAGTGGGATTATAAAGAAATAGAGGCCTTAGATATAAAGGTCAAACAGGATGTTAAGCTACTTTCTCTCCCACATTATATCATTACAAAGAAGCACCCTTTAATTATAGTTTAAGAGGAAGATGTTTGTCATATAAAGGCAATATTGTGACACTAAAAGGACTTTTATAGATAGCAACTTTAATCAAGGAATTTCATAACTTTTTGATATGAGGATGCTCATGTTATCTTTGTACTTATACGCGAATCACTAAAGTTTTATTTTGAGATGGAATTAAATGTGATGTGCAAACCTATATTGCAAAATATGACATTTACCAAAAGAAAAAAATATCAAGCTATGAGCCTAGTTGGACTTTTATAGCCTTTACCAATATCATATCATGTTTAGGAGGATATAAGTATGAACTTTATAGTCTAGTGCCTAAATTTAAGAAGTTTAACACCATAATAGTGATGGTTAACAAATTAACTAACCATTGACACTTCATTAGACTTTCCTATCTTTTTTTTTTTTTTTGCTAAAGAAGTAGCTAACAACTTTGTCAAAGAAGTAGTAAAGTTGCATGGATTTCCTAAATCTATTGTGTCTAATTATGACCTTGTCTTTGTTAGTCAACTTTAGAAGGAGTTGTTCAAGTTAGTAGGTACTACACTTAAATAGCTCTAGTTATCACCCAAAAATTGTTGGACAAGTAAAGGTTGTAGATTGCAACCTAGAGACCTATTTAAGGTGCTTCACTGGTGATAAACCAAAACAGTGGGAAAAGTGATTACCATAGGTTGAGTATTAGTCCAATACCTCACATATCATATAAATAGGAATGATCTTTAAGGCATTGTACAAGAGGGATCCCCCTATGTTGTTTAGGCTTAAAGATGTAAACTTTATAGTAGAGGATGTTGATGAGACAATTAAAAAAAGAAGTCTAATTTTGGCCCAGGTAAAGGAGTGTAACAACCGGGAAAAAGAAAAGGAAAGGGAAAAGAAAGAAAGTGAAAACTGGAAATTTTCGGAATCCAGAACTTCTGCTAAGTCCTCTCGTAATAGCGAGAAATGGTCTTGCTACAGCGAGAGAGCTAGTTCGCAATAGCGAAGGCGATTCTAGCTATAGCGAGTGCTGGCAGCAGCCCATACAAAAACCAGGGAGTTACCCGCTGTAGCGGCGCCATAGCGAGAGTGAGGTCTGGAGGAACTAACGCGATTTCGCCATAGCGAGTGGTAAATCTCGCCATAGCGAAGGGAACTGACCCGATCTCGCCGTAGCGAAGGTTACACCTCGCCATAGCGAAGCCAGATTACACGAGCTCGCTGTAGCGAAGGTTAGTTTTCGCCGTAGCGAGAGTCAGTCCGGAAGAGAGTAAATAGCGAGAATCAAACTTCATTAAACGCCCAAACTCATTTCTTCTCTCATATCTGCCCTAAGCTTCGACCCAAAGAGAGAAAAGAGGCGTGGAGAGTGTGAGAGATCAAGAGAAGGAGGAAGATTAAGGGAAAGGTAAGGTCACTTCTCCCATTTCTCTTCAGATTTCTGATCCCCTCCCTTTGCCCTCTTTTCCTACGGTTTTATTTGTGTAAATGGATGATTTTCGGGTATGGGTCAGAAGAGGGAAAGTGGAAAACGCTTTTGAATAATTGAGTTTTCTTTGAAAATGAGGTTTTCCACTACCATGGGAGCTTGAGAGAGAGAAAGGGTTAATGGCATTCTAGAGAGAGAGAACTCTAGGTTATGGTATATAGGAGAATTTGATCTGACGGATTATAGGGTAAGAGAGTAATTGCATGCTTTTGTGTGTCTAGGCTCAAGTGAAACACTTACATCAAGGTGTGTTTGTGGACCTAAGGAAGGAGAGGAAAAATTGAAAGGAAAAGCTAGTGAAAGCTTTGGCTCCAAAGGTAGCTCTCTCTTTCACTCTTTCTTGTAGCATTCTTGGTTGTAATAGTCATTGTATGATATGTATATGCTTGTTGTATGGAATATGCCATATGTTATTGTTTTGATGCATTGAATGCCAATATGATTGTGTGTTGAAATGTGAGAATTGCTCGGGTGCGGTAGTGCCGAAAGTCCCATGAGACGGGTGAGGTGAAGCCGAAAATCCCTTGAGATAAGTGAGACAAGGCCAAAAGTCTCAAACGAGTGAGGCCAAGTCAAAAGTCCTTAAACTCGGGTGAGGCCATCCAAAAGTCCCTAAACTCGGGTGAGGCTAGACCAAAAGTCCCTGGAGCCTATTTTTGGCATGGTTGTGATTTCCATAGCATGTACATTATGTGTTGGATGATTGAGAATAGCTAAATGCTTATTCACATGCTTTGACTTGTTATATGCCTTGATTGTTTGCTGGATTGAGTGCTTGAGCTACTGAGATTCCCTGAATCTCAGCCCTTTCCCCTCCCAACTAATATGCTAGGTGGAGTTCAAGGAGAACCAAGCACCCACCAAGGAGCCTAGGAGCATGCATAGTTAGAGATATTACTTTCTTTTGATATTTTGATGTATATATGATGTAAAGTGGTGCCAAATGAAGATGTGCCCACTATTTTTGAGATGTAAAGTTTGTAACATATGTAGACATATGAAAGGATGATGTATGAACTCTGCTATTAGTCAAAGTAATGGAAATGTGGGTTTTTACCCCTTTGATGCATGGATGTAGTAGTGTATTTTTGGCCGTAGCATAGTGAAAACAGAATGTATGATAATTTGGATCATATGGACATGTTAGATATACTAGTTTTATGCTTTTAAACTTGTCCATGTGGAGTGAGAGTGTGTGAGAGGCGATTTGGACCCGTTTTGGACCTTTGGGGTACCAAAACCGGGAAAATTGAGAGCTCCGTCAAAGTATGACCGGATGAGCTCCGTTTGCCATGAAATTTGGCGTGCCTCTAGAGTTTGTAGAAAGCTTCTTGAGAAGCTAGAGTTGGTAATATTCGGAGAATTATAGAATATTTGGGGAATTGTTGAATTTGGAAAAATTCAAGGAATTGGTCATGTACTGTTCATACAACCAGAAAATGAAATCTGTGGCACTTTTAGACCAAATGGATTCCAAATGTGGTGAAATTTTATACACATAAATTAGAAAACCAAAGTGACTTGTAGGAACTAGAATTACCCAAATCAGAGGTCTGTAGAGAGAGATTGAACCGACTGAAGTTCTGTATCAGTATCAGTGAGCTTATCTGACCCCCATCACTGTTCCATCAGTTTTCAGGGTGCAGGAGCTACTGAACTGATCTAGACTTATTTTTTTCCTCTAGTAGACATCTGTATCTTTCTGAATTGGTATAATGTGCCCAGATTGGATTTTTGTGGATTTAGTTATGAATTTTTGAAAGTCATGACAGAAAGCTGCACCAGAAACAGTGACAGCTGGACCTTCCTCCCATTTTGATGTCAAACTTGGTCCAAACGATGTGTTTGTGATTGGGAATGATTTTTAGTGTAAATTTGACACTTAGAGCTTTCCAGAAAGCTAAAGTTTGCTGTATTCCCATTTTTCTACAATTTCTTATGATTTTCCAAACTTAGAGCCAAAATATGACTTTTGGGCCCAAGTGAGAAAATGTAATTTTTATGGTTTTCGGCTCTATACCCATGGCTTACGGTTTGTTTTATGCTATGTATGAGTCATATGTATGGAGTTTGAGTTAAGAATGCTTGAGATGGGTTCACAGGACCCACGGGGTGAAAGATGAGTATGTGAAACCCCGGTTCATAGCATGTAAATGCCACGGGAGAGTAGTGACTCTTTGGAAATCATATGGAACCGAGCCTATGGAGAGGCTAGGTAGTGGTAGTAGTTTAAGGTGTCACAAGGAGCACTTGAAAAAATCATAAAAGTACATAATGCAGCGGGTTGACCAAAACAAAAGGGAAAAAAATGTGAGTTTTAAAGTGGGAGATCTAGCTTATTTGAAGATCAAACCTTATAAATTAACTCTTTGACTAAGAATCCTAATGAAAAACTTAGCCCCATGTTCTATGGTCCTTATAAAATCTTAGAAAAGCTTAGGTCAATTGCCTATTGCTTGGAACTATCTCCGACCTTTAGAGTTCACCCAGTATTACATGTTTTTCAACTAAAAAAGTCGCTGCATTCTTTAATGCCTTCACAAGAAATACCTCCTTTCTTGATTGAACAATTAAAACTACAAGTTCAACAACAAGCTATTTGAAAAGCAAGGTAATTAATAAATACTCAAGTGAAGTTTCTAGTTAGGTGGGAAAGGTTAGCTAAATTTAAGAATATATTGGAAGATTATGATATCTTGTACTTTCAATTTCTTGCATTCCACCTTGAAGACAAGGTGTCATTTGTTAAGAAGGATTTGATAAGCCCAATATTGATAATGGGCCATAGGTCACCAATACTCATAATAGAAAAATTAAAAATAAAAAGGAGAAAGGTAAGGTGAATGGTGAGTTGTCTTAAAATAACTAACTCTCACATGTAGTGGCTGGAGCTATAAGCTGGAGAGAAAGAATGGGGTAGGAGTTTAAGGCATTTTTGGCAAGAGCAAGAGTGAGAGAAGGCAGGAACAAAATTCTGGTTTTGACTAAAAAGAGCCTTTAACCTTTCAAAAGTCAAATAGCCCATTTTCATTCTTATTTTTCTTTTCATTTTCCTTTTTCTAGCTATTATAATCAACTTATTCCCAGAGAATTGAGCCTGTTTGATATGAGTCACCCATTGGATATAAATAAAATAGAAGAATTTCATCAATTTCACATACTAAAAACAAAACTCATACTTAAGTATATACAAATCATAAAGAAAACATGAAGGAGGAGAAGAACAAAATATAAAAGAAGAAATATAGCAACTCCTTCATAAATTCCATCCAAACTTGCTTCCAAAATCCTTTATGATGTTGTTTCCTCTAAGAAAGCTTTCTAAGGTGTTGTGTCTCTCTTAATTAATTTCCTTTATTTTATTTTTTATACGTTCTTATAAGAGTTTCTTATTTTTGCCATGATCTTTGTTATGCATAGACTTTTCTATTTTCTTTCTTTGTAACTCTAGGAAACTTCTTTCTTTTTCTTGCAAAAAGTTTCATATTTTGATTTCTTCCTCTTCAAGATAAATTTAGGCACTATACATAAAACAAATTGGGCTTCCAATCAAGCGCATGAGCTTGGTCTTCCTTGCATTTTTCTTTTCTCATAAGCACTCATCATATTCTTGCTAAAAAATGCATAATTAACAAAATAAACTTTACTAATTTGATTAGTAACTAGGATTAAAGTTTAATTAACATGTTAGAAATGCATTATATCTAAATGGATTTGTCGCACTTTTCATAATAGCTAATCAATTCATTGTATGTTTTTGGTCAAAATTCATTTATACTAAAAGATTTCTTCAATTATGCTATCTTACTATTTCATGGTTAGATCTTGATTTCATTAAAGATTCAAGTAAAATGTTTGAACAGTCTTGGTACAAATGACACCTTCCCTTGACATAAGTGCCAAGAGGTTATGATATAACAAAATTCCATCTTTGTCCCACTCCTTTTCATACTTCTTATTGTCAAAGTCTTATGCCTCCTTTATTTCCGAAAATGATACAAGTAAAATTGTGAAAGTTATGTTTGGATATAACTAAATATAATAAATTTGTGACAATATCCATAAATAACATTTTTCTTAAAAAAATTAAATAATTAATATTTGACCATAAAATAATGAAATGCCCTAAAGGAAAAGCTTTTCTCATAGAAATGAATTTTCAATATATATATATATATAAAAGGAATTAATTGCCTTTAATTTTCTCTATACCTAATCAATTGCCTTTTTGAAAGATTGACATTTGAATTACACAACTTGATTTAAGCATCATTTTTTTAAAAGAAACAAAAAGGAATCTATAAGCCCACAGGTTATCCATTTTTTTGGATTAAATTTAAATGTAATTTCTTATATTTTTGTTTTAAATTTTTCAATAAAAATATAGCAAATGTATTGCTTTCTAATTAAAACATGATAGGTGTATAGTTTAACTAGCAAGTCACTCACTTATCTATAAAAACTATATATTATCATATTATTATTGAAAAAGTATACACTTGTGATGTTTTGAATGAGAACTTGATAGTAAAGATATAAAAAATTACATATAACTACATATAATTAAATAAGGCCTAACTTGTAACATCCTTAAAATCAGGTGCCTAATTAAATTAATGTCAAATGAATTAAATAATAAAAATTATTTAATTGATAATTATATGAAAAAATATGAGATTTTCTTAGGTTTTAGATACAAGAGAAATTGAGAAAATTATTAGAAATATAATAAAAATTTATAGGATCAATTTGGAATTTACTAGGGATTATTTATAAATTATTGAATAATAAGTAATTAAATAATAGATATTTAATAAAGGGATTTAGCAATTTCTTAGGACCATTGAGGCCCTAAAAATATTAAAAAAATTATTTGGGATGTAAAAATATTTATGTCAAATTTAAGGATTAAAATATAATTTTTTGTAAAATGAGAACAATAGAGTTATAAAGAGATCTTTATAGGAAAATGACTATGTTGGCAATTATAACAACTTTCATAGTTGTAGTCTTTACAAAATCAAAACCTAGAACCAGAAACATAGGGTTAAAGTTGGTTAACTATGAATGCCCTATAGCAAGTTTATGGGAGAAGAAGAGAAAGGCTTCTTGAGGAAACCAGCCACCCTTCCCCTTTATAAATGCCCTTCTCCTCAACCTTTCATTGCAACACTCATACACCCATACCCTTACTTTGCTGACACACTAAGAGAAGAGTGAAAGAGAGTAAAGAAAGAACAAGAAAAGGGAGAAAAGGTTAAGAGGGTGTAGGAAAAATAGAGAGAGAGAGAGAGAGAGAAAGAGAAAGGGGGAGAGAAGAAAAGAGGACATACTTTAAGCACTTTTTAACTCCTTTATCCCTCAATCTAAGCTTCACCCATACTTTGTTTTAGTAACATCAAGAAAAAAAGAGAAAGTTTGAGGAGTGGAGAGATAAGGAGAGAGAATGTGAACGAGAAAAGGAAGAAGAAGAAGAAAGAAGAAAAAGGAGAAAAAGCAAGCTCTTGAATTAAGAACATACACCTTTGTCTAGCATATAAGCATAGTATGCATCACCTTAAGCTATGCATCATCTTTTTCCTTAACTTTCCTTTCCATCTCCTTTTTCTCTTTAAGATTTGGATTGCAATTAGAAAGAATCATAGGAGGAATTCATGCATGTAATAGATATTTTAAATGTGTTTTTGATTATTTTAAGGCATACAAATCATGATGGGATGAGTATTAATGGGAAGAATAGATTAGGAACTCAAAATCATAAAGAAACGGTGGAAATTTATAGAAATAAGGGGTAGTAGCATGGTTAAACCATGTAGAGCAACATAGACCAAGTCTAACACACTTTTGCCCTGACTAGTGGTCTACACAACCAGGCCACATTAGCTACCATTTTAGACTAAAAAATGGGGTTTCTAGCCTTGGATCTAAAAGGAACACACCTTGGCCATGTACCAACACATGAGCCATGTATTCCTCTTTTTATTTTAAGTATTTTAAATGTCCTACAAGTGCATGGTTTAGATATAAATAATGGCACAAATTGTGTTAAATTTCTTGTGTTTTCATTAGTATTGTGCTTGGATGTCTACATGTTTGCTTGCATCAAGCATAAGTTGGTTGAATGAATTCTCCTGGAGCTTAAAGATTTAACTACAATAATATTCCACTTAATCACATGTGCAAAGGAGAATATTTGAAGACTTATGCATGGACGATGAAACATTAAGCTATTTCTATGCATGGATGATCTTAACACTGAAATACTTTGATTCCTATGCATGAATGACCAAAATTTTGACTATTATTGTGAACAAATGACATTGATACTTGGAGTACCTCAATATGGACCTAATTAAGATACCAGAAATACTAAAAGACATAGTAATAAGGACAAAAGGTTCCCTCAAACTTTATATAGGCAACTACTAATATATGTATCTTGTACAAGATATAAAAGTAATCATCTACATGCATGTATTCTTGTCTAATTCATATATGTGTGTGTATATATGTCCATACACATGTCTATATATGATACATATATGTCTATATGCATGATTCATAATATACATGTGTTTGCTAAGATTTAAATACTTGATGAGAAAGATTATCTATGCCTAGTAAATATGATCTGAAATATAAACATAAGTTATATAGTACTCATGTGCAACCATGTTCTTATGTAAAAACGTCAAATTATTTATGTTTAAATAGTATGACTAGCATTTTGGAACACCTTTATTTAAGACAAGTGTTTATATTTTTATAACATTATACAATTCAACTATATGTGGTTTGTAATCATGCTATTTGCTAATGTGTTGTCTAGATTTAAGAGAATAATTTTATATTGACCATGAAACATAACTTGGATAACCTGGAATATCAGAGTTATATGTGACCTTGCTATTATAGCACAACTTTTATAATTTTTTGAAATGTTATATATGTGTAAGTATTTGATAAAAGTAGTTGATGTAAGGCAAAAATGGAGGCAGAGTTCTTAAGGAAAGGATTCCTTATAAGAGATGGTCTTTGGAGATAAGATTTTAGAAATTCTCAATTTTATAATAAGTCTCAAAAAGACAAAGTTCTCAAAGGATGAAATTCCAATAGATTTTTTTATCTATATGAAAGGAAAGGTATGATCTTCTAAAATCAACTTGGGGTTAGAGTCCCTCATGGTTTGAAGTCCCATTCTCCTAGGGGTAAGGTTATGACAAAAGGGTCATAAGAGGGTTAAGAGGCCTTAATGTGGCTTTCAAGTTTCACGTTGAGGTCATAGATTCACTCTAGGAGATATCCTAATTATATTTACTCATATAATATGAGGATTCTATTGATCATAATGACTAAAGAGAACAATCTTCCTCTTTAGCAATGCTAAAAACTTAGGTCTTATATTAAGTGGCATAAGATGCTTAGTGGGTTACTTATAATTGTAAAAACTCAAGCTTGTACAAATGATATGGGACATTTAACATGGCTTATGGAAGTGCTTTCTTTATAACCAATATGTTTAAGGTAGGATTATCTACATCTTTCTTAAAAAGTTGTGAACAGGATGTACTCACTAAAGTACTATTAAGGCCTTATGAATGAAATAATAAGGCATGCTAGTATAGGTCAAGTTATGTGATATACATCAATCAAATGGGAGAAACTAAGCTTGTTTTGATCATGCTAAATTAAGATTTGCTTAAAAAATGCCTTATAAAGATTTAGTGAGAATTAAATGGTATTGTGCTATGTATTGTGTTATTATATTTGAATGCAATGATATTTGTTGTGTGATACATTATTATAAAGCGCATATTGATATTAATTATGCATTAAATTCTCATATTTAAGTATAACTTATTTAACATATAATTTTATATGAAGAAATAGTTTTATTAAATATTAATATAGTCATAACATGTTTTAAAATAAAAACATACATATTTTATTGTCATAACATGTTTCTTAACATGAATTGTGTTACCATAAATACATGATCTTTTGTTCATATTTGGAATGTTAGAATATGTTTGTTGTCATTATATGCCATAGACAAGGGAATATAAAAGAAAAAAATTTCTATATACGTGGCAATTGGACCATTTCTAGTTTTCAAAACTAATCATATTTTTATTAGGATTGTAAATTCTCACTACACTTCATAATATAATCAAATAAGAATCTTGGTATTGCAAAAGCTACACAAACAATAGACTGAAGTGCTAAGAGTAGACCAGTCATTCCAAAATCTAAAGGATAGTATTATAAAAAGGCAAGAACTTTACGAGTTGAATAGTTATAGTAGTAATTAAAAGACATAAATACTATTTAGTTCTATAGTCTAGATTGGAGCTATGTATTGCTATTTGAACATTATTAATATTATTTGCAAATTTATGAATATAAGATGTATGAAATTAGTTACTTAATATATAGTAAAAAATTTTACACTCAAATTTTCGCTACTCTGAACTAATAGGACATGCACCACCTTAGAAGACAATGAGTTACATAATTCAGTAAGGCTTATGACAATGCATGGAACTTGATGTAGTATATGGAGAAAAAAAAAAGTTTTTGTAGTGCTAGGTGTAAGGTTATACTCATATTTTTGTATACTACTTAAATAAAAGGTTTAACTTTCTAAAGCTTCTTAATGGGATTTACAATTTAGGCCTTGTTTTACTTTGGGCTAAATATCATAAGACACAAAGAGACTTTCCACCAACAGCTTAGAATCACACTCCTGAATAATCTTTGTATTCCCTTGAGCATAAGTTTTAGACCTTCAAGAGCTCCCTAACATTTAGCCTTGAAAACAAAACATTTACCCAAATTTTTTAAGAAGTTAAAGATCCACTCACCATTCTCATCTCTCATCAAACTACCACAAGTAGCCTTACCTATATTATATCTTACTACTCCATTAGTGTTGACTTTGACCTAACCACAATTCAATTTTTGCCATCTTATATATGTTTCCAATTTAGCCTGGGCATTTTAAGTACCTGCATAGCATTTTCCTTATCACTTAAGGAATGGATTAGAAGAAATTAGAAAGTAAAAGGGTAATATAGGTGGAGGCAAGCCAATATGTGTACAAATCATCTTGCCAATTTAGGGTTAAATCATGAAATCGATTTGATTACTTCTCATGTTGCCAATTTAGGGTTAAATCATGAAATCAATTTGATTACTTATTCCAACCTCTCAGTAATTTCTATTTAGTTTGCTTTTTTTGGTCTTGGCCTCCATATTTTATCAAATATATATATATATATATATAGATATATACACATATGTGTATCATAGGAAATGTTTGCTGCACAATTAGATTTCTTGCAATGGGTAATGTACAAATATTCTTAAAAAGTTTTAACTATAAACAATGCTGTAAGATGGAGCATGATATTTTCTCATGGAAGGTAAAGTTCTTTTTGTGAAATAAATATAACTTAGGTGTTATTTGGTACACATGAAAAATTCAACTTTTTATATATTTGAAAATTTATTTATAAAATGTGTGTATAAAAAATATAAAATTAAGTATTATAAATATCCTAAATAATATAGGATTGGTAATATGTGTGTGTGTGTGTGTGTGTGTGTACCAAGCTTAGATGTTTTATGAATTAGTTTTTGAAGATGTGGAAAGTTAGGATACCTTTTTTCCAACATAATCTTAAAAAATATTAACATTTTACTTTCTTAAGGAAAACTAGTACATGAAATTCAAAATAAAATATAGCCTCTTCAACTTTAAAATGTGACAAAACACTCCTTGGAAGCATTATTTGGTATTTGAGGTGCCTTGTTACATTTTAAAATTTAGAGGTGTTTTATGTCACAGTTTAAGATTCATATATGAATTTTCTAAATAAGGTAAATATAAAAAAGTAAATATAATTTCCTCTATAACTTATTGGAGTGATGAATCAATTAGCAACAATAGGTGATTATATTTTAGTTTAATTCTTTCTTAAAGATTTTTGTTTTAAGGTAGAGTTTTATTAACCAAATTGATCTTTATTTATGATTGCATAAATATTTGCTTTATAGTAAATTTTATTGTGCAAATTTACATTCTTATGCACTGGTGCATAAGAAAAATGTTGCCATAATTTGCCCCCACATTTTAAGTACAATCAACACATGGGAGGTGTTTGTAACTTCCTCTCAAGGTGCTAGTAACAAGGTAGACCATTGCCAATTATTGACTTTTCGTTGGAAATCTTTGCCACTTAAGAAGTTTGTAGCTTGTTACCAATATATTAAAAAAACATTACTAATACTTTGAAAAAAAACCATTATCAACATAATCAAAATAACTCATGTAATTGCCTCACCTTTAGCATTAGTGACCTAATAAAATTAGACCACCTATCCATTATATCAGTGCACATGCGCATAACATAAACAAATTGGCTTTGTTTATTTATACTTTATATAATATATAAAATATGAGGCCCTTCTCTTTTTTTTCCTAATGAAAATGTGATTTTTGCAATTACTTAACATGTTAAGGATCACATAGATTTGAAATAATTTTGAATTTAAAACTGACACGTAAAAAAGGCATGAAAAAAAAAGGAAAAGAAATCTAAACTTATAAATCTCAACCTAGTAGACATTTATGAAATTTATAAACCTGTGCAAAGTCAATAATCTTTACTTTAACCCATTTTCTTAACCTTTGTGGTTTCAAGGTATTACATAAACTTTTACAAGTACCCATATAAATTCATGTTCTTCTTCTTCTATTATGATTTATCAATTAAGAAACGCAATTGTTGAAAAATAAAATCATCTCATATTTAATACATGTCTAACATTTATATTTGACACAACACAACACTACAAAGTTTACTAAAACAACAAGACTTGAATCTTCTACAATAGTGTAAGCCATGTAGTTGGAGAAAGACAGAGAGAAAAAGGGAAGTCCATTTAAGTGAATTCTATCTCATCCACCTTTCTCTCTCTTTCTTTCTCTCTAATTGAATTTGGTGTAGTATTCATTTTCAGTAATAAGTGAATGTTAACATGTTGTATAGGATGATGAGTTCTTACATTGTGCATTTTTAATCCTTATAATTCAGGCTCCTCCTTATCCTCATCTCTATCAATCAAGCACATCTTAACCTTTGGATTTATTATCCAATTTTCTTTTAAATTTTCATGTTGAAAGATTCAAGTATATGCTCTATAGTTGAAATGTCCTCTTTAATGTTATTTGTTTCTTCGTTGGTTGTTACCATTTGTTCCCTAAAGCCACCTATCCTATCAATGCTTGCATGAACTTCCACCTTTATTTCCTCCATTTTTGCATTAATCTTCAAATTCTCTTCATGTCTCTTTCAATTTCCTCTTCAAATATTGATATCCATCAAGTGACCTTTGGAGTTATTCCAACAATACCTTGTTACACTCTTGCAAGGCTATGTCAAAGGAAATAAATAAATCATAAATATCATATTATAATTCACTCATAAAATATCTTCATAAACAAACACATTTTTAGAATAGGAAAATTACATTTCATGACTATAACTTGAACGTATTTATTATAAAGGACCTCAAATCTCAAAATTATTTTAGAGGACCCAAAAACTTTATTTTTTCAATGGTAGGATCAAAATATTCTTATTTAATTATGTGAATTTATTGCCACTCAGACATCCTAAAGTGACAAATTACCTTTAGTGTTTTCATTAAGTAGTTTTACATTTGTTACCATCCTGCTCTACCATTCTTACCTCACTTGGTAATGGATACATATAACACAAGATTGATGAATCAATGTGGCAACAAACATAAACCTTGATAGTAAAACTAGAAAAAGCCTTTTGTAACTCTAGGAAGTATGAATTGGTAACAAATTCGCATTGTAATAAATGGAAACATGGTAAAAATACTAGAGTAAGATGGTAACAAATGCAAAATTAGGTAGTACAAATAGTGAAAGTCACTTATAACTTTGAAAAACTTGAGTGGTAATAAATTTGTATAATTAAATGGGTATTTTTATCTTATTATTGAAAAAATGAGGTCTTTTTAGGTCTTCTAAAATAATTTTAAGATTTAAGATCCTTCATAATAAATATATTTAACTTATGGTTTTGAAGTGTTATTTTCCTTTTAGAATAATGAGTGTGTGTACATGGATATACATCATGAATAATGAGGTTTTAATGGGGTTGTCATAACTTATATACAAAACCATAGAGTTATCACTTATGGTTAACCTTAACCTAATTGGGCATAGAACTATAGTTACGTCTAAAAGCTCTAATTAAAAATGAAATGCTAATTTGTTAGCTAAGTCTGACTCTTTAAAGTCTTAGGGCTAACTCTAAAGTGATTCTAGTATATTTTAAAAATTTTTTATTTAATATAGTAATACAATATATTTGGTGTATGTAACATTAACATATCTTGTGATTTATTGTGAGAAGTGAATAGAGTTAATAACCTATTATTTGATTATATATATATATTCACACACTAAGCTTTCACAATAAAATAGTTTTTTTCTAAAAAAATTTCCTTAAATTTCAACAAACAAGTAATTTTTTACCCAAAAAAGAGTTGTTTGGCCATAAGGGGTTCGCTTGTTTTTTCTAATTAAGCCTTAGGGCTAAGCCAAGAATTCTTACTTAAAAATTAGGTGTCATTTTATTATTTTTAGGGTTAAGTGGACTAATCCTAAGGACCTAACACAATTTGACAACTTTACATGATGAGAGTATGAATCTCTCTATATTAACCAACGAGCAATTCTAACCCTCATGGACAAAGCCAATCATAAGGCTTACATGCCAAACCATAGTTCACTACTGATCTAAGTGTAAATGGGTCATCCCCAATAAAATGATCTCATGTTCTTATATGTGCACAACTAATGTCACAATTAATTGGACATTCACATTAACCTAGACCTTTTATTTATTAAATAATCTACCTAAAGAGGTTAGTATAATTAGTAAGAAAAGATATTATGTCTTCATAACAAGTTTAGATCAATTCGATCGGGCCACATTCTGGGAGTAAAAGCTAGAATATACTAACCCAATGTAGGAGAGTATACTTTTTAAATCGCTCTAGAAGAGAATTGCTTAAAAAAATTTAAGAATACCCTAACTGTAATAATTAAAAATAAAAAATTTATAAAATAGTGTAACCTATGTTATTTCATGTTAATATATTTATGAAAAGAATAAATTATATTAATATCTGCTTCTGCTTGACTAATTATATATAATATCCTTCTTCTTTCAAAAATCTCATATATGATATATATTACAAAAACCTCTCATACTATTTACATGCTGTCAATAAAATTAACTTTTTATACAATATGAAATTGCAATTTTACTTTTAATATAACAATAACGACAGTTAAGTTGATTTTAAGCTTTAACACAAAAATTTGATTTTATTCTTAATATATCAATAAAGGCAAGTAAGTAATCTTATTTTTGTAATATATCAAATATAAAAGGAGCTAGGTTATATTTTTTAAAAAGAGGAATATTAGGTATAATTTAACTATAGCTAAAAAACTAATGCAATTTACTCTTATAAAATGAAATCAACATATGTTACCTTGCATAATTTCCACTCCACTATTATTCTTCTTCTCATGTTCCAGGTTGCTAGCATTCATCTTCTCTGACAACATCTCATTCTGTGCTTTTAAATCAGCAATAAATTCCTCCATTTCTGTCAACTCTTGAGCCTTTCGTGCAAGTTCTGATACCGATTTTTGCTTCTCTTTACTCAAACTAGAACACATTGCTTGAAGGCCCTTTCTTACCACCACGCTTGAAGTGAGCTCTCTTCTAAACCTTTCTTTCTCATGGTCTATTCCCAAATTAGGAGGTTTTGTGTCCTTTGGAATTACAAGTTTATTAGGTTCTGAGTTACATCTTCTAAATTCAGCTATTCTCTTGAAAGATTGAATTGTCTGAATTCTTGACTTCACCTCATCTATGATAGATATCATTCCAGCCACTCTGAGACTTGCGCTCATAATTATCTCTCGTGCGACCCCTTTTGTGATCATGGATTAGTTTCAGTAATTGCTTAACGTCGGTGGCAACAACTGTGAATAAGTGATATAAAAAAAAGAGTATTATATTAATTCAAGTTAGAAAATATTACTCTATTAGTCTTTACAGAAACACTTAATTTTTAATTTGTTTCTATACTTTAAAAGTTTATAATTGAATCTTTATAATTTTGAAAATTTTTAATTTAGTCTCTGTCATAAAACATTTATTAATTTGTTGTTAAATTTTGCTAACATGACTAAGAATGTTTTATCTAGACAATGAATGTGCATGATAGAGTGAAATCCACTCTTGTGAGGCATATACCACAAAGGTTAAGTGGCATTGATGAATTAGTATAAATGTTACATATTTACATGTTATAAGGGCACATAATTTGTTACATTTGTCAAATTTAATGGTATCTTGATAGATGTTCGATACCAAGAATAAAATTATAAGTTTTTAAAAATATAAAGACACAATTACATATTTTTAAACTATAAAAATTTAATTAAAATCTAAATAAAATTCTAAATATTAACTGAGAGTAATGTAAACTATAAATTGTCTTCAGTCTCCATAGAATTGTTAAAATCTGATCACATAGGCAACTGTTTCATTCATTTTGTTCTGTTTTATTGTTGTTGTTATTTTTTTTTAAATGCAAAATGATAGGACATTTCATGAATTGCCCCAACTACAAATAATTTCTGACAAAACACAAGGAGAAAGGATGAATATTCATAGAAAGAACATTATATTAATCACCTTCAAAACCACAATTTTCTCCTTGATGTACATTGTTACGCAAAATGTATAAACGGAAACAAATTTCAAGAGGGAAGACTTATGTGAGCCAATCATGAGGTAAATTGCATTATGGGAAAAATCTTTAACCAATATATAACGCTAGTAGATTTTGATTTTAAATTTCTAAAAAACTAGAAATTTAATAGTCTTGTTGCTAAATGGCAGTGATATTAGGATGAACATAAGCAAGATGCAAAAAGATTTACCCCATGACTAATGTGGTTTAAATTTTTATTTTAAATTCTCTATATATAACTTTTAAAAAGTGAAAGGGCGGGGGAGATACTAACAAAATAAATGTTTCAAAAAATATTTTCATATTGATGTTCAAAATCATAATATTTTCAATTGGAGCCCTAGTATCAACCATGCTAAGTAGATTTTACATGGTAAAAGTTATCAGAGAATTTGAGAGATTAAATGCACTTAGTAATCATTCATGTAAAGGAATAAGAATGTACATTTATTGTACAATACAAGCTTTATATTAGGGAGGAGATTAGAAAATAGTGTTTTTCGTAAGGAAATTAATTACATGCGGCAATATTTACTAAGATTCCACCATATATATAATTTGTGATATATATATATATATATATATATATATATATATATAAAAGAAAGTGTCACTCTACGATGGCTCACTTAATGAGTTTTCTTTTGTTTTTCGGCCTTTCTGTATGGAAGACTTTTACATTAAGTATTAGCAATAACCTCTCAAAGATGAAAGAGTGGGGAATTTAAAAATAACTGTTATTTTACATTTTGTTTAATATATTAATATCATAATAAAATATAAGATATTTAAAATCTCATGTGAATACGATAATTAAAATTTATTATGAAAAAATACTTTTGATTTTTTCAGATCAAAATTACTACAACTGCATTCAAATATATGATATTATAAAATTTGTTAGCAATATCTCATTTTTCATTCAAAATGTCATCTTATGCCATTGAATTTTTAATATTGAATTTTGAATAATATTCCATATGTTTGTATTTTTAATATTGAAAAAAAAGAGCTTTTATTTTTATTTTTTATTTTTCATCCTTTGTATTATTAATTAATTTTTTGAATTGATATAAATGTTAAGGTTTATGATACAAATGTGAGAATAAATTATGTAAAAATTTTGTTTAAATTGAAATTTTTATTAAATATATATTTTTAAAAAAATTAATTAGGATCTCTAAATTTGTCATTTTTATTCCACGACTTCAAAATATATCTTTTATTCACTAAAATTTCCACGTTGGGGCTTGTTAAACTATAGTGTTTGTAATATGTATCCTACCCCTTTACCTTAGAAGGATCTTCATTTATAAATTTTCTTGAGGGTAAACTAATAATGGTTTAGTCTGTAGGGATGTGTGACAATATGATATGTAATACAAATAGTTATATGACATGTATTTTATAATCTAAATAAATTTAATTACTATATGTGACTTAATACTTTGTAAAGATGTAGACATATAACCTAATTAGTATATATGACTAGTAACTTAATAGTATATGTGAAACATATTTTAGAATTTATTCATTATTAAAATTTAATTGTCTCATTTTAATAGAATCAATATAATCTTTCAATAATTTATAGTTAATTGTTATACGTTTATATAAATAGGTTACATGAATTTTTCTAGTGATTAGTAGACAAATAAGATTATTATTAATTTTATCATGCTTGAAATAAGATGAGTAATTCAAAATTTATACAAAAATATATTAAAGATATTCTTATAAAAAACAAAGTAATAAATGTTAAGAATATATTTATATTATATATTATTTTTTATATTTTTTATATATAATAATTTGTTCTAACCCAAAAAAAAAATCCTTAAAACAATGGTTATGCAACAACTTATACCTAACATATCCCAAGTTTGATCCTACTAAAAACCAATTTTATATATTTATATTATATGGGGTAACAAAGTAGGTTCAGGGCAGGGCACAGATCGAGGCCACACCCCACCCAAACACATGAAATGTAGAGATTGAGTTTTTTTAAATCTCATATCACTACTCGATTAATTATTGACTTACTTGACCTAAATAAGGTGGGGTAGGTCAAATATCTGTGAGTTGAATTTATGTTTTTGTCATCAACTGTGAGCAAGTTGATTCATTTAACACTCACTTTTAGCATAATTTTGTTATTTAATTATTAACGATATTATTTTTTATAGTGGGGCAAAGAATATGGTCCTTGTTTCTTAACTCATGTCTTTAGGTCCTCTTTGGTGAAATAATTTTTATAAAAATGGAAATATGAATAAGAATGAAAACATGGAATGAAATAATTATTTTTGATATGTTATAACAAATAATTAATATTTTATTTTATTTTTATATTTGAATGGATGAAAACAATTCAAGAATAAAAAGGAAGGATGAACAAATGTATTAATATATTCATGACACATGCAAATGAGCTCTTTTTTTTTAACAAATTAGTGTGATATTATTAACTAAGTCTATTCATATGTCATACCTCTATAAAAGATTTAATAATAAATATTTAAAATTTTACTCAAATTTTTTTGTTTTATTAGCAATTATATAAAAAAAATTTATAAAGAATTATTATTAATATATAAATACTTATTGTATAGAGTATATCAAATTTTGTCGATGTTAAATTTATGTTTAGTTTTTTAATATTAATTTTATTTACAATTTTAATAAAATAAGAAGTCAATGTTTTCCTATTTACTATTTATCATATAAAAAATTATCATTAATATTAAGTAAAGGTGTTGATTTTTTAATATAAAGTACAGATTAAGTTTTTTAATTAGTGCAGTTATAATGTAGTATTTTAGAGAAGTTGTTATGGGTTCTTCTAGCTAAGTCTTTGCCTTGAAATTCCCATTAAAAAAAGGTAAAGGTGATGATTGATGGACAGATAGTAATATATATACACACACATACATATATATATATATATATATATATACATACGTATATATGTATGTATATATTTAAATTTAATATTACGTTGTCATAAATTTTTAAAACTTTATATAATCTGAATAAAATTTTAGGTGTATAGGAATTTCATGTAGGCCTTCACATGTCTTTGAAAATGGGAATAGAGTAATTTATCTATTGAAATGAAGAGTTTATATTCTTTTAATTTTTTTAAATAAATTTTGGAAAAAAAAAAAGAGAAAAAAGGAGTGAGTAAAAAAAATAAATTATATATATATACACTCTTTTTTACCATTATCTTTTCAAAATTAACAACAAATTACATAAAAAAACTTTGAAAAAAAAAAAAAGCCCTTACATGCGAGTAAGGAAAACGAGGCCGAGCATGGAGAGGTAAGAGAGTAACAATTTGCTACTTGCATTATTTCAGTGAGAACAAAATTGATAACGTAAATAGGTCAAATGGGACAGCCAATTTAGTTACCAGACTTCATTCAGTCGGATTCGAACCGGAGGCTTAGAGACCTGCGAACCATGATTGGATGATTGCTTCCTTTTGACCTCGGTACACACGTATGATATATATATATATATATATACACGTTTAAATTAAAACTATAATATACTATACTTTTAAATAAATATAATATATTTATATAATAATATTTTATAGATTAATTTTTATATAATTTTTTATATTTTTATTATTAGATTCTTTAATTAAAATATGACAAATTTATGACTCTTCAATAATATTATAATTAGCATATAATTTAATTAAAAAATGATATAATTTTTTTTATAAAAATCATATATCTATCTTAGTATTATTGAATAATTATATATTTATTATTTTTTAATTATATAATTTGATAATAAAGATATAAGAATTTTATATAAATTTTTTCTTAGTTATATATAATATATTATTCTACTTATAAATATATTCTTAAATTAATTATATTTAATATATTTAAAATATGTATTAAATAAATTAATTTGATTAACTTGACACTATCTAATAATAGATATATTAAATTTTAATTAATTTTTTATTTTAACAACTGATTTAATTTTTAAAATATTAGTTAAATTATAAAATGGTGCAATAAAAATAAGTTAAAGAAGTTAGATTTTTTTTTTTGGGGGGGGGGGGGGGGGGGCTGGACAGGGAGTTAGATTGAAACAAACACGGGGAGCAAAACGTTTTTGCCCTTTTATAAAAGATATTTCGAAATTTTGTAATTTTCTTTTCCAATTATGTACCCGGCTTTCCAAATTGAGAAATTGAGCTGGAAGTCTTCGTGGATTTTTGCTCCTTTCCGTCCAAAGTTGAACTGGAGGCTGTATGGAGGTTGGCGGCTTAGACTCCGATGGTCGTGAATTCAAGACCGCCGACGAGATGTGGCGGGAACAAGCGGGTAATCCAGACAAGAAGATCGAGTGGTATCGTCACGGAGTCGGCTATTGGGAGGTACATTGTGTGCTCTACGAATCTCGTTTCTATACCTTTTTCTGAAACTCAAAAGTATCTTCAAATATGGCAAGAGGAAGTGAGAGATTGGGTTCACTTCCTTAACGAATTTCTGATTGAAATTGTTTACACTAGGTCTTGTTGTCTGCCCAAAAAATTGAAAAAGCAACATATACATGTGGGGGAGGGGAGAGTTTTGAGTTGGTTGAAGCTAAGATAAGGAATCGTTGAAGAAAACAATGAATAATGATTACTAGTAGTGACAAGCTCTCTGGGTTTACTTTATAGTGCAACATTAGCCTTTTCTAAGCTTTATTTTTTGTTTGTTAGAGTAGAGTGTGGAGGCATCCGTGGACGGGGTATTGGGAGGATTTGCAAATGTGAATGAAGCTGATATAAATGATAGTGAGGCTTTCCTGAAAATCATCCTGTCTGAACGTTTTCCCAGTGGTGTAAAAGACCAACCAATTGTTGCTCTTGGTACCCTCTCTTTGCCTCTATGTTACACTGCCCACTATAAGCTTACTTATGCTAATTCCATATATCTTATCAACTTGGCGACTGATGGTATTGGTTGAGCTGGAATTTTCATTAAATTGTATTTTTGGAATTGGTAAAGAATCTAAGGATGGCTATTGATATAGGGGTTACCAAACGGGCCCTAAGAAAGTCATTGAGGTTAGCTTATTTGAACTTTAAATCCTACCTAAGGCTTTAAATTGATTGTTTAGTTTGATTGATTAGGGATGTTCTAAGTTTCTTATTTGTTTCAGTAATATTGAACAAAAATCTTTGTACGTATGTTATTTCTGTTTGTGGCAATGCCAACATCTCTCTCTCTCTCTCTCTCTCTCTCTCTCTATATATATATATATATACAATAGAAAGGTATTACCTCAGTGTAAGTTAGGTGTAATTTCTTTCTTTGTTTCAATTAATTGATATGCGATATAAGAAGCCTCTATCTTGCATTTCAATTTTTTATTTTTAAACAATTGATATCTGCTTTTGTTGAATTTTCAGACATAAATGCTTGAAGTAGTATTTTTTTTTTTTAATCTATTAAAGATCTAATCAACAATCTGTTGAATTCCAGATTGTGGTTCTGGCATAGGCAGAGTCACCAAAAACCTTCTTATTAGATACTTCAATGAGGTATGTCAGTTTTACCTCCCTTACATATATAAAATCTTTGAACTGGCTAGCTGGCTCTCCAATTGTCTTCTATAATTCATCAACTGTTCCGTATTTTTAGTAATTTTTCTTGTGCTATAATGCTAAAAAAATCCAGCTGTGTTGGAATAGGTTTTTTGGTATTTTTCAGGAGGATTATGTGTGGCCAGCTAATCTTCAAATTTTTTTTTTAAACTGCCAAGTACACTGGTTTTGGCCAAGAGAAGGGGCATTAAGTCTTTTGGCAGTGTGCTGTCTTGGCTTCTTGGCTGGTTTGTGGTGTCTTTGGTTAGAATGGAATGTGATAGTGTTTAGTTAGAAGTTTCTTCCAACACATCTTATTTGGGAGAGAATGGAATATGATAGTGTTGTTGCACTAGATCATCACCATGATGAAGCAACAGACTGTCAAAGAAAGTTGAACAAGTGCACTTTAGATATGGTTTTTGAGGAGTGTGCCATATAAGCTATTAGCTCATTTTAAAATACAATGAAACATGTTTTAATATTTAAAAAAAAAAAAAAGTCCTAGAAATGCATTGAAGCTCAGCAAAATGCACAAATCATATAAAGATGGGTCTAAAACAAATAGAAGCATCAACAAATTTACATTTTTAGTACTTTTAGTCATGAATATAAATTTTTTTCATAATTAATGGTGCAATTTATTAATTTGTATATGCATATATAATTTTATTATTATATTAGTAATACTCCATTGTACCGGTTTCCTGAAGTTCTCAAGATGTGATATATCATCATATGATACAATAATTGTATCGACACATCATAGGTGAGAGATGCACATAGTTTTCTAGATGTTGTCATCAAGGTGTCTTCAATGTGCCTCTATTACATGTCCCTGCAATTGTTTTGCATATTTAATTGAGATTTATTAGTTTTAATTCATGCTAGATGTTTTAGTGATCTTTTAAGTTAATATCATCTTTTATTTTCTCCTGTTTGCCATAAATTTCAGGTTGACCTCCTTGAGCCAGTGTCACATTTCTTAGAGGCTGCACGAGAAACTTTGGCTTCTGGAAGTCATATGGATTCAGATATGCACAAAGCAGTTAATTTTTATTGTGTGCCTCTTCAGGTACCTTGTTTAATGTCTAATTTACCTTAATGTGAATAAGGTAATTTTCCTTTATTAGGCAGTAAAATCAGGTTTATCTAGAATTTCTTTCCTACATATTAATTTTGGTTTCAATGATTGAGTCTTTTTCTTGCTTTTCTCATTGTGTTTCTTTTAAAATTGAATTTTTGGTTGTTTTCATTTGACTAGCAAGTATCCTTAAAGATAATGTCAGGGACATACATTGATGCTTCCTTTTCACATTCCTTATTGACTTCTCCTTGCTTAAATAAATCTGTGAAATAAAATTAGGAAGAGTTTTCAAACTTGCTAGACCTGAGTGTCCTTTTCTCCCACCCATGTTGTGAGCATATATGCCAATTTTCAAACAAGCTGGAAATTATTATATTATGATGCATATGTATCTTGCTTAAGTAATTGCTTAAAAACATTCACTATGCATGTTTTGCTTTGCTGTGGAGGAGAAAAAAAGCTGTTTTTCTGTAGAGTCTATTTTTATGCCATTGTTGCCATCAACACCACGGTTACCATTGTCTCTGTTGCCGCTGCCACCATTAGGGCCAACATTGCCCTTGCCCCCAACCTCCCACCCAAATAAGCTGATGCCAATCCTATGCTCACTACAACTCATGCAAGCCCTTATAAATATCTTCTAGGGTTATGATCTTTCAAGATCCAGTCTCTATTTGGGTGGACAGTTTTCATATGAGGTTATGATAGAATACTTTTCGTGAGGAATATTCTCTTTTATCTTTCCAAGCCTTCAGGGCCCCTATAATCTTTCATCTTTATGCAATTGTCTCAATCACAATACAGCATGGTCGTCTATTCAGGGTTCTAATAACTCCTGGAATTTTCTCATCTTAAAGGATCTTGTTGATAGAGATATTCATTAATTAGACTCCCTTCTACTTGGTCTTGACTTTATTTGTCCATCTTTTAATCCAGATGAGGGAGTTTGGAATTTTGATGCTTCTGTTGTGTATTCTTGTAATTCCTGTTTCATTGTCTTACTTATCCTCCAAATAGGGAGACTCTTCTTGAGAATTCCATTTAGAAATCTAGAACTCCTTAGGTGAAGTCATTTGTTTGGCCAAATAGTACTAATGAAATGATGTAGATTTGAGTCCAAACACTACTTTCTTCTAATATATGTAGTATGTGCATGTCTAAATCAAAAGAACCCTGCATTTCTTTTTATATGTTATATATGTGCATGTCTAATGTATAAATTAATAGACTAATGGTCCAATTTATTGGTGTTTTATATCCTGAAGTTTTGGCTTCTCAACACATTTCCTTGTTATTGAATGGAAAGGTATCTCCCTATCACTGCAGTTATGTTAGTGACCCATCAATTACATTCTTATGGATGAGTTAGTTACTTATTTTGGATTTGGTATCAGTTTTATCCTCAACGAGATGAAAGATTGAACATCAAAGCACCTGCTAATTTATTAGTTAAAGTAGTCTTAGAGCTCCATACTCAATGGTTGCTTCTTCTCCTTACTCCCTTTTTCCATCTTCACCCAGCCCAAAAAATAAGTAAATAAATATTTTGTTCCATTGGCACAAAAATGGTTTTTAATGGAAACATCCAAGTTAATGTGGTATCTCTGTTCACTTCAATTTGTCTGAGCTTTGATAATTGTAAAATCTAGTGTCATATTTTTCACCAATGGTATTGAGATTTCTTGCTTCCATTGTCTTAGGATTTTACACCAGATACTCAAAGATATGATGTAATATGGGTCCAGTGGTGCATTGGTCATCTTACAGACGATGATTTTGTGTCTTTTTTCAAAAGGGCAAAGGTAAATTGTGCTTTATTTGAATTACCAGTCTATATGGTGTAGGAAGATCATAACAGTAAAGGGGAGGAAGAATATATATATATATATATTTTTTTCTATTCGAGGGATGGGAGGTATATTGATAGAAAGGGAGAAGAAAAACTCAACAGTAATCTTAATTCTGAATTCTAGACTGTCATATTGAAGTACATTGCTATCCTTCAATAGCCCAAGAAGACAAACAACTAACCCTCAATCTTTGAAATTTGCGTATGTATATATGTGTGTGTGTGTGTGTGTGTGTATATGGTAGCTACCTACTATTGTTGTTGCTATTTGAATACTCTCTAACATTCCTGAGTATCATTCTGTGCTCATGCTCTGATGGAACTGAATAATATGTCATTTATAGGTTGGCCTCAAATCAGGTGGCTTTTTTGTCCTGAAGGAGAATATTGCAAGAAATGGTATTATGCTCTCTTGGCTAATTTATCTTCCAATCATGCTAAACATATTATTTCATGCGCTTTATGAACTAATAGAAGTATCAGCTTGGCCAGCTTTTTTGGAACATGTACCCTCAGACTTGACCATTTTAGGTCTTCAACTTCTCATTATTCTGCTCCTGCAATTCTTCAGATATGGACAGTTGGGGTGGAGCCATGAAGATAACACTTCTTATAGTTGGATAGGAACAACAATTTTGAATTTACAAATAGAATGTTATGACATTAACATTAAGACAGTTCTGCAAAATAACATTTCTTGGGTTTATATAGTGTTTGGCTAACTTGTAATTTTCTCCAGACCAGGTCAAGATAAACCCATATTTAAAATAAATTATAAGTTGAAATTACTTTCAACCTGTTTTGAGTGCTAAGTAAATCTTTTTACAAAAGGGAACTGTGGAATGACTTGTAAGTTCTCTTGGTAAGATGGGGAGCATTAGAGATTTAGATTTAGTTGACTTGTATTGCTGTTGATTTTCTGACTTTCCTTTTATACTCTCTGTCCATTTGTTTAATATCTTTCAATTTCTCAGGTCTGCACAATCTTTTTTCCTTTTTAATCTTTGTGTAGATTGAGTCTTTGTTTGAAACTTTTGAGAAAGTGTTACTCGCCGCTCATAAACTCCCAAATTAAAATGTTAAATATGATCCCCTCAATAAAAATCACACACACACACATATGCATGTATTTTTCCTCAGTTAATTTACTTGTATATCATTAAGATTTTGTGGCAATTGGCTTTATGTTTTGGATGTATCTTTGTTTTCCTGCTTTGCAGGATTTGTGCTTGACAATGAAGATCGAAGCATTACAAGATCTGATTTATACTTTAAAGAACTCTTTGCTAGATGTGGATTACATCTTTACAAAATAAAGGTAAATTACTGTTGATTCATATGGAAGCTTAAATGTGCTATCTGTGGTTTAACCATCCTCTGAAACTCGCAAGTTCCTGGGCTTCTTCTCATTGCTGAGTAGGAGGATCCTTCATAATATGTCCTCTGAAGTTCCTGAACTTCTTTATGGTTGTTAAGGTGTAAGGATAATATAGAAATTTATTACTTCAAATTTATGTTTGGTGATGCTTTAAATTTGACTTGTACAATTGACAGCCCTTTCAAATTGAAATGTTTTTATTCTCACCTTTAAACAAGTTCTTACTTGTAGGTGTAAAAGAACAAAAGAGAGATGAAAAGATAAAATAACTATCATATATCAGTCAGAAAACAGGCATAATTTGAATATGAAGTAGGTGAATAGGGTGTGGACTTCTTTGGGTTAGGTACTTGTAAATTGGTCTTTGGACACCTGATCATTGGAGCTGTTTTCTACCTGTCCAACTTGATTTTTAATGAGTTTATCGGATTCTTTTGGTATAAATGTTTTTCATATAGCAGTTATGCCTTGAAATTTTAGATTTAGATTTATTAGTTTATATGCTTCCCGGGCCTTGTTTCAAAAACTGCTTCCATGATGTTATTTATTT
Organism: Erythrophleum fordii; assembly: GCA_032878935.1. NCBI lineage: Eukaryota > Viridiplantae > Streptophyta > Magnoliopsida > Fabales > Fabaceae > Erythrophleum > Erythrophleum fordii. The sequence goes on along the minus strand of JAVQMF010000046.1, from coordinate 3,966,184 downwards.
AAAAAGAAAAACATGCACACAGCTGGTTGTTTCTGTAATTTATTTTAAATGAGTGTACACTTTTTCCCCAGTCACCTGGTCTATTTAACTAGGAGTTGAAAATGTGTATCTCTCGTTTAACCTCTTGTAGTCTTGAATTAAAACAATGATATACTTAACTGAATACAAAGCTACACAGAATAATGCTTCAAAAGGATGACGTCTCCTAATGATAATGGTACCAACAAATATTACTCTGCACACTTATTCTTTACTCTGTAATACTTTCATAGGTTTTTCAATGGAGATGATGAGGATGATCTTCCAACTTTGTTCATGTTATGGTATTCTATGAAGTAAAAATTAATTTTTTACTTGAAAATTTATTTGAAGTCACTTCTATGGTAAGCTTTATCGGTATTGGAGCTTTTAAATTTCAAGAAATTAGGTTTGCTTCTTGTCTGATGTCAACCAGGTGTGTGACTGTGTGCCAAGCGTGAGTTAGCATTGTGTTAGTTCTACATTAATTTATGGACAAAGATGAGATGAAAGTGCAACATTGAAAGCGGTTTACTAAATGAGGATTAAATTGAAAGAAAAAGTCTGTGGAGGACTAAATTAAAAGTGTAGCTAAAAATTGTCTACACTCTAAAGATTAGTTTAAAATCAGTGACAATTGTGGAGCAGTTGTAGTTCTCCGATCTTTTTAACTTACCTTCATACAGTGGGCATTTATATTATGTCGCCTATTGGCTTTCATTATTGACGGATAGCTCTTTCCAGAGCTGCATAGTGTAACTGTCAGAACATCAATTTTCTAAGAGCAGCCAATTGATAGAGACCAATGTAAGATGAGATGAAAATCCCATATTGAGTAATATGAGCTACTCATTGTGATAATTAAATAGGGTAATTTTTTCACTTCAATAGTTAACTCTTGAGAAAAGGTTCCTCATCTCGAGTGCCTGTCAATTATATTTATGTAGATTTATAAATGTCTCCTTTTGCAAGATGTATTTTTTAGAGCAGTGTGTTACTGGTCCCTAATATTTTTGTTTGGGAGTCTCTTGCCATGAAGCACCAATACTTAAGAAGACAGCAGTATCATGTTCGATAAATATCCTACACTCGATACAACACTTCGAATTGCATTTGAGCATTATATATCCTATTGTGTCACAGTATTTATATCGTGTCTTGTTCCTTATCTATGTTAGTCAATATCAGTGCTTCCTAGATCCCCTGTCTTGTGCTTTGGTGATAAACTGAATATGAAATATTCCAGAATCATTTACTGCTACGTTTTTTCTTTTTCTTATGTTGCTTTTTGTGTTTGATCAGGATCAGAGGCGATTCCCTGAGGGATTATTTGCTGTGAAGATGTATGCATTAACTACTGATGTTCCAAAGAAGGTTCACCGTACCAGATCTAAAGTACGAGCTAATAGACCTAGAATAATCAAATGAGTAGTTTGTCCTAGAATCAATTGGAGATTCACATAGCACATTAAGGAAGGTAGAGTAGGTGAAGGCTCCCTTTGGATGGATTCTTATTGTAGCTTATTCTTTTCTTTTTGGTTTGGATTAACTTATTATAAGAGCTTATGATGCTTTTATAAAGTAATTTCATCTTATTTTCGTAAGCTTGAATTCGAAATGAAACTCAACAAAATAAGTGCATATGAAAGCTCAAAACCGACTAAGTTCAAGTTTCTATTACAATAACTTTAGACTGCATTTATGACCGTAGAGTTCATTTGATAAGCTCTCCTTGAATAAGCATTTATTGGATTAATTTATCCAAACATGGTCTAAGCATTATTCTGGGTCTTTTACCATATCATTTGTTGCTTTAAACTAGCAATCAGCCTGTCTTTTACCTGCAAATTATTCATCTAGAGCCACCGAATGTTCCTTGTAACGTTGTAAATGTGAATTCCTTCAATTGCAAGCTAGCAGTTAAAGGACAATAATTTGGTGTTACACGTTTAAGGTAATTCTAGAGTATTTGAGCTCTCAAACAATTGGGTGTTATTAAATGATAATCTCAAAATAGATTTAAGAATCAAAATATTTAGCCACTTGAGGACTTGATTTTTATTTTTATTTTTTTATCGATACTTATTCAATTTATTTAATGTTTCATCCTATACTGAAATATTGAAATGGTTTTGTAATTTAAATATAATTATATGGCAACAGAGTAATATCTATAGAGGAGGTTGAATGTAGTATAGCGAAAAGTTGTAATAGTAATTATGGGCGATGATATTTTGATAAATATCACAGAAACACATTATAAAAGCGATTTGTTTTTTAGGCCAAAACATTATAAAAGTGATTTACAATAAACTATTTAAAAAGGTTGTTTTTGAAAATAAATAAATGAAATTCTTTTCCGTTTCATAAGTGTCCTTCAAAAGTGATTAACATAACAGTTTCTTAAAATAATTAAACCATACAAAATGTATCTTTAGGTGCCATATCATAATTGACTTAAGCACGAAAGGTATTCTTTTCATCAAGCGCTCCAACGTGTTATTTCAATAAAAAGAGGTATGAAGGTTACGTAAGCCATGCATGTTCAGTCAAAGAATTTATCTATTTGTAATACTTCGTCTCGGAGAAAACTAGTGACAAGGAGAACTTACAAATGATTTCATTGGATGGAACAATTATAGAATACATATAACTCAACAGAAATTTATATTTTTACTTCATTACACTTGGGTCATGTCAATTGAGATTTATATTTTGTTTGGGGTATACTTTTCATTCTCACCTCAATGTCGTTTGAAATCAGATAAACCCTATCAAATCCATGATTTCAAAAAAGAATTTAATTTGCAAACCAATTGGAATTTTTAAAATAATAATTGTTCCAAACATGTTTTACACGAAAATTAATTAATAAATAAATTTATTTCCAATTTATTAATTGCTCCAAACAAACTCTATTTTTATATATTCAGGATGGTCACTAAAAAGAAGGCAAAGTCTTCAGAGTCCGTTAGACAAATATTTACATATTAATTACTCAACAATGTAACCTTGCACAATAGAGCAAATTGTAAACTACCTTGATCCAGAATTCGTCACCATTTTCTCTTGTCACAAACTTCTTTAATTGTAAAAGTGCTTTAAACTTTGCAAAGCTAAATTTGCGAACGGCAGCTGATTTGATCACAAAACATGTCTCACTTCACAAATTTAAGAACAAGATACTGCCAGAACTCCACCTCCATATTCCTAAAACAGCTGCTTAGAGTATCTATGATATTATAAATGAACTGCACAGATGATAATAATAATAATAATAAAACGATACATCAAGAAAATGTTCAAAAGCAATAAGAATCAAGGGAAAGAGAAAGCTTGAAAACCATATATTATTGCTTGCGAAAAGAATGAAGACGAAGAAAGGTTAATCAGTATGGTAATGCTGCTAAGCACAACCCTAAGATATAGCATGCTTAGCCAAAGTATATAGGTTAAAAAGATCAAAATCACAACACTGAAGCTAAAGAATTCAGCAGCGACTTAAACTAGTTATCAAAACTAATCATAGGTGTGATTATGATTTTCATTAAGAGGTCTAGTTGTAAGTGTCGAAAAAATACCTCAAGCCTAGGATACAACCATATGTCATTACACAGGTAATTGCACCGCTGGTTCGCCTTTTCAACTTATGCTTAATCCTCAACTATCCCACCACTTTATCTTAAAGCATAGCAATGCTAAGTGTCGTTATATAACTTTCCAGGCAACATTTTACTAAGAACACTCCGCCATCTCACGGCCCCCCTCATCCACATAATCCAAATCTAAATCCAGTTTTGAAGTACTCGAATTAGAAAATCTATTATTCACCCTCCTGTTCCTTAAAATCACCTCTGATTCTTTCATCAACTTGATGTACTTTTTCCTCACCCTTAGTAGAGGATGCTCCTCTATAGCTGATTTATTCCTGTAAGCTTCCTTAAGAATGGCTGTACAAGTCTTGTTCCTAAAAGACAGGTAAAACATATGGGGATGCCGCTCAAATGCCTTGTGCACTTTCTGTGGCAGCCCAAAATACTTCTTGAGGCAAAAAAACGTCTTCCTCTCTGCTGAATGCTCAACAAAAAGGGAAAGCAGTTCATGAATAAGCCCCACAAGTCGCTTCTCTGCTATGTCACTATTTGGATCCAAATTTGAGAAATTGTCATACGGTGAAACATAAGGAAGCTTTTGAAATTCATTTAGCCAATTCTCAATCTTCTTCCTCAACCTCAAACCCTTCGATGGAAAAAGAGGAAATTCAATGGCCTCCATTGAGCCCCCAAAATACAAGCCTCTTTTCATGGCATTCCTCTGCATCATGGACCAAATTTTTTCTTTGCTTTTGACTGCCAATGCCTTCGATCCCCCTTCCATATCCACAAACCTGAATGATTCATCAAGATTCCGCTCTGGGTACTGCAAAAAATCATCAGGCAACCCTAGATACCACTGCATCCCTTTGATTATTTTTAAAGGCAGAACATTCTCTCTGCTCAT